>JAUPFV010000005.1:132569069-133787053 GCA_036936605.1 Limnanthes douglasii subsp. nivea | reverse complement strand
TGGTTTGGGTTATTTTACGGTGAATTCGAGGAGTTTATATTGTAGAAGATATTCGAGGTGGTGACTTATGTGGTAAGAGTGAAGTTCCACGAGAATTTGGTGATTGGGTTTTTGGTGATTGGGTTTTTTCTGGGCTAGATGAATTTGAAAACACATGAAAATTTAGATTTAGATTGAAATTTAAGTAGTGTATTGTTTCAGTGGAGAAATAAGGTGCGTTGTTTATCAATCCAGCTGCTATATATTCTTCAGCCATTTCACTAAGCGCAGAAGTAATCATAAGCACCAAAAAAGGGTTTCATTGTTTCTGGGGAGATTCGTGTTTTGGGTTTTTTGAATTTTGGATTTTTGATTTTTGGATGCTTTCTCATATATTGATTTGAAGGTTGGGTGGTGATTTTGAGTTTTACGGTGGTGGTAGCATAGAAAATAAAGATTCATATGAAGGTAGCCAAGAAATTTCTGATGTGAATAGACTTTCTCTCTCTCTAAAAATGCATTTTTGAAACAAACAATGGCTCACCGGAATATTTATAGAGGGGGGAAAAAGAGGGAAAAGTGAGAGAAGTGGAAAAGGTGGAAGGAGCCATTGGGTGGAATACCAAACGGTTGCGTGAAAACGAGAGCTTGACACATGCTGCATGACAGGCCTACTGGCAGACCTATGGCCTAGTGAATCATCACACTTTCTATTTTCGCGTCGAACATTTATGACCGTTGAGAGAAAACTAGTTCATGTTTCCATATGAAAATATTTGGAGCGCTAACAAAAGGTTTAGTCGATTTCGAAGTAGTTATAACTAAAGGTTCATTCGAGGACATAAAACATATGGTTAAGTAATCTTGTAAAAATATATAGTCAGAGTAATATTGTGGATTGCATTGATTTGAGAATAATATGTGTTTTCAAGAAGAAGGGACCAGCTAACTCAAATCAGATTGGACTTTGGCAAAAAGGATTTTTTCTACTGATGAAGATTTACGATGACAACTAGTTCTTATGCATTAACTTTTATAAGAACTAAGGGGGTTACTGACAAGGATATAAAATATTGAGGACCATAATGTAATAAATAAAAGCTTATATGAAAATTCGTAAGGGGTAGATTTAGAGTCTTATATCAAGATAAAGGACTAACATGTAATTAAACCTTTTTGTAACTATTTCTGTTACACCAAGTCTTGACGCCTACATATAATGGCCAAGGCTCTATTTAATGAAGATGATACTTTCACTTGTGAGCACTTGACTTATGTTTTTACTTTCTCTCTCTAAAATAAACCTCACTCTTACTGTCTCTCTAGAACCAGATAAAATTCTCACCAGGAATAAACCGTGATATATGCTATTGGTACTTCACAACTGTTTGATTTTGGTGACAATTAAAGATATGTTAATTGAATGCATAGTGGGGTAAACACAAGAAACACATGCATCCTATGTATTTTTATTAGATTAGAAAATTGTAAATATCATACAAATAGAAAAATCATTCATGATAGTATTTTCTTTTGCTAGGGAAATGTTTTTTGACTGGTGATATATCGAAATTGAGTGAGTTTGATATGATGTGTGATATTTTACATTGGATAAATCTTGAATAGATACTCCAAAGAATAATTATGTATTTTTAATATATTGGCAAACACACTGTTGATGTAGTTAAAGAAAGTATGTAATAGTGTATAAATGATTTTCAAATAAAAAATAGAATTTTGCCTATTCATTTCGATAATACATCTACCAACGGGAGAGCTATTAAGTATATTCAAAATGATTACAGCCATGTATTTCCTAAACTATTTCACACTAAATGTTTATGTCATATACTTTAATTGATTTCAAAATATGGAATAAGTATATTTAAGTATTATATCAATCATATTAAATTTAGGGTCCTACTATGCTCCACCTCAGGTTCTAAAAAACGATTGGAAATAAATTAGTTTGGCTAGTGGAAAGCTTGATAAAAAAACTTGCTTTAAATGTCGAAACTATATGGAACTCTACATATTATGTTCTTATGCGTGCTTATACATATATACATGAGATTACTATGTTTTATAATAGACATAATCCTAATACACCTCTAGTTGATCAAAATTAGATTTTTGTGCTTAAATGTTAATCTTATCAAGGTTGTTTTATGATGCAACTAAAACGTTTTCTACGTTATACACTCCTAATATTCATTTGGCCCTTTATGAAATTACTAATATTTACATACATATGGATAAATATAAGGATAAGAGTATATATCACGACATGGTTCCCGATATGGAAGCAAAAGTTTTTACATTTTTTCATCTCATCCTATATGCTTATGACGTTGGGTGTATTTTTTATCCTTTTAAAAAATGATCAGGTTTTGCCTTTTTTGTTAGTTGATACGTATCTTTATATAATGTATAATTAATATGTTGATAGATACGGGAGAAATTTAACATCTTTAAATGTAGTGGGTATTATAAGTAGTAATAAGGAGAGACACAGAAATCGCCCTAACTATGTGAGAATTGCAATGATATAGTGGGATGACAAGAGAAACTCCTCTTGTTGATAATAAAATGGTGAGATAGTTGAAAACTTCATTTAAGTTACAACATTATGATGAAAAAGCCCAGTTGATATCTTAAGGTGGTGGAAATCGAAAGAATACGATGTTTCCAATTCTTTGTAGGTTAGTCAAGGATATTTTTTCGATACTTGTGTCTACACTGGTATGTTAATGTCCATCTAGTCACACCAGAATATAATACATGACCAAACAAACAAGATTGATAGGCGAAGCATTTAATTCTTGTTGCAATGAAAGATTGGAATGTGGTGCATTAGATGATGCAAAAATAAAAATATAAAGTGGAAGCGAATCCAAAAGGAAATATTCGATGAATTTCTAAATTATGTTTAAGAAGATATTATGGTTGAAGCTTCTACGAGATTTCATGATGAATATCTTGATTAGGATGACGAAAGTTGTCTAGATCAATGATGTTTATAATAGAGTTTGTAATACGGTAGTACTGTTTGAAAATATTTGTACAACATCTTGCCGAGAAGAGTATAAATTATGAAAGGTTTAAATCATTAAAATTAATTGTTTATCAATCGATTCATAATGTATCAACTTATCATAATCGTTTTTAACACTGATAAAAATAAACAAACTATAACAAGGTATAGTATAATCAAACTATAAGACTATAACAATTATTTTATCACTACTAAGTAATTATCAAAATATAACAAAACTGGTAGTACTTATCAATTATAATTAAACCATAAATAATAAAAATCATTGTATAATAATACAACTGTAATAACCTTATACTAATTTTAAATTATAATATACAAACTATATAACAATTTGTTTATCAAACAATAACAATACTAATACTATGGGTTAGAGTAAAAATATAACAACACCTATAATAGTTATAATTAAACAATACTAATAATAGAGGCCATAAGCTATTGATGTACAAATAACTTGATCAGGTTAATCCAGATATGGAACTTAAAAAGTTACAAAATTGATGAATTAATTTGATGATCTCAAAAAGATCATTGAGAAGATTGAATTTAATTATCTAAAATAAATTTATGAATTTAGCCTAAAAGACATGTCTTTGAGTGATGATATCTCATTGGGGCTTCATTTGACTTGATGAATTGTTGATATAGGCTTTGTTGTAATCTTTTTTATATCAGCTTTGATTTGAGTTGAACTCCTGTGGATTTTCTTGAGATGTTGTGACCTACAATTCAAAACATAGGGTTTTGTCGCGATATAATCCTACAAACAAAAGGTTAGTGATATAAAATTTGGATTATAATTAATTATCTTTATTAAAGATTTTGAGGTAACCCATGTTTAGGATTTCTAAGAAGAGAATAGCTCTTAATTGGGCATAGGTTTCAGCTAAGGTGAAATTAAAGTTGGTTTTATAGATTTGGGAACATTTTGCAAGTGAATCAGCTGCACAATTTTGTTCTCTACATATAACCTTAACCCTCATAGTTGATTTTAATAGTTTCATGCAACAAAAGATAGTTTGAGCTATAAACCAATGGATGGAACCATGAGCTAAAGAATCAAATAAGATCTTAGAATCAATTTCAACATTAACATCAATATATTTAAGGTTATTGCATAATGACAAACCATCATGAAGAGATTTTATTTCAGCTAAAATAGGGTTAAGTTTCTCATACAGTCTGTTAATTGAAGATAACATAATACCATTAGAATTTCTAATCAAAGCACCACCACTTAACTCCCCAGACTGAGAGCAAGAGCCATAAGAATTAAATTATAATATGAACACAAGAGGATGAATCCATTTAACATATATAGAATGCTTATTGTTTGATAAGTGACAAAAATAATTTAATTGACTAGTAATTTTATAATCACTAGCAGACTGTAATGTCATATTTGGTTTATTTAGTTGTAATTAGAGAGTTTTTATATTTTTTATTTATTCATTACATACCAAATACACCAATATATTATTGGATGGATTATAGTTGTGATGTGAGTTGGTTTGTTTGTTGATATGAGCTAGTAACTAATTAAATGGGAAATATTCATGTGATTGTATATATGAATACTAAAAACCTCAGCAAAGTATTCCATACTTCCCAGGTTGTTTGGCATTGTAAAAAAAGGTGATCAATTGATTTAAGATGGTTGGAAAATTGGCATGTAAAAGCTAATTGTTTTTTTTATAGAATAGTGTCTGCAGAAATTAGACCTTTAAGAATTATTTAAAGAGTGAATGAACACTTCTTTGGGGTAATAGAGTTCCATACCTTTTTATAAAGAGTTAAATGAGGGTATTTGGTTTTGATTTTCTCTAAGATATCTTTAAAATTAAAGAGACTTGAAATGGATGCATTCCACTCAATTAAGTCAGGAATATTATCATGAAGCTTAAATTTCATATTTTTTTAATATACAAAGAGGTCACATTGTCTTTGAGATTTTCAAGATTCCAATAGTTAATTTCTCAAAAGTCTTTAATTTTGATGTTGTGATACCAAATATTATCATAAAAATGGTGAAACTTGATGAGAGGGTGTTTGTTACACCATCTCTCAAGCCAAAAGTCAATGGAACCATTACCAATATGCCAATATATGAAATTTTCAGCTAATTCTCTAGTGTTTATAAGGTGTCTCCAAGTTTTGATATGATATCATCAAAGTAACAAGATTTGTTATTTGGGTGAATGGTTATCCCTAAATACTTGTTTGGGACATAACTATTCTTGAAACCAGTGAGCTTATCTATAGCTCTACTAGTGATTCTATCTCTATTGTGAGGGGTGATAAAAACAAAGTTATTTTTGTTTATAAGCTGACCAGATACATTTTGGTAGTAATTAAGAATATTCCAAAGCTTTTCGACATTATTAATAGACTTATTAATAAATATGATGCTATCATCGTCATATACAAGACAAGGGATTGAAAAATTACTTCTTGAATTGTATATTCTTGCTTGATTGATAACGAATAACTTTTTAATACCTCAAAGGGTCACCTTACCTGCCTCACACCATTGGAGGAATTGAAATAACCATATAGACTCCCATTGATTATTACAGAATAATAGGCTATAGTAAGCCCATTTTTTATAAAGTTGATGAAAATATTACTAAAAACAAAATATTTCGTAATATTAAGAGTGAATTCTATAGAAATCCTATCAAAGGTTTTATCCATATCAAGTTTAAATATTAAGTTACCACCTTTACTTTTTTTGTTAAGTGTATGGATCAATTCATGAGCAATTAGAATATGCTCATGAATATTTATATTTGAGACAAAGCACAACTGGTCATCAAGGATGAATTTAGGGATTAAAAACGTCAATCTATTGTTAACTAGTTTTGAAATAATTATGTTGAAGACATTACAGAGGCTAATATGCGTGAAGTCACTCCAGGTCATATGAGACTCTTTTTTATGGATAAAACAGACACCAAAAACATAAAATCTAGTGGGATCATTGTTACCATTGAAGTAGTCTACAATACCTTCTAAAAAGTCTTTTTAATTATGTTTCGTCCAGTAGTGTATAATTTAATATTAAACCCATCAATGCATGTCACCCTGTTTGGGTTTAAAGAATGAATTGCTTTGAATATTTCATCTTCAGTAGGAGAGGATGTTAAAAATTGGTTGTTATTATTAGTGATTAGGTTATGGATAAAGTTTTGTATTTTTTCATGACAATTAATATAATGCACAAAGTTTAAGACGGTTTTGAAGTGGTCCACAGCAAGGTTACCAAGAATGGATTGATCTTCAATCCATGATTCATTGTTCCATATCCCATTAATTTATTTTTTGGTTTTTTTCTATTTACATAGTTGTTAAAGTAGGTAGTATTTCTGTCACCACCTTTGGCCCAAGAAGTTGTTGCTTTATGTTCTTAGAAAGCCTCTTCTTTAACCAAAAGGTTGAAGTCATTAGCTTTAGCTTTAAAAAGGTTGATTTGGTCTTCAATATTTTTGTGTTTTCAAAACAAGTATCACAGTATTTAATCTCATCTTCAACACTAGCCAAGCCGTCAAAGAAGTTTCTAAAAGATTCACAATTCTATTGTTTAAGTCTATGTTTTAGTATTTTTAATTTATACCAGAACGCTTGTAAAATAGTTCATTGAATATTAGTAGACCACTTGTCTTCAACAGTTTTAAGGAAATCGTTTTTTAAAATCCACATGTTTTGAAATTTGAAAATTTACTTTGGTTTGTGAGAGTTGTTATTAATTGTTATGCACAGAGGTGAATGATCTGAGCCAGTTTTTGCCAGATCATTCACTAAGGTGATATTAAAAAAACTCAAGCTAAGAAATATTGAGTAAAGACCTATCAATCGTTTCCATATTCTATTACTTAACCAAATATATTTAGAGCCATGGAAGCCAACATCTTCAAGATGGCTTTCTATGATGGTTTCATTGAAATCATAAATACTATTTTGACACAAAGATTAACAAGACAATTGTTCATTTGCGGATGCAATATTGTTAAAGTCATCAATCACTAACCATTCTTGGTTAGGGATTGATGTTTCTTTTAATTTGTCCCATATATCATATCTTTGAGTTCTAGAGAACTTTGGGTAAATTATAGAGACAAGAAATTCTTTGTTAATTAAGGGGTGCATAATAGATAAATACAGAATTTTGTCATGGTTAAGAAGAGTGGTAATCTGGATATTATTTTTCCATAATACCCAAATTTTATTACTTTTATTAAAAACAACTTGAATGGAAGTTTATATTGTTGGTGATGATATCAATCTTGTCATAATTGATCATTGATTCCATTAGTTTTGATAATGGCCTTGATTCTTCTAATAGTATTTTTATTACATATCCCCCTTACATTCCAATCAAGAATTTTTATTGTCACTAAATTTTTTGGTTTGAGTAACTAGATGATTCTTTAGATCGGATTATCTTTGAGTTAGAAGAACTTTTGGTAGTAATATGTTTAGTAGTTTTAGTTCTCATTTTGTGTTGTCTTTTATTGAAGAAGTATTCTTTTTTTGTTTAAGAGGGGAGGTTTTAAGGTTCAATTGATTCAAGAATTCGAGATTCAAAGCTAGAGTCAAGGTTATTATAATCAGTTAATGAGTTAACCATATTAATAATTTCTAAAGTATGAAGGGCTTCAATTATCTCCTCATTACGATATGAGGGAATAATTGAAGTGGAGCCAATATTTTCAGGAACAGTTTCAATGGTGTTTATGTTTGAATTTTTGTTTCCTTGTTGAAGACGAGGGTTATTTTTGTTAAACATTCCATCTTCTGTTTCATCATTTGAGTGATTTCTATTTTCATTAGGAGGTATTATTTTGAACTATTATGGATATAAAAAAATTTAATCCATTTTTGAGAGGGATTTAAAGTTTTATCTTTCATCTTTAGTTCAGTGTTATTTTGAATAGTTTTATATTATTTCAATTGAGAGATTTTACGATCTTTAATTTGATGACCTAAGTGGTTGCACTGATAGCGAACTGATTGTCGAACAGAGTCGACAACTGTAAAAAATCAAGAAAGAGAAAATGAAGCAGTGGATATGATCTCTAACCCTAGGTAGAGATAAAGAAACTTAGAGAAAAAATAATCTCAAAATTTGATTCAAAAAGTCTGACGGCAAAAGTAGGGTTTGAGAGCATTTTATAGAAGTGCTCGAAACCCTACGCCAAAATTACAAATTGTTTCTTACGAAATAAAATAAAGCTCATTCGCATTTTCAAAGAGATTGGAGCTGATTAAGTATTTTAATTAAATCTAATTAAAATAGAAAAATGAAAAAAATTAACGAAAACAGCAAAAGGGGGTCTAAATGATGGATTTTTTACCTTGAACTTCATCACCAGGCTTTGTCCTTCTCATACTTTCAAAATTCGTTGGGCTTCTCTATGCATTCAATTTGAGTGGTCGCATCGTCTAATTCGGATAACCGAGCCTCATATAAAACTCGTTTCCCGTTTGTCCAAAAGGGCCATATAGCCATGGGCTTGTGCAACTAAATTATGCACTCAGATCAATATTAACTTCTTTTACCATAGTTAATTTTTTACTAATAACCCTCCTCCTGATCTAAGCCAATCTAGATTTTCTGAGGGAGTGGTTGCGAGATGTTCAACTCTAACCACACCTTATATCAATTATATCTAACTTTGTTTCTTGAAAAAACCCAAGTAGACAAAGGTTTAGTAAGAGATTTTGCAATATGTATAATCGAATCTTGATTATACATATGTTTTGGGAGTCCTGGAAAGGAAATTCAGACAAGTGTGACAAGGGATTCAACTTTTGGGTTGAAACTCCAGTACCATTTAACTATATATAAGGAATGTCGGTCCACAGACCATACATTTATTTTCCATATTTTGGAAACTTCTTCTACTAGCTCAAGTTCTATATAATAGTGCATATAATCAAGCTGTGAAACACTATAATTACCAGTGAATTCGAAGCTTTCATGAAAAGAGTTTTTTTTTAAGGCGAGAAGTACTAAATGAGAATTTGGCTACCAGCGTGTAAGAACAAATATAAAGTAAATTTCACTTATATTCTTCGTGGAAGATGATAGCCTCGAAGCCTTCCTTGAGCTGATGAAACACATTCCAATTGTGTATATTTTTCCAGTTTCGGACGCTTTCCATTTTTTTATGTAGTTTCTACTCCATGGATTCTCCTTGCAATGACTTGGGATATCTCTTTCGAATACCGGATTTTGAAAGATTCCTTGATTTTGGATGTTCTTATGGTTCATGAAGGATGGATTCGATTGTGGTAAAGATGAAAATTCATCCTAGAGACAACCTCTTGTTGATACATTCTATTTCTCGGTTTGAGCTGCTGTGTTTTGAGGTGGGTGAAATGTATCGATCTTGGTTGTAGACGCCGTCTTAGACTCAAGTTAGCGAGGATCAACTTCTATGGAGACTTCGTTTTCCATGGTAGGCGGCACATGAGATTAGAGGGTGAGTTGCAAGCAAAAGAGAAATAAAAAAAAGGGTTTGGGGTCCCTAGGAATATTAACCCCATTGACCGGTTTTTGGATGTGTCTTGAGAGGGAAGCCACGAGCGATTCAAAAATCAGAATCTATCTCACCCAATCCTAATACAATCATGATTAAAACTATAATAACCATATACTAATTTTAAATTATTATATATATATATATCAATTTATTTATCAAACAGCAACAATACTATAACACTTCTAGTACTTATAACTTACAATCGAACTATAATAATAATCGAACTATAATAATAAAACTAGTGAGGGTCATAATGTTAATCATGCCGTATTCTACTTGACAGTAACAGCCAGGACCATAATGACCGTAACATCGAATCCCGTCGCATGGTATATAGTAATTTGCTATCGTGAATACCATAATAGCTATATCGTGGTCAGTGGTGTAGTCAGGATCGAAACATAGTGGTGTCCTGGACCTTTTGAAATTGAACTTTACAGCTCTTTATCTTAAGATAAAATATAGATCAACCAATGTTAACCTTTGTAACTAGTGAATAGTAATATATAACATATAGGAGAGAGTCCGCAGTCGCTACTCAGAATGCAATTAGGACGCAAACCCTCGGTCTGAAGCAATAGCCTGCAAACCAACGCTAGAAGGTAAACCACACAATAGCTTGCAAACCAACGCCAGAAGGTAAACCACACAAGCTAACAGGCTGAGCCGAGAAAGCGTATGTAGAATGACTCACACTCATAACTTTTGATCACTAGCAGCTATCCAAAAATTGTCTTAAAAAATTGTATAAATTTACATTATTTTTTAAATCAACGTGTATATTTATATTAAAATAATATAGATTTATATTATAAATTCGAAAATAAATCAAATATATATTAAAAATCTATATTAAATATACATATAATATTAGTTAAAATAGATTAATATTTTATATAATAAGAAAATAATTAATAAAAATCAAACTTGACTTAAAAAGATGTTAATCGACACGTAACTTTAATTTAAAAAAAAGTTAATCAACACAACTGAGTCTCGAACCCATAACCAGTAGGTTCTTGACTCAGATGTTTACCAAACCAACAAAAGTAAAAGATAGAAATATGTTACTAAACATATTATTTAATATTATTTAATGGAACATGTTTTGGGCCATGTTCTTGTTCATGGACTGGTTTCAGATATTTGACCAGCATCAAAAGTCTTTTACGCTTTGGGTTATCCTGGGCATGTGGCAAGTGTCGCTCTTTTGATCCATGCATCTTATATTTTCCCCATCCCCTCCCTTTTACGTGCTAGCTTCGCTACTTATATTCTAATCTGGCCAATACTGCGAGTCAGATTAAATAAAAGGTCAGTGGAGCTTCTCATCTCTCGAGTTATTTTTGCTTATTCGACTATTGCATCATTCCTGACAAATGAAACAACGATTTAGGGATCCCCTTTCCTGACGGTCATCTTGGTGGCGTTGATCCAATTAGTATTTTCACAACTAATAAGAATTTATTTTCAAATGATCCACTGCTTTTTTTACGAATTATAGAATTGTTAGTTGCCTTTGCGCTTATCGCACCCACAACAAATTTTAAATTATGTTAAATGTTGATTGTTTTTTAGAATTTTCGTTGGATGAATGATCCCTTACAGATAAAAGATATCGTTGGCTTTGTTATTAGTAATGGTATATTTATATTTTTATAGAAACTACGGTTTGTTTGTCCACGTAAACTAGATTTTATAGTCATATCCATGACTCTATTTTTGACATTACGTAATTAATCATTAACCATGTTTCTCACCATGTTTAGGTTTGGATTATTTGGAATCTTAGTATCTTTGCAATCTTTATTACTCTATTTTCCGAAATACATTTATTGTAAAACTAGAAATTTTAGCCTTCTAATTTCTTATTGTTTCACTGCCATATATGTATTTAACGAAGCACCTGGTTGTATCCCCCTTTGGTATAGTCTTCAAGCAATTGCGATCCAAGATCAAAGAACCACATGGCTTACCCTAGGGTATTTCAACACTATTTGTAAGTCGTATGAGTGTATTGGCTCCTCAAAGAACTAGAGTATGACAACTAAAGGTTTCAAAACTTGTTGCTACTAGTATGAGCTTAGCGATCCTTGTTCCTCTAGCATCTAACTTACCTGACTCAACAAACAACCTATCAATCAATTTTTTTCCAAAATAGATTGTTTCATAGTAAAAAAATGACTTTAATGAGTTTTTTCTAGTGTCTTTTGCCCCTTTCAGGTTTTTCCGTTAATTAGACCACACCATAGTTACACTAAACCTTAGCACCCTTCGGCAGCGTAGGAAAAAATCTTTCAAAATTTTCAACATGCGGTAATCTCACTTTCGATTCAAATATTATCAGTAATAGTTGGAACATTTCTATCAATCATAGATAATACAGGGACATAAGCTATTAGGTATCCAACACCCAAAATAACATACTTAATGTTCATTCTCTTCTCGCACAGGATCCTACTAATTCTCATATTATTTCAAAATGTACAGAGGTTTCCTCTTCTTTTGTATTTCATAACGATATCAATATTCGTATCAAGGTTCAACACTATAGATGAAACATCGATGAGTCGCACGATAATGTGCGATAAAATCTAAAAATGTTTTATTCAGTATTGATAGTAATAAATATTTTGGGCATGATAGCTTCAATTCGATATTCTTCAAGCATTCGTGGAATATTGTGCAATATGAAATTTGCAATGGGTTCTTTAATTTACTTAATATGGGTGTTTGGAACCTTTTTAGAGCTTCACTTGCGTCGCCTCATCCTAAAAACGACACCTCCTACTTATGCGATATATTTCAGGCCAATTGCTTATTGGAACATCGTGTACAAGGTTTTGGCTAACGAAATCAAAGAATTTTTCCTTTATGTGATTGACAAATCTCAATTGATCTTCGTCTCGGGAAGCAGCATTTCTGACAACATCCTTCTTTACCAAGATTTCCTCATGTGTTACCATACTACCTACAAAGGCAATAGGATAACACAAACGATTAACCTTATGAGAGTCTTTGATAATGTCCGTTGGCACCTTATTCTTAATATCGTTTTTGCTATGAAATTCCTAGATATGATGATCTCTTGGATTATCTAAAGTATTGATACCCTATTTTACAGTGTTAACAATAAGACTATGTACAACATGAGATCAATTGTTTCTCCAAAACTTGCCATACTTGCCATAAAACATACATAAGTAATTACAAATAAAAAAGAATAAAAAAAAGTGCATAAATTGTTGCAAACACAACAAGAAAAAATAATAAACATTGGTGAAGTAGAGAAATTCAATCGGGGGTTGTCCCAAGTTTGTTCCAACTCGATTTTACCGGATCATTCTTCAATTGAATATGTTTTACCCTATCATGTAGTCTGACTCTATTCGGCCTTGGATATGCATATGTAGTCGAGGCTGCATTACAATTTGGACAGTGAACGATGAGCCTGGTTCAACACTTCTCATCAGTTCGAAATCGACATTTTCCCAACTTCATGAATATGAATGTCTTTATTATCTTAGCTAAATCTTCTAGATCCCGTATCAATGCTTGACAAAAAATAATTGTGAATCATGTGTGCAGAACTCCAAATGCACATTCCACATCATTTCAACACGACTCTTATGTTTTTGCAAACAACTTAGCTCTATTTTATTGAGGAACTTGAATTTATTTAACAAAGGTAGGATATTGATGATAGATTTCGTCAGCAAGATAGTAACCTATATTGTATTGATTGTCATTCATATTATAGTTCAATATCAAGGTGACACCAGACTCAATGTCATCAAACACCGGAGATCTATCTAGTATTTTATGTCATTCAAAACACCAAACATCCCAAAAAAACATGTCAAATCCACAAGTCTTATGAAGCTACTTCCTCGAAGATAACTGCTTCTTTACCTTTGAGTCTATCAATAAATTTCTTTTTATCGTGCTTTATGACAATTCTTGCACGTCTAGTGCATAGAATCGATCCTTCTAAGCATTCTGAAGAAACCTCAGTTGTTACAAACTTGTAGTTACTTCGCCAAATTTTCCACATTAGGACGTCTTAAGTATTTATCTTCAAACAAGGAAAGTATACCCTTGTAATGTTTTTAATGAAATTAGTTGCATTTGTACCTCTAATGTTGAGATATTTAGCACAAACATCTGTTCCATTTCCATTAGGTAATCATGAGAATAACATATGTGCCCTTTATGATGCATGTCAAGTCATGTTTAGCTGCAATATTACTCATTTGAGTAAAATAGTTGTTGTACCTTTCTACGATTCAGAGGAATAAGGACCTCTTTATATGAAACCTTCTTCTAAATTATTTTTAAGTTTATACATATGGCTTATTGAAATAGTCGGACATTATCCTCCAATGGGCATACAGAAGATCTTGCATAATAAATATACTTGTTTGTAGACTATTTTCTAAATGTTGTAGCTTATGGATAAGGTATGCTTTCTTATTGAGCGTGACTTCTTCCAATTCATATTCTTTTTGCACATATTTTATTATTTTCTAAGAAACAATAATTTTACTGTCATTAAATGAGTAGAATATATAATAATAATATATGATGAAAACAATACGAGGAGTACATATTTTTGGTGATTTCGATATGATGTACAATATCCTTTTTATAATGAGTTTTATCCAGATTTTAACATTGTTTATCAATTATATTTAATTTATTTCTAGTAGAGGATGAAGACATGTAAGAATAAATCTTTTCTCGTCATAAAGAATGGTCTTATCTTGTCAAAAGATAGTGGATGGTGGAAACAAATAAAAAGAAATTTTATATTGTCATAAAGTATGATCTTATCAAATCAAAATTAATAGAAAATATGGTGTAAATATTTAAACCAAACATGGTCTTATCTTGATGTCTTCGAATAAATATTTATCAAATTAAATAAATTCAGTTTGTAACTAGTGGATGGTAGAAACAAGTAAAAAGTACTCTTATCTTGTCATAAAGTATGGCTTTATCAAATCAAAATTTAGTAGAAATATGGTGTAACTATTCAAACAAAGCATTGTATTATCTTCTTGTCTTCATATTCAAATTTAGTTGAATAAATAAATTAAATTTATAGTTAGTGGATGATAGAAACAAGTAAACAAAAATATTATATCTTCATAATGCATGGTCTTGTAAAATGAAATGTTAGTGAGAAATATGGTGTAAATATTCAAACCAAGCATGGTCTTATCTTGTTGTCTTTGGACTCTAATTTACTAGATTAAATTCAGTTTATAGGTAGTGGATGGTAAAACAAGTGAGAATAAATCTTATATTGTCATAAATCATGGTATTATCAAATCAAATGTTAGTGGGAAATATGGTGTAAATATTCAAAACAACCAAGACCTTATCTTGTTATCACTGGATTCTAATTTAGTTTATTAACGAAATTCATTTTATAGATCATGGATGGTGGAAACAAGTAAGAAGAAATCTTATATATTCATAAAGCATGGTCTAGTCAAATGAAAAATTTATAGGAAATGTGGTGTAAATATTCAAACTAGATAATTCAAACAATATTTTTATTAAACTAAAATAATTAAAACAAGCAGACACAACATCAATTTCTCGCCCACTTTATTCTCCCACCAACGGGCGTCACAGAGATTCCCCTCAACCTCCATGCAGTCGTGACGAAACTGCTACTACGTCCAATTATTCAAATTTGATTCAAACTATTATGGTTTCTGATCTATCTAGGATGTGAGGAAAGTGAGAAATGTGATATTTAGTTTTTTCATTTTTGATTCTATGAAACATCATATGCTTGACTATTTGCATGATCACCTTACTGAACAACTTCTGGAGCGGAGTTTGAAAGATTGCCTACGGGAAAAGTGTTTGGAATAAGTTGGTTCCCGCATTTTAGTTTATGATATGTTTAAGTTGATGATCTATGTATTTGTTATTTCCCGTTCAATGTAGTTTCGTTGGATGTTACATAGTTGATGATGTATCTTTCAATTCATGTTCTATATACTTGTTATTTATGCTCTATGTATGTTATATGCTACTCACTTTATGCTAGTTTTTATTATTTTTGATGCGATGTTTTCATCTAGTTTGTATCAAACAAACATAATAGTCATAAAAAAAATAAAGATCATAATAATCATAAACAACCATCGTAAAAGTCATACCTGATATGAAACTAGGATTTTGAGGATTAAATTGTAAATAATATAAATTTAAGGATTAAATTGTAAATAATATAAATTTGAAGGATTAAATTGTAAATAATGTAAGTTTACCATTTAAATTACATGTAATATAAGTTTTAAAGAACATTTGCGATTATATATAATTATTAAGGACTGAATAGCAATTTGTCATCTTTTGTAACAAATTTTACTTTTGAGGCTAAGTCTTGGCTCCTCTATAAAAATGGCAAGGCTAACCTAATAAAGAGGTTGAATAATTTTTCTATTAAACTCATTTATACTTGAACTTTCTCTCTCTAAAAACTCTTTAACTCGTTCTCTCTCTAGACTTCTCTTATAACAATTTACTAAGGTGAAATCTTAACTCATCAAAGAAATCGGTGACTTATTATGTTTGAAATTGATACAATCTTGTTATATTTTATGTTCCAAATTAATACGATGAACCTAAGAACAATCCTACGCTTCGGTCAGCGATGAAAACTCTAAAGGATGATTTACAAAGGGACGAAAGTAGACCTGATGGATCATCTTTGATCCAAACTCAATATGATATTGAGGTATGAATGAACCAGCTTTTAGACAAGATTGATGCATTAAATGAAAAATATGAACGAAGGGAACAAGAGATCCACTTGGAGAAGCTTAAATCCGAGGTTAGACAAGAAACAAAAAAGACTGAGATGGGAGATCAATCAGATTGATCTTTTGATGATCGACAAGCTAAAACTAAGCATAAAAAAAACGTGTTTTGTGTCTCCTAAAGAGCGATATTCATCTTGTAAAGGGAAAAAAGATAAGCAGAAATACGTAACCTTTAGTGACGAGGAGGTAGAAAGCTCAGCTTCAGGTTTTAAGAGATATATGGGTTTTTCGAAAGAGGAATCAGACAAATATCAGTCGAGGAAACATAAAAAGGAGAGTAAATATTAAAGGGATAATGTTCCTCGTTCTACATGGTGCGAAGGAAACACTTCGAATCAGTATGCTGAAACTGATCGAAATCTTTATGTTACAATGGGAACAAATGATCAGTTTATTCAAGGTGTCGACTAGAGAAACTCTTCGTTTACAAGTGAAATTCGTTCCATGACGCTTCCGAATTTTTTTGACATTTCCAAGGTAGATAAGTTTGATTGGATGCAGGATCCCGATGATTACATCGAACAGTTCGAGAACTATATGATGAATTTCGAAGATGATGACCGGTTGGTGTGTCGTGCATTTTCACAGACTTTTAAGGGAACAACTCTTAAGTGGTACAATCGGATTCTGAGGGGGTCCATTTCGAATTTTAGATATTTGTATACTTCATTTCGAAGGCATTTTGTGGGAAGCAAAGAAATGAGAGCAAATGGTGATACCATTATTCCGTGCAAGCAGGCACTTGGAGAAAAATTGAAGGATTATACGAAGAGATTTGTTTTGACCAAAGCTAGTTTGGACAACTGTGAAGATAATGTCGCGATGACAGCTTTTCGCCAAGGATTATTGCCAGGGGATCTGACCAATGAGACTACGAAGAGAAGAGCCTTAACTTTTGGAGCTTTTATGGCTCAAGTTGAGGATCAGATCAAATTCTATGAATCAACTACGGTCTGAGGAGGACCGGTTAGCACTCCAGAATTCGGGTCAGGCAGCCAATAACCAAGGGCAACCCTCGAATGGAAGACAAAAGAACATCAATTTGCCTCCTCGGAGTGGTGGATATTCAAATCACATTCCAACTAACACTTATAGCAAGCCTAGACCAAATCAGTGGGTCAAACCAGAGTATTATGCTGATATGACAGAGAATGTATCTGTGATATGGGATAAGACCAAGAGCTTCGTAAATTTTAGGAAGCCAGCCCCAATTAGTAGGCCAGAGGAGGAAAGGAATAACAAGTTTTGCAGATATCATGAGGATATTGGGCATGATACGAATGAATACATTTCTTTGAATAAAGAGATACAATTTTTGATTGAAAATGGAAAGATCATGACTTATGTAAAGTTTCAAGGGAGCGGATCGAAAAATATTGCTGCATCAAATTCGAAGGTTGCACCAGGTGAGAATTTGGTGATTTTAGATTCAAAGGCTGAACCATTTGATACTTCTTTTGAGTATATGGAGAAATATCTGAACAAATTGTTTCTCATGGCAGTCGAGGAGCCGATAGAAAAGGGGCATGTGTGGGATTTATGCAAGTTCTTTGAATTGTTGGCCATTTTCGGAGGCGATTCGATGACTGGTAATTCAGATAGTTCAAGGAAGAGGCATATTGTCAACTTGACAACTCAAATTTAAGGGAAAATGTCCACACATTTGTATTGAAATAAAGTTATTCCTTTCATTTTTTTTATGAAGATGATCTACGAGGTATTGCAGGGCCACTTGGAGATGTTGTGGTTATTGGAGTTGAGGTGGCTGGAGTCAAAATTCGACGTGTGCTGATTGACACTGGCAGTTCTGCTAATTTCCTTTTTAAATCCACCTATGATAGAATGACAAATCCACCTCAGATTTCTCAATCAGATCGAATGATAATTGGATTCATGGGTGTAACAACTCGTGTTGTTGGAGAATTCGAGGGGGGGTGAGTTTGGGAAAAGGACCATTTAAGAAAAAGGTCCATGTACTTTTTGTGGTGATGGACTGTCCCATAAGTTATAATACTATTTTTGGAAGATTGTGGCTTTCAAGAATGTACGGGGTTGTATTTACTGTTCATCAGTGTTTTAAGTATGTGGTTGGAGATCGAGTTGGGGTCGTTTAAGGCGATCAGAAGGTTGCTAGGGAATGCTATGCCACTGCACTTCGGATCTGAGGATCCAGTAGTGGAGACTTCATGCATGAATAGAAGTTAGAAGGGGTACCCTCGGATTTAGAAGAAACGGTTGACTATTCGAGTCAAACTCTAGGGTCTTTAACGGTAAGTAGAGAGATTGAGGAGTTCACTTTTTCGGAAGGGAAAGTGCTTCGAATTGGAACCTTATTGACCCTGCATTTACTTCTTCTAAGTTGGATATCTTCGCTTGGAGGACAAAGGATGTTATAGGAGTACCAATTGTGATTATTCGTCACAACTTGGCTATTGATAAGGTCAAGCCGGTTATTCAGAAAAGAAGAGTGTTTTCCTCGGAAAAAGCAGAAGCGATTGTTGCTGAGGTGGATCTATTATCTAAGGTCGGACACATAAGGGAGTCTCAGTATCCTTTGTGGACGGCAAATCCAATTGTGGTTAAAAAGAAGAATGGGAAATGGAGAATGTGTGTGGATTTTACAGATTTGAACAGTAATAAAAGCACAAGCATTGGCAGATTTTTTTGTTGAATTTCATTCGAGCCGATCAGATGAGGAAGAAAGCAAAAAGGATATTCCAGTGGATTCAAGGTGGGTTGTCCAAATAGATGGAGGATCTAGTGTTTCAGGGTCCAGTGTTGGGGTTCAGTTAATAGCTCCAACGAGAGAGACAATGATTCAATCTATTAAATTTGGTTTTCATGCTTCAAATGATGAAGGTGAATACGAAGTTGCTTTGGCAGGTTTAAGATTGGCAAAAATTTGTGGAGCAACTTGAGTTCGCTTGGAAACGGATTCTCACTTGTTAGCAAATCAGGTATCTGGATTTTCCAAATCAAGAAAAGATCGTTTGATTTTATATCTGCGGGAATTTCAAAATTTAATTCTTCTGTTTGACAATGTTGTTATAGAATATATTAGGCGAGAGAGTAACATGGTTGCTGATTCTTTGGAAAATGTCGCTTACAAGGAAGAATATCCTTAGATTTTTTTACAAGAAAATCCTTTAATTGTTACTCAATCTAGCCAATGTGAATGTACAGAGGAATTTTTTGTTACATCTGATGTAATCTGAGACAATTGGCGATCAGATATTCTAGTATTTTTACTCAAGGAATACTACCAGATGATTCACGATTGGCCAAAAAATTGAGAAGTAAAGCCTTCAGATATATAGTACTGGATAGAATATTGTATAAAAATGTATTGAGCATGCCATTGTTATGATGTTTAAGTAAGCAAGAGTCACAAGAAGTATTATCAGAATTGCATGATGGTGAATGTTCAACTCATTGTGGGTTCAAAGTTCTCCCACGTCGAGTTTTACTTGCACGGTTCTATTGGGCTACAATCATGAATGATGCTAAGAATTTAGTTCGAACTTGTGATACTTGTCAGAGATTTTCCAATATTATTCACAGACCAGCAGTACCGCTTATGTGTATATCCGAGGCAATACCATTTGATAGATGGCGGATTGATCTTGTGGGACCTTGGCTGATGGCTTCTGGAGGAGGACAGATGATAATTGTAGCGGTGGATTATATTACAAAGTGTGCAGAGGCGGAACCGTTATCAAGGACAAAAGCAAAAGACGTGATCAAATTTATTGTGAACAACATCTGTTTTCGTTTTGGAGTTCCTCGGCGGATTACAACAGATAATGGCCCTCAGTTTAATAACAAAGAGATGGTTTCATTTTATACTTCTAAAGGAATTCAGCAATGCTTTTTAACGTCTTTTCATCCTCAAGCCAATGGGCAAGTGGAGGTAACAAACAGAACGATTTTAGATGGAGCAAGTGGAGTTCGAAGAGAGAATTTAGATTTGACGGGGGCAGCAGGAAAATAGCCAAACTATTTGCAAAATGTACTTTGGGCTTATCGGACAACTCCTAAAGAGGCTATAAAGGAGACTCATTTCGCTTTGCCATATGAAATGGATGCATTCGGCCACATAGAATCTACGATGTCATCTTTTAGAATAACTCAATATTATGAAAGATCTAATGATGAGGTTCGAAGGGAGAATTTAGATTTGATTGAGGAGAAACGAGTTCGAGCTCATTTAAATGTAATCCACTATCAACCTCTTATGAGGAAGATATGATTCAAAAGTGAAAAGAAGAGAGTTCAAAGAAGGTCATAAGGTATTGCCAAAGGTTTTCTTGCACACACAAAGGAGAAAGGACTTGGAAAAATGGCTCCGAACTGGGAAGGGCCTTATATGGTTATTGAGAGGATAAAACCAGGGTGTTATCGCCTTTGCGATTTTCAAGGGAGGATGCTTCAGCACCTATGGAATATACAACACTTGAAGCTTTATTGGGAGTAGATTCGTCTTTATATTTTGGAATTTTTACTTTCGAATGACGCACTCTTTCCTATCCTATTGGCCCATGAAGGTCTTAACGAGGCGTTGTGTACATATTCAATATTATCAATAAAGTTCATTTTTTTCCAATGGTTGTTTACACATACTTAAATAAAACTATCTTAACAACTTATCAAAGATTGATCATCGTTGAGGTTGGTTAGGAGTATAATGTTTCAAAGTGTTTATAACACTTTTTGAAGAAACAACCATGTTTAATAATCACATTACAATGTTTTCGAAGTGAAAGCTTAACAGCACACTGAGAATTTTTCGAAGAGCTATCATGTTCACCAATTTTGTTAAGGTATTTGAGGTGGTAAGTTAAATTTTATAGTTATATGATGAGAGTTCAAAGTAATTCAAGTCATATTCGTTTTTAAAATTTAGCATCGAATAATATATGAAGAGAATAATAAAATAAGGAAACCGTTTGTCGATTAGATTAATTCTTTGAAGTACAAAAAGCAATTTTTTAACCTGAGAAACACAAAGTTAATCAGACGATTCTTCCTCCTTGGATGATTCTTCTTCGAATGACCAATCAGAGATAGGATCGAAAGCTTCACTTGGATGCTTATCGATTGGAATGTCGTTCCAGAAACTTGTGAGGTTGATTTTAGGATAAGTAGCGTGAAGTTCTCGAAGAAGGAGAATCGTTTTTTCTACTTTTCTATTGTTAATAGCAGCTAACATGTGTTTTGAAAGTTCAGCCTCGGCAGCAGCAATAGCAGCTTTTCCACTTCGAAATTTTTCTTTGGTTTAGCAATCTCCTCGGTAAGTTCTTTATTTGTTTTCTCATAAAGGGTAAGAGAATTTTGTAAATTCTTGGAGTTGGATATTTTGGTAGCCAGTTCAGTAGCATGATCGGTCTCGACCCTATTCATATCTTCTTTATGAGAAGTGTTCAATGCTTCTTTGTCAGCAATATGTGTGGTTCGCAGATGATTTTTCATGAAGAGAGCACATTTTATAAGTTCGGACCTTACTATTTCATACAAGTGAAATTGATCAACCACTTTTCCATGCAAACTTCTCTTAATTTTTTCTCAGCTTCGTAAGATTCTTTGTAATAGACCATATATTTAGCCAATTGCTTTAGATGGTTTTGAGAAGTTTCGACTTAGGAAGCAAGTGCTTTTGCTGCAATGTCGAGATTGGTAAATGGTTAAAGTGCAACAACGATTGCAAGATTTGGAGGAGGAAGAGGAAATTATGTTTATGCTGAACTAGGACATTGAATCATATCTAAAGTTGTGGTGAGAGTAGAAGGACAGATAATTTCTAGAGACGTATCGGTAGGTGTTGGTATTCCAAAGTTAAGCATGTGATTTTGGATGCCTTTAAGAATATGAGCTTCTTCACCAATAAGTGCTTCAGTGTTTTCAAAATTAATGAAAATATCAGGATCGAAGTTTTCAGCAGCCTAATTTTCATTAGTAGTATTGTCTTCAATGATGATCACAATGTTGTCTTTGGTTGTTTGTTCTTCAACCAACGGGTTTTGTTGGTTTTGTTGGTTTTCAACAGTGTTTTCATCTTCTTCAACCAATGTATACGAAGTGATTCTCGTTTGTTTCTTTTTCTTTACATGGGAACTGGAAGAACCTTTCTTTTTCTTCGAAGACGGTTCTTGATATTTCCCTTCTTTGATGGGTGAGAGGGTTGTTTGTGCGGTTTTTCTTTTTTGAGGCTTTGCCTTCGATTGAGTTGAAGGGCTAGCACCAGATGTGTTAGCTTTCTTTTTACCTTTCTTCTCTTTGATAGCTTTTTATTTTTTTTCTTTTTTGGTAAATGACTCTCTGATCTGTTGCGAATAGGAAGGAAGACTTTACAATCGGGTTAAACTATTCGTTTGCAAATATCTTCGGATCGGGCTGTGACATCAAATTTTGAGGTGGAAAGGCACCCTCTGAGATTGGGAACATGTGGCAGTTAAGGAAATAGATGGGCTGGAAGGCAGTGTAAAATGCATTATTCCATTCTTTCTCAGCCCAAGCAGCAAGTTTTTTGAAAATATCCTTAGCAGTTGGTCGACGTGCTGAATAATGACCCAAAATTTCTGGAATAATCATGCAAAGAGAATATATATATATATATATATATATATATATATATATATATAAGTTATTTCAGAATGTAAAAAATTCAAAGTTCTTACGATTGCTTCTCCATATGAGATTTAACTTTGAAGGATTAGCATCAGAAATTTCTTTGCCATTATCCCATGCTCCTAATATAAAAATGAATTTCTGCATCCAGAATTTATCAGCTTCTAAAAGGTAATCGATGAGTTTGAGGTCATCCACCAGGGTAAGGTAGTAAAAGGGAAGCTTCAGACCTTTCGATATGTGAGTAAAAAAGATGAAGTCTTTGATGCTGATTGGAATCTGAGATAGTCGAGATGCCATTATCACTGACATAAGGGTGAACCACTGATTCGGTGTCACTTGAGTATGGCATAAGTTAAGAAGTTCGAAGTATTCCACGATCATGGGATCCAGTGGAAACCGAGGACCCCAATTGATGATTTTAGGGTAGACTACTAGCTCTTCATCCTTGCAGTCTAAGGGAGTTTGTCCTTCTTTAGGTAGTCGAAGAGTCATATTATCTTCCATTCCTCATGGATTTTTTAGAGCCGAAGCTTGGCTATCTTTGTAATAAATATACCGAACTTTTTTCAAAGCAATGATGTACTTAGTTTCGAGACCCCTTAAATTTCTTCCAATTGTAGCTCTTTCTTCTTCGGAAACAAAGCAAGTTTATGTTTCTTCCTGAGGCTTATGAGTATTTGCTGAGTTTCCATCATTAGATTCAGCTTCGAGATCGGTTCTGGTAGCCTCGGAATCAGCTTCGTTGGCCTTTGATGTTTCTTCTCGAGGTTGTTGAGGTAATGGATTAACGGTTTCTAGTAAAGGGTTATTTGTTCGAGGAACTTCCTCAGTTACTTCTCTCTGAGGAGGAGCTTGAGTATCTAGATTTGAAGGGGGGGAGTTGGGATTGATGAGTTCGGATTATCCAGTCACAGCTCACTTTGTTATCCGGACAAGGGAAATTCGGACATAAACGTACCAATGAACTATCCAGACGGGACAAAAGTAAAAAACACCTAAACACCTTTTGACTCAGCTTTGTACTAATCAGCTTAAAAAATTAATGGGTCCTTAAGCTTGACCCGGTTTCATAACTTTACCTGTGAGCGCATGGGTCCTTAATTAATAGTATACATACTCCAACTACTTTCATTAATGGAAGTAATGAACATTTAATACAACCAGGCTGCTCAAATCTCTCACTACTTTATACCAAACACTTAATACTCAAAATACTTTGCAAAACACTTTATAAAATTACCCCCAGCCCAAAATAAACCAAACCAAATTGGCGACCATAGTGGGAGGCGACGATGTCTGAATCTTTCATTTAAAACAAGTATAAAAGACCTGTTCGGATGGATCCGAACGAGCAAGAAAATCCACCACCTGTGGTGGAGGTAGTTAGGGAAAACAAATAATACACCATCGAAGAGCGAGACAAGTTAAGAGCATAAATAGAGGCATTAAGGGCCATAAAACAAGCAGAAATGGGTATAAAGGAGAAGTCAAGGGCGTCAGCTATCCATTATAATGACAATCCTAGGGAGAATAATCCATCAGCAAAGACTCATTTGAGTTCAAAGAAGACCCATGTCAGTTTTTAAGAAGACTCATCGGTCCAAGCCGGTTGAAAGTTCAGATTCTGAGTCCTCCAACAGCTCTAAGAACGAGGCTGAGCTTAAGGAGTCTTTGTCCTCGAGAAGTGATGAAGGGAGGTCCAGGAAGAAACAAAAACTAGTTAAAAAATATTCAAGAAAGAGAGATAGGCATGGGAGACTTAAAAGGCATCTGAGCAAAGGGTCATCTCACAGGCACAGTCACAGGTATGTGGATCAGTTGCTGATCGATCCTTTTGCTTTTCAGACCGAACCAGGTATCTTTGCAACACCTAATGAAGACACAATCTTCATTCATAATAGAAATTGGAGATAATCTCCATTGTCTGCCAAGATACCGTCCGGAAACCTACCCAAAAGGTTTGACAGTTCCAAAATGGAGAATTATGATGTAAGATCGGGACAATCATCTGGAGCAATTGAAGAACTTCATGATGAATTTTGATGATGATGACAAACTTCTCCGTAGAGCCTTCTCCTAATCTTTTACGAAAAGTGCTCTTAAGTGGTACAACAGTTTACCCCGGGGGTGTATCAAAAAATTTGTTACATTCTGGGTTGCCTTCCGAAGGAAATTTTTAAGAAGTAAGGAGGTGAAGGGCAATGAAGATACTATCATCCATTATGCCCAAGAGCCAAATGAGTACTTAAAGGACTACATAAGTCGGTTCATAAATACCAAGAACGGGTTAGCAGATTGCTTCGAACAGGTGGAAATTGTTTTTTTGAGACAAGGGTTGAACCCTGGGAATCTGGATGATTTGGTGACCAGGAAGAAGGCCATGACTTGGGGTGGCTGGTTAAATCAGGTGGGAAAGTAGACTAACGTGGATGAAACCAAGAAAACCAGGGTGCACCGTCAGGTGAGGTCCACCCCAGCAGCTCAAAACCAAAACTAGTCTGGGTATAAGGCTAAACAGACCGGACAAGGGCCCAACAGGGCTAAACAAGCTCAATCCAACCAAAATCAATCTCAGATTCAGCAGTCAAGGGGTAAAAGAGATCCTTGGGTTCAACCGGAGTGGTTTGCAGAATTAAAAGAGAATATGGCCACAATTTATGACAAGACCAAGAATGAAGTCTATTTCCAGAAACCAGCAGCACTGCAATCTCCCAGAGACAGTCGAAATACTTTTTCTTGTCAATATCACAATGATATTGGCCATAACACCCAAGACTGCATTGCTTTGAAACAGAAAGTACAAAATCTCATTTAAAGAGGTAAGTTGGGGGCTTATGTCAAAAGAAGTGGTGGAAACAGGTTTGACAATGCTCCTCGAACTAGGCCTACGAACAATGCAGGAACATCTGCTCCATAGGGGGCAATGGTGATCCTTGAAAGATTTGATGTTGATTCGGAGTACCTGGATCCTGATCCAACCCGGAATAAAATAAGGGTCATAACATAACAAACTAAGACGATGTCCGGACTCATTAGCTTCTTTGAGTCACTCACTATATTCAGAGGGGATACTATGACAACACCCACTCTTTCGTGAAGAAAGAGGCATGTTCACTCTCTGGCTACTCAGTTGGAATGAGGCATGTCTTCTTATTAGTCTAGAACCCCCTTTCCATTTATAGTCTTTGATGAGGATGATTATCGCTAGGCCTCATGAGGATGATGCTGTGATAGGAGCATCTATTGGAGGCAATGATATGAGACGAATCCTGATAGACACGGGCAGTACGGCAAACATCTTCTTTTTAATTTCTTACAAGCAGATGAAAAATCTGGTGTTGTTGGGCATGGGGCCTTTCAAAAATCTGGTCAGAGTGGGTGTTGTCCGAAGTAGTCAGAAGATAGCAAGGGAGTGCTATGCAACTGCACTTGCTCCTAAAACTTTGGGAGCAGTTCGAATCAATGAAGATTGGAAGTTACTAGGGCGTTCAGAGGGGGAGGGTGAGATTGATGACCCAATAGAGGCCCCTAGTGTTATAATACCGGTGGAAAGAATGTTATGACCCACCCTTTGGTAGAGGGTAGAAGTACTAAGGTTGGCTCCAAGATGGCGCCAAAGTTAAAAAATAAATTTGTGTTCTTTTTGTCATACAATCAACATGTTTTTTCTTGGTGCAATGGTGATGTAACTTGAGTGCATGCAAGTGTTATCTCTCACAAACTATCGATTCAGAGTGATGTTGCACCTGTCCTGCAGAATATGAGGGCCTTCTCTAAGGAGAAAGCTGATGTAATAGTCCAAGAAGTTTACCAGTTTACCAAGATGGGGCACATAAAAGAGTCCCAATATCCTTTATGGACTTCCAATGCAATGTTGGTCAAGAAAAAGAACGGCAAAAGGCGTATGTGTATTGATTTTACTGACCTCAACAGAGCTTGTCCAAAAGATCTTTGCCCGGTCCCCCGAATAGATCATTTGGTGGACTCAACGTCTGGAAACAACTTGTTGTCCTTCAGGTGGATCTGAAAGACCAAGATCATACTACGTTTGATACAGACAGGGGTCTCCATTGTTATAAGGTGATGCCTTTTGGGTTGAAGAATGTTGGGGCTACTTACCAGAGGCTAGTAAACAAAACATTTGCTAAACAGATTGGCAAGAATATGGAGGTGTTGATAGATAACATGATGGTTAAAAGCTTAGAGGAGGATTTCAATATAATTGACCTTCGGGAAACTTTTGCCAATCTGACAATAGTGAATTTATCCGAGTGTTAAATTTATCCGAGTTAGAAAAAGCTAGAAAAGCCGAAAAGGAGAAACGTATCGCTGCTGGTCTCCCAGTCTCCCCAAGCGAGAAGTTTGGTAAACTACCCCAAGAAACTGACCAAGGGTCGTCTTCCACCAGAAACCCAAAACCTACACAGTTGTTCAAACCGAGCCTCTCACCAATTTCATCAGGTTCTTTTGTTCAGGAGTGTCAACCCTCCATTGCCAAGGAAAAAGAAGTTTCGAGTGTTAGGAAACCCTCCCCTTTCTTAGCCATCGGCTCAGACATTGAAAAGTATTCAGAAAAATCAACTCAACGCCGGACAACTTATTTGGTGAAAGCCCAAGCAACTGCCTCACTGTCAAAACCCTCCAAATCGGAGGCTTCTAACGAAACATCTAAAGACAAGACCTCTGATTTGGAGGCGTCTAAAAGAGCCCCCCAAGATAAGCCCTCCGGATTGGAGGCATCTAAGGTAGCTCTAAAAACAAAATCCTCCAGAGCTCAACCTCAACCGGATCATAGGCCTTTGGAAACAACAGGCGCTCATTCCTCCGGAGAGCCTTTGGTATCAAAAGCTGTTCCCCTCCCATCCACGAAAACTGATAGACCTTCCAGAGTGATGGAAAAAGTGATATAGGACAGCATCGAAGAGGCCCCCTTCGAAACTGAAACTTCAGGACAAACTGGGGATACCGCCTCTGATAGGAAGGGTAAAGGCAAGGTTAAAGTTGGTGTGGCTCATCCGGATCTCCCGGAGTGCTTGGAGGGCAAGGTAGGGCCTTGCTTTAAAAAGGTTAATGTTAAATATATGTTAGCCTTGCAGAATATAAACTATGTCTACACTCATACCGCTGAGTTGGGCCGGATCCGGACAAAATGGGGGATCCCAGAATCAGTGAAGATGAGGATACCAGTCACACCAGAGACTCTGATGGACTGTAAACTCAATGAGGTGGTCATTTTTATGGAGGTGCTGAACTGGAGACTTCGGTTCCCATTAGACCCAGAAATTATCAGGTACATCTTCCTTGGGAAACTCTGTCCAAACCAGCTTAGCCCGAATGCCTGGTACTCTCTCCTTTCCTGCATAATGGCATCGAGGTTATCTAAAATCCCCCTCCCCATGGAACAATTTGCCGTTGTGGAAAATTTATGCAAAAATCACCACATCCCATTTTATTATCACAACATGGGGAATAACTTGAAAGTGGTGGATGATTTATTGGAGTCTGAGAAGAACTGGAGGATACAGTTCTTGCTCATCACTAGGTCATGGGAGAATGACAAGAAGATCAAAGCCGATACCAACCCAAGCATGTTGACTAGCAGGTGGAAGAGTACAGGTAATTTTTTTTTTGTATCTTATGTTTTTTTAACAAGTACTTCTCTCCTGATTTAGCTGTACCGTTTCTTTTTTAGTGTTGCCAAAGGAGTTTTACAGACACCTGTAGGAGGGGCAAACTACATGTGCCGAACTGAATGTATGGGCTGCAGAGCGTTGGGGGAATGCCTTCCCCAACTGCTTTACCTCAGGCAATATGGTGAGATCCCATATGTGGAATACCACAAGTCGGAAAGATCTTACATGAGAAGAATTGACTACACCCCTCCTCCTGGACAGGCTTATCAAGCAAATTTTTCTTTGTTTCATGTTTCCTGTCAATTTTAACAACTAATGTTTAAAGAGCCCTAATTATTTCAAAAGTATTTAAAGTCAGAGTGTTTAATATCTTCGATGACATGTATTTAATGGTCATCATTCAACCAGATTAATCCGATCTGTCAAAGATCCATATCATTAAATCGAAGACTTAAAAAGAATTGTAGTCAAACCACATCGAACATTTTAAGAATGCATCATATTTTATTAAAAAAACCGGACACCTCATTAAAACCTCCCCGCGCCACTAGGGTAGGAAAAAGTATGCCCCCTAATATTTACATTAACTTTTAACAAGTAAATATTTACACAAATTTTATTCTAGATATAACCTGAGGTGTTCAATATTTCATGGGTGCTTCAAAATTCTTCCATCTTTGTCTTGAAGCTTATATGTCCCAGACTTAAGCTTTTCGAATACCTCATAAGGGCCTTCCCAATTCGGAGCCAGCTTGCCGAACTGCTTTTCTTTAGTATGCAAGAAAACCTTTCTCAAAACGTTATCTCCTACACGAAAATCCCTTCTCTTGATCTTGGAAGCAAATCTGCTCCTCATCAAACCTTGATAGTGGGTTGTTCTAAGATGAGCTTTAACCCTTCTTTCTTCTATTAAGTCCAACTTGATAAGGAAAGATATTCCTCAGGGGCCTAAGTACAATTGATAGGGACTAAAGTGATAAGTTTTATAAATATAAGAGTTAAATTAGGCTTTAGGAGAAATATAAGGGTTGAACTACAATTATACCATTACGTAACCATTTCTCTAACTAACTCACTCAGTCTATTTAAAGAGGCTGAAGAAGTCAGTTATGCCTATGAAATAATCAGAAGCACTTTTCACTACCTAAAATTCTCTAAGAAGATTTGTGTTCCTGATTTTATCAATTCAGCTTTAATTCTTACCAAATTGGCGCTAGAAGGAGGGGTCGAGGATACCTTGATCAACAGATCAGAAATCGACGTTCGAGTTTTCGTTTTGCAAAGTTTTTCGTTCGAATTTTCATATTTTGTTTGATTTTTTGCTGATTGAAGATGAATTCAGAGGAAGGTGACAATCCATCTGTTCGCAAGGCTATGGAAACATTGAAATCCGATCTGCAAGAGGCAGGTAAATCGATTCCAACTCAATCAATCCAATTTGATTTTGAAGGAAAAATGAATGAGATGATAAGGAAGGTAGCAGAGCTTGACGAATTGATAAAAAAGAAGGGAAATAATGATGGTGCTAGGCTTAGGTCTAAAATAGCAGGGGGCGATCAGAATGATCAGTCGGATCAGTCGATGGACGATGGCGATGATCGATATGAACAACGTAAAGCACGTTTTGAGCAAAAAAAGAGTATAGCCGGATAAAGAGGAAAGAAAAGTTACAAAAACGACTGTATGTGAACTCTAGTGATGAAGAGGATTACGAAGATTCTGAGTCTGATGAAACACCGAGGTACGAACGTTCTCGAGGCCATACAAGAGGAGCAGAGCGTGAGCTCCGGCCAGCTAGGGTGTATAAAGAAGGAAGGAAAAAGAAAGAAAGGCGAGTATATTCACCTCGGAAATATTCGCCTCGAAAATATGAAGGTGAGTCAAGTTTATATGCTACTGTTGGGATGAGAAATGAAGACCAATATGTTCAAGGAGTCGACTGGGGGGACTCACCATTGATCAGAGAGATCAGATCTGTGCCGCTTCCGAGGCGGTTTGATATTTCTAAAGTTGATAAGTTTGATGGGACTCAAGATCCCGATGACCACATAGAACAATTTAAAAACTACATGACTAATTTCGAAGACGACGATAAATTGGTATGTAGAGCATTCTCTCAGACGTTTAAGGGAACTACGCTGAAATGGTTCAACAAGATTCCTAAGGAGTCAATTGCAAATTTTAGAGGCTTCTATACCGCTTTCCGAAGACAGTTTGTGGGAAGCAAGGAAATGAGAGCTAATGGAGACACAATAATACAATGCAAGCAGGCTGTGGGAGAGAAGTTAAAGGATTACACTAAGAGGTTTGTGTCAACAAAGGCTGAATTGGATGATTGTGAAGAAAGTGTGGCTATGGCGGCGTTTAGGCAAGGACTGTTGCCTAGGGATTTAGCCGATGAGACTACGAGGCGCAGGGCGTTAACATTTGGAGCTCTTATGGCTCATGTTGAGGATCAGATTAAGGTCGAAGAATCGACGCGGGTTCGAGGAGGTGCTAGTACTATTCAGAAGGGGAATGGACAATCTAACACGTCGAACAACAATCCCTCGCGTCCGAAGAACAATCAAAATGTTTCTAACCGAGGAGCTTCGAACTCGTATCAAGGGGGGTATAATCAACACAACTCTAATAATCAGCAACAGTTTAGATCCAGATCGAATGTGTGGGTAAGGCCAGATTATTATGCGGATTTGACTGAAAGCGTGGCTTCGATATATGAAAAAACAAGGGGAACAATAAATTTTAGAAAGCCACCAGCGATTAACAGGCCAAGAGAGGAGCGCAATAATAAGTTCTGCAGGTATCATGATGATGTCGGCCATGATACAAATGATTGCATTGCTCTAAAGAAGGAGATGCAAATTTTGATCGAAAATGGAAAGTTACTGGAATATGTCAGGAAGAATGCTAAAGCTGCAGCTCCGAAAATTGGTAATCCTAATTCTAAACAGGAAACTGCACTAATGATTTTAGATGTTGCAGGTGAGGGGGATGGTTTCGATGTGGCCTCGGAATATGTCGAACCAGACCCCAGTCGACTTTTGTTAATGTCAATAGATGAGCCGATGCGTCAGGGACGTGTTCGAGATTTGTGTGCCTTCTTCGAATCACTAACAATATTTGGGGGAGATTCGATGACCAACAATACTAATAATTCGAGGAAGAGGCATATAGTGAACTTAACACGACAAATTGAGGGAGGCGCATCGGCACACCTAAGCAACAAGAAGGATGTGCCCTTTATAATTTTCGATGGGGATGATTTGAGGGGGATTACGGGGCCACATGAAGATGTTGTGGTCATAGGAGCAGAAGTGTGCGGGGTGGAGATTCGACGAGTGCTGATCGATACCGGAAGCTCTGCCAATGTGCTTTTCAAGTCAACATATGAGAGGTTAACTGCTCCGCCTCGAATAGAAAGGTCAAAAAGGACTATCATAGGGTTTACTGGCGCAACATCAAATGTGATAGGAGAGTTCGAGGGTGAAATTTCTTTGGGAAAGGGGCCTTTCAAGAAGAAAGTACAAGTACTTTTTGTGGTGGTGGATTGTCCATCAAGCTACAACGCTATTTTTGGGAGGTCGTGGTTGGCTAAAATGTACGCTGTATTTTCTACAGTTCATCAATGTTTGAAGTATGTGATCGAGGACCGAGTCGGCGTAGTTCGAAGTGATCAAAAGGTAGCAAGACAATGTTATGCTCCTGCATTTAGACTACAGGGCAAAAGTTCTGATGATCCGATGGAGAATTAGCAGTTTGGGGGGTTGACTTGTGGTGGAACAGACGAGGGAATTGATGATCCGAGGTCAACCCCGAGTTCTGTGGTGGTCAATGAAGAAATAGAGGAATATATTTTCAATAATGACAGGGTACTTCGAATTGGGACCCTGTTATCTTTATCGATGCGAGAAAAGTTGTTGACTTTTTAATCTGAAAATTTGGATGTATTTGCGTGGAGGTCCGAAGACGTAGTGGGGGTCCTAAGTGACATAATATGTCATAGTTTGGCGGTTGATCCGAAGGTCAAACCGATAATTCAAAAAAGAAGGGCCTTTTCGTTGGAGAAATCCGAGGCAATAGTTGCCGAGGTGGATCGACTATACAAGATGGGTCATATCAGGGAAGCCAATTATCCGAGGTGGACGGCTAATCCGGTGGTAGTGAAAAAGAAGAATGGAAAATGGCGAATGTGTGTGGACTTCACAGATTTGAATAGAGCCTGTCCAAAAGATCCTTTTCCGATGCCTCGAATCGATCAGTTAGTGGATTCCACTTCGGGAAATAAAATCTTGACTTTCATGGATGCATTTTCGGGGTATAATCAGATTCGAATGAATCCAGATGATGAAGAAAGCACGACTTTTATTACTGACAGAGGTTTGCACTGCTATAAAGTAATGCCTTTCGGATTAAAAAATGTTGGGTCAACATATCAAAGGCTGATGAATAAGGCGTTTTCTTCACAGATTGGGAGAAATATCGAAGTATACATTGATGACATGCTTGTTAAAAGCAAGAGTGATGATGAACACATTGATGATTTAGAAGAGACGTTTTTGAATCTTAGAGCCATACAATTGAAGTTGAACCCAGAAAAATGTACATTTGGAGTTAGATCTGGCAAATTTCTGGGGTACATGATTAGTGAAAGAGGAATCGAAGTGGATCCAGAACAATTGAAGGCTCTGATATCTATGTCTTCACCTCGGAATATCAAAGAAGTGCAAATGTTAACGGGCAGGTTAGCAGCTTTGAACAGATTCATCTCTCGTTTTTCAGATAAGTGCTTGCCTTTTTTCCAGGTGCTGCGTAGACCTAATAATTTTGAGTGGACTTCGGATTGTGAAGAAGCTTTTATGAAAATCAAAAATCTTTTGTCCTCTCCTGAAATATTGTCAAAGCCTCGAAAGGGTGAGCAGTTGTTTTTGTATATAGCAGTATCAGATTATGCGGTGAGTGCAGTTCTGATCAGTGAAGATACGAGAATTCCGAAGCCTGTCTACTATGTCAGCAAAAGCTTGGTTGATGCTGAGAAGCGCTATTTGAAGCTCGAAAAATTGGCACTGTGTATAGTAGTGGCAGCGAGAAAAATACGCCCTTACTTCCAGGCACATACGATTGTGGTTCGAACTTCATATCCATTAAAAAATGTTTTGCAAAAGCCAGACATCTCAGGAATGATGACCAAGTGGTCTGTGGAATTAGGAGATTTCGATGTGTTATTCTCTCCTCGAACAGCTATCAAAGCTCAAGCCTTAGCAGATTTTTTGGTGGAGTTTCACTCAAGCAGATCCGAAGAGAAAGATGGTGAAAAGGTGAATGAGAATCCGACGTGGACGATACGAACTGATGGGGGATCCAGTAATAAAGGGTCAAGTGCAGGAGTTGAATTGGTGGCACCAACAGGGGAATTTATGTTTCAAGCTATACAATTTGGCTTTCATGCTTCGAATAACGAAGCTGAATATGAAGCTGTGCTAGCAGGATTACGGTTAGCAAAGATTTGTGGAGCAATATTTGTACGCTTGGAAACAGATTCACAGTTGGTAGTTAACCATGTTAAAGGAGTATCGGAAGCTAAAAAGGAACGTTTTGTTTTGTACTTACAAGAGCTTTGAGGAATGATGGCACAGTTTGAAAATGTCGAAGTGGAGCATATTCGAAGAGGTAGCAACACAATGGCTGATTCTTTGGCAACAATGGCTTACTCTGAAGAATATCCATGGATCATAACACAACCATCGCCTTCGATCATACCGAATTCTGAGCAGTGTGAAGTTGTTAATGAGATAGTGAATGATCCGATGTGTACTCGAGGAGATTGGAGGTTTGATTTGTTAAACTTTATTTCGAAGGGAATATTGCCTCTTGATAAACACTTGCTTAAGAAAATAAAGTATAAAGCTCTTGGCTATGTGGTATTGGATGGGGTATTGTACAAAAGGTCTGCGTTGAAACCTTTGCTACGATGTTTAAGCAAGCAAGAGTCTCAGAACATTCTATCCGAACTGCATGATGGGGATGGGTCAGCTCATTGTGGGTTCAAAGCTTTAACGCGTAGGGTATTGTTGGCAGGGTATTATTGGCCTACTATTTTGCAAGATGCCAAATCGTTAGTTCGAAGCTGTGATACTTGCCAAAGGTATGCAAATTTAATACACAAACCAGCAGTACCCCTAATGACAATTTCAGAGGCGGTTCCTTTCGATAGGTGGGGGATTGATTTAGTGGGACCATTACCTATGGCTTCTGGTGGAAGACAGATGATTATTGTTGCGGTTGATTATTTTTCGAAGTGGGCAGAAGCAGAACCCTTAGCTGGGACAAAAGCTAAGGATGTAATCAAGTTTATTCAAAGTAACATTTGGTACCGTTTTGGAGTACCTCGAAAAATAACGACGGACAATGGTCCTCAATTTAATAACAAGGAAATGGACTCTTTTTGCTCTTCGAAAGGGATACAGCAATGCTTTTCCACTCCTTTCAACCCCCAGGCAAATGGACAGGTGGAAGTTACAAATAGATCTATTTTGGATGGCTTGAAGAAAAATTTGGCAGGAGCAGCAGGGAAATGGCCACATTATCTTCAAGAGGTGTTATGGGCATATAGAACAACCCCTAGAGAGGCTACAAAAGAGACTCCTTTTTCTTTAGTATATGGAATGGACGCTGTGTGCCCTGCTGAATCTACATTGCCCTCTTATAGACTACTACAATATTCCGATGCGGATAACGATGAAGCTAGAAGGATGGAGCTTGATTTGTTGGAAGAAAAAAGGGTCAAAGCACATTTGAATGTGATCCATTATCAAACATTAATGAGAAGCAGGTACGATGCTAAAGTTAAGAGGAGAGAATTCAAAATTGGCGATCGAGTGTTACGAAAAGTATTTCTTCACACTAGGGATAAGCACCTCGGAAAATTGGCCCCGAATTGGGAAGGTCCTTACGAAGTCAAAATGAAGGTTAAGCCAGGTTCCTACAGGTTGTCAGATCGAGAAGGGAGGATGCTCAAACATCCTTGGAATATAGAGCATTTGAAATTGTACTGTGAGTAAATTCAAACTTCGAGTCTTTGTAAAACAGACATACTCTTTCCTTATCTGTTGGCCCAGAAAGGTTTTGACGAGGTGTCTGGTTGATATTGAATTTTTTAATAAAATTTCTTTTGGCCATTGGTTGTTTACTATGATGAGTGATTTATTATTTTGGTAACTTGGCAAAGATTGATCATCTTTGAAAGTTGACCAAGAATAATTTTCTGAAGCAATAGCTTTGAAGAAACAACCAAATTTTCGAGGTGCCACGTCTTATGAGTGCATCTAATTTTCGAGGTGCCACATCTTATGAGTGCATCTAATTTTCGAGGTGCCACGTCTTATGAGTGCATCTAATTTTCGAGGTGCCACGTCTTATGAGTGCGTCTAATTTTCGAGGTGCCACGTCTTATAAGTGCATCTTAATTTCCAAGGTACCTCCATTAATAAATACGTCTAATTTTCGAAGTGATAAATTTAAATAAGTACATCACAAGTTTAAGATAAAATTTTAAGAGGAAGAAAAGTTGCTTGTTCATCGGATTAAACACGAAGTCTATAAAAAGGTGAGAATTACTTACCCATATATACAAAAAACAAACATAATATGCCTAGACTATTAGGCATCATCTTCTTCTTCCGATGACTCTTCTGAAGCATCTTCTTCTTCTGAGGAACTTGGTGGCACTTCGAATGCTTCCCTTGGGCGACTTTCTTCAGGAACTTGTTTCCAAAGATTCGTTAAATCCAGTCTTGGACAGGCAGCATGAACCTCTCGAAGAATTTGAATAGCTGTATCAATTTGAGCTTTCTTAATACCTTCAAGCATTAAAGAGCCAACAACTGCCTCGGCCTTTTTGACGGCAGCATTCTTTTCTTCGTCGAATTTTGTTCGAAGCGTAGTCAACTCAGTTTGGCAATTCTCCAGCTTCTCCTGAGTTTCTTTAACAAGTTTCTCAGCATCGGAAGATTTTTGCTTTGCCTCGGTAATTGCGGTGGAATGTTGAGAAGTTAGGTCTTCAAGAGCTTGTCGATGAGAAGCCTCCAGAGCTTCGACTTTTTCTTTGTGCTCTTTAAGAAGTTTGTCTTTTTCAGCTTCGAATTTCTGAAGTGCCTCCATTTTCGAAGTCTTTTCGAACTCTATTTCCTTTTTGCTTTTAATCAAATTTTGTGCAAGAAGCTCCAATTGTGCATGTGAATTTTTTACTTCTTCACATAATTTGTTGGCTGCAGCACTTAAGCTTTCAAAAGGATGAAGGATCGAAGTTACCTCATCAGATTTGTCTGAATTGGGAAAGATTGTTGGTTGCTGACAAACAGGAACGATGGCGTTAGATGTCGAAGCCATAGCAGCCCCAGTAGAAGTTGATGGAGCAAAATTGGTAGGTTGAGAATCATTGCTAGTAAATGCAAAATCCCCGCTTGAATTGAAGTTTTCGAGGTTGAGGTAATCGTCTACTTGACTATCTCCTAGTGTTAGTCCTCCATCAGGGTTTTCTTCGATAAAAGTTTTCCCATGCACCTCGGAAGCTAGTACTTCCTCTAGCATATCAGCCTCGTTCTTTTTCTTGGGCGTACTAGACTTGCTCTTTTTCTTCTTGGGAGAATTGTCCTTTTTCTTTTTTAGAACACGTTCATCTTCTTCGGAAATGGGGGGAAGCTGAGGTGCAGATGCTTTTCGCTTTCTTATAGTCTTCGAGGTGTTGGAAGACTTAGCTTTGATTGTTTTGGGTTTTTTGAGGGTTTGCTTCCCTTTCTTTTTCAATGGTAAGTGGCTGTCACTTCGATTCCGGGTCGGAAGATAGCATTTCCCATCTGGTGCAAGTATCCTTTGAACTGCTAGGATAGGATCTGGTTGGATCATCGGATCTTGAGGGAAGTCAGCCCCTAAAGATATGCGCCAGAGATGGCTGTTGACGAAGTTGATCGGCTCAAAGGCTGAGTGAAAGCCATTTCCCCAAGACTTTTCTGCCCATTCAGCCATTTGTTGGAAGATGACCTTGGCTTCTTTTCGACGACTCTTAAATCGCCTCGGAATTTCTAAGAAAAAAGGGAGACAAACAGTTAGATAAATAAATTGATTTAAAAAAAAAGGGGGGGGGAGATGTCACTTACTACTATCTCTCCAAGTAAGGGTGAGTCTGGAAGGATTGGCATCGGAAATTTCTTTGCCGTTTTCCCAAGCTCCTGATAGGAAGACGAATCTTTGCTTCCAGAGTTTATCAGCTTCGAGGAGGTCGTCGACAATTTTTAGATCATCCTCAAGAGTTAGGTAATAAAACGGCAAAACTGGGCCATTCGAAACTTTGGTTACTGAGATGAAGTCCTCGATTTCGAGGGGAATGCCTCCAAGCCTCGATACCATGATTGCTGAGAATAGAGTGAAGAGTTGGTTGGGAGTTACTTGTGTTGGACACAATCTGTGAATTTCGAAGTACCTCACTATCATCGGATCAAGGGGAAACCGAAGTCCCCAGTTGAAGAGCTCAGGGTACACTACTAGCTCATCTTTCTGACAGTTTAGAGGTGTCTCTCCTTCCACTGGTAGTCGAAGAATCATATTATCAGTCAATCCCCATAATTTTTTGAGCTGCTCTTTCTCTGACTCAAGGTAGTAACTATAGGGTACATTCTTTAAGGCAAGAATGTACCGAGGAGAAAGTGGTTTAAGATTTTCTTGAACCAAGGCAGCTACGTCCTCGGGAAGTGTAATAAGAGGCTTCTTCCCTCGAGTCTTTTTTGGAGGAACTGCACCATCAGCCTCGGATTCCTCTTCGGCATCAGATTCAGTAGCTTCAGAATCATTTTTGTTGTTATCTTCATCAGTGACTTCATTACAACGACTTCGGACTTGAGTCTCCTGTTGAGTCACAGGAATTGGCTGACTACATTCTGGTGTAACGTCACCCACTTCTTTTGGGGGAGGAGAAGAGGTTTCTGTATCATCGCCCATTGCTAGAAAGGTTGATTTTCTGCGTCGTTTAACTTCAACAGCTTCGAATTGAGGAGGAAGTGACCTGGATTGAAGATTTGACCTGGATTGAAGATTTTTAGTCGCTTTGACTTGAAGCACAGGTGATTTAGGTTGTGGTTTTTTATCAGTAGGAGGTGTAGGTGGCTTGTCTAAAGTGACAACTTTAGATTTCCGATGAGGTCTTAACAATGGAGAAGTAGGGTGATTTCGAGGAGGAAAGGTTTCTTGATTAGTTTCTGGTTGTGAAACTAAAGGTGAAGACGAAGTGGCAAGGTTGGGGTCGAAGTTACCATATTTAAAAGTGGTACAAGAAGAGTGAGGACCGTTGTAGATCAACCCAGCAGCTTTGTATTCTTTGGCTCTTCGTGAAATGCAAAGATAATCATAGGCCCCGAATACTTGATTGCTAGAACCAGGGAAAAGAGGTTTCTTTGATTTTACTGGTTTTCTGGGTTTAGATCTTCTGTATTTAGGATATCTTCTCATACAATGGGTATCGATCTGAGAAGTTGCTTTGGTGGATGAAAAAGATGAAGTAATCTCAAGATTTATGAAGAACAGGTTGAAGGTGGCTTGAAGAACAACTTGAAGATGAAGAACAGGTTGAAGATGAAGAACAGATTGAAGATGGTTCAAGAAGTGATCTCTCTAAAAAGTTCTTAGTGAATGAAGGGTTGGGTATTTATAGGATAAAGGAGTGACGTTGAGAATATGGAGAGGCAAAACCAGTGAGTTGCTATCATTGGGTGGAATGTGAAACGAAAAGAAAACGTATAGTGTCATAGGTCTACTATTAAAGGTCCAATCAATCTATCAAGTAGGGATCAGAGATTTCGAAGTATTAGCAAAACTGTGTTTCTAGCAATAACGTTCGAAGAAGAGACGAAGCTATACTTCAAGTTGGCAAGTTCGAAGCGATTGGGAAATCTGTTTGCACTTAGTCACAAATTCGACGAGGAGTCACAGATCATTGAGTTCAATCATAATAAAGAGATAAAGTGAAGAAAATTGTATTGACTCGAGGTGAAATTCGAGGAGCTAATAGTTCTTATAAATGTCTGTATAAGAACTAGGGGGGCTACTGATAAGGAAAGATATTCCTCAGGGGCCTAAGTACAATTGATAGGGACTAAAGTGATAAGTTTTATAAATATAAGAGTTAAATTAGGCTTTAAGAGAAATATAAGGTTTGAACTACAATTATACCATTATGTAACCATTTCTCTAACTAACTCACTCAGTCTATTTAAAGAGGCTGAAGAAGTCAGTTATGCCTATGAAATAATCACAAGCACTTTTCACTACCTAAAATTCTCTAAGAAGATTTGTGTTCCTGATTTTATCAATTCAGCTTTAATTCTTACCACAACTGATTCCTAATTTCCATCTCATTGGCTTGTTAGGAATAGTTGTGGACCCTATATGATGGTAGGTTTGCTTCTATATGAGTAATTTCATACATCTCATACACCACGGCAAAAGGAGATTCCTGAGTAGCAGCCTTAGGAGTAGTTCGGTATGCCCACAACACATCTTGCAAATAGCTTGGCCACTTCCATGCAGCCCCTTCTAAATTCTTTTTTAAACCAGACAAAATTGTCATGTTTGCTACTTCAACCTAGCCATTTGCTTGTGGGTGGAAAGGAGAAGATAAGTAATGCTGAATGCCCCTAGAGGCACAGAAACTCTTCATATCCCTGTTATCAAATTGTGGCCGTTATCTATGGTTATCTTTTGTGAAACCCCAAATCTGCAACAGATGTTAGAAAAGATAAATTTTATAACAGCTTTTGAAGTGGTTCCTGCGAGGGGAGCTGCTTCTATCCACTTTGAGAAATAATCAATGGCTACAATAATAGTCCTGCACCCTCCGGACGCCATTGGTAGAGGCCCAATTAAATCCAATCCCCAACGAGCAAAAGGTACTGGCTCATAAATAGACTCCATAGGTACTGCTGGGATATGAATTTCGTTACCATACCTTTGACATGGATCACACTTTTTCACCAATTCCTTAGCATCTGTCATTATTGATGGCCAATAGTATCCAGCCAATAAAACCCTCCGGGTTAGAGCTCTGTAACCACAGTGTGCCGATCCCTTTTCGGCTTGTAGTTCGAATAAAAAAATTTGGATTCTTCAACCTCCAAATATCACAGGAGAGGTTTGCTGAAGGATTTTTTATACAACACTTCTCTTATGATCCAAAAACCACGAGCCTTGTGCTTAATGTTTCTTGCAATGGCTTTATCCGAAGGCAAAATCCCATCAGAGATGTATCAAAAGAGGGGAAATCTCCAATCTTTGGATTTAACTACTTATACACTTAAGCTCTCCTCCTCTTTGTTGTTCTGATTTGATTGTATGGATGGACATTATTGGGGTTAAAAACACCAGAGGTCCTCCACGTTTGTCACTTGTAACACATCGGTCCCTATTCTTTGTCTCTGTAATAAACCGGTCCCCTATGTTTTAAAAATGTAACAAACAGATCCTTTTCTGAAAATTTGAAAGACTTGTTTATTGCAAATTGAAAACGTGAGGGATCTGTTTATTACAGACATGAAGGACCTATTTATTACAAAAAAGGATCTGTTTGTTACATTTTTAAAACATAGAGGACCGGTTTATTACAGAGACAAAGAATAGGGACTGACGTGTTACAAGTGACAAACATGGGGACCTGTAGTGTTTTTTACCCGCATTATTGTATATAAATCCATTGGTAGGACTCAGAGTATGCTATAGTTGCCAAGGAATCTGCCAGTGTATTTTCTGATCTAGGAATGTGCTCATAGCAAACATTCTTGAAATTGGCTGCCACCTCTTTAAGGATAAATAAGTATCAAATCAACTGTTCCTTCTTGGCCTCAGACTGACTTTGAACATGGTGGATACGAAGCTGAGAATCACTCATCAGCCTAACTCTTTTAGCCCCACATAGGTGAGCTAACTTAAGACCAGCTATAGTTGCTTCGTATTCAGACTCGTTGTTAGAGGACCTGAACACAAAGCATATAGCCTGATATAATTTGTCACCGTATGGAGAGATTAAGAAAATTCCAGCCCCACAACCGATTGTGCTAGATCCACCATCCGTCCGGATCACTCATTTCTTTTTATTTTTCTCCTTTGAGGCTTGTTTAGAACTTTGGTCTGAATGAAACTCTACCAGGAAATCAGCAACAGATTGAGCTTTGATAGCAGTTCGTGGAGCAAAATCAATGTCATAATCACTGAACTCGACTGACCACTTGGTCATCCTGTTTGATATGTATGCTTTCTGAAGAACATTCTTTAGTGGAAACGATGTTCGGACGATGATGGAATGAGACTGAAAATACGGACTCATTTTTCTGGCAGGAATCACTAAGGCTAGTGCCAGCTTTTCAAGCTTTAGGTACCTCTTCTCAGCATCTATCAGACTCTTGCTGATGTAGTACACCGGACGAGGATAATTATCCACCTCTCTTACCAACACTGCGCTTATAGCATATTTTGACATTGCCAAGTATACATTGATAAGGAAGAATAAAAGACACGGGGAGCTCCGCGAATATATTGTTTATGAGTACTTACCGACGAATCTCTGACCCGCCTGTTATCCGGAGATCCGACAGGACTATAGTGGGTTTACTGGCGCTACAGCAGTGGTGGTTGGAGAATTTCAGTGTATGGTCGAGTTGGGTCGTGGACCATTCAAGAAAGAAGTGGAGGTGCTTTTTATTGTGGTTGACGCGCCGACGTCGTATAATGCCATCATGGGTCATATTCGCGAGTGGCATTACCCCATATGGGCATCGAATCCGGTGTTAGTACAAAGAAAAATGGCAAGTGGAGAATGTGTGTTGACTTCACGGATTTAAACAGAGCTTGTCCTAAGGATCCGTTTCCTGTGCCTCGCATCGATCAACTAGTGGATTCGACCTCCGGGAATCAGCTGTTGTCGTTTATGGACGCTTACTCGGGGTACAACCAAATCCGACTGGCCGCTAACGATGAGGAAAGCACTTCTTTTATCACCGGGCGAGGTTTATATTGCTATAGGGTCATGCCATTCGGATTGAAAAACGAGGGGGCAACCTATCAGTGCCTGGTCAATAAAACCTTCGAGGGGAAGATCGGGCGGAACATGGAAGCCTATATTGACGATATGTTGGTCAAAAGTGAGCGGGACGAAGACCATTTCGCCGACCTGGCAGAGACATTTCGAAATTTAAGCAGAGTTAATTTAAAACTCAATCCGGAGAAGTGCATTTTTGGGGTGAGGTCAGGCAAATTTTTTGGTTACATGATCAGCGAAAAAGGCATCGAAGCCGATCCCGAGCAACTCAAAGTTTTGATCACGATGACCCCCCCCCCCCCTCGAAATATTAAGGAAGTACAAGTTCTGACAGGAAGATTGCCCGCTCTGAACAGATTCATCTCTAGGTCTTCGGATAAATGTGCTCCATTTTCAAAGTGTTGCGAAATGCGAAACAGTTTTGTCGGTCCGAGGAATGTTCGACCTCTTTTCGTCAAATCCAAGAGTATTTGACGTCCCCTGAAGTCTTATCTAAACCATTGGTAGGAGAGACATTAATTGTCTATGTAGCAGTATCGGGATGCGCTGTCAGTGTCGTTCTCCTCCGCGAAGATGACTCTCTCCTGAGGCCCATCTATTATGTCAGTAAGAGTTTGCTGGATGCGGAGAAGCGATACCTCACGTTGGAAAAGTTAGCTTTAGCATTGGTAACGGCAGCCCGAAAGATGAGACCTTACTTCCAGGCCCACCCAATCATTGTTCAGACGACTTTTCCTCTGAAGAGTTTATTGCAAAGGCCTGACATCTCTGGCAGGATGACTAAATGGTCAGTAGAGCTGGGAGACTTCGACATAACATTTGAGCCTCGAACGGCGATAAAAGCACAAGTTTTAGCCGATTTTCTGGTCGAGTTCCATTCGGATAGAGAGGAACAGGAAGTGCATGACTTGGTTGAAGAAGAGGAATGGGTGATACGGAGGGATAGGGGGTCGAACACTTCAGGAAGTGGGGCAGGTGTCCAATTGATTTCCCCGAAAGGGGTAGCTATGTTCAAAGCCATTCGTTTCGGTTTTAAGGCCACTAATAATGAGGCTGAGTATGAAGCTGTCCTAGCAGGCTTGCGTTTGGCTCAGATATATGGGGCTCGAAAGATCAAACTGATCAGTGACTCACAGTTGGTGATAAATCAAGCTTCGAGAGAGTCTGAGGCTAGGAAAGATACGCTGATACAGTATTTGAAGTTATTGAAAGAGTTGGCATCTGATTTTGAAGAAGTCAAGTACGAGCATGTTCGAAAAGAGTTAAACGTTGTCCCAGATTCTCTTGCCTCCGCTTCACGGACGGAAGGTTACCCGTGGGTTCTGGTTCAGGAGCGCCCTACGATCTCGATCGGCGAGGAGCACACGATGAACATCTCGGAAGAAAGCAACGTGATTACGCACGATTGGCGGACGGTCATCATTGATTTTCTGGCCCATGACACTTTACATATCGAAAAGTCCGAAGCCAGGAAAGTTAGATTCAAGTCTCATGGCTATATTATATTGGGAGGAGTGCTGTATAAAAGATCTCTGAGTCGACCATTATTGAGGTGTCTGAGTGGGCCCGAGTCGCAAATTATCCTGTCCGAATTGCACGATGGTGAAGGATCTGCCCATTGTGGGTACAAGGCATTAATTCGAAGGGTATTTCTGGCTGGCTATTATTGCCCCACTATCGCGGCCGACGCAAATGATTTAGTCAAACGATGTGACACGTGTCAACGCTACGCTAATGTGATTCACAAACCTGCGGCGTTACTGGAAAGCATTTCTGAGGCAGTCCTGTTTGACAGATGGGGCATTGACCTAGTTGGGCCCCTACCAATGGCGTCTGGGGGCAGACAGACTATAATCGTGGCAGTCGATTATTTTTCAAAGTGGGTAGAGGCTGAGCCGCTGGCCGGGACAAAGGCCGAAGATGTGATCAAGTTTGTCGTATCTAACATTTGTTGTTGTTTTGGTGTACCATTGCAGATCACCACAGACAATGGACCTCAGTTTGATAACAAGGAGTTCTGGAGCTTCTGTGTCTCGAGAGGCATACGACAATGTTTTTCAGCACCATTTCACCATCAGGCTAATGGGCAAGTGAAAGTGACTAATCTCACGATTCTCGATGGTCTGAAGAAGAACTTGGAAGGCAAAGCGGGGAAATGGCCCGACTATTTACAGGAAGTATTGTGGGCGTACCGAACGACTCCGCGAACGGCCACTGATGTGTCCCCATTTGCCTTAGTCTATGGAATGGATGTCGTTGTCCCTCCGGAGATTCTTTTTCCCTCACATCGTGTAGCAACATATGTCTCGGATACAAATAACCAGAGTAGAGCAGTGGCTTTAGACTTGGTTGAAGAAAAGAGACAGCAAGCACAATTGACATCCCTCCATTATCAAACTCTCATGAGGAGTCGATACGCGTCTAAGGTAAAACACATAGATTTTAAGGTGGGAGACAAGGTCTTACGCAAAGTTTTCTTGCACACTAAAGACAAGAGTTTGGGGAAGTTGGGACCTAATTGGGAAGGCCCCTATGAGGTCACCGAAAAGATAAAACCAGGCACATATCGGTTAAAAGATGAGGAAGGGCGATACCTCTGCCTCCCTTAGAATATTGAGTATTTAAAATTGTATCTTGATTAAAAGAGCTAGCTGAAATTGTATTTCTTTTCCTCTTCTTTGTATCCCCCAGAACAAACTTTGGTGAGGACACACTCTTTCCTAACCTATTAGGCACAGGAAGGTTTTAATGAGGTGTTTCGATGAGCCCCTTAAATACAAAGAGTTCTTTGCCTTAACTATTTTTTGGGTCACAGTAATATGTGCCTCGAATTGTTGTCCCTTCGAACTATTTTTTGGGTCACAGTAACATGTGTCTCGAATTGTTGTCCCTTCGAACTATTTTTTGGGTCACCGTAACATGTGCCTCGAATTGTTGTCCCTTCGAACTATTTTTTGGGTCACATAAATATATGCCTCGAATTTTGGGACCTTCGAACTATTCTTTGGGTCACACTAATGTGTGCCTCGAATGTTGTTTACCTTATTAAATATTTGGGTCACACTAATGTGTGCCTCGAATCCAATCTCACTTTCTTAATGTTTGGGTCACACTAAGGTGTGCCTCGAATCTTATATGACTATTAATATTTGGGTCACACTAATGTGTGCCTCGAATCTGATATGACTTTATTAATGTTTGGGTCACACTAATGTGTGCCTCGAATCCGATGTCACTTTATCATTATTTGGGTCACAATAATGAGACTCAAGATGTTATCTCCTCCAATTGTCAAGTAGGTCATAATCGTGGTTCGAAGGACTTGCTTCTTCAGATTTTTTATGAAAACATAACATATGAAAACTTATGCATAGAAATAATAATTGATCACTGATCTTACAAAAATCGACCTATCTCATAAAATTAGCACAGTACAACATGTCCCAGTCACATTACAAAAAGAGGCCCTATTGGACCATACACAAAACATTAACTCCTTCAGCATCTTCCCTCAGCCTGAATGTTTCGAAGAGATACTCCCCTCAGTCTCTGAATCTTCACTTTCACTTACAACTATATGGGGAGGACAAAGTTCCGAGGGACAAGCTTCCAAAAGGCCCCCAAGCTATATTCAGGATGCTCAGCATGGATTTGGGTAAGCAAACCAGCTCGAGTAGTGGCATCCCGGGCTTGCAGCTTACTTGTGCACGTTGCTGCATAAGCATCCACAGCTTTGTCCTTCTCTTCCTCGACTTGTCCAGGAAAGTTTTCAACCCGTATCAGTAACTGATCTCGCTCTACTGTCACTTTTCAAGGGCCTCGGTACACTCTGTGAATCCTTCACAAGCCAAACGATGTCCCTTTTTGTACTCAGCTATCAATAGCTCTTGAGCATCAGTCTTCTTCTTATACAAGTCCCTCTCCTCTTGACAACACCTCTCCAGCATTATCACGTAATTTTCGGAGGCAGACAGACTCTCATATAAGGGATCGGCTTGGCCCTCGATCACTGCATATTGCTTCTTGGCCTCTTCGAGCTAAGAGGCAGCCAACAGCGATTTGAACTTGTAGTGATTTTTGCGTTTCTCAAGGTAACGCGTCTTTTTGCCTCTATTTACTGAGGTATGCAGCAATTTCTGAAGGGATAGTGAGAATTCATCATCCATAGGAAGTTCGAAAGAGCTCGAAGGAGACCCTAATGCTGCAGAGTCAAATTCAGAAAACCCGCCTCCAAGAGTGTATGGGTCAATGTGCTGAGGAGGGTTGCTCCGAGGAATAGGGAGAGGTGCTAATCTTGGACTATTTTCAAGGGGGTCTGGATGAGAAGCCTCAGTAAGAGGCGAATGTGGGGATTGATGAGAACTTTCCCTGGGAGAATGGCCACCTCTGTCCTCAGGTTCACTTGTGATTTCCTGGACCTCTTCCTCTAGACCAGCCTCCTGATTGTCTTCAGGCGTCTCACCTCCCTTCGATAGTTCTTGGATGGGTTCGAGGATACCCTTACCCTTCCTGTCTTTTATCTTGGCATCCTTTCTTGAAGGTAGGATGGGAGCAGGGGGAGGAGGGGGAGGAGGAACGGAATCCGATGACCCCGTATTGTTTGGTGGAGGGGGAAGAGAATTCGATGCCCCAGCATTGTTCGAGGAGGGAGGCCTTTGAGCGTCGACCGGTCCTTCAGGGTTTAGCTGTTGAGTTGATACAACTTCATCTTCTGGAGGATCCCCAAGATGACTCTGCGAACGGGAGCGCTTGGGCAGGTATACCACTACGTCTTTTTGGCTACACCGCTCCATCACCTCTCGCTCCGAGGGAGGAGTCATCAATCGTGTCAGACTAATGCGGTCGAGGTGATTGAGCTTCCACAATCGACTCCTGGCAAGATTGTTATCAGTAAAGAAGAGACGAAATCGATTGTCCCACTGATCCTTTGCCCACAAGCGAAGTTTGGTGAGCACATTTGTGGCACCCTCAACATAGTCAGAATAGGGCTTGGATATCCCCGTCATAGCTGCAATAAGAAGCCAATACTAAAAGCAATCACAATCCAAAATTCGAGGAGGCATAAAGATTCGAGGAGGCATAAAAATTCGAGGGGGTACTTACATTTATTAGTCCACATCAGAGAGAGCTTGTGAGGATTTGAAGGAGTGGCCTCTGACCCGGTCTCCCAGCAACCAGAGAAAAAGACAAACTGCTGCCTCCATTTCTTGTCAGCCTCGAGTAGATCTTTCAAGATTTTTTGTCCTCGATTGAAAGTTAGTGAATAAAAGGGAAAGTAAGGATTTCTGGCCAAACCAGCAAGGCCAATGAGTTGCTCTAACGAAAATTCGTGACCTGAGAGCCTCGAGGCCATGATGCAGGCCATCAGAGTAAACCACATGTTGGGACCAACCTGCGAAGGGCAAAGGTCTATCTTCGACAAGTATTCGATGAAGAAGGGGTCTAAGGGATACCTTAGCCCTCAGTTCATGATTTCTGTGTATACCACCAACTCATTGTCCCTCACTGATAAAGGTGTCTCTCCTGCTGAGGGAAATCTGATGGTAATGTAGGAAGGGATGCACCATCGGGTCCTTAGCATCGTGTCTTCCTCTTTTGAAAAGTACTTATACCTGATATTGGCAAGGGCTACCATATGTTTGTTTTCGATGCCCCGAATGTTGTGACCGGCAATACTGTCCAGCTCCAAGGGCAGCACGATGTCCCCTTTTGATTTTGGAGCGATCCGATGGGCTTGCTCTTCGGATATTATTTGGGATAAAGAGGTTGCAATGTTCACAGAACCTAAGGAGGGGATTGTAGGCACCTTTGGTTCGAGGCGCGTTGTGGCAGGTTTTTTCCCTTTGGAATCTCGACTCTCATCTCGCCTATTGAGCATTTCCTCCTCGGTAATTAGCGTTTTCAAAGGGGAAAATTGAGTTCCATGAACGGTCATGGATGGAGTGGAAGGCAGACTTGACCCATCTACTTCATTTCTTCGGGGAGGACTGGTAAAATTTTGTTGAGGGCTTGTATATTTTCTTGTAGATATTCGAGGAGGACTGACAGAAGTTCGAGGAGGTTTGGCAGACGGTCGAAGAGGGCTAGCAGATCTTTGAAGGAGATTCTCGAGGGCTATTGGTGAAGTAGGCTCCCGAATGACCAGGGGCGCCTCCCTAGCACGTTTTCGCTCATGAGAGCCTTTCTTATCCTTGTGGGACTTTTTTCTCTTCCCGGACGAGTGTTTGTGTTGCCTGTCCTTACCCATTTCTCCGAGGGGGTTCAAATCGCTATGCAAGCTTTGTCGAGCGACTTCGAGGGGGATAATTGCAGTCGAATTTGCTGAGGGAGGCCATGCACCAAAAAAGGTAGTAGTCGATGGTGGGGGATGAGGCCTCACGTCTTCGCCGGCAACAATTCTCTCTTCGAATCTCTTACTGATCAACAACCACTCAGGAATCCGATGATGTTTATTCGCCAGCTTTATCTCTCTAGAAATGATTGAACAGAAGTTGAGTTAATGAGGAGAGAAGGTTAGTATTTATAAGAGAAGCTGGGCCTTCCTGACAGATGAGGCCCGGGGACTTTTTATGATGTTTTCCTAGGGACATTATGGTCCATATAGGTGCGAATTATTCTGACACCAGCCATAGAGAAGATCAAGAGTTTTCTGTCAGAAAATATCAGGAGAAGATCAAGAGTTTTCTGTCAGAAAATGTCAGGGGAATAGGTAACGTTTTCCAAAAACGATGTGCTGACGCATGTGTTTGTTAAATGACGTCGTGGTAAAGATCAATCCTAGCACCCCCTTTAGCCTTAATCTGAAATTATTCGGGGGATTAAAAGGCTAAAATGGTGCAAGGATTGGGGGGCTACTCGGTTAACAAGAGAAATTCGAAGAGCGATTTCTCGAGTAGTGGTTTGTGGCCTTGATGGTTCGAGGAACATTGTGGAATTTCGAAGAGTGACGTTTCGAAGAGCGGTTGGTGGCCTCGATGGTTCGAGGAACATTATGGAATCTCGAAGAGTGACGTTTCGAAGAGCGATTTATGGCCTCGATGGTTTGAAGGGCATTGTGGAAATTCGGAGAGAGAATATACTCGAGGAAAATGGTTTCTGCCTGTCAAGAGTAATCATTCGAGGGTATGTGAAGTGAACAATCGAAGAATTATTCAGTCCTAGTAAAATAACTTTTACTAGGACTGGGGGGCTACTGATAAGGAAGAATAAAAGACAAGGAGAAAAGTGTGAAGAAGAAACTTGACAGGAGCAAATAGCAAAGGAAAAGTGTGATAGGAGGAAAACGCATAGGGAAAACTGTGTGAGGACTGAATTGTACAAACTATATAAAGAGATAGACGGAATAGGAGGAAAGTAGAATATAGGGACTAAAAGATGTAATTAACCAAAGTTAAGGCGTGTGGGGTCCGCAATTGTACTATAAAAGGACCATTCACGCTTCACAAATCCCGAGATGAATATATGAGACTTTCTCTCTCTCTACTTAACCTAATAATCTTTACTTTCTCTCTCTAAAACTGACACTAAGACATTTCTGTATCGCCGAATTGCCTCTCAGTAATCCTCGTATCACATAATCACCCCTGGACTAACTTAAGACTCTTCATACATAACGTGTTTTTCCTTCAATACGCTTAAAAAGGGTTTTTGGTGAAGACAAGTGCTTATTTATTTCATCAAAAGCCTGGCTGCATTGTGGAGACCACTTGAAGTCTTTAGCACATTTGAAGGTCTGAAGGAACGTATCACATTTGTCCGAAGACCATGAAATAAAAAGATTTAAAGCAGCCAATCTTCCTGTCAGCCTCTATACTTCTTTAATATTTCGAGGGGGGTCCATTTTTAACAGAGCATCGAGCTGGTCTGGATGAGGCTATATCCCTTTTTCATTTATCACATAACCCAGGAACTTTCCGGACTGCACCTTAAACACAATTTTTTTCTGGATTCAACTTTAAATTAATCTTTGTCAAGTTGGCAAAAGTTTCTTGAAGATCGGTTAGGTGCAATTCTTATTCTAATATTTTAACCATCATATCATCGATGTATACTTCCATATTTCTACCAATCTGATCAGCAAATGTTTTGTTCACCAACCGCTGATAAGTAGCCCCAGTATTTTTCAACCCAAAAGGCATCACCTTATAACAATGAGGACCCCTATCTGTAACAAAGGTAGTATTATCTTTGTCCTTCGGATCCACCTGGATCTGGTTGTACCCAGAGAAAGCATCCATAAAAGACAACAACTTGTTTCGAGATGTCGAGTCTACCAACTGATCTATCCGGGGAATTGGGTAAAGATCTTTTGGGCAAGCTCTGTTGAGGTCGGTAAAATAGATGCACATGCGCCATTTTCCATTCTTTTTCTTAACTAGCACTGGATTGGAAATCCTTAAAGGGTATTGAGACTCCTTTATGTGCCCCGTCTTAGTAAGCCGGTCGACTTCTTGGACTATTACATCAGCTTTTTCCTTAGAAAAAATTCTCATTTTTTGCACAACAGGTGGAACATTTTTTCGAATGGACAGCTTGTGTGATATAACACTTGCAGGTACTCCGGTCACATCAGCATTACACCAAGCAAAAATATGTTGGTGATCTGCCAAAAAGGACAACAACTTTATTTTTAACTCTGACGCCATCTTGGAGCCAATTCTAACACTTCTACCTTCTGCCAAAGAGTGGGTTTCAACTTCTTCAATTGGTATTAATACACCAGGGGTCTCTCTGGGGTCATCAATTTTACCCTCACCTCAGAAGGCCCCAATAACTTCTAATCTTCTTTAGCCCGAACTGCTCCCGGAGTTTTAGGAGCAAGTGCAGTTGCATAGCATTCCCTTACGATCTTTTGGCTACTCCGGACAACTCCCACTTGTCTTTGGACTGTTGAGGCTACTGCATGCATTCTAGAGAGCCAATACCTCCCAAAGATTGCATTATAACATGTGGAGAAGTCTACCACAACGAAAAATACTCTGACCATCTTCTTGAAAGGGCCCTTGCCCAACAGTACTTCCTCCTCAAATTCTCTGATTACGTCCGCAGAACTCCCTGTGAAGCCCACAATGGATCTATTCGGACGATGAATTACGGCCGGATTTTTCATCTACTTGTAAGAACTTAAAAAGAGGATGTTTTCCGAACTGCTCGTGTCTATCAGAATTCGTCTCATATCATTGCCCCCAATAGAAGCTCCTATCACTGCAGCATCCTCAAAAGGCCCAGCTATATTTCTTAAATCATCTTCATAAAAAACAATGAAAGGAAAAATGATTTGGGACTGATAAGAAGATATGCCTCCCTCTAACTGAGTGGTCAGAGTGTGAACCTGCCTCTTCCTTGAAGAAGGAGTCGGCGCAGTCATTGTATCTCTTCCAAATATAGTAAGTGACTTAAAAAAGCTTATGAGTCCGGACAACATCTTAGTTTGTTCTGTTATGACCCGTACTTTATTCCGGGTACGATTAGGATCCAAGTACTCCGAATCAACATAAAATATTTCAAGGATCACCATTGCCCCTTCTGGAGCAGATGTTCCCGCATTGTTCGTTGGACCAGTTCAGGGAGAATTGTCAGGCCTGTTTCCACTCCGTCTTTTGACATAAGCTCACAGCTTACCCCTTTCGATGACATTCTGCACCTTTTGCTTTAAAGCGATGCAGTCTTCGGTGTTATGGCCAATATCAAGATGATACTGGCAAAAACAAGTATTATGATTTTCCTTAGGAGATTGGAGTGTTGTTGGTTTCCGGAAATGAACCTCGTCTTTAGTCTTATCATAAATGGTTGCCACATTTTCTTTTAATTCCGCAAACCACTCCGGTTGAACCCAAGCACCTCGTTTATTCCTGGACTACTCGCTCTGAGCTGGATTTGGGTGGGATTTAGTCTGTTTGGTCCTATTGGACCTCTATCCGGTTTCTGTGCCCTAGTCTTCTTAGTTTCATCCACGTTGATTTGATTTCCCACCTGGTTTAACAAACCACCCCAGGTCATGCCCTTCTTCCTTGTCACTAAATCAGTTAGATTCCCAGGGTTTAACCCTTCTCTTAATGAAGTTATTGCCACTTTCTCAAAGAAATCAACTAGCCTGTTCTTGGTATTTACGAACCGACTTATATAGTATTTTAATGACTCATTTGGTTCTTGGGCACAATGGATTATAGTATCTCCATTTCTCTTCACCTCTTTACTTCCCACAAACTGCCTTTGGAAGGAAACCCAAAATGTATCAAAGTTTTGTGATACAACCGTGAGGCAAACTATTGTACCATTTTAGAGCACTTCTTGTAAAGGTTTGGGAGAAGGCTCTACACAGAATTTTGTCATCGTCGTCAAAATTCATCATGAAGTTTTTGAACTTCTCCAGATGATTGTTCAGATCTTTACTCCCATCGTACTTCTCCATTTTGGTACTATCAAACCTCTTGGGTAGGTTTCCGGACAGGATCTTGGCAGACAATGGTGATTGTCTCCAATTCCTATCGCGACTAAAGACTGTGTCTTCATTTGGTGTTACAAAAATACCTGGTTCATCATGAAAAGTAAAAGGATCCATCAGCAGCTGATCCACATGCATGTGGCTGTGGCTGTGAGATGACCATTTGCCCAAATGCCTTTTAAGTCTCCCATGCCTATCTCTCTTCCTTGAATATTTTTTAACTAGCTTTTGTTTTTTTTCTGGACCTCCCCTCATCACTACTTGATGACAAAAACTCTTCAAGTTCAGCCTCATTCGAACAACTACTGGAGGACTTAGAATCTGAACTTTCCACCGGCTTAAGCCGGTGAGACTTCTAAGAACTGACATGGGTCTTTTTTGTAAACTTAATATGTTTGCTTGGTGTGCACATGATGTCACTGGAGTCCCGTCGGAAATCATGTGTCATAAACTCGCGGTACGATTAGATGTCGGACCCATAGTCCAAAAAAGAAGACCTGTCTCCCCGGAAAAGGCCTCGGCAATTCTGTTGGAAGTCGAAAGGCTACAGAGCATATGCCATATTCGTGAGTCGCATTACCCCATATGGGCATCGAATCCGGTGTTAGTACGAAAGAAAAATGGCAAGTGGAGAATGTGTGTTGACTTCACGGATTTAAACAGAGCTTGTCCTAAGGATTCGTTTCCTGTGCCTCACATCGATCAACTAGTGGATTCGACCTCCGAGAATCGGTTGTTGTCATTTATGGACGCTTACTCGGGGTACAACCAAATCCGACTGGCCGCTAACGATGAGGAAAGCACTTCTTTTATCACCAAGCGAGGTTTCTATTGCTATAGGGTCATGCCATTCGGATTGAAAAACGCGGGGGCAACCTATCAGTGCCTGGTGAATAAAACCTTCAAGGGGCAGATCGGGCGGAACATGGAAGCCTATATTGACGATATGTTGGTCAAAGGTGAGCGGGACGAAGACCATTTCGCCGACCTGGCAGAGAGATTTCGAAATTTAAGCAGAGTTAATTTAAAACTCAATCCAGAAAAGTGCATTTTTGGGGAGAGGTCAGACAAATTTCTTGGTTACATGATCAGCGAAAAAGGCATCGAAGCCGATCCCGAGCAACTCAAAGCTTTGATCACGATGACCCCCCCTCGAAATATTAAGGAAGTACAAGTTCTGACAGGAAGATTGGCCGCTCTGAACAGATTCATCTCTAGGTCTTCAGATAAATGTGCTCCATTTTCAAAGTGTTGCGAAATGCGAAACAGTTTTGTTGGTCCGAGGAATGTTCGACCGCTTTTCGTCAAATCCAAGAGTATTTAACATCCCCTGAAGTCTTATCTAAACCATTGGTAGGAGAGACATTAATTGTCTATGTAGCAGTATCGGGATACGCTGTCAGTGTCGTTCTCCTCCGCGAAGATGACTCTCTCCTGAGGCCTATCTATTATGTCAGTAAGAGTTTGCTGGATGCGGAGAAGCGATACCTCACGTTGGAAAAGGTAGCTTTAGCATTGGTAACGGCAGCGCGAAAGACGAGACCTTACTTCCAGGCCCACCCAATCATTGTTCAGACGACTTTTCCTTTGAAGAGTTTACTGCAAAGGCCTGACATCTCTGGCAGGATGACTAAATGGTCAGTAGAGCTGGGAGACTTCGACATAACATTTGAGCCTCGAACGGCGATAAAAGCACAAGTTTTAGCCGATTTTCTGGTCGAGTTCCATTCGGATAGAGAGGAACAGGAAATGCATGACTTGGTTGACGAAGAGGAATGGGTGATACAGACGGATGGGGTTCGAACACTTCAGGAAGTGGGGCAGGTGTCCAATTGATTTCCCCGAAAGGGGTAGCTATGTTCCAAGCCATTCGTTTCGGTTTTAAGGCTACTAATAATGAGGCTGAGTATGAAGCTGTCCTAGCAGGCTTGCGTTTGGCTCAGATATATGGGGCTCGAAAGATCAAACTGATCAGTGACTCACAGTTGGTGATAAATCAAGCTTCGGGAGAGTCCGAGGCTAGGCAAGATACGCTGATACAGTATTTGAAGTTATTGAAAGAGTTGGCATATGAATTTGAAGAAGTCAAGTACGAGCATGTTCGAAGAGAGTTAAACGCCGTCCCAGATTCTCTTGCCTCCGCTTCACGTACGGAAGGTTACCCGTGGGTTCTGGTTCAGGAGCGCCATTCGATCTCGATCGGCGAGGAGCACACGATGAATATCTCGGAGGAAAGCAACGTGATTACGCACGATTGGCGGACGGTCATCATTGATTTTCTGGCCCATGACACTTTACCTATCGAAAAGTCCGAAGCCAGGAAAGTTAGATTCGAGTCTCATGGCTATATTCTGTTGGGAGGAGTGTTGTATAAAAGATCTCTGAGTCGACCATTATTTAGGTGTCTGAGTGGGCCCGAGTCGCAAATTATCCTGTCTGAATTGCACGATGGTGAAGGATCTGCCCATTGTGGGTATAAGGCATTAATTCGAAGGGTATTTCTGGCTGGATATTATTGGCCCACTATCGCGGCCGACGCAAAATATTTAGTCAAACGATGTGACACGTATCAACGCTACGCTAATGTGATCCACAAACCTGCGGCGTTACTGGAAAGCATTTCTGAGGCAGTCCCGTTTGACAGATGGGGCATTGACCTAGTTGGGCCCCTACCAATGGCGTCTGGGGGCAGACAGACTATAATCGTGGCAGTCGATTATTTTTCAAAGTGGGTAGAGGCTGAGCCGCTGGCCGGGACAAAGGCCGAAGATGTGATCAAGTTTGCCGTATCTAATATTTGTTGTTGTTTTGGTGTACCATTGCAGATCACCACAGATAATGGACCTCAGTTTGATAACAAGGAGTTCCGGAGCTTCTGTGTCTCGAGAGTCATACGACAATGTTTTTCAGCACCATTTCACCATTAGGCTAATGGGCAAGTGGAAGTGACTAATCGCACGATTCTCGATGGTCTGAAGAAGAACTTGGAAGGCAAAGCGGGGAAATGGCCCGACTATTTACAGGAAGTATTGTGGGCGTACCGAACGACTCCGCGAACGGCCACTGCTGTGTCCCCATTTGCCTTAGTCTATGGAATGGATGTCGTTGTCCCTCCGGAGATTCTTTTTCCCTCACATCGTGTAGAAACATATGTCTCGGATACAAATGACCAAAGTAGAGCACTGGCTTTAGACTTGGTTGAAGAAAAGAGACAGCAAGCACAGTTGACATCCCTCCATTATCAAAATATCATGAGGAGTCGATACGCGTCTAAGGTAAAACACAGAGATTTTAAGGTGGGAGAGCAGGTCTTATGCAAAGTTTTCTTGCACACTAAAGACAAGAGTTTGGGAAGTTGGGACCTAATTGGGAAGGCCCCTATGAGGTCACTGAAAAGATAAAACCAGGCACATATCGGTTAAAAGATAAGGAAGGGCGATACCTATGTCTCCCTTGGAATATTGAGTATTTAAAATTGTATCTTGATTAAAAGAGCTAGCTGAAATTGTATTTCTTTTCCTCTTCTTTGTATCCCCCAGAACAAACTTTGGTGAGGACAGACTCTTTCCTAACCTGTTAGGCACGGGAAGGTTTTAATGAGGTGTTTCGATGAGCCCCTTAAATACAAAGAGTTCTTTGCCTTAACTATTTTTTGAGTCACAGTAATATGTGCCTCGAATTGTTGTCCCTTCGAATTATTTTTTGGGTCACAGTAACATGTGTCTCGAATTGTTGTCCCTTCGAACTATTTTTTGGGTCACAGTAACATGTGCCTCGAATTGTTGTCCCTTCGAACTATTTTTTGGGTCACAGAAATATATGCCTCGTATTTTAGGACCTTCGAACTATTCTTTGGGTCACACTAATGTGCGCCCCGAATCTTGTTTACCTTATTAAATATTTGGGTCACACTAATGTGTGCCTCGAATCCAATCTCACTTTCTTAATGTTTGGGTCACACTAAGGTGTGCCTCGAATCTTATATGACTATTAATATTTGGGTCACACTAATGTGTGCCTCGAATCTGATATGACTTTATTAATGTTTGGGTCACACTAATGTGTTCCTCGAATCCGATGTCACTTTATCATTATTTGGGTCACAATAATGAGACTCAAGATGTTATCTCCTCCAATTGTCAGGTAGGTCATAATCGTGGTTCGAAGGACTTGCTTCTTCGGATTTTTGATGAAAACATAACATATGAAAACTTATGCATAGAAATAATAATTGATCACTGATCTTACAAAAATCGACCTATCTCATAAAATTAGCACAGTACAACATGTCCCAGTCACATTACAAAAAGAGGCCCTATTGGACCATACACAAAACATTAACTCCTTCAACAGCTTCCCTCAGCCTGATTTTTTCGAAGAGATACTCCCCTCAGTCTCTGAATCTTCACTTTCACTTACAACTATATGGGGAGGACGAAGTTCCGAGGGGACAAACTTCCAAAAGGCCCCCAAGTTATATTCAGGATGCTCAGCATGAATTTGGGTAAGCAAACCAGCTCGAGTAGTGGCATCCCAGGCTTGCAGCTTACTTGTGCACGTTGTTGCATAAGCATCCACAGCTTTTTCCTTCTCTTCCTCGAATTGTCCAGGAAAGTTTTCAACCCGTCTCAGTAACTGATCTCGCTCTACTGTCACTTTTCTAAGGGCCTCGGTACACTCTGTGAATCCATCACAAGCCAAACGATGTCCCTTTTTGTACTCAGCTATCAATAGCTCTTGAGCATCAGTCTTCTTCTTATACAAGTCCCTCTCCTCTTGACAACACCTCTCCAGCATTATCACGTAATTTTCGGAGGCAGACAGACGCTCATATAAGGCATCGGCTTGGCCCTCGATCACTTCATATTTCTTCTTGGCCTCTTCGAGCTAAGAGGCAGCCAACAGCGATTTGAACTTGTAGTGATATTTGCGTTTCTCAAGGGGATGCAGCAATCTATGAAGGGATAGTGAGAATTCATCATCCAAAGGAAGTTCGAAAGAGCTCGAAGGAGACCCTAATACTGCAGAGTCAAATTCAGAAAACCCGCCTCCAAGAGTGTCTCGATCAATGTGCTGAGGAGGGTTGCTCCGAGGAATAGGGAGAGGTGCTAATCTTGGACTATTTTCGAGGGGGGCTGGATGAGAAGCCTCAGTAAGAGGCGAATGTAGGGATTGATGAGAACTTTCCCTGGGAGAATGGCCACCTCTGTCCTGAGGTTCACTTGTGATTTTCTGGACCTCTTCCTCTAGACTAGCCTCCTGATTGTCTTCAGGCGTCTCACCTCCCTCAGATAGTTCTTGGATGGGTTCGAGGATACCCTTACCCTTCCTGTCTTTTATCTTGGCATCCTTTCTTGAAGGTAGGATGGGAGCAGGGGGAGGAGGGGGAGGAAGAAAGGAATCTGATGACCCCGTATTGTTTGGTGAAGTGGGAAGGGAATTCGATGCCTCAACATTGTTCGAGGAGGGAGCCCTTTGAGCGTCGCCCGGTCCTTCAAGGTTTAGCTGTTGAGTTGATACAACTTCATCTTCTGGACGATTCCCAAGATGACTCTGCGAATGGGAGCGCTTGGGCAGGTATACCACTACGTCTTTTTGGCTACAACGCTCCATCACTTCTCGCTCCGAGGGATGAGTCATCAATCCTCTCATACTAATGCGGTCGAGGGGATTGAGCCTCCACAATCGACTCCTGGCAAGATTGTTATCAGTAAAGCAGAGACGAAATCGGTTGTCCCACTGATCCTTTGCCCACAAGCGAAGTTTGGTTAACACATTTGTGGCACCCTCAACATAGTCAGAATAGGGCTTGGATATCCCCGTCATAGCTGCAACAAGAAGCCAATACTAAAAGCAATCACAATCCAAAATTCGAGGAGGCATAAAGATTTGAGGAGGCATAAAAATTCGAGGGGGTACTTACATTTATTAGTCCACATCAGAGAGAGCTTGTGAGGATTTGAAGGAGTGGCCTCTGACCCGGTCTCCCAGCAACCAGAGAAAAAGACAAATTGCTGCCTCCATTTCTTGTCAGCCTCGAGTAGATCTTTCAAGATTTTTTGTCCTCGATTGAAAGTTAGTGAATAAAAGGGAAAGTAAGGATTTCTGGCCAAACCACCAAGGCCAATGAGTTGCTCTAACGAAAATTCGTGACCTGAGAGCCTCGAGGCCATGATGCAGGCCATCAGAGTAAACCACATGTTGGGACCAACCTACGAAGGGCAAAGGTCTATCTTCGACAAGTATTCGATGAAGAAGGGCCCAGTTCATGATATCTGTGTATACCATCAACTCATTGTCCCTCACTGATAAAGGTGTCTCTCCTTCTGAGGGAAATCTAATGGTAATGTAGGAAAGGATGCACCATCGGGTCCTTAGCATCGTCTCTTCCTCTTTTGAAAAGTACTTATACCAGATATTGGCAAGGGCTATCATATGTTTGTTTTCGATGCCCCGAATGTTGTGACCGGCAATACTGTCCAGCTCCAAGGGCAGCACGATATCCCCTTTTGATTTTGGAGTGATCCGACGGGCTTGCTCTTCGGATATTATTTGGGATGAAGAGGTTGCAATGTTCACAGAACCTAAGGAGGGGATTGTAGGAACCTTTGGTTCGAGGCGCTTTGTGGCAGGTTTTTTCCCTTTGGCATCTCGACTCTCATCTCGCCTATTGAGCATGTCCTCCTCGGTAATGAGCGTTTTCGAAGGGGAAAATCGAGTTCCATGAACGGTCATGGATGAAGTGGAAGGCAGACTTGACCCATCTACTTCATTTCTTCGGGGAGGACTAGTAAAAGTCCGTTGAGGGCTTGTAGATTTTCTTGTAGATATTCGTGGAGGAGTGACAGAAGTTCGAGGAGGTCTGGCAGACGTTCGAAGAGGGCTAGAAAATCTTTGAGGGAGATTCTCGAGGGCTATTGGTGAAGTAGGCTCCCGAATGACCAGGGGCGCCTCCCTAGCACGTTTTCGCTCATGAGAGCCTTTCCTATCCTTGTGGGACTTTTTTCTCTTCCCGGACGAGTGTTTGTGTTGCCTGTCCTTACCCATTTCTCTGAGGGGGTTCAAATCGCTATGCAAGCTTTGTCGAGCGACTTCGAGGGGGATAATTGCAGTCGAATCTGCTGAGGGAGGCCAGGCACCAAAAAAGGTAGTAGTCGATGGTGCGGGATGAGGCCTCACGTCTTCGCCGATAACAATTCTCTCTTTGAATCTCTTACGGATCAACAACCACTCAGGAATCCGATGGGGTTTATTCGCCATCTTTATCTCTCTAGAAATGATTGAACAGAAGTTGAGTTAATGAGGAGAGAAGGTCAGTATTTATAAGAGAAGCTGGGCCTTCCTGACAGATGAGGCCTGAGGACTTTTTATGATGTTTGCCTGGGGACATTATGGTCCATATAGGTGCGAATTATTCTGACACCAGCCACAGAGAAGATCAAGAGTTTTTTGTCAGAAAATGTCAGGAGAAGATCAAGAGTATTCTGTCAGAAAATGTCAGGGGAATAGGTAACGTTTTCCAAAAAAGATGTGCTGACGCATGTGTTTGTTAAATGACGTCGTGGTAAAGATCAATCCTAGTACCCCCTTTAGCCTTAATTTGAAATTATTCGGGGGCTTAAAAGGCTAAAATGGTGCAAGGATTGGGGGGCTATCGGTTAACAAGAGAAATTCGAAGAGCGATTTCTCGAGGAGCGGTTTGTGGCCTTGATGGTTCGAGGAACATTATGGAATTTCGAAGAGTGACGTTTCGAAGAGCGGTTGGTGGCCTCGATGGTTCGAGGAACATTATGGAATCTCGAAGAGTGACGATTCAAAGAGCGATTTATGGCCTTGATGGTTTGTAGGGCATTGTGGAAATTCGGAGAGAGAATATACTCGAGGAAAATGGTTTCTGCATGTCAAGAGTAATCATTCGAGGGTATGTGAAGTGAACAATCGAAGAATTATTCAGTCCTAGTAAAATAACTTTTACTAGGACTGGGGGGGCTACTGATAAGGAAGAATAAAAGACAAGGAGAAAAGTGTGAAGAAGAAACTTGACAGGAGCAAATAGCAAAGGAAAAGTGTGATAGGAGGAAAACGCATATGGAAAACTGTGTGAGGACTGAATTGTACAAACTATATAAAGAGATAGCCGGAATAGGAGGAAAGTAGAATATAGGGACTAAAAGATGTAATTAACCAAAGTTAAGGCGTGTGGGGTCCGCAATTGTACTATAAAAGGACCACACACGCTTCACAAATCTCGAGATGAATATATGAGACTTTCTCTCTCTCTACTTAACCTAATAATCTTTACTTTCTCTCTCTAAAACTGACACTAAGACATTTCTGTATCGCCGAATTGCCTCTCAGTAATCCTCGTATCGCATAATCACCCCTGGACTAACTTAAGACTCTTCATACATAACGTGTTTTTCCTTCAACACGCTTAAAAAGGGTTTTTGGTGAAGACAAGTGCTTCTTTATTTCATCAAAAGCCTGGCTACATTGTGGAGACCACTTGAACTCTTTAGCACCTTTGAAGGTCTGAAGGAACGTATCACATTTGTCCGAAGACCATGAAATAAAAAGATTTAAAGCAGCCAATCTTCCTGTCAGCCTCTATACTTCTTTAATATTTCGAGGGGGGTCCATTTTTAACAGAGCATCGAGCTGGTCTGGATCAGGCTATATCCTTTTTTCATTTATCACATAACCCAGAAACTTTCCGGACTGCACCTTAAACACAATTTTTTTCTGGATTCAACTTTAAATTAATCTTTGTCAAGTTGGCAAAAGTTTCTTGAAGATCGGTTAGGTGCAATTCTTATTTTAATATTTTAACCATCATATCATCGATGTATACTTCCATATTTCTACCAATCTGATCAGCAAATGTTTTGTTCACCAACCGCTGATAAGTAGCCCCAGTATTTTTCAACCCAAAAGGCATCACCTTATAACAATGAGGACTCCTATCTGTAACAAAGGTAGTATTATCTTTGTCCTTCGGATCCACCTGGATCTGGTTGTACCCAGAGAAAGCATCCATAAAAGACAACAACTTGTTTCGAGATGTCGAGTCTACCAACTGATCTATCCGGGGAACTGGGTAAAGATCTTTTGGGCAAGCTCTGTTGAGGTCGGTAAAATAGATGCACATGAGCCATTTTCCATTCTTTTTCTTAACTAGCATTAGATTGGAAATCCCTAAAGGGTATTGAGACTCCTTTATGTGCCCCGTCTTCGTAAGCCGGTCGACTTCTTGGACTATTACATCAGCTTTTTCCTTAGAAGAAGCTCTCATTGTTTGTACAACAGGTGCAACATCTTTTCGAATGGACAGCTTGTGTGATATAACACTTGCAGGTACTCCGGTCACATCAGCATTACACCAAGCAAAAATATTTTGGTGATCTGCCAAAAAGGACAACAACTTTATTTTTAACTCTGACGCCATCTTGGAGCCAATTCTAACACTTCTACCTTCTGCCAAAGAGTGGGTTTCAACTTCTTCAACTGGTATTAATACACCAGGGGTCTCTCTGGGGTTATCAATTTTACCCTCACCCCAGAAGGACCCAATAACTTCTAATCTTCTTTAGCCCGGACTGCTCCCGGATTTTTAGGAGCAAGTGCAGTTGCATAGCATTCCCTTACTATCTTTTGGATACTCCGGACAACTCCCACTTGTATTTGGTGGACTCTTGAGGCTACTGCATGCATTCTAGAGAGCGAATACCTCCCAAAGATTGCATTATAACATGTGGAGAAGTCTACCACAACGAACAATACTCTGACCATCTTCTTGAAAGGGCCCTTGCCCAACAGTACTTCCTCCTCAAATTCTCTGATTACGTCCGCAGAACTCCCTGTGAAGCCCACAATAGATCTATTCGAACGATGAATTACGACCGGATTTTTCATCTACTTGTAAGAACTTAAAAAGAGGATGTTTTCCGAACTACTCGTGTCTATCAGAATTCGTCTCATATCATTGCCCCCAATAGAAGCTCCTATCACTGCAGCATCCTTATAAGGCCCAGCTATATTTCTTAAATCATCTTCATAAAAAACAATGAAAGGAAAAATGATTTGGGACTGATAAGAAGATATGCCTCCCTCTAACTGAGTGGTCAGAGTGTGAACCTGCCTCTTCCTTGAAGAAGAAGTCGGCGCAGTCATGGTATCTCTTCCAAATATAGTAAGTGACTTAAAAAAGCTTATGAGTCCGGACAACATCTTAGTTTGTTCTGTTATGACCCCTACTTTATTCCGGGTACGATTAGGATCCAAGTACTCCGAATCAACATAAAATCTTTCAAGGATCACCATTGCCCCTTCTGGAGCAGATGTTCCTGCATTATTCGTTGGACCAGTTCAGGGAGAATTGTCAGGCCTGTTTCCACTCCGTCTTTTGACATAAGCTCACAGCTTACCCCTTTCGATGAGATTCTGCACCTTTTGCTTTAAAGCGATGCAGTCTTCGGTGTTATGGCCAACATCAAGATGATACTGGCAAAAACAAATATTATGATTTTCCTTAGGAGATTGGAGTGTTGTTGGTTTCCGGAAATGAACCTCGTCTTTAGTCTTATCATAAATGGTTGCCACATTTTCTTTTAATTCCGCAAACCACTCCGGTTGAACCCAAGCACCTCGTTTATTCCTGGACTACTCGCTCTGAGCTGGATTTGGGTGGGATTTAGTCTGTTTGGTCCTATTGGACCTCTATCCGGTTTCTGTGCCCTAGTCTTCTTAGTTTCAACCACGTTGATTTGATTTCCCACCTGGTTTAACAAACCACCCCAGGTCATGCCCTTCTTCCTTGTCACTAAATCAGTTAGATTCCCAGGGTTTAACCCTTCTCTTAATGAAGTTATTGCCACTTTCTCAAAGAAATCAACTAGCCTGTTCTTGGTATTTACGAACCGACTTATATAGTATTTTAATGACTCATTTGGTTCTTGGGCACAATGGATTATAGTATCTCCATTTCTCTTCACCTCTTTACTTCCCACAAACTGCCTTTGGAAGGAAACCCAAAATGTATCAAAGTTTTGTGATACAACCGTGAGGCAAACTATTGTACCATTTTAGAGCACTTCTTGTAAAGGTTTGGGAGAAGGCTCTACACAGAATTTTGTCATCGTCGTCAAAATTCATCATGAAGTTTTTGAACTTCTCCAGATGATTGTTCAGATCTTTACTCCCATCGTACTTCTCCATTTTGGTACTATCAAACCTCTTGGGTAGGTTTCCGGACAGGATCTTGGCAGACAATGGTGATTTTCTCCAATTCCTATCGCGACTAAAGACTGTGTCTTCATTTGGTGTTACAAAAATACCTGGTTCATCATGAAAAGTAAAAGGATCCATCAACAGCTGATCCACATGCTTGTGGCTGTGGCTGTGAGATGACCATTTGCCCAAATGCCTTTTAAGCCTCCCATGCCTATCTCTCTTCCTTGAATATTTTTTAACTAGCTTTTGTTTTTTTCTGGACCTCCCCTCATCACTACTTGATGACAAAAACTCTTCAAGTTCAGCCTCATTCGAAGAACTACTGGAGGACTTAGAATCTGAGCTTTCCACCGGCTTAAGCCGGTGAGACTTCTAAGAACTGACATGGGTCTTTTTTGTACTTAAATGAGTCTTTGCTGATGAATCATTCTCTCTCGGATTGTCAGTATGGTGGACGGCTGACGCCTTTGACTTCTCCTTTAAACCCATTTCTGTCTTTTTAATGTCCCTCAACGCTTGTATTTTACCTCTCAACATATCTCGTTCTTCGGTGGTATATTCATTGTTTTCCCCCAACAACCTCCACCATAGGTGGTAGAATTTCTTTCTCGTTTGGATCCATCCGAACAGGTCTTTTTGCTGGTTTTGAATGCTTGATTCAGGCACCTTCTCCTCCCACTGTGGTCGCCAATTTGGTGAGGTTTATTTCGAGTTGAGGGTAATTTTGTAAAGTGTTTTGGAAAGTATCTAGAGTATTAAATGTTTTAGTGTGAAGTAGTGAGAGATTTAAGCAACCTGGTTGTATTAAATGTTCATTATCCGCATTAATGAAAGTGGTTGGGGTATTTATACCCTTTACTAAGGACTCATGGTCTTTCAGGTCAAGTTCTGAAACCGGGTCGAGTTTAAGGACTCATTTAATCATTAAGAAGATTAGTACATAGCTTAGTCAAAACATGTTTAGGTGTTTCTTTACTTTTGTCCTGTCTGGATAGTTCAGTGGTACGTTTATGTCCGAATTACCCTGTCCGAATATCTCAGTAAGTTATGACTGAACAAACCGAACTCATCAACATTAATTGAAAATAACAAACATAAAATAATTGAAATGAGTACAGACAACAACAATTGAAAACGACATACACAACAAATATGCTACTCCAAACCATTTCCTCTCTATAAGGATCACGATCGAGAATATTCTCCACCTCCCTAAATATTTTCATTATCTCAACTTTTGCATATTCATCAAGACCTTCACTTTGGCGTTGAAGGGCTAGAATTTCCTTTTTCTTGTTGTCAAGCTTTGCTCCCGAGCAACTTTCAAAACATCTAACTCGTCGTTAAGTACATCCTTTGTTGTTTTACCTCTTTTTTTTGTTCTATCCCTACCTTCATAACGTACAAAAGGAATATATGATGACTCAAAGAGTTATTATCACTCTTTATCTTCAATCTACTGCTAGAAGATTCATTTTCTTCTGACATATATATCGGTTGGGGAGTGACTAACTTCTACTCTTTTAGTAGCTGAAAAAATGTAAGTTTCGACTCCTGCTTCATATTTACAACCTGAACAATACAGTCATCATCAGACCAACCGATATGCCTCTCTCTGCATACCTTATAGTAATGACCAATAAAATAATAATTTCTAATTCATTACTTGAAAATTAATTTTAGTTTGTATCCGGATTCTTGGATTTCTAGTCTTTTCAATTACAAAGACTGCATCTTTCTCCTAGAAAGTTTCACCCTTTAAATTTGTTTCAATATCACTATCATTACTACTGTCGAAATAACCACATAATAAAGATTTAATATATTTTATACTCCAAAACCCATATTGTTTTTTATTAGTGTATTTTTGTGTTGCGCTACAAAACTAGTAGGGATATCTCCTTCACTTCCACCAAGAAATATTTGCATAGAAAATTCTAGGATATTTGGGTTATAAGTGTTTGGATAGTTCATATGAGAAGAAACATAAATATTTATGGGCATATATGTGTATCCAAAAGGCATATATAGTTGGTGGTATGAATTTTGCATTAGAATTTTATGAGGCATGCAATATTGTGATCCAACATTGAGATTCACTCATTATTTTGAGGATTTTCTGGACGTTGAAATCTTGGATACGGTGGTCGGATATTTGAGTTTTAGGATTAGTTAGTGAAACTTTATTGTGATGGACAAAAGTTGTAGTTTCATATAGGATTCATGAAGACAATTGAAGATAACAACAGAAAGTTAGGAAGTAATGAAACAAAGTGTAAAAAGCTCAATTGTTTTTTGTGTCGGATAGATACAAACTAAGCGTCTATTTATAGATCTCGAAAAAAATAGTACATTTTTTTAATTAAAAAAATATATCAAAAATGATTTAAAAATACTAATACTCACTATTAGCGTGTGCAGTCACGCGCCTTACATGCAACCTGCTAACTGCCACGTGACACACTGTAAATGAGAGAGAGAGAGAGAGAGAGAGAGAGAGAGAGAGAGAGAGAGAGAAAATTATTTTATCCCCTGTTGTAAATATGAAAGAATATCTGTTGTAGGTAGTCTAAGGGTGATGTTAATGGAAACTTTCATGGTAGGAAGAGACTTAGGTAAGATGACCTTTTCTTTCTTTTCCTCTTTATAAGGTAAGTTTTTTATTGTGTTGCTAAGATACAAAAAATTTAGGAAGTTCAAATTACATTGGTAGTGTCAAAAACTCAAAATAGTCAACATTTGTTTTGTTGATGGCTTAATAATTTTTTGTTATGGCGACCTTACTTCCCTCTATCTTATAAACGATGGTCTGGATGAATTCTTCTCGCTCTCGGGTCTCCAAGTTAGTCCTTCCAAAAGTTATTTATTTTTCTTAGGGTTAAACCCCACCATTCGAAATGATCTAATCAATATTTTAGGGTACAAGGTCAGGTCTCTTCTAGTAAAATATCTTCAAATTATTCTCCTCACTGGCCAGATTTCTTACACCAACTGGCATCCTCTCGTTCAAAATATCACTTTGTGTATAGGTTATTGGACCTTCAAACACCTATCCTATGTGGGACGCTCGAGCTCATCAAGTATGATCTTTTTGCATGCACGATGTATTAATCCTTAATTTTCTTCATCCCATCAAGGTTTCTCAAAGAGATATCTAATCTATCTGAGGCTCCCTCTGATCTAGACATAAGATGAAGTTTTCAAAGGCTAAGGTGGTTTGGTCCAATGTAGAATTTCCCACAATGGAGGGCGAATTTAAGATTGTGGTCCTTAATTAGTAAATACAACAACTCAATCTGGTGTGACTTGATTAAATCCAAAGAAAAACAATTATGGTCTTAGATCTTGGCTTTTCTCCCTCCTGGACTTGGAGAATTGTTTTACGTCTAAGGCATTTTGCTAGCAAAATATACATGGTTGCGACTGAAAATAAGGAGGATACCTCATTCTAGTACGATCATTGGCTTCTCCTTTAACTCTGGTAACCCATTATAGGCAAGGTTTTATCCATAACTCAAGGCTTGACAATAATCTCATGGTTTCAAACATCATCTAGGATGGTCTCTGGAACTGGTCATCTCAAATTAGATATGTGAGTGCTAAAACAACAGCAATCTCCATGAGATCAACAACCTCATTCTCTCTTTCCCTCCACTCAGCATCCAACGACATCAATATTGGATCGACTTCAAAATCAATTGTGTCAGGTGGACGGGTTAGTATGACACATATAAAATATTATTCGTCACTCCTTTATTCTATGGATTTCTATCCAAGAAACATTATCTACCCGAGACAAGCTTATTAGTTGGGTATTAAATTCCGTCCAGATTATCTCATATACAACTCTACTAAAAACTATCACTCATATCCTATATGATTATAGCTTTAATTAAAGTATATGAGGCTCTCCGAGTTCCAAGCTCTAGATTATTTTGAATGCCGCTAATTGGCTTTCCTGAATTAGAGAGGCGTCAACTGGCCTTTCACGTGTGGTGGAACCAGTATGCAAGAAATATTGGTTCCTTTCATATCATTGTCTTTGTGGTATCGCAACGTGTACTTTCTAACTAGTGCAATCCCTAATTGAATTCTAACTTAATATTGTGAATTATATTGTATATAGTCACTTATCCTCTCGTGCTATGATTGCCGTAAATGTCCGTTCGTTGTGTTGTTTGACTATGTTTCTCATCTTCCGGCTACCATAGGTATTTTGAACCAATCTGCTATACCCAAATTTAGATTTAGATTTTCATATCTTAGTTTATTAACCAGCTCTGGATTACTCATCTATTTTAGAATCTATTTTCTTGTAGCTTTCAAACCACTCTTCGAGATATACCATAAATATTTATACAAACTATTTATTTTATTTTATTTTATTTTATTTATTTTTCTACTAAAAAATTATGATATTTTTATGTTCAAATTTATTTTATAAAATATGATATTATTAAAAAAAAGACTAACATAATGTAAATAAAATTTCATATTTTAGATTTTATCATATAAAATGAATAAAATTTAAAATACAAATATTATTAGCTTCTTATCTATCAAAATTTTATAAAATTCACTTTTTGCTTACCTGTAAAACCTACAGACAGGAAAGTAAAATAATTTATGGTGAATCTGATAGAAATACTAATGCTTTACGGATTTCTAATCTAACTTATTGAACCATGAAGTTAAATCATCCTATAATAATGCGGAATAAATACTTACAGGATGTAGACATTCTTTGATCTTCAGATTCCTGACTTAGAGCAGATGATCGGCGATCCTTTGCTAGGTTATTGATTCTTCTAAGAGATGGCAACCAAAACACACTTTTGTAATTGATTCGAAGGAAGAATCAATTTGTTTTTCTTAAAGGATTTTCTCTCTGTATTTTCTTTCGTTGCTTTCAAGAATGAGAAACTCATTCTTATATAGAACTGAAGTGAGAAAACGGTTCTTCATTAAGTAATTGTTTGTAACTTCCAGACATTTACTTAACGAAGACCAGTAACGGTTCTTCTCTCTTAATTGTCTGTAACTTCCAGACAGTTACTTAATGAAGACCAGTAACGGTTCTTCTCTCTTAATTGTCTGTAACTTCCAGACAGTTACTTAATGAAGACCAGTCCTTATTAAATTGCCACTCTTAGGGACCATAACCCGGTATTATTTTGTTTTACAAAATAACCCCAAAACTTTACGTTTTGCTTAAGTTGTTTATTTCTGAATCCAATCCTTCATAGTATTCGGAATTAAACCTGGTATCTATACAATTACCTCCATGATACATATTTCATCTACTAGTCCGTTCTTTTCTTTATGATTACTTTTATTGGACTAATATTAACAATAGTTCGATACATCGATACGACATGTGACGGTCCAACTTAATGGAGAAATTCCAACAATCTCCCACTTGGATCATCATATGCTACTATAGGATGCATCCACTTAATGAACGTTCTAAATTTCTATTGTCACATAGATAACCTTAACAATCTCGTAAATGACTATCAAAGACATAGGACTAAAGTCATCATCAATGCATTTCAAGCCGCAAATAGATGCATCAGTAATCACGATATCGCAACAATCAACTACATGGATCTATCATGGTGCATAGCATAAGAATAATATGAAATGTAATCTTACATATCTATTCTTAACTAGTCCCACTTAATTGGAGGTCTACTTACAGCAGAGTACGAATAATCAAATACAAGAGCACACTGAAAACTTGTATATAAATCTGTGATGTTTTGTTTGTTGCAAATACCGGAGAACTCTTTTGACTGCTTTCCAGTGTTCCATCCCCGGATTACTTACGTATCTCCCTAACACACCCACCACAAAAGCAATGTTTGGCCGTGTACAAACTTGAGCATACATCAGACTTCCAACAGCCGAAGCATATGGAACCTTTTGCATTTCCTCAATCTCAAGTTTTGTCTTTGGGCATTGCTTAAGGCTAAACTTTTCACCTTTTGATATAGGGGCTTCCTTTCCGTTGCTGTTAGCCATCCCGTAACGTTGTAACATACTCTCAATATACGCCTTTTGTGATAAACTCAAAATTCCATGGGATCGATTCCTGTGAATTTGAATTCCTAACACAAATGATGCATCACCAAGATCTTTCATATCGAATTTGTCCGAAAGAAATTTCTTGGTCGTATGTAACAATTCCTTATCGTTCGTGGCCAATAATATGTCATCAACATACAACACTAGAAATATGAATTTACTCCCACTGAATTTTTGATACACACAATCCTCTACCAAATTTATCTCGAAACCAAATGAGACAATAACTTCAAGGAATTTGTGATACCACTGTCGAGACGCTTGCTTGAGACCATAAATAGATTTCTTCAGTTTACATACCGTCGACTTTGGATCACCAGAGACAAAGTTTTCAGGTTGTAACATATAGATCGTTTCCTCAATGTCTCCATTAAGAAAGGCGGTCTTTACATCCATTTGATGGAGCTCAAGGTCGAAGTGTGCAACTAATGCCATGATTGTCCGAAAAGAATCCTTCAAAGAAACTGGAGAGAAGGTTTCTTTAAAGTCAATCCCTTCACGTTGAGTAAAACCCTTAGCTACAAGTCGCGCTTTATGCCTCTCCACATTACCCTTAGAATCCCGTTTGGTTTTAAAAATCCATTTACAACCAATCGGCTTCTTTCCTTCAGGTAATGGAACAAGCTCCCATACCGCGTTATCTTGTATTGATTTAAACTCTTCGTTCATTGCTTTAATCCAGAAGTGAGAATCAGAACTTTTCATGGCTTCACGAACACTTAAAGGATCGTTTTCTGTTGAACCATAAAATTCTTCATGTTCTTGAAGATACACTATATAGTCTGAAGATATAGCGCTCTTTCTTTCTCTAGTAGATCTACGCAAAGGCATAATTTCTTCATTTTGCACTTGAACTTCTTGAGGAGATAGAGTTTGTTCTTCTTGAACAACTTCATTTTGCTCCATTGGAACAACATCCATAGGAGGAAGATTAACATCATCTTGAGTATCTATATGTTTTAACGAATCTGAAGTGATGATTGGCCTTCTAATTACCATATCATCATCTGACACTATAGTATCATTGTTAGACCCTTCATGAATCTCTGTTGATTCTTCCTCAAAATGAATGTTCGTTACTAAATTCTTCCCCCCAAACTCTATATCCTCAAAGAATTTCGATGTACCCGTCTCAAATATATTCTTTGTGGAAGGATCATAAAACTTAAAACCCCTACTGTGCTTGGGATATCCGATGAAATAACTACTAACCGTTTTGGAGTCCAATTTCTTTTCATTCGGCCTATAAGGCTTCGCTTCAGCTGGACATCCCCAAACATGTAAATGTTTTAAACTAGGTTTACGCCCAGTCCAAAGTTCATACGGTGTCTTAGTAGTTGCTTTCTTCGGAACTCTATTAAGTAGGTAGGTCGCACATTTTATTGCTTCTCCCCAGAGTGATATAGGTAATGTTGAATGACTAATCATACTTCTTACCATATCATTTAATGTACGGTTTCGTCTCTCAGATACTTCATTCATGTTGGGCGAACCCGGCATCGTATACTGAGGGACTATACCACACTCTTCTAGGAACTTTGCAAACGGTCCATGACGTTGTTCACCTGAACCATCATATCTCCCGTAGTATTCACCACCACGGTCCGATCTGACGCACTTAATGTCTTTACCAAGTTGTTTTTCAACTTCAGTCTTAAAGACTTCGAGCTTGTCAATGGCCTCTGATTTTTCGTGAATGAGATATAGATACCCATATCGTGAAAAGTCTTCAATGAAAGATACAAAATATCGTTGGCCGTTCCATGATGCTGTAGGGAACGGGCCGCAAATGTCTGTATGTATCAAATCCAAGACCCCTTTCGCTCTGTATGCATCTAATCGTTTCACTTTGGTCTGTTTTCCTTTTATACATTCAACGCAAACGTTGAAGTCCGAAAAATCCAGTTCACTTAATAAACCTTCTGAAACAAGCTTTTCAATTCTATTTCTAGAAATGTAACCTAATCGCTTGTGCCAAAGTTTTGCTGATTTTTCCATTTTACAATTTAGTTTTCCAGGTACATCTACATTCATTATCTCTTTGTGATCCTTTATAGTATCCAATAAATACAAGTTATCATTTGCTATTAACTTTCCAGAACCAACAACATTACCATGTAAATAAAGACATAAACTTTCATTTCCAAATAGACAAGAATAACTTAATTTGTCCAACAACGGAAAAGAAATTAGGTTCCTTCGAAAAGAAGGTACATACAATACGTCTTTTAAATACAAAAAATGTCCACTAGTAAGCAACAAACGAAAATCACAGATAGAATGAACTAAACACGAACTGCCATCAGCTGTATAGATGGATGTTTCACCATCACTCAGGCTTCGGTTTCTCATCATACCCTGCAAAGAAATACAAACATGAGTTGTTGCTGCTGTATCAACCCACCAAGTATTTCTTGGCACTGAAACTAAATTGATCTGAGAGCAGACCATAGAAGTGAAAATACCTTTGGCTTTCATCATAGCCCTCCATTTTTCACATTCTTTCTTAAAGTGCCCCGGTTTCTTACAATGGAAGCAACGCCCTTTACCAGACGTACCCTTATGCTTCTTTTGTCCCGAACCGGATGCATGTGCATCTGAACCTTCATACTTTCTCTTAATTCCCTTATCCACCTGAGCTTTCACCATTTGCACTTCTGGATGTTCTTGCTTCATCTTTTCCTCCTCTTGCGCTGCCTGAGAGATGAGCTCGTTGAGAGTCCATTTCTCGCGCTGACAGTTATAAGAAGTTTCGAAGTTCTTATACTGAGGAGGGAAAGAGTGAAAAGCAAAGCTTACCACAACATCTTCGGGAAGGTCAATCTTAAGTGCTTTCAGTTTGGAAGCGATGTTTGACATTTCCAAGATGTGCTCACGAACAGTCCCTTTGCCACGATATTTCATAGAGGCTAGCTTAATAAGCAGTGTCTTAATTTCTACTTTATCGTTCTTGGCAAAACATTTCTCTACCTCTTCGAGAAATATTTTCGCATTAGTGATCTCAGATGAAACTGCACCACGGAATGCTAATGGAATTGCTTGCTTCATGATCCCTAGACTTATCCTGTTCGACTTTTCCCACGCCTCTGACTCTTTCTTCTCCGTAGGAGAACTGTCATCAGTCAGAGGTTTAGGTTCATCGACCCTTAATGCTAAGTCGTAATCATGGCACATCAAGTGCAGCAACATATCTTCTTTACACAGCTCAAAGTTGCTCCCATTAAGTATGGGTGCCTTTTTGCCTTCCGGGTTATAGAAAGACGAATTTGCTAACATAACAAACAACAAACAATAAATAGCCAAAAACATCACTTAACATATAACCTCCATAGTATTTAACAAATAAACATAGTATAATAAAACATACTCTTACAACATCAATAAGATACCTTTGGGCAAGCATATTAATTTGTATAATTTGTATATGTATGAGTTTGAGACAAAAAAAAATCTTCCTTTGGGCCGATTTTTTCCTAGTTCAATTTTCTTAATGATCAATTCACAAATAACTATCTCGTGTCTAAGATTAACTATGTCAAACATTAACCTTCCTTTGGGCCGATTAAAATTTACATACTTGTCAATCATAGACTTGTCAAAACTCTAAAATAATTAATTCAGCAATAGGGATCACTTTGGCGATATATTGAATCATTAATTATTTACCGAAGTTCGGACAACTTAAAACATGCTAATTATTTCGAAAAATACTATACGACTACCTTACTTAATGTCCAAACTATTTCGTAGTCTATGTATAATTTAATCAAATTAAATTTACACCTTAAATAAATTTACACCTTAAATTTAATATATTATAATATATCTTTAATTATATTGTAATATATCTTTAATTATAATATACCTTTAATTAAATTAAATTTACACCTTAAATTTAATATATTATAATATATCTTTAATTATATTGTAATATATCTTTAATTATAATATATCTTAAATTAAATTAAATTTACACCTTAAATTCAATATATTATAATATATCTTTAATTATATTGTAATATATCTTTAATTATATTATAATATAATTCTTAATATATATTATAATATAGTATTTATTTATATATATAAAACTTTTCATATATATATATATATATATATATATATATATATATATATATATACTATAAAATATATTTATATATATAATAAACTTCAATGATATAATATAATTCTCGTAATAATTCACTTATAACTTTATATAATATATAAGCAAACTTAATTACACATTTATCGGTTAATTCACTTATAACTTTATATAATATATAAGCAAAGTGGTCACGTATATTTCGCCTATTCTTTAGGCGAAAGGACAGTTACTAAATTTACTAAATTAATAATTCAGATTTTAATTTAATTATATTAATTATAGTAGCCGCATACTGCATCTTTTAACTGCATATATAATTATACCACCGTAATTGTTTAATTGTTGCATATATAATTATACCACCGTAATTGTTTAATTGTTTGTGTAGTTTCCGATAACCGACATCATATTATATATATGATCTAATTCTAATATATAGATCTAATATATATGATCTAATTTTATAATCTGAAAAACTAAAAATTTAATTTAATGGTGGCTTTGATATCACTTGATAGAAATACTAATACTTTACGGATTTCTAATCTAACTTATTGAACCATGAAGTTAAATCATCCTATAATAATGCGGAATAAATACTTACAGGATGTACTTCAGATTCCTGACTTAGAGCAGATGATCGGCGATCCTTTGCTAGGTTATTGATTCTTCTAAGAGATGGCAACCAAAACACACTTTTGTAATTGATTCGAAGGAAGAATCAATTTGTTTTTCTTAAAGGATTTTCTCTCTGTATTTTCTTTCGTTGCTTTCAAGAATGAGAAACTCTGAAGTGAGAAAACGGTTCTTCATTAAGTAATTGTCTGTAACTTCCACACATTTACTTAACGAAGACCGGTTCTTCTCTCTTAATTGTCTGTAACTTCCAGACAGTTACTTAATGAAGACCAGTAACGGTTCTTCTCTCTTAATTGTCTGTAACTTCCAGTTACTTAATGAATACTAGTCCTTATTAAATTGCCACTCTTAGGGACCATAACCCGGTATTATTTTGTTTTACAAAATAACCCCAAAACTTTACGTTTTGCTTAAGTTGTTTATTTCTGAATCCAATCCTTCACAATATTCGGAATTAAACCTGGTATCTATACAATTACCTCCATGATACATGTTTCATCTACTAGTCCGTTCTTTTCTTTATGATTACTTTTATTGGACTAATATTAACGATAGTTCGATACATCGATACGACATGTGACGGTCCAACTTAATGGAGAAATTCCAACAGAATCTTCTTCATAAAACGCGTATATTTCTGAAAGGTTTATTAATATCAGTAGGGTAGATTAACCTTCCGACCTAAAGACTAAGGTACCTAACACTACATTTCTCCGCGTCCTGCCATGCGAGTTAAAATTGGATGGTATAAAAGACCATTTTTATGATTATCTTTTAATTATAATTTTTTTTTCAAAAGGTCTTTGGAAAGTCTTTCCATTTAGACAATATTTTTCCTATAATTTTTTTATTTTAAAATTTTTGGTAAACATTTTTTAATTATGATAAACTATCCCATAATTTAATAAATTTAGTTTATTCTCCAAATAAGATGACTAAATTTATCAAAATCGCTATAGTCGACATACTGGACTGTAAATTTAAAAATAAAAAAGTTTTACGAAAAAAATTATATATTTATATGGTTTTGAAAATGTATAGATTTTGTATTGTTTTCTATTTAAAATTAAAAAATATATATATCCAAAATAAATGTCGTTTTAAAACTGTAATATAAATATTTACATATTATTTATTTAATATTTTTGTATAAAAAAATTATTATTTTTCACAAAAGTTAAATAAATAAATATATATCTACCTTTATAAATATTAAATTCAATTATTATATCTTTTAATATTTGTACCGTAACAATCCTAAAGGATACTTAATTTAAACGGAAGGAGGGAATATATAACATCATGTCTAAAAGGGTAAGTCGAGTTGATTAGTACTCTCTATAAACACTTTTATTGATTGAGTTTGTCGTTCGTGTAGTTTACCTTCTGTGCCATGCCGATTTGCAAACTATTGTATCGTGCCGAAATTAATCTTATATGTATTGGTTGAGTAGCGGCTACGAATCATTATGATATACCAAGTCTGAATCAAATTGTTGTCCGAATCTCTCTAATCGTCACCTGATTTTTTTGGTCAAAGACATCAAGCAGAGATCTTTTTCTCCCCTTTTTCTTTTCTTCCTTTGGGCTTCATTATCGGTTGTTACTAGACTATTCCCCTTATTAGTGGGCTTTGTCTGATCTTTATTTCAATAATAATTTCCAAATATAAAAAGAAGTTATGATATACCAAATATCCACCCGGTCAAAATTTTGCTGAAAATATATATTAAATTTTATAGACAATCTACTAAATGTCAGTGTCAAGATTTTGTGAGGAATATATTTAACATTTTAAACTATGAAATGAAAACCAAGCAAAGCTCATTTGCTTATATTTGAGAACGTAAGTTTTTTTTATCACTAAGGTTCAAAAATAACCCCTACTGAGGAAATAAGTACACTCATAAATTAAGTAAATTAAAATATAAAATATTATGTACTAAATTTATTGTAAATGTCAATGAAAAGTTTAAAATATATTTTATCAAAACCATTTAAATATAACTACGATTACCTTTTTATGATGAAAATATTTCTATTAACATATAGAATCGTTAAACTGTTGATTAATAAAATGATTAGAATGGCTTATAGCCGAATTTTTAACGTTGAAATAAATTTAAAATTAAAAAAAATTACTCAAATAACTACCCTAAATAAAAAGATAAAAAAAAGTCCAACCACCACACAAAAAAAAGTTTAATCACCACACAAAAAGGATAAGATTTGCTACAGGTGTCGTGGAAATTTGTAATATTCAAACCTGTGTCGTTGCAACACGGTAGATCAAGTTATCATATAAAAATTTCAGAAGAAAAAAAAATCGTTTAACGATACGAGACATTGCGATGATGCGATAGTCTCGTCGGAAAGACTATGTAGTGCGTCGTGGTTAAACAATAATTAATAATCGTTAGTTAACTAACGATGATAATGAATATGAACATATTTGAAGAAACGCATTTTTTCAAAAATATACTTTTATAATCCGATTTATCATTTTGTAGGATTTTATTAAACCTTATAAATAGGTTATTGGACTAAGAAGTAAAACTACACAACCTCGTTATCCTCCCAAATCTCTACAACTATTTAATCTTCATTTAAGAATGCATTTTTTATTTTGAGTTTCTAATCCAATACATCATTTTGTAAGATTTTATTAAACCTTATAAATAGGTTACATGGCTAGCATATGGAACTACACCAGCTAATTATCATCTCAAATATCTCAAACTATTTCAACTTCCTTTTAGAAAGTTTGTCAAATTAGATTTTTTACATTCAGTTTTTTGTATCGAAAGTCTAAATATTTATTATATCATGGAAGATTTGTTTCCCAAAATTTTAAGCAATAAAGAAACCTAGATTATTCTTTTTGACAAATGCATCCGAGACGTGTATCAAGCTTTATATTTTACGTCACTTTTTTTTGGTAACCCTACGATGATATAATTATAAGTTTTGATTCTCTTATATTATATTTCTAGCGATCAATTTTTATCACAAATGGTAGCAGAAACAACATTGATCATCATTAAGATCATAAATCAAGTCCTTGTTCGATTTGAACGTTTTAACAAAATAAATTTCACTCATTGACAATATAAAATTAATATATTTTACTGAACGCATTATAAGTCACTACATCATTGATCACAAATTGGAGACGCTCATGAAGCCTACTGACAAGGATACCAAATACATCAAGTATAGATGATGTAAATTATTTGCTTACTTTATACACCAACAGAATTTGGTGCTGAATCTCTTGAACCCTCTTGATGAGAAGTATAAAATCGAAGAAGAATAAACGAATAAAAAGATATCCTTAATTTTTCGAGGTTTCTATCTCTTCAAATAACCACCAAATATGATTTAGACACAGTATTAAAGAATAAAAAAGATAAAGATACTTTCACAAATAGAAAAAAACAAAAAAACAAAAAAAAAACAATCGTCATAAATTAGATTTACTTTATTTTCCTTAATGTACCCTCTCTTTATGGATGATTAGCTAATTACAAATACATAAACCTAATATACATTTTTATTTCTCCTAATATAATTTAAATACCATATATATATATTGATAAGGGTGTAAATAGTCTGGCCCATTTACATTGGTACATTAGCAATTCAGTGCTTAAAGTCGAGAAGTCCTAGTCAACGATATGCTAAAATAAAGTATTTAAGTAGTTAGAGAAAACTAAGATGAAATCTTTTGAATATTTGAGAGATATTTTTGTCACCATAGTCTCTATAAATAGTAATTTAACAATAATTATTCATATTTGTTCATGTGTTTTATATCTTTAAGGCATTAATTATTATTAACTGTATATTTTATTTATCTCACCTTATTTACATATCAATATTGGCTTCAGATCAGACTAATTATTTAAAAATTTTGAAATTAAATGACATCGTTTGTGGGAACCAAATTTTTTATTCTCAATATAAAAAACAAATTGAAAGCTCAAACTAGTTGATGTCAAATCAGAAGAGAGATCTAATCTGTATATAGATGACGAGTTGGAGATGAAGCAAGCTCATGGACAACATCTGGCCCCAAAGGCTCTTATAGTTCTTTCTACTAAAATTGAGTGATTGACTCGACATTTGAGGGATTGACAAGCTAATAACTTTAGTTTGTTGTAAGAAAAATTAATCTCGCATGCTCTCGTAGTCAAATCTGTTGTGCATACCGTGGATGAAGAGGAATGAGACAATGCAAGTCTAGGAATGTCGAAATATCGTCTAGACAAAAAACCATAACACGAACCCCACTTCGAGGCGTCTCACAATGAGGGCATGAATCCTAGGTACCATCAATTCCAATGATAATTAGGATTCGAGCAGACTCAAGATGTCCTACAAGAGATTCCACCAAACCAACAGTAAATCACGGTCTCCCAGTCTTGGATACCTCAGAGAACAACCATACTGCACAACTAGGTTATTTACCAAACGTTACACATCAATAATGGCGTACCATTTTACTAAAGTTGGTTTATAGTCATCCGCCGAAGAAAGAAACTAAGGAAATTCCATCTTGAAAAAAATGGAAAGGACCGGGGTTTCAATATGCATACCCATTCATGAGTACCTTGAATGACATTTATGAGGACTAGAATTCCCATTCAGATGAAGGGTCCCTACTGGCCCTGAAGATTTTGTATCGTAAAATGCCACCATGTTTGACAACCACAAGATAGATAAGTACTGCGATAAAATATCTTGAACATCACATCGAGTAGCAACTGGTATGAACCTTTGAAGAAGCACAATACAGTGGTTCAATAGTCTCCTAATAGGATGCAGTAAAAACTACAAGATGTTTCAGACGACATCCATGACCAATTTCATAAGTTTTAACAATAAAAGGTAGGTGAAAATTACATAATCTATTGAAAGTATAGAGCTAATGAAATTCTAAGAGAGTATACAAAATGTTTCATGGAAACAAATTCCCGATTACAAGATTCCCACGATGTGGCGGTCGTAGTAGCATTCATGCAAGAGGCCTGAGAAGGTTCTATCACCAACACAATGGTAAAAAAACCCTTTGAACATTAAAGTCTACTAGCTTGAATAGATTTATACAATAAAGTAGACAAAGTCTCTAGAGAGTAAGGGATAACAAAAATTCAGCAACATGCAATTTGGCTAACAAAGCAGACATAATGACGCAGATAAACCCAAATAATAACACGTCGAGGAACAACGATGCTTCAAGTTCTACCAGGCTTAGAACAACTTAATCTCAGGGTTATAAAGGCAAGTCTAAAAGCAATATTTCCCCAATAATAACAAGAGAGCTGAATACCCATCGAGAGGCCCATTTACCATGCTAATCAAAATATTGGCTGTGATATATGAAAAAACGAAGGATATCATCAAGTATATATGTCCTAGAAAGTTTGATGGAGCAAAGGAGAACCAAAAAAAAATACTACAAGTTTTATTGTGATATAGGTCATTTTAATAGAGACTATTAAGAATTACACGATCAATTCCTGAGCTTACTTGATGAAGGTAAACTCAATGAGTTTGTTAAGAAGAAAGAAATAGAGGAATCAAGATAAGGTTACGATGGTATTTTGCTACAAGCCTTGGCACCAACCAAAGAAAAAATGTCGTTGTATACAAATTTTACCATCATGTCCGAGGTAGAGGAAGAATAAAATTAATTGGACCCATATCCAAACATACATACTATAGGAGTGGTTATTAGATGAGATATATACTTTGAAGTCTCTAAAAAGTCAAAATAGATATATGCAGAAGAGATCGAGATAATATGTCAAGGGAAGACATCCCAAGACTTGAATGGAATTCAATACCCGAACTTATCATTCTGAAATGATGATCCAAGAGGGATGTAGTATTTATAACGATAGAGTCGAAAAAAGTAGATATTGGTGTGGTTTATTTTCGTCTGAGGGTAAGTTTGTAATTTCTGTTTAGAGTTGTGTGGAAGTTTGCGAGTATTTAATATTTGGGTAGAGTGTAGAGGGAGAATTAAGCAGCCTGGTTGTATTAAATTTTCATTACCCTCATTTAATGTTGGTGGTTGGGTATTTATACCCTTATATTTGGGCCTTATGGGTTTTCGGGTCGTGTTTAATGGACCCGGGTCGAGTTTAAGGACCCATAAGTTCTAAGTAGGAGAAGCTTAGTCAAGAAGTGATTATGTTTTAAATACTTTAGTTCTGTTCGAACAGTCCAATGGATGATGGTGTCTGAACTTCCCTTGTCCGGTTAGGTAGACATTGTCCGAACTGACCCTGTCCGAAGTGGTGATAAAATCCAGACTCATCAGATATCAAGAGAGTGATGATCGACATTGGAAGCTCGACGAAAATCTTATACACAAGTACATATGAATATCGATAGGAGCTCTATTGTTGACCTTAAGTGAAAGATTTTTTACCGTCTCTACCAGAGAAAATGCAATTGTACTAGAGGATATAATTCTAGATGTAGCTTTCGGCAAACAATATTTGTGAAAAGGTACAATTTCTATTCAGGATGGTAGATTCACCATTATCGTATAATATTATATCAGAATGGTTTAGATCAATCAGATCCATACCGTAGTGTCTAAGATCCATTAATGCATAAGCTACGTTATATGGAAAATAGGTTGTGATAAGAGAAAACCATAAATAATCCAAAAGGTGATACGCAACATCCCTGATCCTAAAAGCATAACAACCAGAAAATGAAAGTGCAGTCTTAGAAGGAATGAGTGATCCTAGAGAGATACCTCGGCTGGTCCAGCTACGGGAATGTGCAAAAAAACGTAATGGAAGCATGAAAGACCTTGGAAGTGAGTAAAGATATTCCAACTGATCTACGATATAAAATTTTGATTTTTTTGAAAAATAACTTGGTATGTTTTCATAGAGTACGAATGATATAGTAAGTTTCATAATAAAAGTCATTCCAACTTGGTATGTTTGCATAGAGTACAGCATGTCTTGCAAAAGATGAGATCATACTCCCAGCAAACGAAAGAGGCCATAGTTCAAGCAGTAGATAGATTAACTGCAGTAAGACGCGTATGATAAGCCTATTATCCAATATGGGAAACTAATCATGTCCTGATAAAGAAGAAGAACGAGAAAATGAGTATATGAAAGGAATTCTGATTTCTGATTGAACTACTTTTTACTTCTTGATTTTCTCTCTCTAAAAGTTATTTTTCATCATTTCTCTCTAAGTATCAAATTTGTTTTACATCACTTATTAGTACTGATGTGGAACAAATATGATACTTAGAGAGAAATGGTGAAAAGTAACTTTTAGAGAGAGAAAATAAAGAAGTATAAAGTAGTTCAATCAGAAATCAGAATTCCTTTCATATCATCCTTGGCCGTTATTTATAGGCGCGAGGACTTAAGTTCAACAGAGTTTGTTACATAAAAATTCTTATTGCATTCTAGCCCTTTACTTTTATATAACAGTCTAATCTCCCCCGCAAGTATACCAATTATCACACAAAGTCTTATTTATTACATTTTGGACCTTAATATAATATTTCCTTATCAGTATCCCCTTAATTCTTATGAAAGCCCCTGAATAAGAACTAAATCTCATCGGAAATAATTAGTAGTGAAGAAAAATCCCTCTAGCCAAAATTTGAACTGCTTCGAGTTTATTGTCCCCATATTTTTGGCAAAACCTTATCCTCGAATTGATGCAAACATTTGTCAACGCTTCGAACGTTTTCATATGGAGACATTTTCTTGTAACGGCCATACACTTTCAAAGTGGAAATGTAATAGTTGATGATGCCCTAGGCATTAGGTCTGCCATTAGACCTATCATATAGCAGGTGTCAAATTCTCTTTTACGCAACCGTTTTGGAATTTTGCCCAGTCATCTTTTCTACCTTTTCCACTTCCCTCTCACTTAGCTTTTTCTATAAATAACTATATGCGCTTCATTTTGCTTCACAACACATTTTTAGAGAGAGAGAGAGTCTGCTTGTTCTTGAGATTTCTTGGCTACCTTTATTTGAGTCTTCAACCTTTAAGCTACCTTCACCGGAAAAAAAAAATCCACCTCACATCCTTTAAGTTTGTTTATAAGAAAGCATCCAAAACTCAAAAAGCCAAAAGTCAATAAACCTAGAAATTCAACCTCCTTAGATAAACAGAAACCTGATCGGATCATACGACTACTTCTGCATAATTGAAAGTGCAGATGAATGCAGAGCAACTGGATTAACAAGAAATGCTCTTCGATTTTACACAAAGACGATATATTATGATAACTTTCACCCAAACCAAACTCCTCATCCCTTATCAAATTCATCTCTTCCAAAAGAAAGTCAATTATCAAAAGCACAACCGTCAAACACGCCTCGAATTTCACCATCTCCAACTAAATCATCACCTCGAATCCTTTCTGCAAATTCAACTCCCCCAAAAAATTGCAAAGTAACCCAAACCACATCCATTTGAAGGAGATCAGAAGAAACTCCTTCTTCACTTAGCTATAAATTCCCTCGACAACTGCGCAAGGAAACCTCTCCAGTTCATTCAAAATTTATTCTTCAAACCCTTAAAAGAAAAACCTTCATCGTTATGGGAGATGATGTTAACCATACTTTGAATCCTACATCTTCTTCTCCTCTCCTGAAGGAATTTGTTGAGACAACTATAATTTCTCAAGAAAATCCCTCAAGCATATTCCAAACAGAGAACCAAACTCGAGGAGGAAGCTGACTTTGAAGCTACCCAATCGATCATTGGAGCTGATATAGAGGATGATGGTTCAAAAGAAATTGATAGTGAAATGGTTAAAAGTGTAACAAAGAAAAAAGCACCTAGGAGAAGGAAAAAGAAAGATCATGTTGAAATCTCTGAAGAACTGGCTGCTTCAATAGGTGAGAACCTGAAGTCACTCAATCCAGAGTATATAATGGCACCAAAAAAATGTGCTGTATATTTATTATCCATAGTCTCATGCTGCCTCCTTAAAAAGGAAATGTGGAATGCCTAATAACATTGTAGAATGGGAAAAAATGTGCCGTATATTTATTATCCAAAGTAATGTTTGATTCAGTAGGATCAAAAACTATGACATCGGATTCTTTAGAAACTTCAACCCTAGTTTCTTATCAACAAGGAATGCCAAATATGTTAATGAATACTTTGCAACATTAGGAATATCTTTATTTTTTCTATACTTACGTAAATATTAAAAGGATGCACCATCGTCCTATTTGACGGATGTTTTAGCATCAAATATTCTTTTGCATTTCATAGCCTCAAACCGAGGCTTCAACATATATTTTAGCATAGCCTCTTACAAACTCCGAACGACCAAGAGAAAATAGTGCATGAACTGAAGCATTAACAATACTTGTCTCCATAACAATCTCTACAACCCAAGACTAATTGGGAGTAAAATAAGATATTAGAATTGAAAATGTAATATGTGACTCTCCTATGAGAGTCAGAGGTATATTACTTCACCTTTGACCCTTGTTTTAGTGGTATTGATAATATGGTGAAAAGTGTTACCATTGGTTAAAGTATCTTTCCTTATTTTGGATTGTTTCATCCTCTTTATCTTCGGCCTCTTCGAAAAAAGTAGGGAAAATGCTCTCTTATTTTATCCAAACCGAGAGTTTTTTCCACATTTTGAAACGCTAACTTCAACCTCTGAAGAATCAGCAAACATCTTCTTCAAGCCTCGGTCTTTCGCTTTTTTGCGCATATCTTTTTTTGAACATTTCTCCACCATCTTTTCTTCGCCAAGCTTCTTCTTTACAGTCTTTTTCTTTGAGGATTATTTTTCAACCTCTTTTTTCAAAAGAGAAGATTATTAAAAAAATCGTTAGGGGAAGCGCATATATAAAACCCTCATACAACGATGATGGACCATAACCCACTGTGAATAAAGTGCTCAGGACTTCAATTTTTCATTAAGATACTCGACAACGTACTTTTTCCGGGTATGTTCATATCTTCTACCAACAAACAAAATCGTTTCAATAGCGGATGAAAATGAGAATATGACAAACAAAAATCGAACATTAAAATAGTAAACCAAAGGAAAAACGAGGGCTAAGAAGTCAGACACTCATGCTTGGAAGCCTAATTTTGGTTAAAATGAGGTTTTTCTCATCCATACTTGGTCTCCCAGTTGTCGAATATAAAAATGACTGTTGTATATGACAAGGCCAGCAACGATTTTGGCAAACGGTTCCATCAAAAAGAAGAATAACGAGTTTTTGTTTGCTAGATACCTTGTAAGCAGTGGGGAAGCCACTCGCCGATAAGCATTTTTTAGTGATCCTTAATAAATATATAGCTGAAATAAATAGACTATAAAAACTTTAAACAAGCTGGCTTGGGCATATTTTGGTCACTTGAAAGAATTCGATAATATATGCAGCAAGAGGAAACCTAAGCCCATGATCGAGAGTGTAGTAGTTCAAGAAAGCAATTCATCATTGTTAGCATCAAAATATTTTTTCTCAGTCATAGGAAACCTAACTTTCACATTACGTATAATCACTCAATCAACTAGCTTTTTTGCACATTCATATTTTGTCATATACAAATATGAATGATCAAGAACGCTTGTTTTTTTAATTTTATTCAAACAATCATAGCTAACCTTTGGAACATCTCAGCGAACATCAGAATCATCTTTATTACTACCTCTAGCACCTGTAAGAATCATATCTTCTAGTTTATAATGATCAAGGTTAATGGAAAGAGAAGCAACAATCTAAACTCTTCCTCCTTATTAACCTATTTTTTTATTCTTCTTATTCTCAAGTGGATGACGAACAAAGTTTGAAACTTTAGAAATATTTACCTTTTTATCATAAACCTCAACTCCAACGACACCGTTATTTGACTATTTTGACTATTATCAGCTTCATTCGCTTCTCCTCTTCTACCAATTTATAAGAAAACATTGAAATTTGTTGTAATATATATAAAAAATTCTCAACTGATTCAATAAACTTAGAGACTGGAAAAAGAAAGAGTATAAACAATCGAGACGGAAACTGCAGAATATAAATCAAATAAGGAATGAATTGGGTACCCAAATGTATGATTGAATTATAACTGTGGTTGAGATTAACTTACATGATGAATGGCTTGGATCTAAAGAAGTTAAAGGGCCAAGAATGTAGAAGTTGAAAAGTGTGCACGGACGTACTTAAAAGATGCTAACTTTCCAGCACATGTAACATTTTGTCATCCATTTGTACTTTACCCAAATAACATAAACAGACCCTCAACCTTCATAAATTTGACCACTTGCAAACAAAAATAAAATCAAATATCATATCAACACCAAATCCCTTTCCCATAAATATTCGCAACCAAATTGTTCATAATTACGTTACTAAATAACAATTGCTTTTCTACAACCAAATTACACGTAATTCCGCAACTGAATAACAATGAATTTTTTAGGCTTATTTTGCAACCAAATTACATGCAATTCTGCAACTTATTTTTTTTTAATTTAAAAATATAAAAGTTTTCTAACCACAAAAATTTACATATTTTTTCTACTAAAAAATATTAGCTGTTTCACACTCAATTATTCCTTATCTTACAGAAATAAAGTTTGTATTTTGTTTTTTTCACACAATCAGACTTATTTAGAAACCAAAGTACTATTTTCGTAACTTTTTTCTTCATATTTTCGCAACACACTTGCACGTAATTTTGTAACTCAATTTAAAAAATCACCATAAAAATGTATATATCTTTTTAACAAAACGACAACTAGTTTTCCACACCCAATTAACATTTATTTTCACAAAAACAAGTTTGTAATAGTTTACAAACTATCATAATAGTTTACCTGACCCAATACAAGGCCATACAAGGGTACAAATAAAAATAAAGTGCAATAAAAGAAAAAAGACGTAGAGACCCTCATAAGGTAAAGTAGCAAAAATTAAATCGCAAAAAGAAATAGTACAAGCAACTACCGTAACCATCATGAGGTAATACGTGGCTGAAAAATAGAAAAAAAATAGAATAAGTTAGTAATAAAATAAACAATTACCCTGGCCAGGCACTTTTGGTACTAGAAAACCTGAACCAAAGATTATAAAGCATATGGTATGAAACTGCATAGGGAAGAGCAAGATAAGTAGAGCAACCAAATATTGGAGCGTTCCTCTCCTTCTAAACATGGTAACTAACCGTGCCAGAACAAGAACGCCAATGGTAATAGATTTGAATGGAAGACTAATTTGACGTCTCACTAACCCAAAAGTGCCAATTTACAGTATTAACCGTGACCCCAAACTTTGAATTGGCAAAGCCCCAAATACTTTGATTAAAACTACAGTCTTAGAGAATATGATTGATAGTTTTGAGAACGGAATTGCATAAGACACAATCTGATATGGTATTAAAACACCAACTCAAAAGCATATCACAAGTAGACAATTTCCCCCTAATAGCAAGCCAAATAATTAAATAGCGATGATGTAAATATTTATGTCATCTGAACCCGGCCCATCGACACAGAGAGTGGGCGAACGTATGTAAGTATCCTTGATTGTGAATTTGGAAATTCTTATTTTGGCATACCAGTTATGGACATTTTTGAAGATGATACTTGGTGGAGGAAGGGAGAGAACGAGATTATTAATATCCTAAAGATTGATTTGATTTTTAACACTTGCAGATCGAAATAAGCTACTAACGTACCAGAATGAAGTTTCTTCCATATTTCCAATCGTCACCATATACAAATTACTTGCCATAGATTTTAAATACAGTAGATAATATTTTCTCTTGAATCTATCTATAATTTTTTAGAGCCTACACTGTTACGAGGGTGACAAGTAATCCACAATAAGTTTCAATGGTTATTTCTTCATGTAAGATTATATGGGTGAACGACTACGTATTTTAAAATTATATATGTCGATTCATATTTAATAGTAATGTGTTCCTCATTTGTTTAAATGAAACTAGAATTTATGAAGCTAAAGCCAAAGCCATTTTTCATGTTGTATCTAAAACCCTAACGTGGTTATGGTGTCTATTTTATCTTCCTCCTACCAATTTATTAAGTATGAAATCATATGTCACAATAATAATTCATTTTTCATTTAGCGACCATTTATACTTTTAAAACTTCCATTGATAATAGAACTTTGTGGTCATCTCTAAAATGTATTAGTTGTCCGGTTATTGGTTGACTTTCACTTGAAAAGTACTTCTACCGCTCAAACCACTATTTTTGTTTGATTTCGATTTTAATGATTATTATTCATTGGGAACTGGTTAAACTTAAGGCCCATATCATCAATTTACCCGGTGTAACGAGACTTCATATCCTTGTTAGTGATTATTAGGGTGACTTATTTTTCACATCTATAATGATGTTCAACCGCTCCTTCATATTTCGTATTTTTTTCTTCATTTTAAAAATATGTTGTCAACTACAAATCTTATGTATATTTCAAGATAATCGTGGATACAACACGACAGTGATCGTATCTAATTATATTTTTTTATATTTTTTGCACGTATAATATCTACTGTTTTTTATACCTTTCAAGTAAGAGAATAATGCTATTGTTCGCGCCTTAAAGTCATTTCGTAGCTTAAACAGTATAATTGATTATATAGTTGATAAATTGAGCTCTTTGAGTGGAGATAGTATTAGTTTAAAGTTTAGTATTAACTAATGACAAGGAATATGCTGATATGGTTACCATTTCTAAGCAAAGTGGTTTAGTTTATTTGGAAATCCACGTTGAATTTGTTACTCAAAATACTTTGGCCTTTACATCAAAGTCTATGGTAATCTGAATACTGTAAAATGACCATGAGAGTACTTTGATATTAGTTTCTTAAATAATAACTTGATAAAAGTTGCTACCGATTCGTGGGGTAAATAAATAAAAGATGGAGGTCAAATCTTTCAAACGGATTTTGTTAGTTTTAAACAGTATTTATCAAAAAAAAATTCATGTGTTAAAAAATAAAAAGATTCACAATAGAAGAAACATAGCAATGAGAAAAAAAGAAGAAAAAAGAAGAAGAAGAAAACAGTTACCAGTTCAGACATTGTTCCTGCTTTAGTCCCATCTAGCATCTAATCCAACTTCTCTTTTGGTCCTAACAACAGAATAAGAAGAATCTAATGAAGATAATTCAATGGGACCATAGATGGGATCGATTTTGAAGCTTTCGAGAAATACTTCCCCAAAACCACTTGTAACTTCACAAACGTGTTCTACCAAGATGTGCAATTTCAATTGATAAAAGAACACAATATATTAGCATATATGATGTTGGGCTTCTTAAAACTCAGTGTTGAGTCGGTGATGGAGGTTAAGGCACAAAAGAAGACCTTTGTTTTGCTTGAAAAAGAAAGCAAACATCACAAAGATTCTTTCGAATGAGAAAAATCTTGTGTTAATGGTTTAGCAAATTAGGCTAAATTAGTCAATGAAGAGCTTAACAAGCTAAACGCTACCTATGAATGTTTAGAGTCTTCTAGATCCGAGGAGCTCAAAAGCTGAAAGATCAGCAAGCCAGTGACAAGGTTGTTATAGAGCTTGTATCGAAGGAGCTAAAAGAGCAAGAACCCCTTGTTAAGAAATACGAAGGGGAGCTAACCACACTTAAATCTCAAGGTGTAAAAGACAAAGAAGATGTAATGGATGCATATACCAATGGGATATTAGAATCTTTATCTAAGCGGGACGCTTCGATTAAGTCTGATATGTTACTAGATTTTCACAAAGCACTCGCAACTATAAACCTTGGAGCTTTGTGGGAGTTAGATTAATATTGTAGATTAATATTGCTAATAAAAGAAAATAATAGGAGTTTAATATTGTTGCACCTAAAAATTGTAAATTTAGTTTATGTTACCTATATAAAAATATTTCCAATAGTATAACAGAAAACATTCTAGTCTACTAATATCATCAATTTATGATTAAATTGGAACCCATGATTTTGGGGATAGTTTGGTATTTTGTTAATCTGATTCAACATATTTATAAATAGATTTTTTAGCCGTATAAATATATAAATGCAAATTGTTTTGATATCCCATGTATAAATTATTTATAATAGAATGAAAGAAGTTACTCTGCGTTTTGAAAAAAAAAAAACATCATCTTTTTCGTGTTAATATAATTTTATTATTTTTGTATCCGTAAAGTGTAAAACAAGCTGGTCGTATGTTACTATTTCTATTGATTTTGATTTGTGATATGATCTTTCTTGGATATTACTGTAAAGTGAAGGTAAAAACCAATCATATCCAACTGACTAACGTTTTAACCGTTTTCTTTAAGAAACAGCTAGGGTGCTAATTTTGATCTGAGCCAGTCTAAATCGGTGTGATCCGGTCCGGAAGCGTGTAGAGGTTGGAGCCTCCATAGGATCCCGCCGCTTTTAACATTTATACGAAAAAATTGGCACAAAATATTTTTTCTAATATTATTAGGTTTAATTTTTAATGTTATTAGATTTAAAAAAAATAAAATTAATACAAATTGTTATTTATTATTATTATTAATTGTATTAAATTGTATTAAATTGAAATAATTATCATTTAATTATTCATTAAATATTACATTATATATTCCTATATAGTTCATGTAATTTTTTAGGAATGAATGAGATTATCAGATGTTTATGATATTGTGGTTTTTTTAAAAAAGATTAAAAGAAGATGTAAGATCTTACGATTTTAGAATGGTATATGGTTGTATTGGTGGTAAGAAACTAATGTCTTTAGAGTTAGACAACGCAGGTGTTCTTAGAGTTAGACATCGCATTCGAACCTAAAGATAAAACTAGGTTTGGCGAAACTACTAAAAAAAAAGGTTTGTAAAATATGTATACTATTTTATAGTTTAGCCCCGCCCTAATTTTGATTTCTAGATCCGCCGACGTCGGGCTTTGTCCCGTCCGAATATTTAACAGAACGGATACGGATATACGAGTTGTGACCCATAGACGGATCATATCGGGTATAGATTTTTAATTTGTCAAATCCGACCCGATCCGCAAATATAAGTATTAAAAAATAATTGTAAATTTGTAAAATATAAGTAAAAAAATATACTTACAATTACTAGTGGACTAACATTTATATGTTTACTTGAGTAGTTATTATTTTACTTTTAAAGTCAATAATATATTTATTAATTATATATTTTTTCATAAACTAAATATATAAATTATAAATATATATTTTCAAATCTTTGCCTCTATTTACTTCCAATCTAATTTCTAACTTTTCAAGTTCTTTGGATGTTTTTATCTTATGTTATTGTATTTTAGGTACGCTGGTTTAAAAATTCACGTCTTAAACTTTTGTTTTAAATCAAAAATGAAGTCAAATTTGAACTGGTTTGGATCGGATCAGACCGGTTCGGCCAACCCGAATAGTAACAACAATCTTTGCGAGTCGGGTCAGACTGACCCGCGAACATAAACGGAACGGGTTCGGGTTCGAAAATATTAAACCTGTTTCGAATCTGGCTGGGTTTGAGTTTGAGTAAAAGACAATAAGCCCAAGAGGATCATCCTGAATCCGATCCATTGGCATCCCTAGAAACAATATCTATTTAATCATGCATGTCCATGATTGTTTTTTAATAAAATTATTAAAAACAATTATCGTATTTTTTTTAACATATATCAAAACTGTCAAAAACCAATTAGGCATCAAATTCGAATATAATTATATATTTATTATATAATATTTAAAATTTAACTCTATATATATTTTTTAAGATCCATAAATCTAGTTTTTAATAAAAAAAATTACGTTAAAATTGTTGAGTTTAAATTCAACCAAAGAGAAAGAAACTAAAGTAATTTGTTGAAAGAAAATTTGGTATTCTTTATTTGTTATATTTGGTAATGGACAAATTGTTTAGTTTATTCTTTATTTTTTATATGTTTTGATATATTTGGTATTTTTTATAAGAAAACTATTAAAAAGTAAATTATTTATTTTTGATTTATTTTATAACTTTTAATTATGTTTTATTTTTATTTTACGATAATGAACCAAAATATATCTAAAATGAAATATCGAAATTTTGATAAAATAATATTTTTAATTTTATAATATCGAATAATTAGTAATTGGACGATTTAAAGAGTTTGACCTAGTGTTGTTATCGGGTCGGGTCGGTTCGGGTTTGGACTGGACCATGACCGACTCGATAAGCTATCGGGTGGGTCGAGTCCGGACCGCTAAGCGAAGGGAACCAAATATCATGGACCAAGACCGGCTCATTAAGAGCCAGTCTGGTCTGGTCTGACTCTTAACGGGCTGCTTTGTTAGTTTATCATAAAAAATTTAGAGTTTTAGTTAAAAATATACATGGATTAGAAATTTTTAATATATTTTTTCTTATCGGTTATCGGATGGACTGGTCCAGATCGGTAAAAGAATCGGTCCAAAATTTTGGCTCACAACCCGCTCCCTAAACTCTCTGTATCGGTCTCGAGCGGATTAACGGGTTGGGAGACTCAACAATGGCTCTAGTTTTTTTTTAGTTTAAACTTTGGGTCTTTATTTCATAATGGATCGAAACAAATACACATTGAAAAACTATACAGCTCACTTGCTCACATTACATAGAAAATCCCAATTCCTTCAGACCTTAAAGCTTTCATCATCATCATCCTCTCAAGCTTCCGATCGCCTTCCTCTATGCTTCCGATCACCTAAAACCATCCCGCAAGCCATAGAAATCAACCAAAGACTAGAAACTATTCCTTCATATGCCCAATCGACCTTCAGAAACTCCAAGCAGTCACTAACTTAGTAGAGGGGAGCACAAAACTTGTCGCGAATAGCCAGGTATGATGACATGCATCCTTAATCGTTTTGATTTCTTCTTAAGTAGCATAAGCACAGGCCTTCAAGAAATGTTATGGCCCTTAATCTGTCAGGAATTTCGCTCTCTTTAAATGTGGATTTCTTTTTAGATTCAAGGGCTAAGTTAGCAATCCAATCGGCTGCTATATTCTTTTCTCTGAAAACATGGATGATTTTCATGTTTGAAGAGACCAGTTTGTAGCAGCAATCAATCATTGCCTTAAGATACCGCGGAGATCTTCCCGTGAGGATCATGTGTGCTAACTCGCTACAAGCACCGTCTGTATTAAGTTTGAACCTTCCAAGCTTAGGGCACACCCAGCTTAGAGAGACTGGGACACTAGTCATTTCTAGGTGATTTATACAACCAAATGCAGGCCTAATACCGTTGTATTTACCCCAGAACTTTCTCTTTAGTAGATTAGCATTGCCGAGACTGGGTAAAATGTAACAAATATGCCCAATGAGGTCTTCAGATTTCTGAACCTTACCCTCCATTTTGCTCTTGTTTCTAGTTGACCACAAGACCCAGACTATAATAGAGGGAAGGATAGTATGTAAGTGAATTATATTTTCAGTGGACCAGTACCACTTCCTTACCATGTGAGATAGATACATAGGCTTGGTAATATAGATATTGAAATAGGCTGCAAAAAAATCCCAGACATCCCAAGCCTTTTGACATTTCACAAAGACATGATTTATAGTTTCTGAATTTCTGTAATTTTGACATTTTGATACTAATTTCAGCTTTCTTTTTTGCAGCAGGGAATCAAAAAGAATCCAGTACTTGAGAGCTCTCCATAGATTGAACGAAAAATTGGTGGGAGTTACCTTGTTCCAGATTCTAGCGTAAAGGTAATACTTGACTCCATTTTTCCTGAATTCCACCCAAATAGCTTTAGTGGAGAGCTGACCATCTCCACTAAGAGTCCAACTAACAGAGTCATTTAGAGAGTTGTCCAGAGAAACTCTAAGAATGTATTGAATTTGTACTGAATTAGGGTTTAGCTCATTTATAGATTCATAAATTTCAGATTTCCTAGGCATCTTCATTAGCATTTCATTATCAGAATCAGAAACAATCTTAGGAATGAAGTCCTCAAGCAAATTAGGATACCAAGGATTAGGCAAATCAGCAATTAAGGCTTTAAAATGATTAACAGCAAACTCTTCTATAGCCTTTTCATCCTCCTTCCAATAGGTACCATTCCAAATACGAGAGATTTTAGCTCTCTTATGCTTTCTTTTCACATAATTGTGAAAAAAAGTATTTCTATCACCCCTATTTAACCCAATTAGTGTGGGATTTCTGAGCCCGGTAATCTTCCTCTCTTGCAAGCAGCAAGAGATGATTATCCTTCGCCTTTTTCCAATTCCCAATATCATGAACAGAGTTAGAAACCAGTACGTTGGATTCGAAGCTATTAATTTCCAATTCTTATTCCATACTTTAAGTTTTTCCTTTAGATGCTTTAACTTGAACCAGAACTTGAATAAAGAAGCCCCATTGTATTCAATAGCCCAGCAACCCTCGACAAACTTATAAAAATCCTTGTGCTTGCACCACATGTTCATGAACTTGAAGTTTGAAATTCTTTTTGTAGTATCAGTAGATATAGTAATCAGCAGTGGAGAATGATCAGAGCAAGACTTAGGTAAATTAGTCACTATAGTATCATCAAAATAGTTAACCCAGTTGTTATTCAATAAAGCCCTATCAAGCCTCCTCCATTGTTTTCCATTAGACCAAGAAAATTTGTTCCCCGAAAACCCACCATCCAGAAGATTACAGTCTAAGATGAAATCATTAAACTCTTCCATACTCCCAGAACAATTTGAAGAGCAGTGGAGCTGCTCACTAGAATCAACAATGGTGAGAATAGAAATTGAATTGAGAAGATTGAGAATATTGACTCAGAGATTTTTAGGTAGTGAATGTAATCTTACTCCTCTAATTATTTCATAGGCGTAATCAACCTCCTCGGCCTCTTTAAATAGGCCTAGTAAGTTAGTTACAAAGTTGGTTACATAAGAGAGATATTTACAGTTCAGTCCCTATTCTTCTTATAAGGCTTTAATCTTACTCTATATTAATAGAACTTATCATTCAAGTCCTTATTAATTACATTTAAGTCCCTTATGAATATATTTCCTTATCAGTAGCCCCCCTAGTTCTTATAAAGATAATTTTATAAGAACTATTCAGTCTTCGAACATTACTCCAGGTGAATAACACTTTTTCCTCTAGCTCCTTTATCATGACTGAGATCAGTGACTTACAATTTTACTTCGAACTTGCAATTTCACTTCGAATATAAGAAAAAATGCAGATAAGCTTCCCACTCGCTTCGAATCTACCAATTAGAAATACAACTTTGCTTCCACTTCGAATCTTTTGACCAGAAATACAACTTTACTTCTACTTTGAATCTTCTGACTAGAAATACAACTTTACTTCTACTTCGAATCTTCTGACTGGAAATACAACTTTACTTCTACTTCGAATTTTCTGACCCCTACTTGAAAGATTGATTGGACCCTTCTTGATAGGTCTATGACACAGCAAGTTTTTCTCCACGTTTCACATTCCACCCAATGAGAACAGTTCACTGGTTTTGCCTCTTCAAATTCTCAACGTCATCTTTTTCCAAGTATAAATACTTAGCTTCACCTTACTGAGAACTTTTTAGAAAAATCATCTATTTCCTAAGCCATCTTCATCTAGTTCTTCTTCAACCTTCAACCTCATTAGCCACCTTCCCCAGAATCTACCAATTTATTCAGTTACAAAAACCATTTCCCAATTAAAGTCTATTGTATGAGAAGATATCCCAAATACAAAAGACCTAAAGCCAAAAAAACCCAGAAAACCAAAGAAATCTCTCTTCCTTGGTCCTAGCAATCAAGTGTTTGGTGCTTACGATTAACTCTGTATAGGAGAAAGAGCTGAGGAATACAAAGCTGCTGGGTTAATCTACAACGGTCCTCGTTTCTCCTCTACCACCTTCAAATACGGTAACTTCAATTCCAACCTTGTTAATTCATCTTCGCTTCTAGCATCAAACCCAGAATCTAGCCAGCAATCTTCTCCTCCTCGAAACCAATCCACTTCTCCATCATTAAGACCACATCGAAAACCTAAGCCTGCCAATTCTAACAAACCTCTAATTCCTCAAAAACTACCATCCAAATCACCTATCCTACAATCCGAAGCAGTTAAAGTTTTTCGCAGAAAACCAACCTTCCTAGCAATGGGTGACGATGCAGAAACCTCATCTCCTCCCCCACAAGAAATGGTTGATGTTACTCCAGGAAATAGTCAACCAGTTCTTGTGGAAAACGAAAAACAATCCCAAACTGAAACTCAAACTAAAAAACAATCCCAATCTGAGACTCAAACTCAAGTAACTGATGAAGAAGATGATTCTGAAGCCACTGAATCCAATGCCGAAGCGGAATCCGAAGAGGAACAAGAAGTAAACCCTTCAAGGAATATTCGAGGAAAGAAACCTCCTATTACCCTCCCCGAAGACGTTGCCGCCTTGGTTCAAGAAAATCTAAAACCACTTTGTCCTCGGTACATTCTAGCCCTAAAAATGTACCCTATACTTATTATCCCGAATCACAAAAGAAATTCTTAAGAAAGAATGGGGATTAACAGACAACATCGTTCTTCGTCTACAAGTAGAAGGAGAAACACCTTTGAATTGTCAGAAAAACGAACTGGTCGTTTACCCTGAACTTTTCAACTGGGGACTTCGATTTCCCCTCGATCCCATGATTGTAAGATACTTCGAAATTCTTGGGTTGTGCCCAACACAAGTCACTCCAAACCAACTGTTCACTTTATTCTCCGCCATTATGGTGTCGAGGCTAGGAAAAATCCCCCTCGAAATAGAAGACTTCATTTCACTGACAAAAATCTCAAAGGGGCCAGTTTTACCATTCTATTACCTAACTTTGGAGGATGATCTGAAGATTATCGATGACCTCCTCGAGGCTGACAAATTTTGGAAGCAGAGGTTTGTTTTTTTATCAGGAGCATGGGAAAATGGTAAAGAAATTTCCGATGACAACCCCTCAAAACTTACTCTCATCTGGAGAGATAACAGTAAGTAAATCACGATTATTATCATTTCCTAGTCAAATTAACCAGGCCTACTTATCTAATTATTTACTTTTTTTTTTAGAAATTCTGAGGCGATTCAAAGGTCGTCGGAAGACTGCAAAGACCATCTTCACAAGAATGGCTGAATGGGCTGAGAAAGCCTGGGGAAATGGCTTTCACTCCGCCTTTCAACCAATCAACTTCGTCAACAGCCATCTCTGGCGCATAACCTTGGGAGCTGACTTCCCTGAAGATCTGATGCTCCCCCCAGATCCCATTATAGCGGTCCAAAGAATACTCGAACGAGATGGGAAAACTTATCTTCCCACCAGGAACCGATCTGACAGTCACCTGCCACCAAAGAAGAAGGGAAAACTGGCCCTCAAAAAGTCCAACACAAGCAATCCTAGCCCTTCTAAAAAGTCGAAGCCTACAAGGAAATGAAAAACGCCTGCATCTCAACTTCCCCCGATATCCGAAGAGAGTGAACCCATCCCTAAAAAGAAAAGGAAAGAAGATAATGCTCCAAAGAAGAAAAAGGACAAATCCACCACCCCAAAAAAGAACGAAGCGGAAATGCTCGAAGAGGTACTGGCTTCCGAGGTGCATGAGAGAACCTTTATTGAAGAAAATCCTCAAGGTGGATTGGCACTAGGAGATAGCCAGGAAAACGAATATCTTAACCTCGACGATTTCAACTCGAGTGGGGATTTTATAGTCACTTGTGAAAATTCTCAGCCTACCAACACTATTCCATCATCTTCTACCGAGGCTGCCATAACTTCAACATCCAATGCGATTGTTCCTGTCCATCATCGCCCATCAAACTTGCTCAACCTTGACAGATTCGATGAGGTAACTTCACTCCTTCGACCTTTTACTAACTTAAGTGCTGCAGCCAAAAAAATTGTGTGAAGAAGTAAACAATTCAAATTCACAATTGGAATTCCTTGCACAAGAATTAATCAAGAGTAAAAAGGAAAAAGAATCTGAAAAAGCTTCGGAAGATGAAGCACTTCAAAATTTCGAGGCTGAGAAAAGTAAACTTCTTAAAGAGCATAAAGAAAAAATCGAATATTTGGAGGCTTCACATCGTCTGGCTCTTGAAAATACAAATTCTCAACATGCTACTGCCATTTCTAAGGAAAAGAAAAAAGCTACCGATGCTGAAGAACTTGTTAAGAAAACTCAAGAAAGCCTGGAAAATTGTCAAACTCAATTGACTACGCTTCAAACAGGATTCGAGCAGGAAAAGAAGGACGCCATCAAGAAAGCCGAAGCTGCTGTTGGTTCTGTGATGCTTGGTGGTATCAAGAAGGCTCAAACCCAAACAACTATCAATCTTCTTCGAGAAATCCATGCCGCCTATCCAAGGTTAAATTTAACAGAATTTTGGAAACAAGTTCCAGAGGAAGATCGTCCAAAGGAAGCATTCGAGGTTGCATCAAGCTCCTCAGAAGAAAATGACGCTTCTGAAGGGTCATCGGAAGAAGAAGATGACTGAACAGTAGATTACATATGTCATGTGTTTGTTATTGTTGTTTTTTGTGTGTTTATTAAGTAGTTTTCTCCTTTTTTGTAAGCTTCAAGTTTTATCCGATGAAACAAGAAACTCTCTTAATATTTCAAAGTTCTGATGCACTTATAAAACGTGGCACCTCGAAAATTAGATGCACTCATAAAACGTGGCACCTCGAAAATTAGATGCACTCATAAGACGTGGCACCTCGAAAATTAGATGCACTCATAAAACGTGGCACCTCGAAAATTAGATGCACTCATAAAACGTGGCACCTCGAAAATTAGATGCACTCATAAAACGTGGCACCTCGAAAATTAGATGCACTCATAAAACGTGGCACCTCGAAATAGGTTGTTTCTTCAAAGCTATTGCTTTTGAAAATTACTCTTGGTCAACTTTCAAAGATGATCAGTCTTTGCCAAGTTACCAAAACAACAAATCATTCATCATACTAAACAACCAATGGCCAAAAGAAATTTTATTATGAAATTCAATTTTAACCAGACACCTCATTAAAACCTTTCTGGGCCAACAGATAAGGAAAGAGTATGTCTGTCTTGCAAAAAGTCTAAGTTCAATTTTATTCACAATACAATTTCAAATGTTCTATATTCCAAGGGTGTTTGAGCATCCTCCCCTCACAATCAGACAACATATATGACCCTGGCTTGACCTTCATTTTGACTTCATAAGGACCCTCCCAATTTGGAGCCAATTTTCTGAGGTGCTTATCCTTAGTATGAAGAAATACTTTTCGCAACACTTTATCGCCAACTTTGAACTCCCTCTTCTTAACTTTAGCATCGTACCTGCTTCTCATTAAGGTTTGATAATGAACCACATTCAAATGTGCTTTGACCCTCTTTTCCTCTAACAAATCAAGCTCAACCCTTCTAGCTTCATTATTATCTACTTCGGAATAACGCAATAACCTGTAGGAAGGTAATGTAGATTCAGCACGGCATACAGCATCCATTCCATACACCAAAGAAAAAGGAGTCTCTTTTGTGGCCTCTCTAAGAGTTGTACGATATGCCCACAACACTTCTTGAAGATAATTTGGCCATTTCCCTGCTGTTCCCGCCAAATTTTTCTTCAAACCCTCCAAAATAGATCTATTTGTAACTTCCACCTGCCCATTTGCTTGTAGGTGGAAAGGAGTAGAAAAGCATTGTTGTATTCCTTTCGAGGAGCAAAAAGAGTCTATTTCCTTGTTATTAAATTAGGGACCGTTATCTGTTGTTATTTTTCGAGGAACTCCAAAACGGTAGCAGATATTACTTATAATAAACTTGATCACATCCTTAGCTTTGTTCCAGCTAAAGGCTCTGCCTCTGCCCACTTCGAAAAATAATCAACTGCAACAATAATCATCTGTCTTCCACCTGAAGCCATAGGCAAGGGTCCTACTAAATCAATCCCCCATCTATCAAAAGGAACCGCCTCAGAGATTATCATTAGAGGTGTCGCTGGTTTATGTATCAGATGTGCATACCTTTGACAAGTATCACAACTTCGAACTAATAACTTGGCATCCTGTAATATAGTAGGCCAGTAATATCCTGCCAACAATACCCTACGCGTTAAAGCTTTGAAACCACAATGAGCTGATCCATCTCCATCATGTAATTCAAATAAAATGTTTTGAGACTCTAGCTTGCTCAAACATCGTAATAAAGGCCTCGACACTGACTTCTTATACAATATCCCATCCAACACCACATAGCCAAGAGCTTTACTCCTTATCTTCTTGAGCAAGTGCTTATCAAGTGGTAGTATTCCCTTTGTAAGAAAATTTAACAAGTCAGTTCTCCAATCAGCCCGAATGCGCATCGAATCATTTATCACCTCCTCAACAAATTCACATTGCTCAGAGCTTGATATAATCGAAGGCAGTAGTTGTGTCACGATCCATGGATATTCTTCAGAGTAAGCCATTGTTGCCAAAGAATCAGCCATTGTGTTATTTCCTCTTCGAATATGCTCCACCTCGACATTTTCAAATTGTGCCATCACACTTCAAAGTTCTTGCAAATACAAACCCAAACGATTTTTTTTAGCTTCTGATACTCCTTTAACATGGTTAACCACTAACTGCGAATCTGTCTCTAAGTGCACGAATATTGCTCCACAAATTTTTGCTAACCGCAGTCCTGCTAACACTGCTTCATATTCAGCTTCATTATTCGAAGCATGAAATCCAAATCTTATAGCTTGAAACATATACTCCCCTGTCGGTGCCACCAATTCTACCCTCGCACTCGACCCTTTGTTACTAGACCCTCCATCAGTTCATACCGTCTAGGTCGGATTCGTGTGTATTTTTTCATCTTCTTTCTCTTCGGATCTACTTGAATGAAACTCAACAAAGAAATCTGCTAAGGCCTGAGCTTTGACAGCCGTTCGTGGAGAGAATAGCACATCGAAATCTCCCAGTTCTACAGACCACTTAGTCATTCTCCTTGAGATATCTGGCTTTTGCAATACATTTTTCAATGGATAAGAAGTTCGAACCACAATTGTATGTGCTTGGAAGTAAGGACGCATTTTTCTTGCCGCCACTACTATACACAGTTCCAACTTTTCGAGCTTTAAGTAACGTTTTTCAGCATCAACCAAACTTTTACTGACATAATAAACAGGCTTCGAAACTCCCGTATCTTCACTAATCAGAACTGCACTCACTGCATAATCCGATACTGCTATATACAAAAATAGCTGTTCACCTTCTCGAGGCTTCGATAATATTTCAGGGGAGGACAAAAGATTTTTTATCTTAATAAAAGCTTCTTCACAATTCGAAGTCCACTCAAAATTATTCGGTCGACGCAACACCTGGAAAAAAGGAAAACATTTATCTGAAAAACGAGAGATGAATCTGTTCAGAGCTGCTAACCTGCCTGTTAACATTTGCACGTCTTTGATATTCCGAGGTGAAGACATTGATATCAAAGCCTTCAACTGTTCTGGATCCACCTCAATTCCTCTTTCACTTATCACATACCCCAGAAACTTACCAGATCGGACTCCAAATGTACATTTTTCTGGGTTCAACATCAATTGTATTGCTCTAAGATTCAGAAACGTCTCTTCTAAATCGTCAATATGATCATCATCAATTTTGCTCTTAACAAGCATATCATCGATGTATACCTCGATATTCCTCCCTATTTGTGAAGCAAATGCCTTGTTCATCAACCTTTGATATGTAGACCCAGCATTTTTCAATCCAAACGGCATCACTCTATAACAATGTAAACCTCGACCAGTGATAAAAGTTGTGCTTTCTTCATCCTCTGGATTCATTCGAATTTGGTTATATCCTGAAAATGCATCCATAAATGTTAAAATTTTATTTCCAGAAGTAGAATCCACTAACTGATCAATTCGAGGTACTGGAAAAGGATCCTTTGGGCAGGCTCTGCTCAAATCTGTGAAGTCTACACACATCCTCCATTTCCCATTCTTCTTTTTCACTACTACAGGATTAGCTGTCCACTTAGGATATTTGGACTCCCGAATATGCCCCATTTTATACAATCTATCTACTTCAGCAACTATGGCCTCAGATTTTTCAACGAAAAAGCTCTCCTTTTTTGTATTATTGGCTTGATCTTCGAATCCACAGCCAAACTATGACATATAATGTCAATTAGGACCCCAACCACATCCTCAGACGTCCAAGCAAACACATCCAAGTTTTTAGACAAAAAATTCAACAACCTTTCTCGTACTGATAAAGACAATAAAGTCCCAATTCGAAGTACTCTGTCATTATTGAAAACGTATTCTTCTATTTCTTCACTTACCACTACAGAACTCGGGGTTGACCTCGGATCATCAATTCCCTCATCTGTACCACTAGAAGGCAACCCCCAAACTGCTATTTCTCCATGGGATCATCGGTACTTTTATCACGTAGTCTAAATGCAGCAGCGTAACACTCTCTAGCCACTTTTTGATCACTTCGAACTACACCAATTCGATCCCCGACTACATATTTCAAACATTGGTGAACTGTAGAAACTATAGCATACATTTTTGCCAGCATGACCTTCCAAAGATAGCATTGTAGCTCGACGGATAATCTACCACCATAAAGAGTACTCGTACTTTCTTTTTGAAAGGCCCATTTCCCAGAGAAATTTCACCTTCAAACTCCCCTACTACGTTCGCTGTCGCACCAGTAAACCCAATTATAGTTCTTTCTGACCTTTCTATCTGAGGCGGAGCATTTAATCTATCATATGTTGATTTGAACAACACATTAGCAGAACTTCCAGTATCAATCAATACTCGTCGAATTTCCACCCCACACACTTCTGCTCCAATGACCACTGCATCTTCATGTGGCCAAGTAATTCCTCTCAAATCATCCCCATCAAAAATTATAAATGGGACATCCTTCTTATTGTATAGGTGTGCTGATGCTCCTCCTTCAATTTGATGCGTTAAATTCACTATATGTCTTTTCCTCGAATTATTAGTGTTATTAGTCATTGAATCTCCCCCAAATATCGCCAATGACTCAAAAAACGCACACAAATCTCGAACACGTCCCTTACACATCGGCTCATCAACTGACATCAACAACAATCGACTAGGGTCTGGGTCGACATATTCCGAAGTCACATCAAATTCATCATTTGCAGCATCTAAAATCATCAGTGCACTTTCCTGCTTAGAATTAGGATTGCCTACCTTTTGAGTTATGGCTTTAGTGTTCCTTTTGACATACTCCAACAATTTTCCATTCTCTATTAAAACCTGCATTTCCTTCTTCAAAGCAATAAAATCATTTGTATCATGCCCAATATCATCATGATACCTACAGAACTTGTTATTGTGTTCCTCTCTTGGCCTATTAATTGCTGCCGGCTTTCTAAAATTTACTGTTCCCTTGGTTTTCTCATATATCGATGCCACACTTTCAGTCAAATCCGCATAATATTCTGGCCTTACCCACACATTCGATCTTGGTCTGAATTGGTGTTGGTTATTAAAATTGTGTTGATTAGAACCCCCTTGATATGAGTTCGAATCTCCTCGATTGGAAACATTTTGATTACCCCTCGCGCGCGACGAATTATTATTCAAAGCGTTCACTTGACTACTCCCTTTCTGAACAATATTATTTCCTCCTCGAACTCGAGTAGACTCTTCGACTTTGATCTGATCTTCAACCTGAGCCATGAGAGCTCCAAACGTTAATGCCCTACGCCTTGTTGTTTCATCAGCTAGATCTCCTGGCAACAATCCTTGTATAAATGCTGCCATAGCTACCACTTCCTCACAATCATCCAATCCTGCTTTCGTTGACACAAATCTTTTAGTATAATCCTTCAACTTTTCTCCCACAGCTTGCTTACATTGTATTATCGTATCTCCATTAGCTCTCATTTCTTTGCTTCCCACAAACTGTCTTCGAAAAGCTGTGTAAAAGCCTCTAAAATTTGCAATGGACTCCTTAGGAATCTTGTTATACCATTTTAGTGCAGTTCCTTTGAATGTCTGAGAGAATGCTCTACAAACCAATTTATCATCGTCTTCGAAATTAGTCATATAGTTTTTGAATTGCTCTATATGATCATATGGATCTTGAGTTCCATCAAACTTGTCAATTTTAGAAATGTCGAACCGCCTCGGAAGTGGTACAGATCTAATCTCACTGATCAATGGTGAATCCCTCCAATCTACTCCTTGAACAAACTGGTCTTCGTTCCTCATTCCCACAGTAGCATACAAACTTGACTCGCCTTCAAATCTCCGAGGAGAATACACTCGTCTTTCCTTCTTTTTCCTTCCTTCCTTATACATTTTAGCTTGCCCAAATTCATATCCTCCTCCTTTTGAATGACTTCGAAAATGCTTATATCTCGGTGTTTCATCTGATTCCGAGTTTTCAAAATCATCTTCTTCACTAGAATCTACATACCATCGCTTCTGCAACTTCTTCTTTTTTTCTCATTCCACTGTGATCTTTCTTACGCTCAAAATGTATTTTACGTTGAATATTTTGAACGTCGCCGACGTCATTATATGAATCCAACTGATCATCCCGACCACCTCTTGCTATTTTAGATCTAAGTCTAGCGTCATTATTATCTTGTTTATTTTTAGCAAATTCATCAAGTTCTGCCACTTTTCTTATCAACTCATTCATTTTACCTTCGAAATCAAATTGATTCGATCGAAAAGGAATTGACTCACCTGCTTCTTTCTCTTGCAGATCAGATCTCAACGTCTCCAAAGATTTTCGAACAGGCGGATTATCTCCTTCCTTAGAATTCATCTCCGATCAGCAAAAATATAAGCGAAATACTTCAGAAAACGAAAAAATTCGAAACTCGATTTTTGATCTATCGATCAAGGTATCTTCGACCCCTCCTTCTAGCGCCAATTTGGTGAGAATAGAAATTGAATTGAGAAGATTGAGAATATTGACTCAGAGATTTTTAGGTAGTGAATGTAATCTTACTCCTCTAATTATTTCATAGGCGTAATCAACCTCTTCGGCCTCTTTAAATAGGCCTAGTAAGTTAGTTACAAAGTTGGTTACATAAGAGAGATATTTACAGTTCAGTCCCTATTCTTCTTATAAGGCTTTAATCTTACTCTATATTAATAGAACTTATCATTCAAGCCCTTATTAATTACATTTAAGTCCCTTATAAATATATTTCCTTATCAAACAATAGTGTTAAAGTTACCCACCAGAATCCATTCCTTGTTATCCTCTTCAACCTTTCTCAAGTTATCCCACAGCAATCTCCTCATACTCGTAGAACATTTTGCGTAAATTACAGTAACCTTGAATTCTTTAGGAATATAGGTATGCCTGACCAATAAGTGCAAAAATTGATCATCATTTACTATGACACCCACCTTGTATTCACCATTCCACATCACCCATATCTTAATACTGATATTACTAGCACAACCCTGAAACCCCAATTTCTTGGCAATCACCTCCAACTGAGAACCACAGACCGTAGGCTCTTCGAGAGCAAGAAAATATAGATTTTTCGCTTATTTGTTCGATTTTATTCTAGCCTGAGTTTTCTTATTACCAACACCACGAACATTCCAACTTAGGAAGGCTATGGTCATTTAGATTGCTTAGAAATTTTTACAACATGTTTATGCTGCAAGAATTTAGGAGCTATAATCCCCTTTGTGTTGAACGTTTTAACTTTCTTAATCTTCTTTAGTTCAGATTTCTTACTGTTACCAATTTGCTTGCTTACAAGAGAAGAGGGGAGGCTAACCGTGTTTTGCTTAGTAGTAGAAAAACTGATCATCAACAGATTCATAGAAGAATCAAGAGAGGTAGAACCCATCTCTAACATATGTAAAGCAATAATAACTTCACTGCTATTTATGCCTTTAAGAGAACCATGCTTTTCTTTGCTTTCGATAGAATTAGTCTTTTCTTTCTCTTCATTCTCAAACTGATCTCTCTGCTCATCTATAATAACAGATTTCAGTTTGAATCCATTATCATTGATTTTGAATGCAGGTATCGATGAATCAAGAAAATGTGGGTTGGAGGGCTTAGACTGTACTACAGACTTCCTTTGAGTTGTCTTCTTGCATTCACTCTCTGAATGGCCCAGGTGATAACATTTTATACAGTAGTTTGGATATTTATTATACACAAGATCTTTCCATAAAGTGTAGGATCCAAAGACTATTTTTATTCTTTTAGGTAGTACCTTAGACACATCTAGTACTGCCCAAATTCTGCAGTAGTTTTGCCTAGCTCTGTTTTTGAATGGAACCCGGACACTTAGAGGGGATCCTATAGCTTTAGCCACCTCCATAATAGTTGCCTCGCAATACATAAACTCTGGCAAGTTTGGGAGGTCAATGTAAACAAGAGTTGCTGGATTTTCAATATTAGGGTTGAAATTTGGGGACCATTCCAGCAATCTCATGACCTTATCCCCGATTTGCCACACATTTATTTTCCACAACTTCATAAGATCTTCCTTGAGAGAAAAATCAATAAAGGTGTATCTAAAGTCCCAACTTGAAACGTTACATTCACCATGAAACTTGAATCTATCCAAGAAAGCCATTACTGATGCATAACTAGGCTTCCGAGTGGCATACTTGCCAACCAGAGTGTGTTTTTAACAGCCCCAAATCCTCAGCCTCGAATGAATCTCAACATTATCTTTTTCAACTGTTTTGATTACCTTTTTGTGTACGATGTTCCCCACTCTGTTTTTAAATAAATCTGCATATGAACTCTTTGCTGCTGGCACATTGGTTTTACTTATGGCAGACTCAAATATAGGGTTAACCCTGATGTTTGGCTGATCAGAGAGGGAAATTAGCGCCGGAAAACATTCCTAGATAGCAGGAGCTCGCTGATGCGGAGAAGAACACTCAGCTTCCTCAAATCTGAATAATCAAAATAGTATACAACACCAAGTGGAAGTAGGGTTGTCAAAAAAATCCGAAAAATCCGATATCCGACCGAAATATTCGATATCGAATCCGAATAAAACGGATAATATCCGTATTCGAAAGAAAACGGATAATATTCGTGTCCGAATTCGTATCCGAAAATAGTGGATATGGATATAGTCATATCCGTATTCGAAATATCCGATATCCGAATTTTATAAATAAATATATAAAAAAAATTATATTTAAGCATATTTTTTTAAGCTATCCCACATTGTAAAAAGCAAAACAAATTACTAACAAAGTTAGCTATAAATATATAGGGTTGCTTCTTTAAAAAATGTATCTTATCCCACATCTAAAGTTGAAAAAAAGAGTTGCTACCTAGCTGTTTATAAAACACATGGTTGTTTTTCATAACATTAAAATATACTACCAAGTATTTAGTCTTGTGACTTTTACCCCACATTTAAAATGTGGAAAAGAAATGCTACCAAATTTTCTATAAAAGACATGGTAGCTTTTCAAAATGAGTATATATTTTTTAGCCTTATCCCACATGAATTTCTACTAAGGTGCTTCTAAAATTAGCACATCCAATAGTGCAATTAGTTAAAAAAATTAGTGGAAATTCGGATTCGGATATTATCCGTATTCGGATACGGATAATATCCGTCGGATACGGATTCGAATGTTGTTTTTTATAAAACTTCGGATTCGAATTCGGATAGTGATTTCGGATTTCGGATTCGGATATAGGCACATTCGTATCTGAAATATCCGTTTGACAGCCCTAAGTGGAAGGACCGCAAATATATCTTAAATAAGAAAGAAGGATTATAGCTATGTAGTTGTGATAATTAGTATAATTGGTGTAATTTATGGTTCAAACGGTCAAACTATAACCAACTGTTTGGAAGAAATAAATTACAATCTGGCAAACTAAAATATAATTTGTTTCTCACAAACACTTTTCATCTTCCACTACTACTCAATTGTCAGAAGAAGAAAGTATATTGCTGAGCAAAAATGAACAATGTATTGTTTATATTGAGTTGCAAAAATAAAGTACAGCATGATACAATCCCATTCTCTCAATTTGGGTGTCCAACATAATGATACCGTACAGACATCATCCATCACCAAAACTTCTCAACAACTTCTCCAAAAGCTTGTAATATTTTCTTAGCATTGCTGATGTTCCACCCAAGCACATTGTATATGCTCATGTATTGTACCCCTCCTTACTTATGATTCCAAAGTAAACGCCGTGTCTGGGCAGGAGGTGCTAACCCTGGAATATCCATTATGTCCTTGTTGTTCGGATGCACCAGCTGGATAAGAATATACCAAGAGAGATTCAAACATGAAATCTATCTCCACCTCAATATCAACAAGTTATAAAAGAATTTTTACAAGTAATTTATACTAGTAAAAACGACACACACCTTCACGATAATGATGGCTATAACGCCAAGCACTATAATGAACAGTAATGCCATTATACATTTGTCAGTTGCAACCTAAAGGACATCCAAAAGTTAGAGACTCAGATTCCACATGAAGACATGTCGAAAAAGAGAGAAAATGGACATTTTAGAGATCGACCTGCCTACCAATTTCCTTGACCAATTTGGAAGCTTTCTTGATTGAGAAATGAATAGAATCTAGTTCATTCACAACCCTACTCATTTGCTCAGTCTGAATAACAAAAGAGCAAAACATCTTAGTTTTATACTCGTCTGGGAATTCTTATTCCATAACAAACCATAAAGTAGGAAAGACAGGTGAGAATCAAATTTCCTATTAAATAAACTTATATTACAAACCTGAGACTTGAGAGCTGCTGCGGTATCTGTTCCCACGTTTATGGTTTCTTGAACAATCTGTTACAAATGTCAAAGAGATAAAGAATTAATATTCATGCATTTTACAGCTACATCAAACCAACAACATGGATAATTCAGCTCTTTCCAAAATAGATCATCATTAGACCCGTAGCATTATGTGCCTATCAAGGTGTGATTGCAACCTGGTTAGCCTCACATCTTTATCAAGGGTATTTAATCGAAGTAGATAGCATATAGTAGCTAGTAAAAGTAATAAGTTTTTTTCTGATCTCTAGACAACAAACCACTTTATAAAATAATCTTGTATCGTTTGGAGCTATCTCCAACACAACGGCTTACAACAAAGTAGCCGTCGAGTGAAAGTTGTCAAGCTTAGTTATTACTTGATGAAATTATCAGTCCTCAATTCATAAACGCCAAAACGAACCATAGGATGTCTTAAACCTAGCCATCATCCTAAAGAAAGCTTGGCACTTGGATGACATGCATCTATCAAGTGAACTTTAATCATCAAACAATATATCGCCATATAAATAAAACACATGTTAGAGAAACTTTTCCTATATTACTTGTGAGGTTCAGTCGACAAATACCTTTCAACTTCTAATATTATACACTATGATTTGGAGTATATGTGACACCAAGCAACAAAAATAGAAAAAGATACTAGCCTTTTTTCCCCTTTCAATGGCTTGATCAGTCTCATTCATCATCCCGTGTCCTTGATCCATCAATTGTTGGTTTGTCATAGCTGGAAAATGCATGGCCTTGGGGTTACGAAGAAAGACATGATGCATAAATTCCAGTTGGGCAAAACATGAGAGTTTACTTTTATACAAATTCAAAAGCAAGACAGGATTCCCAAAATGCAAGCTAACCTGTTTAATTGATAGTATCGACAAAGAATATACCTTTATCATTAACCTCTCTGGACAATTAGTATTCAAGTGTTACAGATTTACTGACAGCAGAGCACTTTTCAGAGCTGAGAATATATAGAATATCTACTATCTAGCCTGTTTTTCTATAACTTGAGGGGCAATTTGGAAAAACCGTATTGTCTCTAAAATTCTTAGAAGAAATGCACCATAGCAAGTAGCAAGACAGAAGCATAGTTGTGAAGCCATTTCCACTACATTTTATAGAAAATGAATTAGTTTTCTGTAGACCCTGCTACTAGCAAGAATGTAAGTGTGCAAGAACAATGAAACTGAAACAGAAAGCGCAGAGAATTTCAAAACAAAACATGAATGGAAAGATTGCAAGAGAATCAGAAGAGGGGAAGAAAACGTGGACTAATTCAGACAACAAAGACAGACAATACTAGTGTTTAACAAAAATAAAATTGGGTTGAATATTTGTTTCATCTTCAAATATCGAAGTCTCCAAGCCAGAACATATTTATATCATGGCATAAGTTAGTAAAATATTTCTATATGAAGAAGGAACGTTGAGACAAATAGATGCATAGTACAGAAAGACGACATCATTCAAGTTTTACACTAGACAGCCCATCAGACATAAGAGGTGAATTGGGGACACCTTATATGCATATAATGCATGCAGGCTAAAAGGTAAAAATACTTCCCAAAGGAAATGGGTATTCTTGTGTATGTAAAAGTCCAAGTGCGGCACTATAAGACTGAACAGCCATAACAAAGGCTACGAAAGTTACATATATTTTTTGAGAATAATCCTATAAGCACAAAGTTTAAAACTTACATGAAGCAAGCAAGACGTTTTCTTCTGTAGTATCTTCACTGGGTCCATTAAAAAGATCAACTCTCTTGTTGCTCTCAAGGTTGGCTGAAAATCTGTACCACGACCAACAATTTCCTCAAACCAAAGAACCTCATTTAATGACATCAAAATTTTCTCGTAGGATGAAGATGTAATAACATATTATATTGAGGATCAAAACATTAGGTTTAAGCAGGATAATAATTTCACAATACATGAAAAAATAAACAAAAGTGTGGTCAGAATGTTTATTTAAGAACAAATATCTAGTAAAGACATCATAGTAGCAAAAGAACAAAGAAATAATGGTCACTGAGTCACAAGAAACAAGGCCCAGTAGAGTGACATATGAACTTACTGTTTTTTAAGAGCAACATATGAATTCAACTCCTTGACCTGCATAAGTGGCAAATACATGAGAAAAGTATGAAAGAAAATTTATCACATGTTTACATAGAATATAAATAATAAAAGCATACCATCGATTGCTTTCTGTCATTAAGCATTCTATTGGTGTTAGCATCATTTCTACCCTCGGTGTCTTTCACTTCTCTGTCGAACTCTTTAATAAGCCTGAAAAGACAATATTGTTCTTACTTTAGCTGGTAAAAGAAACAAAGATAATGGCAGAAACTATCACACACCCAGTACTTTACTATATTCAAAATTTTAATAAATAGTAAGATACAGGCTGAAGTTATCCTAATCCGTAGAAGTAAAACTTATATGGTAACTTTAGTAAATAGTAATACGGTCCTGATAGTTCAACAAAATGCATGAAGGTCTGGCTAAAATGATACCATAAATCAAAAGGATGCACATGAATGATGTATGTACCTCTTACAGTCGCGCATTTTGGCCGTGAGCTCTTCCAATTGTCTACTCTGCCTATTAGCATCTTTGATTTTCTCCAGTTTCTGGAATCCATTTCTACCACGAAACACCAAATACATTTATACATTACTACTACATAAGCTGCATCCACCGAAATCAAACACATTGACCGAAATGAATCAAGCAATATTAGGACAGAATCGAAAATGGACATACGATAAAGCTCGAAAAACGTCATTGATTTGTCCTTCGATCTCAGCTAGCTCTTCGCTGACCGACGACAGATCCATCTTTTAGGTCAAAACACCACTAACCTTACCTACCGAATCGCACATTAATTCTTACATAAAGAAATCAAAATTAGTTTAATATACAAATTGACGCGAACATCTTACCAGATTTTTCGAGGTCGCAATCAGATCGGAGAAATTAAATTGTTGATTCCAATCTAAACGAAAAGAAATTGAATGGAATCGTAGCTATAGCATTTCGGATCGACGAATGTTCCAATCCTAACGAAAAAGAACAGTATGTAGATCTAAAATATTGTTGGGAAAGATCAAGAAGACAAAAAACAAATGTATCGATGGACTGTGTCTCTCGATCTGAAGAAAAATAAAATGAGTGAGGTCCTCTCGTCCTCAACAGAGAGACGATGTTTGTTTTTTTTTTTTTTTTTATATATCTTTTTAATTATATTTTTGATAAATTAGTATTGAATTTGTCAAACTTTATTTTTGTCATGAATCATGATGGTTACTTATGTTATGGTTATAGCTTTTGGTTCTGGGAGGGTTTTTGTTTTCTGTTTGGGAGGAGAGGTTTTAAAATAAACGAGAAATCGGCCGTTTAAACAGCTAGCTAGCTTAATACTGGGATCATATGCTCTAAACCATAACGACGTCGTCGTTAACAGCAAACTAAATTACTAAGCGTCTCAACAATCCGTCGGATCTGTTGACAGACCACATTTGCTGATCCAACGGTGTCTTAAAAGCAAACTTAATGTCTACTTTCACTTCTCTCTCTTTGTTTGACTTTAATGATCTTCCTCGATTATGATTACGCTAATCGAATACTTCTTAATCTAATGAAAAATGGAGCACACACTAAATTACTAAGCGTCTCTACTCAAACTATTAAATATGAATGGTAAGGTAAACATTTTAGAATCATGTCATTTATTTATTTTTTATTTTTTTTTTTCGGAGGGAACCCGCAGCCGCTACTCAGAGTGCAATGAGTGCGCACAGGGTAAACCCTCAGTCTTACACGATAGCCTGCAAACCAACGCCAGAAGGTAAACCACACAAGATGACAGGCTCAGCCGAGAAAGCGTATGCAGAGGGACTCGAACTCATGACCTTTTGGTTATAAGAATGTCATGCTCAACCAACTCGGCTACCCCTTGGGCAGAATCATGTCATTTAAGTCATATTATTCAGGGGTTTCTCTGAAATATATATTAGGCTGAAATCGATGAATTATTTCTCTTTACTTACAGTGAAGCAAAATTTATATTTCAATGAGGTCTTTATTTCCCATAAATGGATTTGGTTTAGGTTTTCCAAAACAGTAAACTAAAACAGACATAATATTAATAATATAAGTTATAAAATATTATAATAATAAAATAAAATGTTTAGTGAAACTTAGGTTTTTCGTACACTTATTTATGGTATATTATACGAAGTACGGGGATTGAAACAAATCACTAACCTAATAAAAATATCAAGGGAGAGATATTCATTACGGAAAAATAATTTTAAAACCATCCGATTTAAAAATTTATCGTTGCAATGTTTTTCAAAACAATTATTACGACAACAAATGTACTTTAATAATATAAAATAAGTATTCGGTTAAACAATTTTGGTAATAAGAAATACAACATGTAGAGTAAACAAATATACCGTATGCAATTGTAAAGACTAGGACAACATGGGAGCCAAAATAATTGAGCTCATTTCCTTTATCCAACCAAAATAAAAGTGACATTATCAGATTGGTCAATCATCGTCATTTAGCGCGAACACGAACTTCGTACTAGTTGTATCTCGAGTAGAAAACTTGTTATCGATAGCAAGTTAGAAGGAATGAAGATGTATATTGTATTTATGTCATATTTGATGGTTCCAGAAATATTTGCAGCAAATTTCGCTTCCGGACAACGTTGAAACGGTATTCAGAGAGATGTGGAGAGAGAAAATGCCAAAACCTAGTTGTTTAATATTAATTTTTCACCTTTCCTCATAAAGGGAATCTTGCTTTATATAGTAAATGTAGTGGATCCGAAACCCACATAGTGACCCACTTTAGCATATTCCACCATTTATTTACACTACATCTACTCATACACTTATTATTACATGATAAGCCATCCTTATTATTATTGTATCATTCTCTATTACAAACTTATGTTTTAAAACCAAAATACCCTTGAACTTCCCGACCCGCTTCGGTCCGGATAATATACACCCTTATCAGTAGCCACCCTAGTCCTTGCAAAAAAGTCGAGTGAGGACTATGTTATTTTACTCAGGGTCGGACTGCTCCGCCATTAGTGAACGTTTCTCGGGTCAGGAAACATATTGGCTTTGTAATCTTGCCCTCAAACTTGCACGCCTAACAAACTGTCTAAGGCCTTGTGGTGTTGCTTGGGGCCTGCGGTTGTTGGGCCCGACCAAGCTATTGATTAGACTAAGCCCACTAGCCTTATAGCAGTAAAAAGTATTTCGCAACAATGCATATGTCCCATGGCTACTTGGTACATGTCACTCATGCATTAAAAACGACTCTTGAACTTCCTGATGCACAATCATTTCCATTTCCCTACGAATATAATCATTGGAGGAAAGGGACCAGCCGTACTACTACCAAACCAGTACCAAGGAATTTTCCGTCTCCAAAAGAGCATAAAGAGCGTAAAGAGTCATCTACCAAAAGGCCAAGACTGATAAAAATTCCGAGCTCGAAGAACCCTTACCTTTAGAAATTATCGAGGTGCTGACTGGCTATCATAGTGGTTTAACAAGGCAACACATCCTCGCACTTTATAACCAAAAATATCTTTACTCTAATCCTAATGAAACGTCGGATCTGGAAACTAGCTGGGGGATTCCATCTTGCTTCAACATTTGTTTCCCAAACCCATGGGATATGCCACTATCGGTGGGACAGAGGGAATTAGTATTGATCGTTCATGTTCTTAATTGGGGGGTTCAGCTTCCACTTGACCTTGAAATAGTAAGGTATTTTTAGTTGGTCGAGCTATGCTCTACCCAAGCCAAATCTAACGTCTAGTTCACGCTGATGTCGTATATAATACATCGTGACTGCCTAGAATAACGATGCTAATTGAAGAGTTTGTGGAAATCACCGATATATTCAAAGTACCGAAATTACCCTTCTTTTATGTGTCTCTTGCAAAAGACATAACGATCGTGAATGATCTGCTGGAGGAATATAAAGCTTCGAAGCACCATTTCGTTTCCGTTAGCGGGTCATGGGAAAATAACCGACCTCACACCAAGAAGAACAATAATCTGAGGCGCCTCACCCTCAAGTATATCCATGATGGTATGCCGAATTATTATTATTTTGGCCATGACTATTTGTTGACAGCTCTGAAAAAAAAAGTTGCAAGCCTTGAGAGAGAACATCTGGCGTCGGCTTAAAATACCTTTGCCTGCTTAAGTGACTAGGCTTGGAAGAACTAGGGAAATGAGTTGCATCGATGTTTCCCACCTATGAACTTTATCAACAGCCATTTTTGGTGCTATTCGAGGGATGACTTGTCTATGGAATAACTTATGGTTCCTTACGGAGCCGCCAACTTAATCACGAGGTTACAAGCTCTCGACGCAAGGGTTGTGATTCCCAAACGTAAAAGGGCGCCCACTAATCGACCCAAAAAAGATACCACGTTGGATCTTGAGTCAACCGAGGCGTTCGTCAAATCTGCTAACCCATAAACAATGGTTGTAAATATCGACGCTTCTGAACTGGAGGGTATTGAAGTAGTAAAAAATGAAGAAGGGATGAGCCTTGGGGGAGAAGAAGAAAAAAATCTTGGGTGGAAAATGGAAGTAAAAAGGCATGAGTGGCTAAGAAAAATAAAATAAAATTTGAGATCGTCACCGATCCCCCGACGAGCGAGCAAGTAACCATTCCAACCTTGTTCGAGCAAATACAACAGGTTGGATCCTCAAGGAACAAAAACATTGTCATCGGGTGCACGGTGTCATAGAAAAATATAGCCCAGTACTAACTCAAACTGAAGCCAAACATCCCGAGGAGAAACTTGGCGAAGAAAACCTAGACTAGACGGTCAACACTCATATAGTTAAAAACTCGCATGTTGAGCAACATGATGATCTATTGGGGCATTTCAACGGAATTTCCGCCCTCAGAACTCGTCATAGTGCTACATAATTCATTACACGTGCTTTACATTCCCCAGAATGGCAGTCAGAGCGATCAATACTTATCATATGATTCCTCTCATGTTGGGTCCTTTGAACTGAGACGACTTGACACTTTTGCATGTTCCATGTACCACATGTTGGCCCCCATTTCTATAACTGAAAGGAAAGCAGAAAAAGCTAAAAAAAACTATCAGAGGCCCAGCTGTGTATATCTGAGTTAGAGGGTCAGCTTAAAGAGCATGGTATTTGTATGAGGAAGAGGAAACTCGACACACAAAGAAGAGTTGATCATGCAACTGCCTAGGCCAAGTATGTTGACAACGAGCTCTTAGGAAAAAACATGGAAAATGCGGTAGATGCGCAACATGATCAATTTGTTCAATAATTTGTGCTTTTAAAGTTCAAGCCCAAGAAGATCGGACTGAAGCTCTTGGATATTTATACGCCGAACTAGAAAGGAAGAACAAGATAGCATATAATATTTTTACCACAAGATGCCTAAAAACAATGGCCACCCAAGAAGCCAATGCAAAGGCCGCGTTGATTTTGGGTCTCATTGGTTGTTAGTTCTCGAAAAGGATCACCCCCAAGGATTCATCTACGAGGATATTATTGAAGAATAAGACGACGATCAAGTATAAGAAGCATCGTCGGCAGGGTCATCTGAAGAAACGTCAAGTACTAGCTCTTCAGAAGATCTGTAGTAGGTTCTTGATTTTAAGGTCGAGTGTTTTCTTTATTTCTTTCTTCTACGTTTCAGGCCGCTCAGTTCGTGTAATTTTGTGACCATGCCCATTCGTTTGGCTCTAAAACAATTTGGTTGTTATGTTAAGATTATCGTGCTTTTTATCTCTCTCTTCTTCTTTTTTATAACAAATCTTAATTTTTGATTAGAATTGGTCATTTTCTGATATGAATATAAGCCTAGTTAAATATATAACCTGTTGACCAACCGAAGTTGGAAGACCCCATAGGTCCAAATTTAGATTGAACATCAAATGCTGACCAACCGAAATTGGAAGACCAGACAAGTCCAAATTTATTTAAAAATCAAATGTTGACCAACCGAAATTGGAAAACCCCACAAATCCAAATTAAAAATTGGATGTTGACCAACCGGGGTTGGAAGAACCCATATGTCCAAATTAAAAATTAGATGTTGACCAAACAAGGCTTGAAGACCCAATATGTCCAAATTAAAAATTGGAAATTGACCAAATGAGATTGGAAGACCCTACACGTCCAAATTTGGTAAAAATCAAATACACGTCCAAATTTGTTAAGAATAAAATATCTACCTTGAACCCTACATAATGTCATAAAAGTAAACTTTATATTAATAGATAGGCTTTTATATGCACCTCATTCAAACCTTTCCACGCTATTATTGTAGGAAAGAGTGTCCCGCCGATTAGTACCATATAAAACCAGGAACAAACATACAAAATGTTTATATTTATTTTAGATACAGTTTGAGATGTTTGATATTTTATAGATGTTAAAGCGTTATCTTTTTTTTATCGTTTAATCTGTACGTTCATTGCTTTACTTTCTCCGTTACATGGTACGTTCCTTTCTAATTTGGAGTCAACTTCCTGAGGCTCTTATCTTTGGTGTGTAAAAATAACTTTCTCAGAACCTTGTCACCAATGTTAAACTCTTTTCGTCATGATTTTGATGCATACCTGCTTTGCATCAAGGTCTTATAATACAATGAGTTTAAATGTGGTCGACTTCTCTTCTCTTTAATTATGTCAAGTGCGACACACTTACACTCATAGTTATCATCATAATATTCGACCCGATAATATGGGAGCATAGTTTCTAACGAAGTTACATCATTCATCCCATAAACCAACGTGTATGGTGATCCCTGAGTTCCGATGCGAGGAGTGGTTTGGTATGCCTATAAAATCTCTTGCAAGTAAATCGATTATTTCCTAGCATTCCCATCCAAATTCTTCTTTATACCGTCAATGATGATTCTGTTAGTTACTTCGACCTGATTGTTTGTCTGTGGATGAAACGGGGCGGAAAAGTATTATTGTATTCCTTGGGAGGAAAACAAATATCTCATTTCTCTATTGTCGAACTGTGGGCCATTATCCATAGTTAACCTCATCGGGATTCTAAAACAGAAACAAATATTTGATATGATGAATTTTATTACATTATTTTCCCTTGTCCCGGATAAAGGCTCGACTTCAACCCATTTATAGAATATACCACTGCGACTACTATCATCTGTCTTCCACCCGGATCCATCAGCAAGGGTCCTACTAAATCGATCCCACATCGGTCAAATGGTGAAACTTCTGCAATTGATTCGAGCTGAACGACGGGTATGTGAATCGAATTAAAAAAAAGTTGACACGTATCACATCTTTTGACCTATTCTCTGGCATCGACTACTATGGTGGGCCAATAAAATCATGCCAACAAAACTGTTTAAATCAAAGCTTTAAATCTGCAATGAGCCAATCCCTCGCCATCGTGGAGTTCGGACAATACGATTTGTGATTCATTATTACCGGGGTACCGTAAAAAATGTATGCTTAATGGTTTATTGTAAAGTATCCCACCAAGGATCGTAAAACCATGTGCTTGGAACCACACATTTTTCACTATCACCTTATCCACAGGTAAAACATTACTAACCAAATATTCTCTGACGCATAACTCCAATATTTGCCGGTAAATATCGATATCTAATAGACTGCATCCGAGTAGAGAGTCAGCTCTTAATTTTTTATTATTGATGGGCTTTCTTGTGTTAAAATCCATGTATAGTCTCTGGTATATGTCGCAGTCGCTAACGAATTAGCCACTACGTTCTGCGCTCTATGGGTCTGTTTGTATGTAACCTCCTAAAATGTCGCAGCCAAAGCCTTCAACGCTGTCAAATATTTTATTTACGAGCCTCGAACTGTCCTGTTGCATGATTAATCAACAGTTGGGAATCAATTATCAACTGAACTCGCTTAGCCCCGCAAATATGTAGAAGTCGTAATCCTCCTAATGTTGCTTCGTACTAGCTTCATTGTTCGAGGCTAGCAAACTGAACTGTATGTCTTGGTGCGTTTGAGACTATGAGGCATGTCTCACACCTGTTGATTCTTGACCACCCATCAGTTTGGATAACCCACTGTTGGTTTCTCTTCTTGATCTATATCCATGTATGGTCGCTATAATGAAATTCAACCAAAAACTGGCCAAAGACTGTCATTTAATCTTTGTCATATGTTCAAAATCAATATCGAAGTCACTCAATTCCGCAGACCATTTAGTCATTCGAACTAAATATCAGGACACTGCAACACATTCTTCAATAGGAACGATGTTCGAACTACTATAGAATGGGCCTGAAAAGAAGGTTATATTTTTCTAGTCGCGAATACTAATGCAAGGGCAAGCTTTTCTAACTTACTCGCATAGTATATTGGTCGAGGACAGTTGTCTGCCTCACAGACGAGTATCGTGCTTACAGCGTAGTCCGATAGTTCGACAAGTATGAATAACTTTTCGCTAAGGGATGGTTTGTTTAGTACATGAGTAGAAGAAAAATATTCTTTTAATCTTAGGAAAACCTCGACATATTCTCGGTTCTAATTGAAATTTTTGGCCCGTCTCAATACTTGAAAGCAGGGGGCATATTTATCCGATGAGCGAGAAATCAACCTGTTCAGAGCTGTCAAACGCCCTGTCAAAATATGTACTTCCTTGATAGTCCGAGGCGGAAGCATCGTGTTCAAAGCATATACCTGCACCGGATCGGCCTATATTCTTTTTTCTCTAATTATATAATCCAATAATTTCCCGGATTGGACTTCAAATATGTAATTTTCTGGATTTAGTTTCACATTTATTTTTATAAAGTTACCAAACGTTTTCTCAAGATCTGCAAAATGCTCATCATCCATGATGTTTTTTAGTAACATGTCATCGATGTACAATTCAATGTTACGCGCGATCTCCCCTTTAAAATATTTGTTTACCAGCCTCTGATAAGTGGCTCTCGCATTCTTCAGGCCAAAAGGTATAACTTTATAATAATGCAAGCCTCTCCTCGTTATAAACGAAGTGTTATTCAGATCTTTAGGGTCTAACCAAATCTGGTTATATCCCGCGTATGTATTCATGAACGACAATAATTTTTTTCCCTATGTGGAACCGACCAATTGATCAATTTGAGGAATCGGGAACGAATCCTTAGGGCACGCCCTGTTGAGGGCGGTAAAATCCACGCAAATTCTCCACTTGCCCTTTATTATTTTTACCATGACAGGGTTAGCTGTCCATAAAATATATTGAGATTCACGGATGTGCCCCACTTTCGACAATCTATCTACCTCGGAAATGATAGCCTCAGATTTCTCATTGGAGAAAGACATTTTTTCTGAATAACTGGTCAGATATTTTTCAGAATTGCAAGACTGTGATATATTATGTTTTTTTGGAACTCATGTCACATCCTCAGTGCACATGCAAACATATGTAATCTTTTAGATAAAAAACAAATCAATTTCTTTCAAACCTCTGGAGACAAATTAGTTCCAATTTTTAATATATTCCCTTCAGAAAAGGTGTGGTTCTCGCAGTTCTCATCGGAAACAAGAAATATGGGGGCCCCCTTTGGATCGCCCACCGGATCACACCCCAAATTCGGCCCCGCTAACTGTTAATCATTCTTGTGTTCAATCATTTTACCGGGTCGTAAAGCTAAAGTTGTTTGATTGTACTCTCTGGGTTTTTTCTCGCTGTTTCATATAGTCCATACGTTATTAACCACCCATACTTAAACATTGGTAAACCGTTGATTCTACTACATGTATTCAGGATAACCAAAACCTACAAAAATTGCATTGTACGAGGTTGGAGAATCTACCACAATAAAGAGAACCCGCACCTCATTATAAAAGGGTCTTGACCCAACGCTACCATTCATTTGAATTCTCCTACCACCTCTGTGATTCCCCAGGTAAAACCTGCTATTGCCCTCTTAGATCGGAGGATGATTGGAGGGCTCTTGAACTTCTCAAAGGTTGTTACAAATAAGATATTGGCAGAACTGACAGTGTTAGTTAACACTCTCCAGACCTCATCTCCTGTAATCTTTGCCACAATTACCACCGCATCCTCATGCGGCCCATCAAATTTTCTCATATCGTCATCATTAAAACATAATATCAAAGATTAACCTTTATAGAGGTGAGGCAAAGCCCCCGCTTCCAATTGCGTGTCCTGGGTTACAATATGTCTTTTACAGGAGAAATTTGTAACCAGTGCCATGATATCACATTAAAAAATAGTTATTGATTCAAAATATTTACATAAATTGATAACCTTTTCTCTAGGAACGGGAAGTGTCTCTTCTAAGACGTTGATTGTATTTCAATCCTACTTTGGATGCAAATATTCTGAATTTATGTCAAAAGAGTCGATGATTTCCGAAATAAATAGGATACTTTCTTCCTTCAGAGCTATTACGACTTCTCTTTTCCCGAGATTCTACTGGGATTGTTGGGCATTTATTGGACATGGGTATGACTGTTGCTTGAACGTTGGCCAATTGCTGACCCATATTCGCTCAAGGCGGTTGAAGGTTCGACGCTCTTCGTTGGAATAATTAGGTCGACAAGTAAGTCCTGATCGATTGTGGTTGAGGAATCGGTATGGGATCCCGGTGGTATACCACAATCAAGTAATGCAAATTTTATTTGAGTTGAGCCGCCAGTTACAACGCTTGAGTTTTCTCAATCAAAATCCGATATTCGACCTGAGCTAGAAGCTCCCCAAATGTGAAAGTTTGTTTCCTAGTGATGTTGTATTTCATGACATGGGGCAACAACCCCCCAGTCTGAATCTTGTGAGCACAATGGTCTCTTCACACGATTCGAGATCGGTTCGGCCACAACAAAGCGTCTGGTATAGTACCTCAAAGTTTCCATAACCCGCTCCTAATAATTAATAATTGTATCCTCATTGACTCGGAAGTTCTTACTCCCTAAAAACTGCCACCTGATCATAATCCAAAACACATCCAAACTCTTGATGCATTCTGACGGTAAACGGTTATACCACTTCGAGGCCATATCCTTGAACGTTTATGAAAATACTTGGCAAAAACATTTGTCATCATTATCGTAATTTATCATGAAGTTCTTGAATAACTCCAAAGTGACAATCCGGGTCCTTTTCCCTATCGTATGTTTATAACCTAGAAATGTCGAATCACTTTGGGAGGTTCCCAAAGTGTATTTCATCAGAGAGCGGAGACGACCTTTAATTATGTCCAGTTTGAAACATACTGCCCCTAGTCCATCTGTGGGGGTCGCGTACAGACCTTCCTCAAACGGGTTAGAAACCTATGTACTTACCTTATACCCGAGAATATGACTGCCTGAGGGTAACTGAATCTGTAGAGCTACATGTTCTCTTATGTCGATGAAAATAGCTCTATCTTTATCCAAAGAACCGGAGGTTACTTTATCCATGTTGTTTCTTTTCTTCTTCAATTCTTTAGATTGGTGAGACGTGCGAAGTCCGTATTCTTGTTTCCTTAAATTCTTATTTTCTATTTTAACATGTCAGTATTCTTGGTTCGAGGATGAAGAATCATCTAAATCGTAAAATGAAGAATCACTAGACTCCACTGAATCATATTGTCGCCTGAATTTTGTTTCTTTCCTCGATGAATAATGATCTCAACGGCCTTCATCGTTGCTATCTTGATCCTTATTTTCATATTCTTCCTCAACCATATCAAGTAATAGTCTCTACATATTTCTGACCTAAGTCTCTTCTCAACCAGTGTCAATACTTTTTTGGCATTCACCTTCGGAATATCCTCCAAAAATTTCTTCTTGTCATTGTCAAAATAGATCATTCTAACTCCTCATCGGCATTCTGGTCGACATAATGCTGCTCTTTTATTAGTTGTTCTTCAAGTCAGTGGTCCTTGGAGTAGGATACAACCCCACGACCTGTAATCCCACATCCGGCCCCTTTATGGAATATGTGTTCATCTTTCTCATCAAACTTGTAACTTGGGAATAATGATTTTTTGATATATATATATATCTCCGGGTATCACTCAATTCTCACAGATGGAACCAATGATGGTTCCAAAAATGTATGGACCTGATTCCGCTTCCACACAATGCTGGAACAGTATCTAGAGAGGATAATACAGGATGTAAAGAGAGAAAATGTCAAAAAGTAGTTGTTTTATATTAATTGTTCCTCATGAAGGGAATCTTGCTTTATACATTAAATGTAGTGGGCCTAAAACCCACATGGGTGACCTACTTTAGTATATTTCACCCCTTATTTACACTAAATCTACTCATATATTTATTATCATAAGATAAGTCTTCCTTATTATTTACTTTATCATTATTTATTACAATTTTATATGTTAAAACCAAAATACCCTTGAACTTCCTAACCCGCTTGGGCCCGGATAATTTACACCCTTATCAATACTAACTCAACTCACCAACAAAGGGAGTGGGTGTTTAGATGGCATAATAATTTTATTTGATAGTAAAGTGTACATTCACACTTTTAGCGGTTCAAAAGTTGACATCATTAAATCTCATACTTAGAGGTGTATCAAGCGTACGCGGTTGTTTATCTCATGGAGGTTGTTTCTCGTGCTTGCATGATTTTGGTCATCCATTTTTTGTGTTCATCCCTTATCATGTCAGAAGCCTTGAGATTGTTTTAAGAAGTTTTGAGATTGATGTCGAGCACAAAGAGGTTGGAAGCAACCACGAGTCATACAAAAAGAAGATGGATTCATCATTACGAATCGATAACATGTACATTTTGCAAGACATAACCCTAAGGAATAAAATTTTCCTCCAAACCTATGAGGAAAAGAAGTCAAGAGTTATCGTCCAACAATTTGGTTTTCCAATTGTTATCCAATCATACCAAATAAATATGATGTTGTTACTTACAATAGACCACAGATGTTTGAAGGCAACAATCTAATTCTAGGTTTACGATCTGGAACCTCTTTGATAATCTTCAGGGAGTTAAGATCACTTCAGCATAAAATCATTAGATCATCAGTGAAGCAGAGATTGAAGATTTTAAGCTTTTTATATTTCCAATGGAAACTGAAAGTCCAATCATTGTTTTTCTCTTTTAGGATACTGGAAATAGATTGCGTTACTATATAAGATCAAAGGTCCATTTGTCAGAGTCATTAAATACCAAGAAACTTCCCATGGGTATCACCATTTATGCTAACATTATAACAAATGGTAGAGATACATTGAATAATCCAGGTGATCATCATGTTGGAAAAATTTAAAGCGATAAGGATGTGTAGAATTCGTTTCAATGAACATTGTCAAAATATTTCATAAGATCGATTTTAAGTGCGACCCCCAGACATTTCTAGTTGGTTAGTAACCCTAAGGAGTTCTTGAGAGATAATGATGTTGTCAGAAATTCTTTGCCTAGAAATGAAAGTTGATTGAGATTTGTCACATATAAGTAAATGATTCATTAATTATTTTAGCCAGGATTTTGGAGATGATATTATACACGACATTGCAACAAGTGATAGACTTAAAATTACCACAGATGAAAGTGATTCCTTTTAAGGATGAGATCGATAAAAGTGAAATTCCATGAGGGGTCAATGAAACCAAAATGAAAGAGCTTATGTAACCCTCCACAAAGATCATTGCCCATAATATTCCAAAAATATTTGAAGAAAGCCGTGTTGAAGCCATCGTGCCCTAGGTATTTGTTAACTTATATACTAAATAAAGTATATTTAATATCCTCTTGTGTTACAAGGGGAATCATGAAACCCTTATCATGATAGTTGACTTGTGTAAGAACCAGAATGGAGACAAGCGAGAGTCTTAGCCAAGAGGGTGATTGGTACCAGGGATATTAGAGAAATAGTTCACGAAGACATTAATAACCCCAAATATAGAGGTTATAAGGTCTAATTGACTATTGGAAATAACAACTATTTTATTACATAAGATACAATTTTAATACTATTATAGAATAATTGTGTGCTTTAGTCTCATAGTTCGAGTCATGTCTCTCTTGATTTTTGTTTGAAAAATAATTCCTCATATTTTATAAGGAAGATAAAAGAGGAGGAAACCTCATTTTTTACAGAGACAATAAAGAGATTATAAAGGTCCAGCGCAAGATGGGCTGAGCGTTGAAGATAACATTTTTGACAATAGTCACTTGAGCTCTGATATCACTAAATTCACGCTGATTTAGGTTTGCAGAGAACATATTGAAGTTAAATTAGTTTTTGTGAAACCTAACACATTCCTTGATTATGTATTCCAAGTGTAGGCAATATAGTTGTAGTTAGGGTGAGACTATCATATATTAAATTATTTGAAGGTTTTTTTTTATATTTGGACGATGAGTGCCAACATTTAAAGTGGCAGAGGTGTGATCCAACGTGCGAGAGAAGTCAAAATAAGCGAATGACATTAAAAAATACTTATCATAACCGTTGTTGACTAAGACACAAGCAATTTTAGACGATGTATGGTAAGAGGTTGCTTATTAGTCGAAGTGAATTTGAAACCAGATGAATGAATGTCAATTGCCGAGCTTTCATATCATTGGAACCGATGAGTTCTTCCGGTTTTCAAATAGTGTTGAAAACCGCGTTAACAACCCATGAAGATCCGTGATCCAAAGTCAAAATGGTTTCCAAATCTGACTAGAAGGAGAGACGATCATGCACATCATTAAACACGTAGATCGCAGAGTAACAAAATGAATGAGGGAATGTGGCACTTCCAGCTGTATGGTTAATGTATTGTAGAGAAAACGAGCGGATGAAAATGAAAATTATCCTTAGAATTATAAATATTACAGATCTTCCCCGAATGATGTGAGGCATTGTTTGTAGCACAATGCGAAAAAAAATTTGATGAATCTAATTATGAAATCCACCTTAAATAAACAAACTTTAATTTCAATTGGAATGATTATAAATACTATTAGCGATGATAAATCCAATGTCATAGTTTTTTTAAAATGGATCGTTCAACGCTCGAAAATTCTAAAAAAATACACTTAAAAATCTAAAAATATTACAACGAATCCACACGTTAAGCTGATCAGATGAACAAAATTTGTCGACTAAAATTTTAGTTGTCGATTTGTTATGGTTGGGCGATCTCTAGATGGTAGGAAAACGTAATACAACTTTGGGCGCCTTATATAAATCTAGCTTCGGCTGGTCTAAGAACCACATTAGATTCCATCGCCACCATTTTTAATATCAAACTCATTATTTAATATATGATAAACCCCAATCGACCATAAAATGATATCAAAACAGTCAGATTAGTGGCAGTTAACATGCACCTTTATAGGCATAAACCCATAAAGCAACAACGTTTTCGTATAAATTAATAGGGAATTGCTAAAAAAACGGCCAAAATTACTCCGCGAAGTTATTTATAAGTTTTTTTAAAAAACTACTCCGTAAAGTTATTTTGTTTGACGATTTTACCCTTACGGAATCGCATAAATAGTCAAAATTACTCTTCATAATTTCAAAAAAAAAATCAAATTCTCTAACTTTGCTCTACCTTCTCTCTAAAAAAATTATAAAAATTATAACTATAATTATAACTAAAAATTAGAACTAACCTAAATTAAATTAAAACAGACCTAAACCTAAAATTTAAGTCTAACCTAACTTAAATTAACCTAACCTAAACCCAAACCTAAAAAGTAAAACAAAACTAACCTAAAAAGTTAAACTTATCTAACTACCGATTCTCTCTCTACCCGACACCCACACCCGCCTTTACTTTAAATTGCCGCTTTTCCCATATCTGAAACCACCCCTAAACCAGCGACTCTTCCACACCCACCGACACCCAATACGACCGCAGCACGATCCATCTAAACCGAAATCGTCACCGGAAAGTCTAGTCAGAGTAACAGGAAGGAACCGGATCGACACTGGCGAGCAAAATCTCTGAATCGGAATCGAAAGAATTATTATAAGTTGATTTCGTTGTTATTAGATAGCTTAGTTAGGTTTCGTTAGGCTAGTACTGTAGTATTTAGGGTTTTTGGGCTGTTCGTAGGATCTGGCAGAAGCTTGAAGCTTCTGGCATGGCGAAACTGTTCTTCGCCACACGGGGGCGAAGAACAGGGTCCCTACGCCATCGCGTGGCGTAGGGTTGGTTGCCTACGCCAGATTAATGGCGTGAGATTCTGGGTGTACGTCCCTTGTTGACGTACATCCAGGATCCCACGCCATCCATCTGGCGTAGGCAACCAACCCTACGCCACACGCGATGGCGTAGGGACCCTTCCACACGCCACCAGTGTGGCGTAGGTATGAAGGCGTACGCCACAGTAATGGCGTACACCCTTACACCTACGCCACACTAGTGGCGTGTGGCAGCTTCAGTCACCGGAATGGCCCAGGACCAGTTTATTCTTATTCTTTGGTGTGTGTTAGCCCAGTTTATGCTATTATTTGTCTAAAATAGCTACCAACATGACAATTTGTGTTTTCGCCGAAACTTGATAGTTAGTACGTTTTTTTTCAGGCGATGGATCACGGCGACGGTGCATAGTCTAGTGATGGCTCGCGGACGAGGAGAATAAAAAATCGGAGTAGGGTACGTGAAGCTGGTCAGCCTGTTTTAGCTGCCGAGATGGATGAGCTCCCTATAGTTTCCGGACCGCATACGTCCGGATCGAGTTCAGCTTCTGCTTCCCGCGGATGACGCCATCCTCCCCCGGCTACAGGGCAACGTAGAGCTCCTCCTCCGGCCAGATTGCCACCACTGTTCGGCGAGGCTTTCATCTCCCACACTGCATACCACATTTGGATGGGAGAGGTAATATCGAAATTCCAATTTGACATTTTATGAAGTTATTTTGTTTTGTCCTATGCTAATTGGAAGAAATCTTTTCAGGAGCGAGAGATGCGGCTGTATGCCCATTATCCTAGTCATAGAGCATGGAGTTTGGCTACACAGACTAGGGTACGCGTTGTAGTTGACGCCACCCCGTTCGGTCGTCTCATAGAGCCGTTCTATCAGATGCACACACACTCCAACATGACGGAGGTTTTCCTAGAGAGGTTGCATATGAAGACTAATAGATTCCATTTCTCTTTCAGAGAGATGACGATTACTTTGGACGACGTCCACACCATTTTGGAACTCCCAGTTCAGGGTGAGCTTGCTGTGTTTCCCTATATATCTGACAAGAGTCTGGCCATGCACGAGTGTGCTAAAATGCTTATGGTGGATGATTTATCCTTCCTGACGGAGGTTGAGAAATGCAAGGGCGTTGGTTTGGGGTTTAAATGGCTCCGGAGTAGGTTTAGTGGGCCAGAGTTCTGCGATGACAGCCCTGGTCTGAGTGATATGATGGTGGATGCGGCTGCCCGCGCTTACATATTGCATATCTTCGGCACGGTCATATTCCCGGACAAGAGCAACATGTACTCCAATTACAAGTATTTGTTTTTGTTGCGCGATTTGACTCCGGAGGGTGTCGGCAGGTACTCATGGGGTAGTGCTGTTCTCGCTTAATTGTACCACCATCTGGGTGAGGCCTCCCTTCACGACACGAGGACTATGGCCGAATGTATCGGTTTGCTGGACACGTTGATACGGGATCATTTTGTCATGCTTCGTCCTGTCACTTGCTCCACTTACACTGAGCGCGACCCCACTATTGCTAGATGGGATACAGCTGCAGCAGTATCTGACTCTCGAACGAAGCTGAACCTTCGTATCTCCGTCAACAACCTGGAAGAGAGCGATGTAAGTATTATTCTTTAGTGATCCCAAAACTGATTTTTTAATGTGTTTATGTTCATATCCGTTTGTATTGCAGGTATTGTTTGATCATTATCGTGCTATACGCGATCATTTCCCGTTTGAAGATATAGTGTGGTTTCGGAATGTCATATGCGGTGTGGAGCACTCTCAGGCATACTATCCAGAGCGAGTTCAGCAGTGGTTTGGCCGTGTTCAGCGGGCTATCGCGCATCCTTTGGTAGACATGCAGTCGAAGTCAAGGAGAAAACCGAAGACGATGGCGTATGCATTCGATCCGGATGATTGGGAGCAGCGGGAGAGCAACAAGTTACATTGGGCTTATTGGGGAGGGATGGTGACAAACGAGATGGAGTCTTTTTGTGAGCCTGAGTACCTACTCCTTCATCAGAGTATTAACTGGTTCGACCTCATCAACACCGCAATCTACTCGCTCGATGACTATGTCCACGAGGATCGAGAGGGAGCTATCATCCGACATTTGCGTGCTGGTATGCGCAGGATCTCATTGTTTCCTAGAGTTGGTGAGTTTGATCATGATTTTGATCGTCTGGCTGGGGCTTATGACGATGTTTTGTCCACAGCCAGGAGGCTTGCATAGACAGTATGATGTATTTTCTGTTTGTATGATACTTTAACTCTGTTGTCGGTTAGTTTGATGGTTTGTTTGTTTTTTGATACACGTACTATGCGGTTAATGTTTGTGTATTTTGGCAATTGCTTAGATGTTTTGGTTGTTTTAAAAATATAGAACATTGAAGGAAAGTTGAAGCACAATTGAAACGTAATTCAAACAGATTTGAAACATAATTCAAACACAATTCAAACATAATTGAAATTGTAGTACTACCTAAAACAACACACATTCTAGAGTTACTTAATTTAAACACAGACTACTAAACATAATAACTCGATAGCACAAACACAGAAATAGTAAAATGATCAGTCGTCGAAATCGTATCCCAAATTGTCATCCGAATCATCCCCCTCATTCCTTGCCGCAATCCTATCTCCAGATATGCCACCATATCCCTACTGATGTAGTCTACTACCGTCATGTTCCAGACCAAAGGTGTTTCTTTCTTAATTCTAGCTGGTTGGAAAAGTAGAGCAGTGAGCAGTTGGATGAAGCGGTACCTGGATTTAATTTTGTCACGACTTCGCACTTGAACGTCTCATGCTCCTAAATGCCCATAGTTGAAATACATTTGACATAGGAGGCGGTCGAAGAAAGCATCGCTACTATCTTCCCCCATTTGTCGGCGGGCAACCTTCACCGCCTTTACGTGTTATTGTTTTTAAGATAAACATCCAAACATATAACATCCATAGTTTACATTCATTCATTACAAAAAACATCCAAAATTTACAAATTAAGAAGTTTAAGTGTTATTGTTTTGAGGATAACCTCAAATTAACCTTAATTTAAAGTAAAATAGCAATTGTATTAAAAAAAAAATTTACTAACCTATTGCCGCCACACAATGGCGTAGGGGTAGGCCTTTTCGCCAACATGTGGCGGCAATAGGCTTAAAATTTTTGGAGCCTCTGTTCTTTTAGGACAGAGGCTCCAGAAAAGTCACGTACGCCAGCCGAATGGCGTACGGGACGATGCGCACGCCATCGGTTGGCGTAGGGAGCTCGTCTCACGCCAACGGTTGGCGTGAGTGTTGTCAATTACACCATTCGGATGGCGAAAACTACAACTTCAAATTTGTAAAGTCAAATTTTTTTGAAAAACAATGGACAGAAAAGGGAACATGGTTACAAGGGTACAACACATTGTTAGTTTACAACAAAAAAATACAACATAACCGAACACAAAATAAATTCGATTTTAAAATAAATTCAATCTTTGGTTAAGTACACTATGGGATCATCATGTTTAACGGAATGTGTCGGGGTGGAATTTTGCAGTCTTGAAAATGGTGTGGTTTATTTCTGTTTGAGGGTAAGTTTGTAATTTTTGTTTAGAGTTTTGTGGAATTTTGAGAGTATTTAATACTTGGGTAGAATGTAGAGGGAGAATTGAGTTGCGTGGTTGTATTTAATTTTCATTACCCTCATTTAATGTTGGTGGTTGGGTATTTATACCCTTATATTTGGGCCACATGGGCTTTCGGGTCATGTTTAGTGGATTCGGGTCGAGTTTAAAGACCCATTAGTTCTAAGTAAGTAAATATGCAGCTTAGTCAAAAAGTGATTAGGTTTTAAGTACTTTAGTTCTGTTTCGATAGTTCAGTGGATGATAGTTGTCCGAATTGCCCCTGTCCGGTGAGGTAGACATTGTCCGAATTGACCCTGTCCGGTTCCCATAAAGTGTGGTGACAAAATCCGGACTCATCAGAAAATACACGGACTCTATCTAGCAAAGGGATCGACCAACAAATAGCGTCTTCTCTCGCCGTTCGCATCCACGTAGGATCTATAGTCGGTATGTGTGACCCTTTAACCAAGTCAACCTACAAATTCTTATTCAATATCAATGCGCGTTAACAAAATAAATGATTAAATGCGTGCGAAAGTTAAAGTTCTTTACTCACGTGAACAAAATGGTTTTTATTGACGAATGCCACGCCGATCTCCTTTAAAGAACCATCGCTCGGCGGTGCATTTTTCACCGGTAGGTAAGTCGTACTTCCACCGGGAGCGAGGCAATAGAAAACGCAATTGAATGTAGTCGGGACTAGTTTTCCGCAACTAGGCAAGGACATCCATTTTGCGAAAGGTGCATTCTCTTTATTAAAAGTCAACCCGTTTATCTCCTTATCGACTTCGCTTTCATCGTCGTAATATGAAACCTGTTTATAAAACTCCCGATCGCTCTTTAGCTCGTGAACCAAGGCTTCTCTAACCATTAGCCATCCAATTTTGTTACCGACCATACCATGCGTGATGGCTGTAAAACCACAATTTCCGTCGGGCATTACATTTGTAATTCAGCTTATGAAAGGACACCTATATTGAGGTATGTCTTTTGAAAATCTCGAGTCCAAAACATTTGGTAATCTAGCCGGGAATGGTTTAGCCGAGAATGATGGTATAGCCTTGATGTGGTTCGACGCATCTGGAGTGCCTAAACCAACGCATTGAACCCGTTTTGATATATTTTTTGGCGGTTTTGCTCCGGAATTAGTAGGAGTATGTGCGGCAACCGTTCTTGCGGTGCTACCGAGAGTGCCGACCGGGGTTGCTATACTAGCGGCGGGTGTTACCACCCGTGGAGTTTCGGCACTATCGTGGGACTCGAACATTTCTTGTTCCACGTATTCGTGATACGAAGGATCTCTTTTCGTAGAATAATCACGTTGGACTTTGCTAATTTTAACGCGACCCCCACCGCGTCCACGACCACGGATTCCAACACGTCCGGGAGTTCTACCGCGGGTTTTAACCTTCTCGAGGGGTTCGCAAAGGAGTGTAGTTGAAAGATCCTAAAAATTTTGAATTTTTTTGAGCCAATGACTTTGTTCGTAAACATCAAACTCTTCAAGTTTCGCATTTAGATTTACGAAATTAAATTTTACTTCTTCTTAACTGGTGAGTTTGACTCGCGGAACGATATCTAGTCTCTTCCAATGCTCATCTATAATCCGAGTAGGTACATGGCCGTCCACTCTTCGGATTGCCTCAAGTTCGTGCGAACATGGCAAACCATGGATCGTACGATCGGTGCAAACGCACATAGATTTTTCACCGCCGCTTTTATCAACATAGTTATCATATACTATCGCCAATGCAATAGGTGATACGTACCCCCGTAAAAATTTGAACGGTTTGAAATCTTGGAATTTGTGAATTAGACGGCACTTGCTAAGCTTCATCGATTCTTTAATGGTCGAATGTTGCATAGCTAACAAGCCATGCACTTTATCCCAAAACCCATCGAAATCCAATCGACTAGACCCCACATATTATTTCAATGTAGCATGTGATTATTGAAATGCATGATTTTGTTAGTATAAGCGTGAACAAACCTCTCTTTATAAAGCGTAATCCACGAGTCAACCACATAATCCACCGCCTTATCTTGGTCTTTGAACACCGACCGCATCTTCGCCAACCTCTCATTCATAACCTCAACGGTATCGGATGAAACAATGTCGTTCCAAGCCGCCAAAAAAGTTTTAGCCACATTTCCGTCTTCAAACATGTTTTTCGTTCTCCCGCTAACATTTTTGTTGATATGCCACTCACATAACATGTGACTAGTGCTAGGGAATAATTTTTTGATGCTATTCATCAAGGCTAGTTCGCGGTCCGTAATGATAACACAAGGTAATTCACAACCATTCTCCTCCATTACCGTTTTCAAGCATCCCAAAGACCATTCGTAGTTGTCTTATTTTTCACTCACCATAAACGTGAAACCAATGCAAAACGTTTTGTTGGTCGATGTTACCCCGACTACTTCAAACAAAGGCATCCCGTAACGAATAACTTTATATGTGCTATCCATGATTAGCAAGCGTGGGAAGGTCCGTAGTAAATCAATACTAAGCGGATGTGCGAAAAACAAATCGGTTATGACGTTAGAACCGTCATTCCCCGTCCGTACCCAATACTTGAATTTGGGATCGACCGTCGTTTTCAACCATCATCGTTCTTTGACAGTGATTCTAAACGTGACGGATATTTGAAGCATTCTCCGGATCGGCCTTTTTCAAAGCACCAAATATTTGTTGCGGACTTGTCCCGTTCACCGTCAAAAGATCAACGAGCTATTTTTCCTTCCGTTTTAACTTGGACCATTGCAAATGTCTTTCGGCATACTTTATCGGTTCGTGGTTGTGCTTCCCGGAAAGGACACTAAGAGCCCACTTATCGTCTCTTTTTACCGGATTACCCACCAAATGAAAAGGGCAATTTATTGTTTTGCTATCGGTAGCCTTACGCTTACGGTCGCACTCTTTAACGGCCGACTTGAAAATTCTGGATCGTTCGCACCAATAATCCACTCTCGGTGTTCTCCCCCTCTTCCCTACCTCCTTCGATTCTATGTTTATCTAAAAACCCAACGTTTTCCCCCTAAGTTTTACCCACTCGGTCATCGAGTCTAAGCTATACTCGTCGTGAGTGGTGAAATGGTGAGCGTAGTCCGAAACCAACGAAATATCGCATTCGTTCACCTCCTACAATACGTAAGAAGTAGAAAAACAAATTAAACCGACATTCCGGATAAAGTAAGCACATTTCGCCAATAACAAGGCGTAGGACACCTTCATTTCGCCATCCATCGGCGTGGACGACAGACAGTACGCCACACGTGTGGCGTAGGAATGGTGCCCCACGCCAATAGACGGCGTGGGAATTATGTTCTACGCCTCCCCAATGGCGTACGGGCTGTCGTCCACGCCAGAGGGTGGCAAAGAACACCAGAGGGTGGTGTAGATTATCTTTTTTCCAAGAAATTAATTTTTATTGATGTTAAAGAACAATTACATGATGTTCATGAATTCTGTTTTACATTATGTAGCTATTACATTCACGATTTTGCCTTCTTTGTTTAATGGATTTCCTTCTTGTTTTATAGCATCTTTGTGCTTCCTCTAATGCTTTCTTCTTGTTTAGTAGCTTCCTCTCTCTTTATGCTTCCTCTAGTGCTTTCTTCCTTCATTGGTTTCCTGCATAATAGAAAACATTGAGGTCAAGTTTTTCAACTTGCCAAGCTCTTAGTCTTCTTCAAAGAAATCTAAAATATCCCATGTTTAAAGATTCTAACAATGTGATGGCATTTAATTCATGCAATGAATGATTTGATTCAGCTGTGAATTCAGATTGGATCTTAAGAGCATGTTTGGCAGTCCAGTCAGCAGCCGAATTTTGTTCTCTATATATATGTTTGAGTGTCATATGAGGTTCAATCAAGTTTCTACAGTATTGGAGGATTTGCTCTAAATGCCAAGGGTACTTTCCTATAAAAAGCATATTAAATAAACTAAGGCAGTCTATCTCTATATCTACTGAAGTTAGATTCTGATTGTTACAGTACATTATGCCATTAATAAGTGCTAAAATTTCAGCAGTTAAGGGAGAGTATTTTCCAATTACATCACCTTTAGCTATTAAAAGTGTTCCAAGGCCGTTTCTTATAATAAAGCCATAGCTTGATTCACCATTGTGCAAGGAGGATCCATCACAATTCAATGTTGATTCTATTATGTATAGTGAGAGACCAAGTGATGTACATGAAAGCCTTTGATGACTTAATGTGGTTAAAGCATCTTAATTCCTTAGCTAAGTGTATGTCTTTTGACCAATATTTTCTGGTTAAATGTGATGCTGAATCTAAGGATGAAAGAATGAATAAAATATGATTAATAATTTTCTTAGAGGATATGGTTATGTTTTTATGTTTATTGCTGTTTCTAGCATACCAAATAGACCATATAATCAAAGAAGGCAGAATAGTACGTATATGTATTCTTTTAGATGTAGATCACAACCAAAGATTAATAATATGATTCACCGTCATGTGTCTACCTATATCTATGTTGAATTTAGCAGAAAAGAAAGACCATACAGACCAAGCAGTTTCACAGGATACAAAAACATGGTTTAGTGTTTCTAAGTTCTGGCAATTAGTGCATTTAGATGCTAATTGAAAACCTTTCTGTTGTAGTTTTGTGTCTATACTCAATAGATTGTTCAGTACTCTCCAAAGAGTGAAAGAACATTTCTTTGGAGAACTATTGTTCCAGATTTTATCTTTTATTATTGATGTTGTGTGTTTCTGCCTAACTTCATTAACATTATTTTTTAAGTTGAATGTTCCATCAGATGAAAGCTTCCAAATGATAGAATCAGCTATACTTATATTAAACTTTATTTTGATGATTTCATTGACATACTTAGAAGGCAAGTTACTTTGTAGTTTAACTATGTTCCAATCATTGTTAATCCAGTATTCATTTATCTTTGCTTGTATGTAATGGTGGGAATTGATTGTTGTTAAAGTGATTAAGGGTTTAGAGATATGCCATTGATCTAGCCAGAAGTCTGAGTTACCATTGCCTAATTTACATCTTACATGTTTTTCTGTTTCTTCTTTGATTTCATGCATTCTTTTCCATATTTTAGAGTCTGTCATTCTTAATGTAGTTTGTAATGGATGAGTGTTGTTACAGTATTTTGAATGCATCATGTTTGACCAAAAAGTTTTATTGTTCCTAAAGTTGAACCATAGTTTAAAGGAAAATGCAGTTTGTATATCTCTAATGTTTCTGATGTTTAAACCATTTTCATTATATGGTGTACACAGATTTTCCCAACTAGACCAGATTATATGTTTGTTTGTTTTACTATATCCCCAAAGAAACTTATTTAATAGTTTATCAATTCTAGATATTGTTTTCAAAGGTAGTTTGATAGACCGTAGGTAGTATATAGGGTAGGACATTAGAACAGAGTTTATTAAAGTTATTTTGCCTCCAAATGATATGTTTTTAGAGTTCCAGTCTGAGATTTTGTTTCTTATCTTGTCTATTAGATTTTCAAAGTGAATAGAATGATTATTTGAATGTATTGGGATTCCTAGATAAGTAAATGGAAGGTTTACTTGTTTAAAACCTAGGACTCTTTCTAAGGATGTTATTCTTGTTTTATTCATGTTTGAAAAAGCAATGAATGTTGTCTTTTGTCTGTTTATTTGTTGACCAAAGATAGATTGATATGTGTCTAAAAATTTAGATAGCTTCTTTATGCTTGTTAAGGATCCATTTAGAAATAAAATGATGTCATCTTCATATGCTAAACAATTTATTTTCATTGAGCTTTTCATATAATAGGACATAGATCTGTGTTGATTAATTAGATTGTTTACGCCTCTAATTAAAAAATCTTCAGCTATGATGAAAAGGCAGGGGGATAAAGGGTCTCCCTGCCTTAGGCCATTGACAGATTTAAAAAAGCCAGATGATTTGCCATTAGTTATCACAGAATATGTAATGTTTTCTATGCTTCTCTTAATAAGTTTGATTACTTGTTCATTAAATCCAAAGGCTAACATTACTTCATAAATGAAATTGGATTCTAAGTTATCAAATACCTTTGACATATCTAGGTTTATTATTAGGTTATCTCCTCTGGTTTTCCTATTCAGATCTTTAACTAACTCTTGTGTTATTAGAATATTCTCTTGAATGGTTCTGTTTTCTATATATGCTCCTTGTTCCTTAGATATGATTAAAGGCAGTAACTTAGCTAATCTATTGTTTATGATTTTTAAAATGATTATATTAAGAACAGAACATAAACTTATAGGTCTAAAATGCATCCATGTTTTAGGAGATTTAATCTTAGGTATTAAACATATTAATGTTGCAAATAAGCCTTTTGGTAATGTTACAACTGAAAAGTAGTCTATAACAGCTTTTAGAAGGTCATTTTTTATAATTGTCCAACAAGAAAAGTAGAATCTGGAGTTGAATCCATCAACTCCAGAAGCACTATCAAAATTTAAGCTTTTTATAACAATGTAAAGTTCCTCTAAAGTAGGCAATATCAAGATACTATCATTATTTCTAGCAGATACGATTCTAGGAACTGTATTCCTTATTGTAGAAAGGTCTTTTTGAATATAAGTTTTGTTTAACAGATTAGATAAGTATTCTACAGCAGATAAATCAATAAGATCATCATCTTCAATCCAAATATTTTTATCCTGAATTCCATTGATTATGTTTTTAGATCTTTTTTTTCTTTACATAGTTATGAAATGTTGCTGAATTATTATCACCATCTTTTAGCCATTTTGTATAACACTTCTGTTTCCAATATATTTCTTCTCTTTCAAGCAATGTTGTGTATGTGATATTTAGATTAGCTAGTTTAGATTGATTTTCAGGGCAATCATTTTCTTCTAACATTGATTCAGTAGTTTTTATTTCTTCTTCCACTTTGCTTAAACAGTAAAAAATGTTTCCATATGTTTCCTTGTTCCATGTTTTTAAATGTTTCTTAAGCCTTTTTAGTTTGGACCAAAAAATGAATATATTAGAAGAATCATGCATCTGTTTTATCCAATTGTCATTTACAGTTTTAAGAAAGTCTTCATGTTTTAACCACATATTTTGAAATATGAATGATGGTTTTTTATATGTAGAGTCAATTGATACTGATAACAACAATGGTGAATGGTCAGAACAGGTTCTGGCCAAGTGATTCACCCTTTTTATATTAAAGCTTTCTCTCCATTTATCATTATGCAGTGTTCCGTCAAATCTTTTCCATTTATGATTGTTTGTCCATGTAAAGTTTGATCCAATATATCTAGGTTCTTCTAACTTACAGTCTAGAATCATCTGATTAAATTCATCCATTCCTTTTGAGCAATGTGTAGAGCAGGCCATTTGTTCACTTGTGTTGGAGATTGTGTTAAAATCTCCAACAACAAGCCAAGGTAAATTAGTTACAGATATGTTTCTTAACTGATCCCATAGAAGCATTCTATGGGATCTGTTACATTTTGCATACACTATGGTAATCATAACTACTATCTTAGTAGAATAATGACTTACCATAGTGTTTAAAAGTTGTTCTGAGTTATCTAAAATGCTAATTTCATAATCATTTTTCCAAAACAGCCATATTTTGTTATTAATGTTTGCATGTTGAGATTCAAATCCTAGTTTTGAGAAAGTTGTTTTAATTTTGTCAGCTGATATCATAGGTTCTTGAAGAGCTATGATATCAACTGCAAACTTCTTAATCAAATTTTTTGTTCTTCTTAATGATTTTTGATTACTTATTCCTCTTGTGTTCCAGTTAAGTAAAGATATAGTCATTTCAAGCATTGATTTGAGGATCCTATTGATCCTTTAAAGTTTCTTGTTTTTGCTATTATTTTACTTCTTACTGATCTTCTTACATTAGTATTAAAAGAGTCTTTTTTAGTTTTTCTTTGTTTTGGTGAGTTAAGTTCACTTAAACTTGATCTAACTAAAGGTATATGTTCAGTTTCTACAATATCTTCTAATTCTTCATCAGTTAATACATTGAATGAGTTGTTTAAGTTGATAGTTTCAATTGCGTTAGATATGTCCTTATTGGTGATTTCAACAGGTTCTTTAAGTTGATTAAAGATTTTTACATTGTTATTCTAGTGCTCTGGTGTGCTGTATGTTTGTGGTGATTTATTTGCATTGTCTGTTTCTGTTATATTTAGTTGTTGAATGTCTAATTCTATAGCATGTGGATTGTTTGAATGAGTAGATACAATAACATTTTCAGGTGTTGTATATGTTATTAAGTTCTTATCCATTTAAATTGTTTGATTTTGCTTATTGACTTCAGGATTATTTTCAGGTACAATTTTATCAATAGTTTCATGATTAGTTTCAGTGTGAGTCTCAGTGTTAGTTTCTGTGTGAACTTTTGGTATCCAAAATTCTTTTAAAGGAATATTGGATAGATTCTTCATGTGATCTTTAGTATTTCTGTTTTTATTTAAATTTTGTTCAAACTCTTCTTTTTACAGTGATTTTCTTGATGTCCTATGTGTTTACAGGTTTTACAATAGAAATGTTTTTTTAAGTAAGAAATATTTTTCCAAAAACCATCCTCTTCTCCAAAGCATATCCAAATGCTTTGGGGAAGAGGCTTAGAAATATCAGTTAAAACCCAGGCTTTACAATTATTGTGCATAGCAATGTTATTTTTAGGAACCCATACTGTTAAAGGCAATCCAATTGCTTTAGAAATATGGGTTATAGAGTCAGGATTGTAAAAAAATCCAGGGAGTTTAGGTAATGAGATCTAAAGAGAAGTCACAAGTGACTCCTTTTTGGGGTTAAATTCTGGGGACCATTTAAGAATTCTAAAAGTCGGGTTACCTATAGATCTAATAGTTTTACTCCAGAAAGTTTTAACATCTTCTATTTGATCAAATTCTATAAAATAATGTATGTAATCCCATTTATAGATTCTATATGGTCCTATAATCTAAATGCAGTAATGTATGCTTTGAACTCGTTGAGAGTAGGACTCCCAAACGAGAACTTAGCAATTAGGGTTGTTTTTGAGATATTGGTTAAAGCAAACTTATCTGATTGTAGAAACTGCACCGATTCGTGTATGACTCCACTGTGTATGAATTCCCTATTTTTTCTGCCTCCGACCATTTTCAGCAAAAGACTTCATGCCTCTAGTGTTCTCGAACGTCGGGTTCATGACCATTTTTGGTGAGCTGGTGCCCTTCAGTGGTGGAAATTCTTCTTGAGCTCCTTTCTTGTCCATCGGGTATCGAAAACTTTATCAGATCTAAATCAAAGAAAATTTAGATCTGAAGATTTCCAAGAATCTCTAATTCGATTCTTGTAGAACCATCAAAGCTGGAGACTGATTCTTGTGACGATTTTTTGTGAAAGTTTGGCGAGGTTCAGTATTTGTAATGTCGATTTAGTGTTTTCTGACTGATTTTTGTGGCGATTTTTTGTGAAATTGGTAAGGTGCAGTGTCTGTTGTGGCGATTTGTGGTTTTCTAACTGATTTTTGAGGTGATTTTTTGTGGAAATTTTTGGGTGAGGTTCAGTTTCTGTGGTTGCGATTTAGGGTTTTCTGATTTAGGCTTTGGTGTTGTGGGTGGTAGAGATGACTTTCCTCGAGATGAGGAAAGAGGAAGGTAAGAACGGGTGATCGTGATGGGTTATGGACTTTCTTGGGAACCCAATGTCAATCTTGGAGCGAATCTTGATTCACCCCTTAATCAGCATTGATATCTCATGTTATTAAAAATTCTACCGATGGTGTAGATTAGCTATATCGCTAGTATAATTGAATGAAACTGACAATATATGTCACCAGACCATGGGATGTTGACAATACAAAATATTAATAATGTATAACGGTAGATTTTATATAATTATTTAACTAATCATAAAATATATTAATTAATTTATATTTATTTAGAGGATCCGAGAATATCATTAAAATAATTTGCATATCATTTTTTATTTTATAATATAATTTTGTAATAATATACATTAATTAATATCATTTATATAATTTCAATATTATTAATTATCTAAAAAAATCAATATAATTTAAAATAAATTTTATTTTATTTAAATAAATATTATATTATAAATTTAAATTTATAATAAAAATATTCTGGGATTTGATTCTTATCTAAACATAAATAGATAGTTCAAGATAATAATTTACATACAATTTATTGAGTTGAATCACTTTTAACATTATGATAATTGATATTTGATTTTTATAACATTCTATTTTTTTTAATTTTAATTAACTATAAAATATTTTAAATTTTACTTAAATAATGAATTAAAAAAATTAAAAAATGCATATAATTAGTCATAAAATATTTTAAAATTTACTCATTAAATGTGTTTCACTTGTAACATAAGATTAAAGTTACTTATTTAGTGAATTAAAGATCTATAGTCACACCACGAGTATTATGCAAAGGGAATGAGAACAAAATAATTTTGTCACCGGCGATATCATTCAAAAATATTGGCGGAGCCCCCAAGGGGGTAGCTGAGTTGGTTGAGTATGGCATTCTTATAACCAAAAGGCCATGAGTTCGAGTCCCTCTACATACGCTTTCTCGGCTGAGCCTGTCACCTTGTGTGGTTTACCTTCTGGCGTTGGTTTGCAGGCTATCGCGTCAGAATGAGGGTTTACCCTGTGCGCACTCATTGCACTCTGAGTAGCGGCTGCGGGTTCCCTCCGAAAAAAAAAAATATTGGCGGTGCTATTACAAAAAAAAATCAGTTGTACAAAAAATTTGTACCATCGTTACTTAAGAACAATCGTGAATTCAAGAATATAGTATCACAAAGAACCCTAAAAAATTTACCAAAATAAATTATTAAGTGGTAACCAAATCCAGCTTTGAAATTATTATCAAATCGATTCTAATCATATATTTAACTAATTTCAACTAATTATCGTCCTACATATTTCACTCCTACCCAAAAATCAATTCAAAAGTAAACATGAATTAAATGAATAATGAAAAATGATGAGTGACTTTCAGTTTTTTAGAGGAAAACGATTAAGTTTTGTTCTTGAAAAAGATGAAACGATGAATCTTGAGTTTTTATTTTTGTGTTCTTGAAGAATGAAGAATAATACAAGTTTATGTTGTTGGAAATAGGAGAACTTAATATATGGGTGAGAGAACTTAAATTTTAAATTAGGGATGTTTTTGGAATAAAACGGAAGAACTCATCTAATTTATCGGAGAACTTAAAAATTGGAGAACTTATCTTTTTAGACAATAGTTTTGCCTAAGTCCTTAAGAAAATAATATATTGGACCAAAGCTATTTCTTGTAGATCTAAGGTTTTCTCCCCTAAAGAAACTGTTGGCCTCCACCATACCTTTGGTATAATAAAACCCGATGCTCTTCATCTTTTCCAAAGCCTTCTCCCGTGCCATAGTTTTTTCCTTTAAATGTTCAACAACCACTGCTTTTATATTATTATGATTGCCGATCACTGGAACCCTTTAGGCAGTCCTTCCACGAAGTTGCAAAAAAATAACAACATGACACCCATCACTAGTTACTTCCACTAGACCCCCGCAAATACCACCATGAAGATATCATCCACAAAGAAAAACAACGTCGATATTTCTATACAAGAGATGAGACATGTTGTGGTACATCAAAACAACAATAATAAATTTGTTAACCGCAAATAAAGCAGTGGTGCTAACGAGAGAAGATCCATGCATTAGAAAATATTTGAGCATGAAGTTAAGTTCTCTAGAATATGAGGGATGACGCCAAAAATAAAATTTAATAGAAGTGGCGATAATATGAGGGGTTGTATCCAAAGGCTTTCTAGCAGCAACAAGTTCCTCCCAAAAATGTCAGTTGTCGACGTAAGAAAAAGAGAAGTAACAACGATATATGTTAACTTGATGTCTATGAATTTTGTTTGGTTTTAAGCAAGATATGCTTGAGTTAAACTAGGCATAAAAATTTAGATTTATTTGCATCGATCATACGGTGAGTGATTCTCATAGAAAATGAATCTCCGAGACCCATATATATTATCAATAAAAGAGTAAAATTAGTCGGAGAAACCAAAACTGAGTTTTGATAGATAGTATACAAACAGAATCAGTTATAATTTTGTAGATAACGTGGGAGGGTTTATATTTATATAAAGTTGTTGTTTTTGAATGTTTACAAATTATGTTTTTTTAGACAATAAATAAGCATTTAGATTGGGAATAAATATAAAGAGAGTGAAGAGGAAATAAAAATATTGTAAGCTGTATGAGGACTGCCAAACACAACCTTCAAGACGGAGGATAAAATTATAGTAAGTAAAAGACAAAGCAAAATCACCAAAAATCTTAGGCCAAAAGGCTCGAAGGCACACAAAAATCGTTTTTTTTTTTTAATTTAAAAATATGAGTAATAGTTTCAGTTTAAAATTTAAAAACAAAATTGAGATTTTATTATCATTTATTTTACAAAAAGAATTATTACCAACATAAAATATATTTTTAATATTAAAAAATTAAAAATAATTCATACCTTATATCAAAAGGTTATGTTTTATAAAATTTTATAAAATTAGAATTTATACAACATTCAAATTTCATAAAACTATATGTTTTATTACTTTCAAATTTTTAAAAATTAATAAAAAACAAAACATGTATGCAAATGATCTAAATTAACTTTTAAACAAATACTAACTTTAATGTCGAATACAAAGACAATAAGTCGCACAGACGAAACACTATATGAATATTTTTATGGAAATACTTCAGACCGTGTCACAGAAAAAGATCATTAGAGAGAGACACTCTTTTTTTTTTCTCTAGAATTTTAATCTCAAAACTATTTTCAGTCAAGATATGCAAAAGCTTTGAATTTTACTATACATCCACTTTTAATCTTTCATCTTCAAGCCTTAGGAATTTAAAATTCTTTCCGAATAATAAACTACGAGGAGAGAATAAACACGCGTAGACATAAGACTAAACTGGACTTAGTTGCAGAGAAGTGGATAAAAACGCATCTAATAATTGAGTATTATTGAATGCTAAGTAACGTATATGATTGTAACATTTATTTTGTGAACTCAAAAGAGGAGATAATATCCTTAGAATGACCTTCTTTCATACAAAAGATAAATCATTTGGAAAACTATGAGCAAATTGGGAAGAACCTTACATTGTATCAGTTAAGAACCTTTCATACATTGTACCTGCTGAGTTCAATTATTATAAATCGCTTTGGTAAACAATAATAGGAGTGTTTTCAGTGAGCGAAAGTTTTTAGAGAGAGAAAGTATGAGAGCATAACTGAGTAAGAACAAAGTTTCAACCCCTTTATTAGTTCCGCCCTGGTCTTTATATAGAGGAGCAAGGACTTAGTTCATAACTGTAAGTAGTTACACAAAAGGATAAATTACCCTTAGTCCTCAATAAAGATATGTAATTAAAATCGTTCCTTTAACCTTATATTATTTACATTTAAGTCCCTGAACTTATATTTACTTATCAGTAGTCCCCTAGTTTTCATGCTAGTAAATGAATGAGAACTAACTGTCTTCGAATCATGCTAAAAACAATTTCAAAATCTGACAATAAAAAATCAATAACATCTCTCTCCTCAAATTTCGTCAGACGCAAATTTAACAATTAAAATCAATAACTTCTTTCTCCTTGAATTTTGTCAGACGCAGTGATACATCGAAGTATGCCATCAGACAATCATTCATTGAGTTATCTCCGAAGTCGATCTATAAAATCTAACCGTTTAAATTCGTCATGATTTCCTAGCTGCTAGGTTTACAGCTAGTATGACAGGTGTCGAACTCGTGACGTTGTTACCGTTTCACATTTTTCCCAATCATCACAAGACCTTTTCCACTTCTACACACATCTTCTTCTTCCTATAAATTCGTTAGCTATTTCACTTTCTGTTTCACAACCCAAAAATATTGAGAGAGAGAATGAACAAAGTTCCCAACTTTTAGTTACATTCAACGCCTACTTCAAACTTTCTAGCTGTTTTAACCGGAAATATCATACTTTTCAATCAATCTTCAACTTGTTTATAAGAAAAACCAAGATCCAGAAGATCTAAAGTAAGAATACCCAAAAACCCAAATCTCCAAAACCTGGCGATAACTTTGTCTTCGGAGCTTACCATTACTTCTGCATAAGTGAAAGAGCAGACGAATATAGAGTTGTTGGATTGATAAGCAACACTCCCCTCATAACATCAACAAAAACCATTAACTACGGTAACTTCGATCCATCCAAAGTTCCTGCTTTTTCACCTTGTCCTGTTACTAAATAGAGTCAATCTTCGAAAACTAAAACACCCAAAACCCCACTAAATACTCCTCAAATTTCAACTTATCTTACCAAGTCATCGCCTCGAACTAGTCATAAAGCTGATCAATCCTCCTCACAACAATCCGAAGCGACCCCTTCCTCTACTTATCCTTCAAGAGCTCCTAGGAAACGAACTTTTGTAGCTATGGGAGACGATTCTGATGCTGCAACAAACCCTTCTACCAACTCTCCTCCCCTGAGGGAAAATGTTGATAAAGTTACAGTAACTCAATAAAGTCCCTCGAAGAATCCTCCACAACTGAGAGACGATGAGTCAGATGTAGAAGTTGATTCCGATGCGACCCAATCAAATAACGAGGTTGATACTGATGATGAGACCTCAAAAGGATCTGAAGATGCCTTTCTGAAAAGATACAGAGTCCACGAAACAAGAAAGAGAAAAAAAAGTTTATTTATCCGATGAAGAAAGAGAAAAAAATTTGCGAGAATTTAAGATCTCTTGACGCTGGCTACATCGTTGCTTTAACGAATGTCAAATATATCTATTATGAAGAAAATCAGGCATCAGTTTGAAAACTCAATGGGGTATGGGAGACAACATCACCTTCGTCTTCCCAAAAAAGGTGAAATACCCTTAAACTGCAAGAAAAATTAGTTGGTAGTCTACCCAGAAATTATTAACTAGGGGCTTCGGTTTCCACTAGATCCGATGATCGTAGAATACTTCGAACTCCTAGATTTGTGCCCAAATCAAGTAACCCCAAATTTATGGTTCACCATTTTGTTGGTAATCATGGCCTCCCGCTTGTCCTAGATTCTAATCACCATTAAAGATTTCATATCTTTAACAAAATTATCCAAGGGACCAAAGCTTCCATTATACTACCTCACATTAGATGATGACTTGAAAATCATCGGTGACCTTTTGGAATCGGAAAAATTATAGAAGCAAAAGTTTATTTTCATTTCTAGAGCATGGGAAAATGGCAAAGAGATATCTGAAGCCAATCGATGAAAACCAAATCTTGTCTGGAAAAGCGGTGGTAAGTATTAGTATTTCTCTTTTTATATATTAAATATTTGAACTGTTGTTATCCTTATCCATTGTCAACCTATTTGTTCATATCGTAAATTCCGAGGTGTTATGCCATTCGTCGACCCAAAGCCAAAGAAATATTTGTCAAACTTGTTGTTTAGACCGAAGCAGAATGAAATAATGATATTTACACGGCCTTCGAACCAATCAATTTTCTCAATAGCCATTTGTTTCTGATCACACATGGAGCTTACCCCCCTGCAAATTTGATGGAATATCCCAACCCTCGACAAGCTGTCAAAATGTTGGTCCATCCTGATTTTAAAGTATTCTTAACCGTGCGTAATAGATCTGACAGTCATCTTCTATAAAAGAAGAAAGCAAAGAAAGAGAAAAAGGCAGCCAATATATCTGGTGCTAGCCTTTCAACAAATCCGAAGCCCAAATAATTAAAAAGCAAAACGAAAAAAGATACCATGTCAACCATTGAAGAAGAAACAAAAGAAGACCCTTTTTCGAAAAAGAAGAAACCTGTTACACCTTTGAAGAAGAAAACTTTTGTGACTATCAAAGATGTAGTGTCTGATGACGATGAGGCCATGGCTGTTGAAAATCAACAAAGTCCACAACAAGAAAAGGAAACAACTGATGAAAATGCTATAATTGTTGTTCAAGACAATCAAGATGATGATCACTTTGATCCCGATACTTTCATCAACTTAAATGAATCATAAGAGCTTACTGGAGAATAAGATCTTGTCATCCAAGAACTTCAAACTCGTCTACACAATTTTGGAAGAAGATCTGCTCCGTCCACCTCCAAAGCGTCTCCAGAAATCATTGCTTCGTATGTTCCTACTATATCTTTGGACCTCATCACTTGTCCTAGCCAACGGTTTTTCCTCCTATTCCGCCAAACCCAGCTATCCTTGCCGCACTTGAACCATTTTCCGATCTCAATACTGTAACAAAAACATGTTCTCAATAAATCGAGGCATCTCATGGTAACTTGAAACGACTGGCCAATGATATGGTTCGTTACAAAGGAATTACCGCTGATGAGAAACAGTTGAGGGAAAAAATTCAAAATCATATAATCAATCAGTTCCACTGCTTCGCAATAGCAAGGTCTGAGCTTCTCTGAGGACATTGTTTTATTAAAATCCATTTACGAGAGCAACACCAGGTCGACAAATAAAAATTGATCACTTTGCGTCAAAATGAGATAAATAAGCTCAAAGCTAAACACATTGAGGACTTAAATGCTGAGAAAAAGAACTTCGATAATCTTCATACTTCTCTTACCACATGCGAAGCAGAAAAGAAAACTTTGTCCGATGAGATAGCCAAAGTAAAAGTTGATTTTGAAAAGGAAAAATAACTTGCTATTACTACTGCAGAAGACGAATGTTCGAAGGATATGTTAGCAGCCATTAATAATGGTAAGGAGGAGAAGACCATCACACTTCTTCGGGAAATTCATGCTACCTATCCTAAGATAGATCTTTCAAGTTTTCTAGAATGATATTCCTACTGATCGATGCCCACTGGAGCCTTTGATCCTATCTCTAGCACATCGTCTGAAGAATAATCATCTGAAGAAGAATCATCTGAATGATCTTGTTATCCCTTGTACTCTTGTTGTTTTTTGCATTTGTCATATTAATATCATAACCCATGTACTCAATCGAATTATCTTAAATGACAAAGGTTTTTATTTATAATTTCTCCGTCATCAAGTTATATATTTTTTTCATTTAAAGCTAAATATTCGAAGTTGAATCATACTATATTTTAAGTTAAAACCATAAAATGCAATCCCGTCAAATATTATAATGCGTTAAATGAGCATGGCTCATCGAAAATGTTAGTGCGCATATTAAACGTAGCACTTCAGAAATCATACAGTACATTATTTGAAAGTAGCACTTTGAAAACAACATAGTGCTCTTGTTGAACGTGGTACTTCGAACATTACTCAGTGATTTTTTTTAACGTAGCACTTCAAATATGGTTGTTTCTTCGAAAAGTGTAATAAACACTTCGAAACATTATACTCTTGATCAACCTCAAAGATGATCAGTCTTTGATAAGTTATCAAGATAGTTTTAATAAACACTTGTAAACATCCATTAGCCAAAAGTGTATTTTATTGATAAAGTTGAATGTGTACATAGCGCCTCATTAAAACCTTCTTGGGCCAACATTGTAGGAAATAGTGCGCTATTCAACCAAAAGAAACAAATTCAAAATACAATAAAATTATTCCCAATATAATTTCAGATGATGTATATTCCATGGGTGTTGAAGCATCCTCCCCTGAATATCGCAGAGGCAATAAGACCCTAACCTTATCCTTTCAACAACCATATAAGGTCCTTCCCAATTCGGGGCCATTTTTCCGAGGCTCTTCTCCTTAGTATGCAATAATACTTTCCTCAACATTTTATCACCTGCTTTAAACTCCCACCTTTTTACCATCGAATTGTATATGTTCATCATAAGAGTTTGATAATAGATTACGTTCAAATGAGCTCGAACTATTTTTTCATCAATCAAATCTAAATTAGCTCTTTTAACTTCGTCATTAGATATTTCAGAATATTGAGCTATCCTAAAAGATGACATTGTAGATTCCACAGGGCTAACAACATCCATTCCGTATGCTAAATCAAAATAAGTTTCTTTAGTAGCTTCCCTAAGAGTTTCCCAATAATCCCAAAGTACTTCTTGCAAATAATTCGGCCATTTCCCTGCTGCCTCTGTCAATTTTTTCTTCAACCCATCTAAAATAGTTCTGTTTGTGACCTCGAATTGTCCATTGGCTTAGGGATGAAAATGTGTTGAAAAAAATGCTGAACTCCCATCGATGCGCAGAATGAAGTCATTTCTTTGTTATTAAACTGTGGGCCATTATCCGTATTAATTCTCTGAGGTAATCCAAAGCGGCAACAAATACTGTTTACAATGAATTTGATTACATTTTTTGCTTGTGTTCCAGATAGTGGTTCTGCTTCTGCCCACTTTGTAAAATAATCCACTGCTACAATTATCATTTTTCGTCGCCCATATACCATCGGTAAAGGCCCCACCAAATCAATCCCCTGTCTATCAAATAGTATGTCCTCGGTTATAGACATAAGTGGAACTGCTGTTTTGTGTATAGAATTGGCAAACCTTTGACAAGTATCACAGCTTCGAATTTGGCATCATTCATGATTGAAGGCCAATAAAATCCTGCAAGTAAAACCTGACGAGATAACGCTTAAAAACCACAGTGAGCTAGCCCCTCTCCATCGTGCAACTCTGATAATACCTCCTGTGGCTTTTGCCTATCTAAACACTGTAATAATGGCCTACTTAATGCATTTTTATACAAGATTTCATCCAAAACTATATATCTAAAGGCTTTACCTCTCAATTTTTTAGCCAACTTCGTATCATCTGACAATGTTCATTGAATCAAAAAATTTAAAATATCAGTTTGCCAATCGCCTTGGACTATATGTGGAGTGACAAAGGATTCCTTTATAAATTCACATTGGTCTGACTGGGTCAAAATCGAAGGACTTTCTTGTAACAAAATCAAAGGATACTCCTCATTGTAAGAAATACTTTCTAAAGAATCAGCCACCATGTTACTTCATCGACTAATATGTTCCACAACAACATGATCAAGGCTAAGAACCTTGGTTAGTCACTAGAATTGATCATGTGTATCAAAAATTCCACTGATGTTTTTTTGTATCGAAACTACCATTTTGTTGGCTTTATTTTGTATCTGTAGTCACTCACGGGTGACTATAGATACAAATCTAGACAAATAAAATTGACCAAATCTGTAAAATAAGACCAACATAAGTTACCATTTTGATACAAAAAAAACATCAGTGGTGTATATAATACATATGACCAATTCTGGTGACTAACTAGGGTTCTTAACCACATGATGAAATAGTAACATTAAGTTCTGAAGCTCCCGAAGATACATAATTAAGCGATCCTTTTTTGCCACAAAATTTCCGAATACTTGATTTGCTACTAATTGAGAATCTTTCTCTAAGCACACTTAAGTTGCTCCACATATTTTTAGCAACCTCAAACCAGCCAAAGCAGATTCATATTCAGCTTTGTTATTAGCAGCATGAAAATCAAATTTGATAGATTGAAGCATCATTTCTCCAGATGGAGCAATTAACTGAACTCCAGCACTGCATCCTGAAATACTAGACCCTCAATCTGTTCGAACAACCCACATCGAACTCGCTGATACAACATCCTGACCTTCTTCAATATCCGATCTGCTTGAATGAAATTGAACAAAACAAATCTGCCAACGCTTAAGCTTTAATCGTTGTCTAAGGTGTGAACAAGTTATCATAATCTCCTAACTTTACTGACCACTTGGTTATCCTCCCTGAAACATCACGATGTTGCAAAACATTTTATAAAGGGAACGAAGTTCAGACTTCGATAGTATGAGCTTGAAAGTAAGCGCAAATTTTCATAGCAGCAATCACCAATGCTAATTTTAATTTCTCAAGCTTCAAATAACTATTTTCTGCTACCACTAAACTTTTGCTAATATAATACATTGGCTTCAGAATTCTTGAATCTTCACTTATCAATACTACAGTTAGTGCAAAATCTGATACCGCAATGTATAAAAAAACTTTTCTCCACTTCGAGGTTTAAAAAAAATCTCTAGTGAGATAACAAGTTCTTTATGATTGTAAAGATGCTTCACAATTCGATGTCCATTCAAATCTATTTGGCCCTCGCAACACTTGAAAGAAAGGAAAACATTTGTCAGAAAATCTAGAAATAACTCTATAAAGTGTTGCTAACCTTCCTGTCAAAATTTGCACTTCTTTAATAGATCGAGGTGCATTCATTGCTATCAGAGCTTTCAAGTATTTTGGGTTAGCTTCTATTCCTCTTTCACTAATAATATAACCCAAGAACTTTCCTAATCGAACTCTGAAGGTGCACTTTTCAGGATTAAGTTTTAGTCTGATTGCCCTTAGATTAAAAAATGTTTCCTCTAAATCCTCCAGATGCGCATTATCCCTCAAACCTTTTACCATCATATCATCAATATACACCTCCATGTTTCTTTCGATCTGAGTGGAAAATGCTTTATTAATCAACATTTGATAAGTAGCTCCAGTGTTTTTCAATCCAAAAGGCATAACCTTGTAGCAATGCAATCCCTGTCAGTTATGAAGGTCGTACATTCTTGGTCCTTTGGATCCAGTTGGGTCTGATTGTATCCTACAGAAGCATCCATGAAAGTTAATATTTTATTTCCCGAAGTGGAATCAATCAGTTGATCTATTCGAGGAACATGAAATGGATCTTTAGGACATGCTCGATTTAAGTCTGTAAAATCCACACACATTCTCTATTTTCCATTCTTCTTCTTGACCACCACTGCGTTCGTCGTCTATAAAGGATACCGTGACTCTTTTATATGTCCGACCCTGGATAAAATATCCACTTTGGAAACTATTTATTCTGATTTCTCCGATGAAAATACCCTTCTTTTTTGAATTACCAGCTTCACCTTTGGATCAACAACTAAACTATGGCAAATTACTTCTATCAGCACCCCCGTCACATCCTCCGTTCTCCAAGCGAAAACGTCCAAGTTAAAAGACAAAAATTATAGCAGTTGTTGACATAGAACTGGGGTCAGTATGGTTTCTATTCGAAGTAATCTTCCTTCAGAAAAAAGAATACTCCTCAATTTCTTCACTTACTGTCAAAGACCCTCGGCTTTCCCTCGGATCGTCAACCCTTTCATCAAAATCTGAGGTCAACCCCTCTGACTGCTATTCATTCATCGGGTTTCTACTACTAGATCATCAGATCCGAAGTACAGTGACATAACACTCTCTTACAACTTTCTGGTCGCTTCGAACGACCTCTACACGATCCCCTACCACATATTTAAAACATTGATGACTATAGACACAACCCCATACATTCTGGACATCCAAGACCTTCCAAAAATAGCATTGTAACTTGTGGGATAATCCACCACCATAAAGAACACTTGGACCTTCTTCTTGAAAGGTCCCCTAAGCTCACTTCTCATTCAAATTCCCCAATCACCCTTACTATCACACTATTAAATCCTATAATCGTACGCTCCGATTGAGAAATTCAAGGAGGATTACGCATCCTGTAATATGTCGTTTTGAAAAGGACGTTCGCAGAACTAACGATGTCTATAAGCACACATCTAATTTCAACACCAGCCACTTCTGCCCCAATAAGTACCACATCTTCATGCGGCCCCGCTGTACCCTCAAGTTATCCTCATCGAACAAGATAAAAGGTATAGCCTTTTTGCTGTACAAATGATTAGACATTTTTCCTTCAATTTGAGTTGTCAAATTGACAACATGTCTCTTCCTCGAACTGTCAGTAGTACCAAGCATTGAATCGCCTCCGAAAATAGCCAATGACTCAAAAAATTCACCCAAGCTTCGCACATTTCCTTTCTTTACCGTCTCTTCAACAACCACCAAAATTAACTTGTCTGGATCCTTATCCAAATATTTTGAATCAGCATCAAATTCATCAGCCTTTGAATCTAGAATCATCAAATTCTCAATTGGCACACTTGGGTTAGTTGGCCGTGAATTGGATGCTGGAGTTTTCGATGCGCTTCCTTGTGATTTCACATAAGTCAAGAGCTTTTTATTTTCAATCTAGATTTGGACCTCGTTTTTCAATGCAATACAATCATTGGTATCATGACCATTGTCCTCGTGATATTTACAATATTTGTTATTCCGCCTCCTCCCTTGGCCTATTTATTGGAGTTGGCTTCCTGAAATTCACGAAGTTTTTGTTTTTTTCAAAAATTGCAGCTATACTTTCTGTTAAATATGGATAATACTCTAGCCTAATCCACTGATACGGCCTCGGTCTATTGTAATTGTAGGATGGGGTATGATTTGAATATCCCCTAGTTCAAGGTATAAAATTATTATTCCTCGAACGCGATTGTTGATTACCATTCGAGAGTTGCCTATGATTATTGGTCACCTGACCCGAATTTTTTGGAACATTAAATGGTCCTCCTTCGACCCTGGTTGACTCTTCAACTTTGATCTGGTCTTGAACCTGAGCCATTAGTGCTCCAAAGGTTAAAGCTTTCCTTTTTGTTGTTTCATTAGCCAGATATCCTGGCAGTAACCCCTGGTGAAAAGCTGTCATGGCCACACCTTCTTCGCAATTATCCAAACTTTCCTTAGTCAGAGCAAATATCTTTGTGTAGTCCTTTCACTTCTCTCCAACTTCCTATTTTCACTGGATAATTTTATCTCCATTCGCTCTCGTCTCCTTGATTCCAACAAACTGCCTTCGAAAACCAATAAAGAAATCCCTGAAATTCAAAATGGATCCCCTCGAAATCTGATCGTACCACTTTAACGATGTTCCTTTAAAAGTTTGTGAAAAATCACGACACACCAGCCGGTCGTCCTCTCCAAAATTCATCATGTAATTCTTGAATTGTTCGATGTGATCATCTGGATCCTGCATCCCATCGAACTTTTCAACCTTAGCAATATCAAAATGCTTCGGAAGCGTAATAGATCAAATTTCACTTGTCAACGTAGAGTTCCTCCAATCTAAACCCTGCACGTATTGATCCTCAGTCCCCATGATTGTATACAAATTCCGATCAGTCTCAGCATACTGCTTCGATGTGTTCCCCTCACACCAATTAGATCCCTCAAACAACGAGAAATGTTGTCCTTCTTACATTTGTGTTCCTTCTTATGTTTTCAGGGATGTTCCCTTTCTTGTTCCTCATTCGAAGAACTTCTATACCTTTTAAAGCTTAAGGAAGGACTTTCAACCTCTTCATCAATAGATGTGAAACATTTCTATTTGTCTTTCCCTCTGTTTTGAGAAGAATAACGTTTTTTTGGAGCTTCGAAGCGCGCCTTCTTCTGCTCATTCCTAATATGTCAATCAGACTGATTTCCAATTTCAGTTTTTCATTCACTTGTCTCACTTTGGATTTAAGCTTCGCCGAGTGAATTTCCTGCTCTCTTTGCTCGTACTTCTCATTCAACGTGTTTATTTTATCTAGGAGCTGGTTCATACGCATTTCAATATCTGATTGAGTTTGGATCGAAACAGATCCTTCTGGTCTATTTTCAGTCCCTTATAAATCTTCTCTCTGCATTTCAATTGTTGGTCGAACTAATGGATTATTTTTAGGATTCATTGCAAAATTCCAAGACTATTTTCAAGATTAACAAATTTTGAATGAGAGAATAAAACACCGATTGCTAGTTGTCCCTAGTGAAGTCGCCAATTTGGTGAGTTCAATTATTATAAGTCGCTTTAGTAAACAATAATATGAGTGTTTTAGTGAGAGAAAGTTTTTAGAGAGAGAAAGTGAGAGAACACAAGTGAGTAAGAATAAAGTTTCAACCCCTTTATTAGTTCAGCCCTTGCCTTTATATAGAGGCGCATGGACTTAGTTCATAACTGTAAGTAGTTACACAAAAGGATAAATTATCCTTAGTCCTCAATAAAGATATGTAATTAAAATTGTTCCTTTAACCTTATATTATTTACATTTAAGTCCCTGAACTTCTATTTACTTATCACTACCAACTATTTACTTTGTTGTGTTTCAATGTAAATATTTGGGGGCATACTCTTTCCTACTCTGGTGGAGCGGGAAGGTTTTAATGAGGTGTCCTAATCATATTTAATATACTATCCGTTGCATTTAAAAAAATAATTGTTGAGTTTATGAATGCATGAGGCAAATTAAACACCCATGTAACACTTTGAAATATATGTGAATGAATCGGACATGTTGAACACCCATTAAACACCTTGAAATACTTTTAAAGGGTTCAGATAAATTAAACACCGATTAAACACTTTTAACTACCACATGGAATAGTTTTGACTAGTTCGAACATATTAAAGAATGATTAAATAGTTGAAATATTTGTTTAAGTTTGTATATAATTAATGCCTACTATGTTTTAAGTATGTTTGGATTCTAATGGAATCATTTAAAAGACAAGATATAATATAAAATAGATGAAAGTAAAGATGATGTGAATACTGGTCGAATCGTCAAAGTTGTTCGACGCTTTTTATAAAAAATGTCTTGGCCACCCAAAGACTTTAGTTCACAAAGAAAAAGCAAATAAAACAACGAGATGCCTTGGCCATCCAAGGAATTTAGTTTAAAACATAAACTCAATAAAAAAATATTAACCTTAGGGCTCATTTCCTTCGGTTGTCTTCTCAACCTTTTATTTTTATTTTTCCTCTTTATCATAACTTGAGCCCTCCTCATCTTCATCATGATGGTCGGATTCATCTGATGCTATATTATATTAATCACTTTTTGTTAAAGTATGATAGGAAACTTCAATATCTGGCACATAGGCACACAACTTCCTAAGAGACCGTTTAGGGAAAGTTTTGTGGAACAAAAGGACCATATTGGATTTGAGATATTTTTCCCTTCATTCCATGGAATTTAGCACCCCCTCAGAATATTTTTTCTTGATAACAGCTATATCTTGCGCCCTTGATTTTTTTAAAGCGCTGATTTTATCGTCTATTTTCTTGAGCAAATCTTGTTGTTACTTCTTCTATTTAGACAATTGTTCGTTGGTAGCCTTTTCCTTGGCTAATGCTTCGTTCAGATTTTTAATTTCCTAGGAGGTGGAGGTTTGCAGTTCGGTATAGCTGGATTATGTTTTCTCTCGATCTTCTTTGGTTTGTTTCAATTCAGTGTTTAGTTGTTCTTTGTCCTTGACTAAGGTATCTACCTTGTTTTGTTTAGATGAAAGGGAAACCTTTAAGTTTGATTATAAGTTTGGAGGGAAGTGATATCTTTTGTTTGGGCTCTGACTTATTTTTCTAAGTTGACTATGGGCCTGATATAACCTAAGACTGCATAGCTTAAGGTGTCATCCTCATCAGACAATTCAAAAGACTCACCACCATGAATCACTGCGTTGGCTATGTTGGATGATTGAGGAAAGGTTCGGTCAAAATCCTCTTTGTCGAACTCGCTGAAGTATAAGTTCCCTATATCATAAATCAAATATCTAATGTACAAAATATCAAATATATAATGCAAACTCATTGTCTTCATATACATATGAATCACAAATTTTGATTGTATTCTATAAAACATCACTTCTTTCTTGGAGTGATAATTGTCTTGTACTTGTCGATCACCATGTTATACTCTACACACACGTCATCGTTATGTATATTGGTTTAAACAATGATTCTTTCTCGATCGAAATAAAGATACTACATATTAACACCTTGAAGAAGAAAACCATCGCGAGTATTATTTAATAATTCTAGTATACTCGAAATATGGAAAAATAATCTAAAATAATAACTTAAACGTGTATAACGTACATATTATTTCAATAAATATTTTAGAAATTAAGAACAATATTAAATATGCATATCGTATTAGCTAACAAGTAGTTAACAACAAGTCACTTTTTTCTGATGATGGCTAAGATAATGTTTTCATTGGGTCCCTGATGGCTTTGTAGCTCATGTATGTACATGCACCATATTTATGGCATAAACATAGAAATGATCTAGTTTGAAACTGCGAAAATGGTCGTATAATTAACACTCAACCAAAAAATTAAATAGTTATTCTTCTTCAAACCATGTACGACAAATGGTATACAATACAAGTCCGTCAAAATATGTATTCCCCAATCATATTGACTCAAACTCTCTAAATATTAGATGGAATAGAGCCAATCAACCTTTATTGACGTCTCGGTTTTGTTGTAAAAAAATCTACATGTTTGCATGTTAGATTGTAGCCTGAATATGCATTTATTGTGACTAGTTTTCGAGACCGAAAATGAATAACTTGGAAAATTTCAGTTAAGTTCGATGAAGTTCACACACATCCTCCATTTGTCATTTTTTATTTTTTACGAAAACTAATTTTGAATCTAGACATTGTATAGTATTTCCTTGATGTGGCCAATTTGGTTTATCATAAGAGAATGATATGTCTTCAGCTTAATAACCCGAGAGTTGGTGTTAACATATACCTTATGGCATGTTATTAAGGTCGGTACTCTTGGGGCATCATGTATATACTAGACAAAAATATCCAAAATGCTAGGTAAATTTTTTAATTTAGTTCGCAAAAACCATTATAGATCATGCCCAATACAAATTATTCATCCAAGTCCAAGTGTAACTTCCTCTAATGCTTTCCCAGCTTTATGGGACCTGTTTTGGATAATCTATATCTTCTAGAATAACATACCTCCGAGTTCATTTTTATATTCCCGAAAAAATAGAAGTAGAATAACATTATTTGACAACGTACTAACTACCATAGATTACGCAGATTTTTCAATTGAAAATATAGCTTATGCACAAATGTATAGTACACATGATATCATGTATTTTATTGAGTCAAAGTAAAAAAAAATATTGTTGTAAGACAAAAAGCTGTCTAGTATTATGAATATGTATTATATATGTTTTGCATTCCCTTAGTCTCAGAGTGACATAGAGTATTAGCTCATTGAGCACTAGAGTCTTAACTCTATTGAAGCCCATCATGAATATTTTAGACAACAAGAGAGTTGTTATGCATCAGATTTGATCTTAACTATTTTTTAAAAGGATATTCGCAGATCTTCACGAGCCAACCATGATTATTTTTTATTTCTCCCCTTTCAATTTTGACAGTGATGATAAACATATCCTTATGGGGTCTTACTACCCCCTCTCAAATCAACATCATCAAATGATATTAAGGAAGTGAATCATATTAATATAAATCGACCTCAAGTTCAGTGTTGTGTCTCTTCTTTATGGAAATGATTATTTACACGATAGTGTCATCTCCAATAATCATTCATACTATTTTCATGTTTGAATATTTTCCAAGTACTCATTACACGATCCATAAAAAATAATGATTTTAGTAGCATGGGGCGTTGCAGCTCCAGATGCTTCTTGAGGGGGCATGGCCGCCAACACCGATTCTAAACAAAATACAAATAACTAGTCATCGGTGTTAACGGCCAACCAATTAAGTATAACATAAATCGACTAATCAAAATCATACTAATTAAACTAGATTAATCATACCATATAATCAAACCAATAGAATATGTATAATACAAACCAACTAATCAAAATCAAACCATTCAAGCTCAATTAATCAAACGAGGCGATTAAGTATAACATAACTGACTAATTAGAACCAATCCATTAGAACATCAAACCATTAAACCAAAGCAATCGATTACATATAATATAAAGGGACTAAAAAAATCAAACCAATTAAACTTAACTAATCAAATCAAACCATTAAATCAAACAAATTAACTATTGTATACTACAAACCGAGTAATATAAATCAAACCAATCAAACTTGATTAATCATACCATTAAATTAAACCAACCGATTATATATAATATAATCCGACTAATTATAAATCAAACTAATCGATTGTTCCTACTTATCAAACCAACTAATATAAAGAACCAAATTCTCTTGACACCACTTAATCAACCCAACTAATTTTATGCAGTAATTACAACATATAGTTAGATAAACTTACATTATATTATAAGACATTATAGGTCTTGTCTTGTGTGTTTCTTTATACAAATTAGGGACATGGGGTGTTACTTCATCAAAAAGCATAATAAGCGGCACATCATCATTTCTTGCCGCTCGACGAGAGAAAATATATGATTTTCACCAAATTAATCTCGTATATCATCACATTTGTGAACGCACCTCAAATAAGAGGAAGGATCATGCAACGTTATACTCGCAATGACTAAACGTTGTGACTTCATCTTAGTAACACTATTAACATTACCTCTACCGTTACCTCTAAGTCTCTTCGATATATGGAGAATCATTATATTACAATAAACAAATATTTAGTTAAATGGATTTCCTAACAAATAAAATTTCACCCAAATTTAGAATTATACTCATAAAATACACATTATATATTATTTCATAAATTGACATACAAAAAAAATACAAAAATATTATAAATTTTACAACATGTGTGAAATGAATTATCATTTTTGTACAAAAAACTGCAAGACATTATCTTCATGTTCGCTTAGACGACTTAAACAATTATTCTTTCGTCCGCACGGTTTGTGCAAAAACAACAAAGTTAATGCATAAGACATGTGCAAAAATGTTCATTGTGTTTGCACATGTTGCGGGAATCTCTGTATTGTCAACCTGGAAAAAAAACAAACCATAACATTAGAAATACAACATAAAATTTATATCATTTTTATCAAGTAATAGATCTAATATTTATCAACCACTTACAAGATAAATCAAACAACAAACAACTTAAAAGCTAAACTAAAATTGGATTTTTTTTTGTTTTTTTCAAATTTTAAAATGAAATAACTAAGAATTCAATAAATGAAAATTCATAAAAAATAGTATATTTTATCTAAAGGTACCCAACATAAACTTTACTACCACATGGTACTTTAAATATTAATAATAACTATATGGTATCCAAATATGGTACTTAACTCCCATTTAATATTTAGTCTTTTCATAATACCTAAAATATCCACGATTTATGTTTAACCCCGTCATTGTTTTTAAAGTCCGTATCTTTTAAACCGTAGCTTGGATAACAATTATGAAAGTACCATCAAGTTTGTTATTTTAAAAAGAACAAAACTAGGTTCATAAATAGTATTTATTTATTTATTTATTCGTTAGACCTTGTAACCCTAGTCTCGTATTACGTTTGTCTAGCCTCACATCTTGTATTTTATTTTTCCCTGGTCTCGCATGATGTAATAGAGAGATGTGAGACAATACATGATCTAATGGAGGAACATGAGATCATATATGATAAAACGGAGAGATGCAAGATAATGCATAATGAAATAGATAGATGTGGATCATGCATTATAAAATAGAGAGACGAGAGACAAGACCTGATGAAATGGAGAGACAAAACACGAGAGATCAAACATAATGAAATGGAACGACATTAGACAAATCATGATGAAATTAAGAGATGTGAGATCATGCATGGTGAAGTAGAGATGAAGGATAAGACAAAATAAAATTGAGAGATGAGAGATGAGGGACCAGTCATGATGAAATGAAGAGACGGAAAACAAGGTATAATAAAGAGAGATGTAAGATAATGCATGATGAAATGAAGAAATAAAAGACCAATCATGATAGAATGGAGAGACGAGAGATAATGTATGATGATATAGAGAGATGAGAGACAAGATATTATGAAATGGAGAGATGCGAGACAAGGTATGATGAAGTGGAGAGATATGAGACAAGGCATGATAAAATGAAAAGATGCAAGACCAGAAATGATGAAGTGGAGAGAAAATAGACAATGCATGATAAAATGAAGATACGTAAGATAATGCATGCTGTAATATAGATATGCCAGACATGTACTATTAGAGAGATACGAGAACAAATAAGAGATAAGTAAATAAAACATTATGAAATAGAGAGACAAGATATGCGAGACAATGCGTGATGAAACAGAGAGATGCAAAGCATGTACTACTTGATGATACAAAATGAAAGACCAACCTAACTAGGTCTGGTGAAAAACAACTCAACAAAATTATTCATGCATCCAGTTTTGTTGGTCTTTAAAAAACAAAGTCGGTCGTACTTTTAGATTTTTTCCGACTTAAAATTTGAAAGATACAAATTTATTTAGAAAATAAAATAAAATATAAAGTAAGAAAAATAAATTTTGGTTAAAAAAAACTATAAGGTTATCTTTCATTTTTCCTCTTGTTTGATTTTTTTTATACAGACTGTTGTTTAAAAACTTGGCTAGACATGTTTAGATAATTAATCTTAAAAATTTACAAAAATAATCAATATATATATATATATATACATGGTTATGTATGATTAATGATTAAAATAATAATAATAATATGATAATGTATTTTTAGAAAGATTTTAATAATTAAATGATAAAAATAAAAGAGAAAGACATAAAAAGTTTAATAATTTTTTTTATAGATTTTGTTTTGTAATGATAAAATAATATTATTCTATTTAAATTATAGAAATAATAAAAATGCGAGTTTTAAAAATTATCAATTGTAACAACAATTGTTTGTATGAGATATAGTAATGCCCGATTATAAATTCAAAAATACAAGTTAGTGCATGGTTTAGTATGATTCATGCACAACAAGAATAGTAAGTGAAATATGAGTCTCCAATTAAAAAATAAAAGACTCAAATTAGTGTGCTTTAATAATTTTTAGTATGAAAATATTATTTATACCAATAATTGTAAGAGATGGATGCTTAATATTAATAACTGTTTATCGGTATGAAAATTAATTAAGATTTGAATTTTAATTAAGTTTTGATATAATATTCTTATCATAACTATAAATTATTCTCATGCTTTTTTTTTCAAATTTAATGTTGTAAAAGATTGATGCATATATTAATGACTTTCTAATGGTATGAAAACTAATTAAAATTGAATCTGAATTTCGTTTTGATATAATACTCTAAGCATAACTTTGGCTATGAAAAATAAAAATAAAAGTAAATTTATGTGAGGTATTTTTCAAATTATGTTGGGGTTGTTAATGGTTATGAGAATCAGGAAATTGATCGGAACTAAATCAATGCCTATAATTGTAAGACATTGATGGATAATATTAATAACTATATATTGGTATGATATCTAATTAAGATTTGAATCTTAAATACGTTTTGATATAATATCATTATCATAACTTTGGTTCTGAAAAGCAAAAAAAGAGAAATATAAATTTGTGTGAGGCCTTTTTCAAATTCTATTATTAGGAAAATAAAAGGTTTTAGACGAATGATGAGTATGGTTGTTAATGGTTACGAAACCAATGAATTTGATATGAACCGAACGAGTACTGATATTTGTAAGAGATTGATGCACAATATCAATAACTATCTAATGGTATGAAAACTAAATAAGATTGAATCTTAATTAAGTTTCGATATAATATCATGATCATAACTTTGGCTATGAAAAGCAAAAAACATGTAAATTTGTGTGAGGCCCTTTTTAAATTCTATTAGGTTGTTAATGATTATGAGAATTAGGAAATTGATCGGAACCGAACCAATACCTATAATTGTAAGAGATTGATGCATAATATTAATAACTATATATTAGTATGAAATATAATTAAGATTTGAATCTTAATTAAGTTTTGATATAATATAATTATCATAACTTTGGTTTCGAAAAGAAAAAAAGAGAAATGTAAATTCGTGTGAGGCCTTTTTCAAATTCTATTATTAAAAAATTAAAAAGTCTTAGACAAATGATGAGTATGATTGTTAATGGTTATGAAAACAAGGGAGTTGATCTGAATTGAACGAGTACCAATATTTGTAAAAGATTGATGCATAATATTAAAAACTTTCGAATGGTATGAAAACTAAATAAAATTGAATCTTAATTAAGTTTTGATATAATATCGTGATCATAACTTTAGCTCTAAAGGGAAAAAAATGTAAATTTGTGTGAGGTTCTTTTAAAATTCTATTAGGGTTGTTAATGGTTATGAGAATAAGGAAATTGATTGGAACCGAACCAATACCTATGTCTGTAAGAGATTGATGCATAATATTAATAACTATATATTGATATGAAAATTAATTAAGATTTGAATCTTAATTAAGTTTTTATATAATATCGGTAACATAACTTTGGTTCCCAAAAAGCAAAAAAAAATTGTAAATTCGTGTGAGGCTTTCTTCAAGTTCTATTATAAATAAAATAAAAAAGTTTTAGACCAATTATAAAATATGATTGTTAATTGCTATGAAAACAATGAATTTGATCTGAACCGATCGAGTACTAATAATTTTAAGAGATTGATGCACAATACTAATAACTATCTATTGATATGAAAACTAATAAATATTTGAATATTTATTAAGTTTTGATATAATAATGTTATCATATCTTTGCTTCTGAAAAGATAAAAAAAATGTAAATTCGTGTCATGTCCTTTTAAAATTCTATTGGGGTTGGTAAGGGTTATGAGAATCATTGATTTGATTGGAATCTAACCAATACCAATAGATTACAAGATATTGATGCATAATATTACCAACTATATATTGGTATTAAAAATAATTAAGATTTGAATCTTAATCAAGTTTTGATATAATACCATTATCATAAGCGTGGTATTGAAAAGCAAAAAAAAAAGAGAAATATAAATTCGTGTGAGACGATTTTCAACTTCTATTGTTAAGAAAATAAAAAAATTTAGACTAACAATGAGTATGGTTGTTAATGGTTATGAAAACTAGAAGTTCGATCAAACCGAATCGATAAAACTGATAAACTTGTAGAAATGATTCGGAACTGAACCGATAAAACTGATAGAACATATACGGTTTGAACCGATAAAACTGATAAAACATATAAACCAATAAGAAATCGAACTAATAAGGGTGCGAGCTAACTGGAACAACGAATCCAGAACCTGCAAGAAGAGCAGCTGAAAATAGCGTTTGAACGCGACACTAGAGAGCAAGCTATGCATGCTACCATGGCAATATGAATGACACTATTCATGTTCTAACTGCAAAAATCAAGGGTGCGAGTAAGACTCATCAACCATCAGGACTGGAGGCGAGCAAGTCCAACAGGACTGATCGCTCTTCCAAAAAGACGACAAAAAAGAAGGTGAAGGTGAGAGTGGGGGAAAAAATCGTAACAGAGGACCACGTGATGAGGTCAAACAAACGTCTACTAAGCAAGCCCGAGATGACGAGGACCCTCCTTACAATCAAATCCACCCAAAGTTATCGGCTTACAAATTGAAGGAATCACCATTTTAAGAGAAGATCCTAGAAGTCCAACTCCTGAGGCAATTCGATCCGTTCAGGATGGAAGCTTATGATGGAACAAGGGATCCGGAGAGGCACTTGGAACAGTTCAGAAACATGATGATGGCTTTCAATCCTGACGATGCAATGCTTTGCCGAGCACTATCTATGACCCTTAAGAGTAACGCCATGGATTGGTTCAGTAGCCTGCCGAAAGGGTCTATCTATGATTTTGCTGGACTATGGAAAGCATTCAGAGAGAGGTTCGTGGGCAATAAAAAACCCAAGCACGAGCGTGATTCAATCATGGATCTTTATCAGCGTCGAGGTGAGTCTCTTAAAAGTTATGTTAGACGATTTGTTCATGCCATGAATGCTTTGCCAGATCTAGCCGAGAATATGACGGTGGCTTCTTTAAAGCAAGGGCTCGAGAGAATAGGGGGACTATATGCAGATCTCATCATGTTCCCAACTAAGAACATGGGAGATCTACTTGCAAGAGCTGACACTTTTATCAGTGTTGAGGATGCCAGAAGAGGAGCGTCACCTGAGCGGTGTGAGCCAGAGGTCAAGGACGGTGGATCAGAATGGAAAAATACTAAGGATCAACCGAGGAGGGACTACAATCGAAGACCTCAGCAACTCGATCAACCAAACAGACGTTTCACTCCATTGATAGAGGCTATTTCAGTAATTTATAATCGTACAAAGGGGCGTACAAGGTATCAAGCTCCTCGAATAATGAGTGCGCCTGGGTTTAAACGATCTAATAGGTATTATTGTGCATATCATCATGACCATAGACACTCGACTGGCGAATGTTGGCAGCTGAGGGAAGAAATACAGCGCTTGATAGATAACAGTGAGTTGATTCAATATATCAAACGAACTCAACCAGATCGGCGTGAGGAAGATCGCCCTCCAAACACCGAAAAACCAGCGATTGGAGAAGGGTTGGAAGAAAACAAGCAACAGTGGTTACTGACCATATCAGGGGGAGATTGGCTGCAGGATAAGGGTTTACTCAGAATAAACGAGCTAAAAATGAATTCAATGTCTATGAGATAGATGGAAATTCCTATCGAAACTATAGAGACCCGGTCGCCGATCTCACTTTCAATGATGATGATCTCAGATGTGTAAGTTTACCCTATGAAGATGTCTTAACTTTTCACTTGGACATTGGAGGAGTGATGGTAATAAGAGTATTGGCCGATGGCGGAAGCTCGGCAAATATCATCTTCAAAGAAAGTTTTGATTGCATGCAGAATGTCCCACCATATCAACCTACTCAGCAAACATTAGTAGAATATGAAGGAAAATATTCACAGTGCGTTGGGGAGGTAGAACTGGTGGTTAAAGTCGGTCATAGAGCTACAAAGAAGGAATTAAAGACTTTATTTTTTATCTCCGACGCGCCGAGTCCTTATCATGCGATCATTAGACGACCATGGGTGCATAGGATGGAAGAAACACCATACACGTATCGACAATGCATTAAGTATCCAGTGGGTAGTTCGACAGGTATAATTCGAGGCAGCTAGAGGACCGCGCGAACTTGTTATGCAATCGCGTTGGATCCCTCAAAACCTATCCAATAGCAATTAAATGGCGGGGGAGACATTGCACCAGCAATGATGGGTCTTACCTCGCTTGAACCAGTGGATGATCCACGAGAAAATGAGGATTCACCCACAACGGATGTTACAACAGTGGACACGGTCATAGCTGTAAATAGAGTGCTTCGATTTGGGAATGAACTAATTTTAGATTCAAAGGTACGATTTGTGGACTTATCAGCAAAAACTTTATATGTATTTTCTTGGGAGGCAACTGATGTTTCAGGAGTAAGTCCTACAATTATAAGCCACGAATTGGCTATCAATCCTTGTGCTAAACCAGTACGGCAGAAACGTAGAGCATTTTCGGCTGAGAAGCAGGCCGCTATATTAGCCGAGGTTAACAAACTCACTCGGTTGGGGCACATTCGAAAAGCAAGATATCCGATTTGGATAGCTAATCCGGTTTTAGTTCAAAAAGAAGAGCGGGCAATGGAGAATGTGTGTGGATTTTACTGATTTAAACCGAGCACGTCCAAAAGATGCTTTCCCATTGCCAAGGATAGATCAGCTTATTGATTCAGCTTCAGGTTGCAAAATTCTTTCTTTTATGGATGCATATAGGATATAATCAGATTCGCATGCACCCGTCTGATCAGGAGCACACAACTTTTCAAACCGAGCGGGGCGTCTATTGTTATACAGTCATGCCCTTTGGACTGAAGAATGCGAGATCAACTTACCAAAAGCTAGTTAATCACATTTTCAATATTATTTGGGGCAGCATTTGGAAGCGTACATTGATGACATGATTATTAAAACACATGAAGAGGAGCAACACCTTAGTACCTTACAGATTGTTTTTGATTTATTACGCAAGTATAATCTTAAGCTTAACCCGAAAAAAGGTTCTTTTGGTGTGGCTAAGGGTAAATTCCTAGGCTACGTAGTAAGTCAGTAGGGTATTGAGGCAAATCCAGTTCAATTAAGTGCAATTTTTCAGATGGAACCACCAAATAATGTTAAGGAAGTTCAATGTCTTACAGGGCGATTAACAGCTTTTTCAAGGTTCATCTCACATGCTTCGGATAAAAGTCATCCCTTGTTTGAAGTGTTAATTTTCATGGACAGAAGAGTGCGACAAGGCATCTCCTGAGATTTTGTCTTCCCCTACTTTAGAAGAGCCGTTATTTATGTACTTGGCAGTATCACCTTTTTCTGTGAGTTTGGTTCTCGTGCGCGATCAAAAAGGGAAACAATAGCCAGTGTACTACACAAGTAAAACGTTGACAGATGCAAAGACAAGGTATTTAATCCTTGAAAATTTGGCTTTAAGCTTAGTTGTTGCAGCTCGGAGAATGAGACCATATTTTTCAAGGGCATGTTATCACGGTGTGAAAAACATATCCTTTGCGAACAGTGTTACAAAAACCCAATATTTCTGGCAGGTTAACTAAATGGAGCATCGAACTTGGGAAATATAACATTTGTTTTAAGCCACGTGGAGCTATAAAAGGACAAGTAGATGCAGAGGTTTTAGCAGAGTTCAGCTCGTCAAGGGAAGAGCATGATGAGATAAATAACGAACAAACATTCGAGCTCGATCAATGGATTATTGAAGTTGATAGTGCATCTTCGACAATGGGAGGAGGTGCAGACATTGTAATCAGAACTCCAACAAGAGAGGAGATTAAGCAGGCACTTCGCTTTAATTTTCCAGTTACAAATAATGCTGCAGAATATGAACCTGCCCTTTATGGCATGAAGTTTGCTTTGATATGTGGAGCTCGAGCTATTAAAATTAGATCTGATTCTCAGTTTGTGGTGAATCAGGCACGAGGTCTTTATGATGTCAAGCAAGATGGCATCAAGGAATATCTCCTAATTCTCAAGGAATATGAGTCCAAATTTACTAACGTTTCTTATGAACAGATCCCTCGAAGAGATAATTCAGCAGCTGACACTTTGGCGAAGACAGCAGCTACAGGAAACCATCCAACAATTTTGATCCAGCAGCTCCCTGTGACAGAGCTAATTTCAATGGTTGCTACAGTTAATTCATTTATTAACGATGATGATTGGCGGACTCCATACCTCCACTACTTTAATCAAAGAACGTTGCCTGCGAGTAAAAGTGAGGCTCGTGCATTGCAAATCAGAGCAACTAAGTATTGTGTTCTCGATGATATTTTGTACAGGAAAATCTCAACTAGACCTTTGCTTCGTTGTCTTGATCAAAGTGAAGCTAATTCTGTGTTGGAAAATCTACATTCAGGAGAAGCAGGAGCTCATTATGGACACCTAACATTGATTCGACGTTTCCTTCTCGCTGGGTATTACTGGCATGAGCTTGCGAGTGATGCTAAGAATCTAGTATTTCATTGTCACAAGTGTCAAGAGTATTCGAACATGCAGTATAGACCTAGCGAGCCCATGCTGAATATTCCTGTCATATGTCCGTTTGATAAGTGGGGAATAGATTTGGTGGGTCCTCTTCCAATGGCCACATGCAAGCGACAGTTTCTTATCGCGACAGATGATTATTTTTTGAAATGGGTTGAGGCTAAAGCTTTGTTTAGAACCCGCGCTCAAGAGGTATGTGATTTCATACATAATCAAATTCTGACTTGGTATGGGATTCCACGAATTTTAACGACAGACAACGGGCCTCAATTTCAAAATTCGGTCCTTACAAACTTCTGTAAACGTATGAGATTCTCCAACATTTTCCACCCCTTATTACCCTCAGGAAAATGGGCAGGTCGAGGTGACTAACAGAACGTTGTTAGAGGGGCTAAAGAAAAAGTTGGAGGGAGCTAAGGGCAAATGGCCACACAAGTTAGCAGAGGTTCCATGGCTTACATGACTACTTTGCGCTCTACAACAGGTGATACACCATTTGCTTTGGTATACGGAGCTGAAGTAGTTATCCCAGCAGAGGTCACAGTACCGAGCCATAGAATTAAAGATTATGAGGAGGAAGCAAATCTTATAGCCAAGTCAACATCTCTGGATCTAATTGATGAAAGACAAGGCCAGGCCAGGGTCCGAGCAGAGCACTATCGAAGTCTCATGAGAGGACGTTTCAATGCTCGATTGAAGCCACGATCATTCAAGGAGGGTGATTTGGTCTTGAAGAAGGTGTTTCATGGTTCTGGTAGCGGAGCAGGTGGTAAGTTAGGACCAAATTAGGAAGGCCCGTACTCAGTCATTTCAGTAGGACACCATGGCGCATACAGATTAGCAGATCAAGAAGGTCAAGCACTCAAGCATCCTTGGAATGTTAATCACCTAAAATTGTATCGCAAAAATGTATAAGATGTAAAGATGTGCTCTTTTTCCTCTCTGATGGCGCGGGGAGGGTTTTTACTAAGGCATCTAAGAACAAGCTTTTGAATCTTTTCAATATAATCATTATTTTCGCCAATATGTGTTTGAGTTGTATCTTTATAACCAGCGAATGGGTCAATGACCACGACATTCTTGGCTACGCAACAGACCATATTGAGTCCAGACTAAGTGTCTATAAACGCGAACGGGCTAATTGGCCACGCCTATGGGCTATGCAATGACCATACTGTGTCTATACTTTGTACTGGGTATATTAGCAAACTGGTTAAAGACCAAGTCTGAATAGACTATGCAATAGGGTCCATGGGACCTCTCCACGAAAATGCTATCATGGCACATGTTGGCTAATCTATGCAATGAGCCATACTGAGCTCGGGGTTATAAAGGGTCTCCGGAAAAACTCAACACATATATAGTCTACATTTACCAACATACGTTTACAATAATAATTAAAGAAAAATATGCATCGATTCGAAATAATGTAATCCAGCTACTGCAAGTAGTACCATAAGTTTAGCAAAACAAAAAGAGAAGACAACAATAAAGTTCAATGAGATAAGATTGTAAATTACTTAGAGCCACTAGGGGGTAATTGTTCGGAAGGATCCACAGCAGTGTTAGTTTCTGAGTTCTCTTGGTGGGCCACGATCGAGGTTGGGGCAGCAGGCTGGGAAAAGTGAGCAAGGGAGCCTAGATTCAGACCAGGGTTCAAGGCCATCAATTCTACAACACCTTTCTGGTTCTCCGTAGCAATCATGTCGGTTGCAACTGCGAACAGTTGTGTTTCCCTTTCCTCAACAACTGCGTTTATCTTTTCTTGCCATTTTTATTGTTCGCGCTCGAGTTGCGCACGCCCCTCTTCGACTTCCTTGGTTAATTTGCTCACCTCAAAAGTCAGAACAACAATCTGATCTTCTTGTTCCTCCACTACTCGCCTGGTTGTTGGCCCTATCCAACAGATTATCATTTTGTGTTTGCAGATCGCAGTTCATCTTCAGCAAGTTCTCGTTCTGGTTTAGCACCATTTGATGGTTTTCAGACAAAGTTGTTAACCGCTGATCATTTCATAACACAGATTCTTGCATCGACACAACCGCTTTCTCTAACCGGGCTTTAGCATCCAAGGCTTCATGTTTAACATCTTTGGCAGAGGCATAAGCATGCCTCAAGCGGATGACTTCAGTAGTGCAGAATTTGGAAGAACAAAAAAACATGGCTTTAGGTTTCCATCTCTCCATGCCAGTTACATCAACAAGAGACATATTACGATAACCCAAAATAAATAAGTTATGGTGCATCCAAACAACAAAAACTGAGGTTAAATATATATATATATATATATATATATATATATATATATATATATATCAAGTCTACGATTTGGTATGAATAGGTTAACAAGTTTTACCTCGATCGCTAGCTCTGTTTGTCTCTGCAAGAGCTCTGCGTTGGACACCTTATCATAGTAGGAAATGTCAGGTGTCCTACGTAGTTGCTCCAACATATAAGAGGAGGGATGTGGAACTTGCACTTTTGGGCGCTCCCCTGCAGGTACCCTTTGTTGACTAGTCTCCGCCGCTTTATCACTAGGGTTATTCCTTTCAGTATTCTCCACAGAGGGAGCTTGAGTTCCCAAGGATGAGCTCAATGCTAGTTTTTGAGCTGATGTTGCATAAGTTGGAGGTTGCAACACCGTATCTTTCTCAGCTCCATGGTCATTCTCTTCAGAGTTAGCTAAATCGACTATCTCCTTAGCCCCAGGAGGATTTTGTCCTTCACCAACTTCTATTACTGATGGGTTAAGAGAATCTGCTCCTTCATTTGAAGTGGCTTCGGTGCCATCACCCTCTTCATCTCATAGTTGAAATCTTCTGGTGGTTTTACCTTTTGTTTTTTCTTCCTTCTTGTATCGAGAGCACCAGAGTTAGTCTCGTCGTCTTCGTTTTCTCGTTCTGTTCGAGGGTTATTTAGTTGAGCAGCTACAGGAACAGGGGGTGCTTCTTTTTCATTTTGCTCGACAAATTTCTCTTTCTCTTTGACACCATCATTTCCTTCACCAATTGAGAGAGCTGCAGTAGAGCCGGAATCCTCAGGTTCTCCACCTTTGCGTGTTACCTGAGTGACTGCTAGCCAAACGCCAAGACTGTTTTTCTCCCGAAGCTTGTTTTCTAAAATTATTTTGAGGCGGTCCATGGTAGCTTTAGAGCCGTTTGCCATCCTGACTCCTTCTTCTGTGATGTTGAGTTCAGGTATTAGCCACAGTCCTGATTGCTGATAGTTATATCGAATGAACAATTTTTTGGGGTCTTGTTGCCAGACTTCAAATGCTAAGCTGCTAACTCTGATCAGAGGATTTATGTAATTGTATGGCCTTCCTTCTTTCCACAAAGTCTGGTTCGAGAGTTCACCTGAAGGCACAAGGATATGATAAAGGAGTTCGAACAAAGTGATATTTCATTAAAAATAAAAGCAAGGCTTACAAGTTTTCTTCCATTTGCGTTCTAGTTGAATATTTAGGGTAAGGGTGTTGTGTTCCTAATTACCCGAAACAAAGACAAAAGAATTTTTCCAATTCCTATCAGAGTTGGGTAGTTCGACAATCTTCTTAATCCCTTTAAATTGGGTATAGAAGAAAGAAATTCTGGTTAATTTGGTTACATCGGTACCCGAAAGAAGGTCTGATAAGCATACTTCGGTGTTTAACACGCGTGAGCTAAGAACAACGCTCAGCAATAGCCTCCAGATGTTTCCCCAATCACAGAGGGGTGTTCGCCTAGACCAGGAGCCCTAATGGTTACGTTCTCAGGAATATAGCATATTTCCCTTAGAACGGCAATTTTGTCATCATTTAAATTAGTATATCTATGAGCTATTTGCAAAAATTAGTTTTCTAAGTCGTTGACATCTTCGTATAACGGTTCCATAATTTTGACAACTTTAATCCTCACTGTTTTTTTGGGTGCCATGGTTTTTCTACAAACTGCAATTAGGGAAGGACATAAATCAAAATGATTGTGATGGTAAGGGCAAGTTTTTAAACCCTGAATTTCGGGTTATCTCGAGCATTCGACATATGCAAATTAGTTAAGAGGAAGCATGTTACATGAATAATTCTTGATGAAGAAAGAAGCGAACGCCTAAGATTGAGGTTATAGAGAGTTTTTTCAGAAAGAATAAAGCAGAAGTTTTGAAGAAATATTGTTTTTACAAGTAAATGAAGAAGTTATTTAAGTAATGGAACGTTTTTGTATACGCGTGTGAATTATGATGTCATTGTTTATTTGAAAATTGTGCCAGAAAACTAAATCGCCAAAAAGTAACTTCAGGAAACGACGTTATCAAAAAACGGTCACTTGTCTCAACAAAGCGTGTCAGAAAGAAACAAACACAAGACGATTCAAATTATTACTATATGGATAAGTAAAGTATTTAATTAAATTTTAATTTACAGGCTTATTAATATTTTAATAAACCTCTAAACTAGGGGGAGCCCTCATAAGGGGGGATTCCGCAGAACGCGAGAAAGGAGCACTGAAATTTTGAATTATGATGAGCAGTGAAGAAGAGAACGAGTTCTATGACATGGACGAGCTCAACAGCAAGTCGACGTCAATAATAGATAATGTGGATGAGCTCAACAGCAGGTCGATGTTAATGATAGATAACAGGGATGAGCTCACTAAGATACTTAGCTCGTCAGTAGACTGAGCTCAACGACGTACACAGCTTGATAATAGAGAAAACTTAAGAGCATGCACGGTGTTGCTGAATTTAAGATCAGGATGAGCTCGATGACGTTATAGTATAGTTGATCAAATAGATTCAAGATCAGGATGAGCTCGATGACGTCAGAGTATAGTTGATCGACTAAATGAGGAATGTGGTAAAAGGAAAAAACCTGAGCGCGTCATCAATAAGTTCGAGCTTTGCAAAACAGATCAAACCGGGTTTCGTTCATTAACTAGCTCGAGTTCGAGTTCAGCAAATTAGATCAGCTCTGGTGTTCTTAAAAGAAGAGTTCAGTTTGGATTGAAGTATAGACTGCACTTAGAGTCTTTATTTGTAATATAAACACATGTTTAAACCCACGAGTTTAAAGCGTGTTAGTTATTCCACAATTATAAGGATAGCGGTGGTAACGGTTGTTAATTCCACAGTTATAGGGATAATGGTTTAAGTGGGCTAGTGGCACTAAAAGCGTAACCTAATGTAACTACCCACTAGTCTGTTTATAAATAGGGAAAACCTATTGATGAATAAACTGATCTATTTCTTGACTAAAAAACTATAGGCTTACCGTGGCATAACTTGTTAGTTCTTTAACACTAGGAATTAGAGAACTTATCGTATTAAGGTCCCAAAAGTTATTTCTCCATATTAAACTGACTGTCTCTCCTGTAAACCACTTGTTATCAGATTTATCCTTAAACTTAATGATGGGAGGAGCTCCAAACCAGCTGTCCATCCATATGTCGACCTCTCATTTGCCAAGAACCCAAGTAATATACTTTTCAGCTTCTTTTCTGAATTCATTCATTCTGTTCCAGCTTAAGGATCCCTTCTTATTACCATTAATTTGAGAGGGATGATAATTCTCACAGTAGATACTATGACTCATCCTAGACCAGAGGGAACTCTTGCTTCTGAAAACAAACCAAAGCTTCATGGAATAAACCCTCTGATAATCAACAAGACTATGAACATTAAGACCACCCTCTTTGTAAATTTTACAAATAGAGCTCCAAGAACACCAGTGAATTTGTGTTTCTCATTAGTAGAGCCCCACAAAAATTTATTAAATATTTTTTTCTATTTTGCAGATAATAGAAGAAGGCATCTTGCAACTGTGACTCCAGTAGATAGGAATGGGAAGAAGGACACTCTTGATGATGGTGAGCCTCCCTGCATAGGAAAGGATCTTGCCCTCCCAAGCCAGAATTTTGATGTTGATCTTGTTAATCAGAGGAAAGAAATTGATGATTCTGTTGTTGGAGCTCAGGGTGACACCTAGGCAAGTAGTAGGCAGCTTTCCAATACTGAAATTAGTGAGAATTTGAAGGTTTTTAAGCTTGTTTTGATTGATGTTGCTAGCAGCTATTAACTGAGTCTTATCTCTGTTAATAACTTGGCCAGAAGCATTCTAATAAATCTGCAATAAATGACCAATTGAGTCCATAGAAGTGGTTAGACCATTTGAAAAAACTAATAAGTCATCAGCAAAGGCCAAACATGGAATATTAATTTTGCTTCTACCCTTAAACTTGATGGTTTTATCAGTATTATAAAGTTTAGCCAAGCTCTTAATTAAAGCTTCCTCAGTAAGGATGAACAAGCTATGAGATAAAAGGTCTCTTTGTCTGATTCCCTTGCTGGTTTTGAAGAAACCAACTGATCTACCATTAATCAAAATAGTAGCATAGACAGAGGTAATGATGTTACTAATAAGCTTAATAAAGTGATGGTTAGAACCAAAACTAATAAGGATTTTAAAGATAAAATCATGAGATAGGTTGTCGAAAGCATTCGACATATCAACTTTGATTATAACATTGCTGCTTTTGGTTTTCTTTTTCAGGTCATCAAGAAGCTCCTTGGCTATCAGGATGTTTTCGTGGATGAACCTGCCCTTCACATAAGCTCCCGGAACTTCTGAAATAAGATTAGGTAAAATATTAGAAACTCTGTTGTTAATTAATTTAGACATTAGTCTATTAAGAATAATGCAAATGGAAATAGGTCTAAAGTGATTGCAAGAGCTAGTGTTCTCAATTTTTAGGATTAAGCAAATGCAGTAACTTTGATCCCTTTAGGAATAGTCTTCCCTTTTAAAAACTCACTTATAGCTTTACATATATCATGCTTAATAATCAACCAACAAGTAGTTAGAAAACAAGTGTTGAAGCCATCGATGCCAGCAGCACTTAATGGCTTCAAGCACTTAATAGCATGAAAAATTTCATCCTCACTAGGCTCAGATAGCAAAAATTCATTATCTGAATCGGATAGAATGTTAGGAATATGCGTAAGGATATAAAAGCTATGAATATCATTAGAATTAGTAGGAATGGTGGAAGAAAACATATCTTTGCAGTATTTCCCCACTGATGCATCAATGAGATCTTCATCATTAGTCCACTCGTTATTGATTTTGATATTTGCTATTCTGTTTCGCCTTCTTTTCCTTTTAACAAAGTTATGATAAGTACTAGTATTTCTGTCCCCGTCTTTAATCCATGCAGAATTGTTTTTCTGTTGCCAGAAGCTTTCCTTTATTGATAGTGCAAGGAGGTTGTCAGCAAGGGCTTTGGAGAGACAGATCTTGTCTTCAATGCTTTTGCTAGCAAGAAAATTCTTCTCGAAATGGGCAACCTTGGCCTCTGTATCTTTGGCTTTGTCAAAGATGTTGCCAAAGGTATCCCTATTTCAAACCTTTAAATATCTTTTAAGCTTTTTTAATTTATTCCACAAGACATTAAGAGGGTTGACAAACATGTTTCTATGCCAGATATCTTCAACAGTCTTGATAAAACTAGGGTCCTTAGTCCACATATTAAGGAACTTAAAACTACTACTAATCTTTCTATTCTTGTTGTTAATGCAGACTTTTAAAGGGCAGTGATCAGAACAAGTACGAGCCATGTGGCTCACATCAGTGGAGTTAAAGCTGTTAGCTTAATCCTGATTGACCAGAAACCAATCCAATCTCTTGCCTTTGAGGCTCTTCATCCAGGTAAATTTGGTGCCCATAAGGTTGGTTTCGTCAAGATTACATTCACTAATCATGTCATTAAAATATTCTACACTTTGCTGACAGTAGCTATTGTAGTTGACCTGATCAGTAAAAGATCTAGAAGTGTTGAAATCACCAAGGACCATCCAATCATTCGCAGTGGTAGAGATGTTCTTCAAAACATTCTAAAGTTCAAGTCTGTTACTCCTCTGTCATTTAGCATACACTGAGGTAATACAGATCATTTTGCTGTGATTAGTAATTAGGACTTCAATATGCACCAATTGAATATGATCAATATTTATGCTGACTTGAATTTCATCTTGCCAAAAAATCCACAACTTATTAGAGGAGTTAGCATAGAAGTTACTAAATTTTAAGAAAGAAGCTATAACATCAAGTTTATTCGGAAGAATAAAAGCCTCCTAAATGAAAAAGAGCTTAATGTTGTGTCTCTTGACAATAGACTTAAGTCTTATTTGAGAAGACTTATTGCCTATTCCCCTGATGTTCCAAGACAGAACATTAATCATTGGAATCTTTGCTTGATGCATTTTTGGTCTTCACAAATAGTAAAGACTTGGTAGCTTTAGAAGTCTTCTTTTCTTGATTCTGGCCTCTTTAAGTTTCTGATTCAGGATTTTTTGAAAGCTTTTGCTTGTGTCTCTAGTCTTTAACATAGGTGTTTCTGGTAAACTGCCTATGTTGTTTTGATCAGGTGTATTGTAACCTAATTTGGACTTAGAATGATCTGGGGAAACCTGGTTACTTTCACCCTTAAGGTCCTTTATAGCTTCAATCACATCCTCAATATTATTATCCATTTGTGAAGCAGCTTTGATGTGATTTTGAGTCTCATTGTCATGTTGGGATCTTATTATAGATTTGAGCTTTTGTTTCTGATAAATAATTGATAGATCTTGAGGGTAATACTCTTATTTTGTTCTAGTTAATTTGTATTTCAAGTTGAGGGGTTTCCATAATGTCTTTACTATTAGTTCTTCCACTAGCTTGATTTTCAAGAGCATATAAGTCTTTTTGTTGCTGTTTATTTGATTTATTTTTGCAGTTATCCTCGTTGTGTCCAATATGATTACACAAATTGCAATAGTGTGGTATACTCTTGTAAGCAATCTCCACCCAACAGCCATCATTAGGACCAAACCCTATCCATATTTGATTTTGCAGCCTACATGTAACATCCAATTCAACCCAACCATAAACAGCATTGAACAAAGCTCTATTCGGAGTGGAAATCCAAGTCTGTATAAGATTGCCAATAGTCTTGAACATAGTTTCAATCATTGATTAATTGTAGAGATATTCAGGAATCTTGGAGATTCTTGTCCAAACATGGGTTATATGGCTTTCAATTTTAGGATTGAAATTTGGGGACCACTTTAACACTCTCATTATAGTGTTGCCAATGGTCCAGACAGTCTTACTCCATAAGTTGCCTAAGTCTTCCTTCAAATCGAATTCAAACAGAATGTGGTGAGGGTCTCTAGTAGAGAGACTTAGGTTAGCTTTAAACTTTCTTTCAGCAACAAAATTGTCCAGTAAATGCTTTTTTGGTATTCCTTTAGAGAAATTTCCGATCAGGGTAAACTTAGACGATTTCATCAAATTATCTTTAACTTCTTTAAGAAACTGCAATGAAATGTGGTCATTCTTGTAGCTTATAGAGTCAGGCTCAAAGCTATGCATTTCAGTAACGTTCTTCTTGAAAAGGTCAACATACTTCTTTTCCTGATGAATTGCTTTCACCTTGCAAACTATTTTCACTTTGAGAATGATTTTGTTTATCCATGAAGCAACAAACAAAAGCATATAAAGTAGATAACGAGAGAAACAAGCAGACCCACGATCAAGAGCGATGATCAGAGCAACCCAAACCGACAGCAAAAAGAACAAGCAAAACAAAGCGCTGCCCAAAGATCAACAGGGATGATTAAGGCCACGATCAAGAGAGATGATCAAAGAAATCCAAAACCAGCAACAATCAATGAGAGAACAAGCAGACCACATCACAGACCAAAGATCAACAGGGATAATCAAAGGCTACACCAGGTCCTCAGCAAGCAGAGAAGAGGAACTCAGAAAAATAACTCAAGAAAGATTCTTGAGGAGAAAGCGTTTCTTGGAGCATTCTTATTCACGTTTATGAAATACAAAATGAATTGAATGGCGCAATTAAATTAATTATGGAATGTAAATTCAACCACACAAAAGAAACTAGGTTGGAAAGGTTAATTTAGTTTATAGACATTTCACTAGACGATCTTTTGGTGGCCAAATAAAAGGGCTAGGCTAATTCAAGACCCGTTTTTTTTATAACGAGACCCGGTTACAGTGAGACTTGTCTTGGTTATAACGAGACCCCTTTTATTTACAAAAATTCCATTGATATAAATACAAAAATTTCCAAATTCCACCATTTTCTCTATTCCAAAACCCTAAACCTCTCTAAACCCATGATTTCAAAACTTAAGTTTTTTCAAATCTAACAACAAATACTTGTTAAGGTAAGCACTCTCTACACCATGGTGTATTTTTTTTTTAAATTTTCATGTGTAAATTTAGTGATATTTAGACTTTAGTATTCGGATAGAAAAATCGATTTTTTCTATAATTGTAGTTGTTTTTTTCAAATTTGAATACAATAGTTAGACGAGTAGCTTCAATTTGGCATGCTCTTTGTTAGATTTGAGATAGTGTAGGCTAGTTTTAGGATTTGGAGGTTTCGGTTCTTGATCGTGCTTAGAAATACCGGATGCACGCACGAACGTGCGTGAATCCGGCAATTCGACGCACGATCGTGCGTAGATTTACCAATTCGATCCATGTTCGTATGTAGAATTCATTATTAAATTCGTTTTATTTTGTGCAGATTAAAATGCATCTGTTCACTTTTATTGTGGTATTTGGATCTTTTTTTTAGTAATTTGCTACAGTTCAATTCTTTGTTCATGTCTAATGGTTTTTCTACTTACCCAAGAAGAACATGACTTTATTCAATGCTAATGGAGTTTCGGTTGACCATTTTCCTATGTTGCTATTTTGTTATATATATATATATATATAACACTATTAATCGTGAAAAGCAGAAAAATATTTGTTGCTTATAAAAATATATATAAATTGAGGTGTTAATCAGAAAGCATAGTTTTGGAGATGGACAAGATACTGTGCCTGACTGGAAGAACTACTCATTTTACGGGATTAGTTTTAGAGAGTGGTAGGGGAAAAGAGAGTTGCAGGTGAAAAAAGAGATATAAGTGAAATATAAGGGTTTTATACAGAGGTAATCTAATCATTTCACAATTAAAGAAAAAGAATTGATATGGGTCTAACTATAAAAAAGGGCAAAATGAGACTCTATTTGGCTATAATGAGACCCCAAATTCAGAATTTTTTTCCTTGAATGTGAAATGTCCATTTTGTCCTTCATTTATAAGTCAAAGTTTCTAACCAAAATCCAATTTTTCTCCAATTTCTCCCTAGAGCTTTCTCTCTCTAAACTAACTAAAAACTCTAAAAATTCATGGATTTGAGTGATTGGAGTGAAGGTTTCAGCTGCAACCTTGATGATTTAGCATCAGAGGAAGAAGAGCCGTTGACGGACCACTTGGAAACCGAAAATGAGGTATTTTCCAAAAAAATTCAAGTCAGTACGAATATAGCGGTACCACCGCTATATAATGGACGAACTGCAAGGTGGGAATTCGCAAATCGTGCAAAATTGTGAACGGTCCGTTCGCAGAATTTCCAGATGGACGAACGGACCGTTCGCAAAAACACCGGATGGACGAACGGTCCGTTCGCATAAATTCCAGATGGACGAACGGACTGTTCGCAATTTGGCATGATTTTCGAGTTCCTAGTTCGCGATTTCGCCAAATAAACGAGTGCACTGCTCGCGATTTGGCTGAATTTTCGAATTTGTTGTTCGCAAAAATGACCTGTTTTGGAAATTAAAGGATCATCTAGATTTAAATATGTTCTCATATAATTGCATCAATGACATATGTAGGAACCCGATCTACCGCCATGTTCGATGGCCGATTACACGAAAGTGTTTAGTACAAACACTTTTTACACCAAAGCCGATTTGGTTGATTGGGTCGAGTCCGAAAGCATAAAACTAGGATTCATTTTGGTCCGGAGTAAAAACGACGACGGTAGCAAAAGCATGAAAACTCCTAGGATATGTTTTAGGTGCGAGAGGTGCGAAGTATACAAACCTAACCCCAAACCGGAGTATGTTAAGAAGCGCCGAGAATGTTCATCGAAAAATGCGGGTGTCCGTTCTATTTAAGAGGGAGTCCGGTCTCGGAGCTACCGGGTATTGGAAAGTGGTTGTGCTAAACGGGAAACACAACCACGAACCATTTTTGCACTTGGATAGTCACTCACGAGCCGCTAGACTAAAAGTCAAAGAACAATTGTTCGTTCGTAGTCAAACGGAAGTCGGTTCTCGACCGAGAGAGATATAGCGCGGTTTGAAGATTAAAGACCCGCAAAATGTATCAAGCATGCGCACGATATACAACATTCGGCAAAAACATGATTTGGTTGATAAAGCGGACAAGACCCAAATGCAATACTTGTTTGCTAAGTTAAAAGAACACGAGTACTATGTTTGGGAGCGAAGTTGTGAAGCAACGGACGAGATCCTCGAGTTGTTTTTTGCACACCCTAAAGGATCGATTTCATGCGCACTTTTACTCAAGTTCTTATAATGGATAGCACGTACAAGACTACAAGGTATAAGATGCCTTTACTTGAAATAGTGGGCCAAACTTTGACGAAGAAGACATTTTGTGTTGCTTTTGTTTTTTTGAGCTCCGAGAAACAAGAGAACTACACTTGGGGATTGAGTGTTCTAAAGATGGTGTTGACGAACAACAAGTGCCCATTACCTAACATTATCGTCACCGATAAGGAGTTGGCTTTAATGAATGCTATCGACGATATATTTCCGGATGCAACTCATATGCTATGCACTTGGCATATTGCTAAGAACGTCACCTCTTACGCTAGAAAAGTTTTACCGAATTCGGACATGGCCGAAGAGTTCGGGGAATATTACCAAAGGGTAGCCTATTCGGCCACGCTCGAAGACTATAACAAAAACCTTGCCGATATGCACCACACGTTCGCATTTTGTCCATTGGCTATCAACTACGTTATGAAGCAATGGATTGCCGAATATGGACACAAATTCCTCAATATTCACACTAACAAATTTAAACGTTTTGGCAACCAAACTAGCAATTGGTGAGTTATATTTCCATCTCCACACAATATTTTTTAATATAAAGTGTTAGAAATCTAATGTATGTTATCTTATGTTATAGGGCGGAGAGTGCTCACTCTAGCCTCAAACGGGCAATTGGTAGTAGTATATGCACGTTCGAACAATTTTGGAAACATGTTCATGCATTGCTATCCGCTCAACACTTTAACATTTTCGAGTCATTCGAGCGTAGTAGGTATCGTCCAAGAAACTCAACTAGGGGGCCTAACAAAACCATCTACAAGGATGTCAAGGGTGAGCTTTCATCTCAAGCTATAGAATTAATAGAGACAAATCTCGCAACGGCCTTGAAAATATGGTTCACACCCGGAATGTGTGGGTGTGTTATTAGGACAACTCATAATTTACCATGTGCATGCGAATTAACTTTGATTTATAAAGAAGGAAGGCCGGTTAGAAAAGATGAGTGTGATGTCTATTGGAGTACGTTAAGGATCAAACCTAATGAGGAGTTTGATACCGAAGACGAGCTCACTAGAAAACTCTGCTTAATAGATAGCACCATCTGCGGTTACGGGCAACACATCCAAGACCATATTATAAATAGGATGATGCAAATCCTAGATCCCGCTAGAAGTCATGTTTTGGAACCTAAGGAGCCGGTTGTTACTAAGGGTAGGAAAAAAGCCGGTCATGGTAGTCTAGGCGCTAGCACTCCCGGCACGATTGGTAGCACGACCGCCTCGATAGGTAATAGAACATTTCTACCGCAAAAAAACAAGACAAAAGAAAATGCGAAAACCAAGGCTCAACCGAAGAAAGATAAAGTGCCTCGACCGAAAAAATTATCAAAGGGCCAAGATTTTAGCGGGTACAAGAGTTGGTTTCCTAGATATTTGCATGACTACATTTCTAGCGTTGAAGACGTTTCTACCGACGGTAATTACGGATTCCGGGCCGTTTCTTTGACGGTATACGGTAAATCCGATTCATGGGACCAAGTTAGACGGGATTTCATCGGCGAATTGCAAAATGAACGTCAGCTATGGGAGAGAGTGTTTGATGGTTCACAAGGTGTAGATAACCTTGTGAGAAGGTCGAACGTTTTCGAATTGTATGGTGCCAGTACTAGGCATTGGATGACGTTACCCGATTTAGGGTTAGTGATAGCCACTAGATACCAATGTATCGTATACCACATTTCACTACACCAATCGTACACTTATCTACCTCTACGCGGTGTGCCTCCTCGATCGTGTCCTAACCTCGAAGTTGGTATAGGTTTCGTTCACGGTAACCATTTCGTCAAAGTAAGTATACAAATGTGTGTTTCAATTTTATATATTATTTTTGTGACCAAATATTTATCTAGCTTTTATTTGTGTAGGGTGTGTGGAATGTACCACTTCCGGAAATTTATCCTACTTGGTTTCCGTTTCGCACGGATCATGACGTCACCGGTTGGGCAATACCGCTCGACAAGAGATTGAACAAACATAACCAAATCAAGCCCGCGCAACCATCGACCGCACACGAAGAGCCACCACGTGTCTTCGATTTGAATGAAGACTAATAATTTGATTATGCATTACTTGTTTTTATCCCGTCATGTTTGCGAATACTTTTTTTACTTTCACCTCGGTTTGTAATCGATACTCCCACGTTTTATTTATTTTGAAAATTCCATTTCATATAATTATTGTAAGAACAACTTGCACAAAACAATTAAATTGCAAGTTCCCCTAAAAATTACAATTTTATCAAAAAAAATGTGGAAAAAATTAAAAAATTGGCACAGTGGCGAATTCGCGAATGGGGAACGTTCGATTTCGCCCAAATTGCGAACTCCCACCGCTATGATTTGGCAAAATCACGAACGGGCTGTTCGCGATTTTGCCAAATCACAGCCTCCTGCATTCGCGAATCCGGCGATCTACGGCCTCCTGTGTTCGCAAAGCCCTCTGTAAATTTAGTATTTTCACCATTTTGTGACTTTCCCGACTCCAAAACTGATTTTTCTTTTTACCAACATCAAACATTAGTCAATTGACCCTAATGATTTCAATTTTGTGGGAAAAAATAACACAGAAAAGTAATAAAAAAAACTACTTCTAAGTAGGCAAAAATGGTCACATTTTGTGACTTTCCCGACTCCAAAACTGATTTTTCTTTTTAGCAACATCAAACATTAGTCAATTGGCCCTAATGATTCGAATTTTGTGGGAAAAAAAACTCAATAAAGTTAAAAAAATTACTTCAAAGTAGCCTAAAATGGTCACATTTTGTGACATTATTACGTTTATTTATTATTTTAATCTGATTTTTTTTGAACCATTATTATTAGTTGTGATTTGAAGTATAAGATACATGAACCGACACATGGAAATATATAAGATAGTATCAGTATTAGTTGTGATTTGAAGTATCATTTTCAAAGAAATGATTCAAAATTTGTAGGAAAGATTAAGATTTTAATAACATCCTAAAAACTACTTAAAAGTAGGATAGCGTTGTCAGACATGTAAGGATAACGTAATCTGGATGGGCGACAAATATGGTGACACATAATATATACAAAAAATACACACATATCGAAGATAATTATTACAACCCACGTGGTTTAAATCAGGGTCTCATTATAGCCAAAGACAACATTGCATTCGAAATAGTATGAATTTCGCTATAATGAGACCTTATCTAAATATTAAACGCCCACCAAAATTGACTCGCCCCCTATAAAATAGGACATAAAGTCTAAAAAAATACGACACTTTCGCAACCTGAAACACTCACGAAAATATAAAACTCGTTAACGTTTACATATGGAGTTTACGGCGGACGAAGATTACCAGATGCTTCGAGCTGTGAAGATTGCACGCGAGATACTGAGGGAAGATACAAGCGAATAGTTTTTCGAGCGTGTCCTATGTACGATGTATATAAACTACGGCCGTTTAGGTACAAGAGGTATCGTCGTGCGTACTCGTGAGCAGATCAAAAGCAGATACAATTTTTGCAAGCCAATACAGCATTTGTGTTTCTTGCCATCGCTTATTAAGTGAGAAGCAGCCGCCGTTTGGAACCTAACCTTGATAGACTACATCACAAGGGATATGGTAGCATTTCTAGAGGACAAAATTATTGCAAGGGGTGGAGTGAATGATGTGGAATACAAACTTACAGACGACTAAGCCTTCCACTTATGCAGTGTTACGTATTACTGGTTGTTGTTTGAAGTTGTCATTTTTCTTATCAGTTGTTGTTTGAAGTTGTGATTTTCGTATTACTGGTTGTTGTTTGAAGTTGTCATTTTTCTTATCAGTTGTTGTTTGAAGTTGTGATTTTCGTATTACTAGTTGTTGTTTGAAGTTGTCATTTTTCTTATCATTTGTTGTTTTAAGTTGTGATTTTCGTATTACTGGTTGTTAATTTAAGTTGTCATTTTCCTTATCATTTGTTGTTTTAAGTTGTGATTTTCGTATTACTGGTTGTTAATTTAAGTTGTGATTTTTTTATTAGTTGTTGTTTCAAGTTGTGGGTACCAAATAATGTCTACAAAACAAGGTAATGAAAACTTTAACAAGTTATAGCATTAACTTAAACAAACAGACAATACAGACACTACGAGATGCAAACTATTAAAAACATATCACAATGCTCAATCGTCGAAGTCGTATCCCAAGTTGTCGTCAGACGCAATCCCCTCTTCGCTCTCAGTAATCCTATTCTCAAGATACGCTACCATATCCTTCGTGATGTAGTCTGCCACAGTCATGTTCCAGACGGCAGCTGCTTCTTGCTTAATTTTAAAGGGTAGAAACAACAAACGATCCATTGGTTTGCAAAAAATGTACCTCTCCTTGATTTGGTCACAGTTACGCATAACAAAACTTTCAGTTCCTAAACGGCCGTAGTTGTAGTACATATTAGTCAATTGGCATCTATTTATATGCTCGTGGTTGTTTGGGCGAGAACTTCATTAAAAGCAGATGTTTTTGGTGGCAACTTTTTTAGGTGTCTCGTTATAGCGAAAAACCTGGGGATGGAAGTTTTGTTATAATGAGACCCCTACTATTATTGCACTACAACGTTATTGTACTTTTATAAATATTAGGTGTCGCATACTCATTCGTCACGTGTTGTTTACGGATATAATCAACCACTAATTATATCGGTGTAGTAGAAGTAGTAGTGGTTGCCTTCTCGGTTTTGGAGGGACAGCATGTGGCACTTAAGTTTATTGGTGACAGGATCAAATGGATAAAAATTAAAATTAAATTTAAATTTAAATGCTTTGACTAAGTTTATTGGTTGCAGGATCTAAAATTAATTTAATTGTTAATGCTTTTACTTAAATATATGGTATAAAAATTAAATTTAAATTCTGATGGTTGTTAATGGGTTTTAACCTAATATATTTTTGTTTTATGATGATGAACTACAATGTGATTACATTTAAAGAGTAGTTCATGTTTGAGCATATGCTTGACTTTATAACAAAAATTGAGTTTCAGCAATTTAATTGCAAGTATTCATAAAAACAGCACAAGGTACGAACATAAAAACATAATAACAAGACTACATAAAAAAAGCAAAACATATAATAATCATTTGAATATTATAATATTGTATGGAAACATATGGAGGGAATGAAGTGAAGGTTTCCCGCTTAAAAGAGATTTACGCGGGAACTAAAACAACCTTTCTCGCTAACAATTTTCGAGCTGAACCACCCAGTTCGAGTCTATAATACTATAATCAGACTATGACACTAAACATTTAAGTTATAACAATGGGTGATTTGGGTTGGAACGTACACGAAGATGCAAGCCTCCTAAACGCATTTGACTTCGTGAGAGGTACGATGCAAGAGGAGATTCCTGGCTTCATCGATGCGGTCTTGTGCAGAATGTTCTTCAACCACGGTAGGGAGGCTTCCTGCCCAGGATGTATGATGCCCCGACCACGCAGACGCGAAGAAGTTTTCGAAAGGTTAGCTTACCTTAAAATAGTGACTACACAAATCGAGTCACTTCCTTGGAAAGTCCGAACCAACGTCCGAAAGGTATTCGACATAGGATTGCAAAGTACAATTACGCAGTAGATGGTGTCATATGCGACACAGTCAGAAGAGCAACAAATAGCCGACGCAATAGCGAGCGCCGTTGAAACGTATTCAACTCCCGAAGGAAGTAGTGATTCAGATGGGTATGGAATGAACTATCCGACTTCATAGAACTAAGTGTGCAATGCTAGCTGAGGGTTAGTTTATCTACCGTTTGCTTTAGTTTATTTGCTTATGTATTTCTAATTATGTAATGCTTTTGATTAATGTGTAATTAATTTCCTTATGTATTTCTAATTATGCGAGAAATCTAGGTGCTATTGTTTAAGTGTTGTTGTTTTTAAGATACACATCATATAAGCGAAAGCAACAACTTAAGCAAAACTAAAGATTTTATCCGAACAAAAGCAACAACTAAAGAACCAAAAACAATTCCATACAACCATATCAACGAAAGCAACAACTAAAGTAAAAAAATAAGGTAGTATCAAACAATCGTCATGGTAGTCATATAATACAGATGCACTCAATCGGCATGGCGGTACTGGATCCCCAAAAGCGAACACTCATGTATCTCCCGACGCAAGTCCTCCATACTCATCGAGTCCGCTCTAGAATCAACATCAGTCACACGATCTACAAGGTGATACAGTCGTGCCTGATATGTCATCGCACTAGGGGTCTCTGGAACATGTGAAGCAGATGGACTGAGAATACTAGGATCAAGCAGAACGTACCATAGGTGGTCACTGATCCATACATCGTACAAAGAGGTCGTGCTAGGACCGTCTATAGCGTATGTGTTACCGCAAATCCTCGGGTCAACAACGTGTGACTGCCAGCATATCCACGTGGCCTCATCCCACAAGAAGCGCGTGTTCATACGCCTGCGCCTATCTGCTGGTAAAACACTCCGCAACGCCGGTGGTATGTCCTGAACGTGCCCTAGCTGTCGAGCCACCCGAAGCGGATAGTACGCCTCAACGATGTCGAACGCCTTCAGCGTGTGGTGAATCCAAGCCACAAGCTGAAAAGGGAAATGAGCACGGTGCGTCTCGTAAGGCATGAACCAAACCTGTCATATGTTAGTTAATAATCTTCAAAAAAAATAAGTAATAATAAATTAACCCTATGGAAACAAATATAACAAATCATTGTAACTCACATGGATCTCCGTCAACGAAATCAGTCCTTGTCGAATGTTGATCCGAGTCTCATCATCTGCACGAAACGGTGTTGGTACATATCGGCACATAGTCGGCATACAACACTCGTAGAGAGTGTTGATTGTGGGATTTAGGGTATAGAAGTGATCGTATATCCACGTCTCCAACAAGGCAATACAACCCGCAATCCGTAAAGTCGTGTGCAGCGACGACTTTCCTAGGTGGTGGTACAACTGAGCTAGTATATGTTGTCCCCAATTATATCTAACAGATAAGGTATAATGCTCTACAAACTGGAGGTAATCTAAAGATATACTGTTCCCCGTCTTGTTCACCAGAACACAACAACCCAGCATGTGCAGCAGATAACCCCTATTGGCACACTTTACATCACTAACAGACACGGTATCATCCTTATAACAGGGCTGCATGTACTACTTGCGTAAAAACTGTAAACGAACAGATCTACCATTACCCCCCTGTTACGCCCTAACTCATACTTAAGTTCATCCTGATCTATCCCTAATGCACTAGAATACCAAGCTAAACGCTGTCCATCACTAGGAAATGTCTGAACAACGAAATCATCACCTGTCACCGGGAGACCAGTAATGACGTGGACGTCATCTAACGTAACCGTCATCTCACCGAAACTGAAGTGAAAGCTGTTCGTCTCCGAATTCCACCTCTCCAGAAAAGCATCTACAAGATGAACGTTGGTACTCCAACGCTCCAACACATCTACCAGGGGACCGAAACAAGTCATCATAACCTGCCCTCTGACCCTGTTCTGCCCAACAAGACCCCATACACAGTGGGTACCGTACATAGAGTAGCACCGCGAGTGCCGATAAGCCTACATAAAACATAAACAACTTAGAAATAATACAAAAGAACATATAAACTTACTTTAAAACACGTCATTACTTACCTCTCCTGCAAAGACGTGGTAGGCCTCGTGCTGTGTATACTCTAGATATAGACCAGGCACATGAGGATTCACCCTCTTAAATAACTGGTCCAGCATCCCAAACCCATGGGATAGAACAGGGGCCGGAGTAGAAGCGCTAGACCTACGCCTAACAGACCGTGACCGTGACACACGGTCCTCGTGCTCTCCATCATCGCTCGAACCTGAATGTCGGACAGGTGTATGCTGCTGTCTGCGAGGCATGCTGAAATACAACATATAAATTATTAATAAATTTGGGGAAACAAACTATTTCATAAAACAAAATAAAAAATCAACATTTCTATTGATGGCAAAATTGCGAACATTGGGTTTGCAATTTCTACAAAATTGCGAACAACGAGTTCGCAATTTGGTGAAATTGTGAACCCGCTGTTTGCAATTTTGCAGTCGCTGGAAATGCAAAATTGCGAACGGGTCCTTCGCAATTTTGCACGGGTTGCGAAGGACCCGTTCGCAATCTTGCATTTCCAGCAACTGCAGCCCTAACTTCTAGATCGAAACCAAATCTCCAAAACTCAACCCAAATTCATCATCCATGGTACCAAAACGATCCTAATGCATCGACTAACACGAATCTACAACTATTTTTCCAAAAAAACAACTACATATACATGAAAATCTGACTTTTTATCAAGAACCCTAAACTCTAAAAATCACTAAAAATACTAAACTAAAATGCATAAAAATTACATGGATATGTAAAGGATTCGCACCTTAAGCTGTTTGTGATGTTGGATTTGCGAAATGTTGCTGTTTTGATTTCGAGATTTTGAGTGATTTTTAGAGAGAGAAGAGAGAAGAAGAGAGAAAAGAGAGAAGAGGGCTGAAAATAAGGGTTTTATATCAGGGATAAATGAGTCTTTTTTCGGGTCTCATTATAGCCAAATGGGGTCTCATTATAGAGGGGTCTCATTATAGCCAAATGGGGTCTCAATTCAGCTTGATATGTCTAAGGCGTTTGATAAGCTCAAGCATGACTTTATTTTTAAGGTTCTAGATAAATTTGGGGTTTCATCTAGGTTCACATGTCTTATTAAGAAAATGATTCAGTTTGTGAATGTTTCTAGTCTTGTGAATGGTGAAAGCTTTGGTTACTTTAACACTACTAAAGGTCTGCGTCAAGGTGATCCTATCTCACCCTTTCTTTTTATTATTGTTGAAGAGTTGTTCATTAGAGGTTTTAATGCTTTGATTCTTAATACTAAGAGCATGAAGTATAAATGTAGAAGTAGTATCTGTGTTAATAGCTTAGCTTTTGCAGATGACATCTTGTTATTCTTGAATTGCAAAGATACAACTGTTAACAAGCTTTGTAGTTTTTTAGACAAGTATCAATATCTTTCTGGCCAGGTTGTGAACAAGGAGAAAACTAAGGTGTTAATGGCTAAAGGTATTGAGGTTAATAAGATTAATATTGTTGTTAATCAATCTGGTTTCTCTTTTAGTCAGTTGCCTACATATTATCTTGGTGTTACCATAAGCACTAACAATAGATGCAACAACTTCAATAAGCTCATTTGTAAGGTCAGCAGTAAAATTGAGGAATGGAATATTGCTAAGCTTTCTTTTGCAGGAAGGCTTATGCTGGTGAAGTCAGTTCTTTCTAGTATTATTCTTTATTGGATGCAACCTAATATCATTCCTAAATGTATCATTTATAAGTTAGAAATCATATGGAATAAGTTTGTTTGGGGATCTTCTCATTCTGGTAAAAAGGTTCATTGGTGTAACTGGTTTAATCTGTGCAAAAGTTATAGTGAGGGTGGGCTGAATGTGAGGAATATGGATGATGTGCAGACTGCTATCTCTTTCAATCTTTGGGCTGCTTTTAGGGAGAATAATACTTTTTGGGCTAATATTATGCATAGTATCTATTGTATTAAGCATCATCCCTTGCAAGTTAGTCCCTTGAAGGCTGGTTCTTTAGTTTGGAAGAGAATGATTAGTGTTCGTGATAAAGTTGAATGTTTCATCAATTGGAAAGTTGGTAATGGTATGATTGCTTTCTGGTTGGATAACTGGACTGGTTCTGGTCCTTTTATTTCTTTTAACAGCAATGATAATAACTTGTGGTTCACTCCTGAGAAGGTTAGCTCTTATTGGTCTAACAGCTCTTGGGATTTATCTTCTGTTGAAAGCTTTATTAGTCCTGATGTTATTAATATCATAAGGAGTATTCATATTAATGATTGTAGTCAGGATGTAATGGTTTGGTCCCTTGCTAATAATGGTAAGTACAATCTTAAGGATACTTGGGAGGGTGTTAGAAGAAAGTTTGATACTGATTCTGTTTATAAAAGCATTTGGAATTCTTTAACTCCTAGTAAAAGCTCTTTCTTTCACTGGAAGATTCTTAAAAATTTTGTTGCTGTTGATTCTGTTCTTCAAAAGAGGGGTGTTGTTTTGGCTTCTAAATGCCAGTTCTGTGATGGTTGTGAAACTATTGGGCATCTTTTTGTTTCTTGTGATTTTTCTTGGTCAATCTGGATACATTTTGCTGTCATTTTTAGAATATACATGAATAGGCAGATGAGCATTAAGGTTATTTCAAAGATTTGGCAGGGTTCTCAGGCTTCTAAAGTACAGGTCAGAAGTATATCCCCTCTCTTATTCTTCACAGTATTTGGAAAGCGAGAAATCGTCTTAAGATTAAAGGCATTAAAACTTCTAATACTGCTATTATTAAACATATTATTTCCATCATTCAGAATCTTGACAAGAACATCTTCTTATCCTAAAGAAGCTATTAGTTTAGGTTGTTGTAATCATTTTAGAAGTGCTAATAGACCTGTTTATGTTAAGTGGGTCATGCCTCCTTCTGGTAGGCTTAAGATGAATGTGGATGCCTCTTGTTTAAAGAATGGTGAGGCCAGTGGTGCTGTCATAATTCGAGACAGCAATGGTAGTTTGGTTAAAGGTCAGAGTTACTTATATGGTAAGTTGTCTCCCTTATTTGCTGAGATTCATGTAATATTAGATGGTCTGCTGCTTTGTAAGGTGAATAACTGGACTTGTATTGACATATAATCTGATTCTTTAACTGCCATCAATTGGGTTACTAATAGGACTCTTGTTTTAGATTGGTTTATTAGATCGGTCATCCATTGCATTCGTAATTTGCTCCACGGCAGCATGACTATTGCTCATGTTTTTAGGGACCAAAATCATGCTGCTGATTGGCTTGCTCATCACACTATATATCAGAAGTCAACTTTCAATATAACTGCTAACTCTATTCCTATAGATTTAAAAGCTATTATGATTCTAGAACCATTGAATCTTGGTTACATAACTGCTTGATATATGTCATTGATATGCTTGCAATGTTTTGTGTAAGAATCTGATTTGTTTTCATTACCTTGATGTTGTCTCTTTTCTTGTTGGATTGCCCTGAGTCTTTTTGGCTGTTGAGAGTCCTGGTGTTGACCTTTTCGAAGCGCTGGTCCTGGCTTGTTGTAAGGTTTGAGACTGAAGTTGGTAGCTTGTTGCTGTGAAGTTGGTAGCTTGTTGCTGATTCATTTGTGGCTGAGTTGGTGCTGCTTTTCTCAATGTTGTTGGTCTTCTAATTGGCTTGATGATTGAGTCTTGGTGATGCTTGTTTTTCGATCTGCTGGATTTGTTCCTGAAGTTGATAGCTTTGGCTTATTGCTGGCTTTCGCATTGGCGTTTGGCTGAAAGGCTCTATGTTGCTGAAGCAGCTCTTCCCAGTCTTCGTTGATCCTAAGCATTTTGGGTGCCTGTTAAAGGTGTTTTTTTTTATGGTGAATGCTTAACTGAGTTCTTCTTATAGCTTTAAGGTCTTGTAATAAAGTTAGGGTTTCGATTTGGGCTTTAGGGTTTTGTATAGGGCCCTTGGTCTTTAAATTCAATTTCCCGCGTCTGTATTAACTTTCTTTATTTTAATAAATATCTCATTTTTTTTAAAAGAAATAAAAAATAAAATTAGCCTTGCCCTATAAAATATTGGGTCTTTGGTTTAGCCTAGTACTAAATAAAACGACCTTTAGCCAAAAATGGGGTGTATTTGTTTTGTACGAGAGGGGGAAATAAAGCTCTGTTTTTTATCCGTACTGTATTTTTCTTTATTATTATTGTAAAAACTTTCTATTTTAAGCATACCATAGACTGCAGTGTATGGGTTCCTCTGTTGTACTACTATCTTATTTAATGTTTGCTTTCATTTGATTTTGTGGAAGAAAGCAGAGACAAACGGATCATTTTCTTTGAAACTCTACTTTCGGTCAAATATAAGGGAGAGAGAGAGAGAGAAACAAGATTTTTGAAGAAGGCAAACATAAACATAATGAAGAATGAGAACAGAGCTAAAGATGTGAAGAAGAAGGGAAAATTTTGTGAAGATGAGAATTTGGTAACCATTATTTCAGATAGTAGTTCCGATGAGGAGATCCCTTTGTCAAAAATCAATGATTTTGAAGTTTCGAATTCCAAGAAAATGGAGGAAAACAAAACAGTGATGTCGGATGATTATTGCTCCATACAGTTTCTGGGGGAAGAACGTGCAACTCCGGAAGAAAATTGTGCTTTAACGTCTGATGATTCTGAAAAGTCCAGCGATGATGGCGATCCAGATTATAAAATGGGAGCAGAGGAGAGAGGGAGAAAAGTTTTCCAAACAGCAAAAAAGAGAAGGAAGAGGAACAGAGTAAAAGGGAGCAAAAAGAGCAAACTTTATGCTGATAATAAGAATGTTGAAGAAAAGGGTAGGAAAGGAAAAAGGGTCATTTTTATTGGAGAATATAGCGATGGTAAACTTAAACCGGAAAGCACAAGCACAAGCACAAGCACAAGCACAAGCACAAGCACTGATAAAAGAAACAAGAATGTCATGGATGAGGATAAATCTGAAACAAGAGGGAAAAAGTGTGAAGTTGTTATATTGAAGGATAAGGATGACGATGCTGCTGATACGAATACGAATACCAATACTGATGCTAAGCCTACAACTACAATGGAGGATGGTGGAGATGTTCAGAAAGAGACCAAAAAGGGAAGGACTGACTCTGAGCCTGAGGGAGTAGGAGAAGATTTCTTCAAAGTGATAGTCAATTCCATCGTAGAAGAAGGGAAGACACCTTTTGAAGAAGAGACAACTACTCTGCCAACTGCTCCTGTGAAGCGAGTTTTGTCTAACAAGTTCAAATGGACAAATGGTTTAGGGAGACCTCCAACTCCAGAACCTCCCGAGGATCCATTGGAACCACTTTGGCAAGGTTTGGAGCTCGGTAGGTGGGAAAACCACAACCATTCAGCGTTTCTTACTACTGTAAGTATACATTCTTCATTATCATCATCCGCTCTTCAGAGGCTTCCTTACATGATTGCACTAGTTACTTCTTCTTAAATGACTTCAATATAATGTCTAGTTTGTTTTCTTTTGTACACTAAGCTTTATCAGTGAGTTTTTACTTCTTTTTATACGGCGTGCAACTGATTCCTCTAACGTTCATTACACAGATAAATAGCAAGCTTTGTTATTTGACTTGTTTCATTCAACTATTAGCTAGTTTTTTAGTAACCTCATTATTTTTAACTTCGATAAGCAGGAGCAGGAGCAGAAGCAGGAGCAGGCTGAAGAACTTAAAGATTCACACTCTACAGAAGTTCACCTTACTCCTGCTATGCTTTGTAGCCAAGGGAAACACTACCTTCTTCTTGATGAAGAAATAGGTACCATATGCAAGTTCTGCCGAATTGTCAAAACTGAGATACAATATGTTATGCCCGAATTCGTAAGTCACTCGTTTTTCTTTTCGCCCATTTCATCTTTATACTACTATAGAACTGGCTGTCTCTTTTCAATCTCAGTTAGACTGTTGATTGATATGGATGCAACTATAACTTTTTTATATTTTTCTTTAATTTTCTATCTTAGTCTTGCTTTTGAATAATGTAGAGCGAAAATCCCTTTGGAAAACCGGATAGAAACGCCTCTACCTCACGGGATAGATCTAAGGTTGGTGATCTCAACTTGCCTGACTCGGATTCGGAATCACAGCCGGAAAAAAATTGGTGCGAAAGTAGACAAGGCACAGTTTGGGAATTAATTCCGGGAGTAGGAAAAACCATGTTCCAACACCAAAGACAAGGGTTTGAGTTCTTATGGAAAACTATAGCTGGATCTCTTGATTTGGAGACACTAAAAGCCCAGACCAGCACCAATGCAGAAGGAACTGGATGTGTGATATCACACGCACCAGGGACAGGAAAAACCCGTCTTGCCATAATGTTTCTTCACACCTACATGATATTATACCCGGATGCAAGGCCTGTAATTGTTGCTCCGCGAAATATGCTGCTGAACTGGGGAGAGGAGTTCCAGAAGTGGCAAGTTGGGATCACCTATCACAACCTGAATTCGTCTGAGCTATCAGGAAAGGAAAATGAAAAGGTTGTGCAATATCTTTGGCAAGCGAGTAAGACTGATAAGAGGGTCCGTGCTATCCGCTTCATGAAACTGTTTTCTTGGAAGAAAGACCGAGGTGTTTTGGGAATCAGCTACGGTCTGTTTAAAAAACTCACCAAAGAAGAAGGCGATGCAGATTTTTGTAGAATTCTTCTCGAGCAACCAGGTCTGTTCGTATTTGACGAAGGCCACACTCTAAGAAATGACAAATCGCAAATGTGGAAGGCTTTTTCGAAAATCAAAACACATAAAAGAATCATCCTTTCTGGAACACCATTCCAGAACAACTTTGTTGAGCTTTACAACACCTTCTCTCTGGCCGTTCCTAAATTTGGAGAATATATATCAGCTAGCTGCAAGCCAAATATCAGCAAGAAATTGCGGTGCAGGAAAGATGATGGAAAAGGAGAATGGGATGCAATGACGAGTTTGGATCTCGGACTTCAGGATGGACTTACAAGGGAGCAACAAGAAGACATAAGAAAAGCGGTTTCCCCATTTGTGCATGTGCATAAAGGAAACATTCTGAAGGAAAATCTTCCGGGACTAAAGCATTCAGTGGTTGTTTTAAGCCAAACCAAATTTCAGAAAATGATTCTCGATACTCTTCTTCGAGAATCAAAGAATTGTTTTTTCCGTGATACATGTGTTTCTTTGGTATCTGTCCATCCTTCTTTGCTACCTGAGAAAGTAGACATACCTGATTACAAGAGCAAAGCTGAGAAGATAAGATTGGATCCTTATGAAGGATCAAAAACACGATTCCTAATGAAACTTCTACGTTTTAGCGATGCGATCGGAGAAAAATGTTTGATTTTTGCTCAATTTCTCGAACCACTAGCCTTAATTATCGAGCAGCTCGCTAAACATTATTATTGGTATCAAGGGAAGGAGGTCCTTTACATGGACGGCAGTCAAGATGTAAAGCAAAGGCAGTCCATTGTTAAAACATTCAATGATCCAAAAAGTGAATCGAAGGTGTTGCTTGCATCAACAAAAGCTTGTTCTGAAGGAATTAGTCTTATTGGCGCTTCACGAGTTGTTTTGTTGGATACAACATGGAACCCTTCTGTGGAAAGACAAGCTATTTGCCGCGCGTACAGGCTTGGACAGAAGAGAGTAGTTCATGTTTATCATTTAATCACTTCCATCGAGGAGAAGAAGCTCGACAGACAGACTTTGAAGCACAGAATGTCTGAGCTTGTGTTCTTCCCTAACAACAAAAGCAGTACTACAGAGAAGACTAGTTCCTTCGAGACGGACGATATAGTTCTGGATGGGATGCTTCAGGACTGCACGCTCAAAAGCATTATCAAGAAGATATACAAACAAAATGAAGCTCATCTGCTTGAAACTTATGATTTATTCTAGCAAATTGGAAAGTGTGTACAAGTCAGCTTGTGAAACAAGCTTTAATTGGTTCTGAGATTCCAAATGGTTAGTTTGTTTAAGTTTTATGTGAGACACTACGTTAGCTATATATGTTCTAAGTTTGCTAAATGTTTATGTGCTTGTCTCTATCACTCCTGTTATAAAGTTAGTATATATTGACTATGCATAATTATCACAGGAGTGGTTTGGCTATGGAATTATCGATAAATAGATTTTTATTTTATATAAAATAAATTCTAAAGTTAAAAATATTGGAAGGATTGGGCTGAACTAAAGCACAAAATAAGTTTTTTTTTTTTTTTCATAAATAAGGGATGCTTTTCCAATTTATTTAAAGATATACGTAGTCTATATTCTAAACTCACTTTTTTTTTTCCAAATTCTTTTTTTTTCACGTGTTTTTCGCTCCATCTTCATTAAAAAAAACTGAACGAAAACTTGTTCTTTCGAAAATAATAAAAAACTCTATGTATTTTTCAAGAACGAATATTTCACCGATCAAAAATATCAAAAAAATAAGTTTTCTTTCAATTTTTTAATTAATTTATTTTTATTTTTAAATTTATATTTGGATAAAATCTAGATTAGAAATCGATTTGGATGGTTGAATTAAATGTAGTATTCTAATCGATTTAGAAATGATATTATCGTATGGTTATGTTGATTTGGGTTAGCTTAAGATTTTTGTATAGATTAAGAGGATTTATCGCAAAGAACAGTCGTTGAAAATACGACTGTTCTTAGCGGTACGAATACTCCGTACCACCGATATTAGCGATATGGAACCGACGGTATAAGATTTTTTGGGTTTATGCTTTAATAGTAGTCACGGTTCCAAACGTTTTTTTGCACTAGTAGTATTATTAATGCTTATTGGCGGTACATCGTTTATATTTTATATTTGTTTAACTAAGTAATATTTTGTTTTTATTGTAGGTAACAGAGTGGTAGGCCAGAATAAAACTTGATAACAATAAAAGAGTCTTAGCAAAAGGTTTATGCACGTAAATATATGCACATCTCATAAACTGAATAAGTTTGTACCTTTACCTCTATAGCTGCGACAAGTGAGTCTACGGATACCGCGCATAATGAGGGGTCTTTGCAAGGTGGCTCATCAGCTACTCATAGTGAAGCGTCACCGAACTTTAATACACGTTATGAGGTAAATGACCCCGATATGCATACTCAAACACTGAATAATACTCTCGATCTCAAGAATCTATTCTTGACACAAAATAATATCATAATGTTTCTGAAATACAAGTTTCACGAGACATACAATACTTCTATCGAGAATGTAAGTTTAATGATATATTTCAATTTATTTTTCTAATTTGGTTTATACCGATAAATATATTATTTCAATTTTTTTGTTTGATTTTGTTTCTTTTTTTTACAGTCTCAGAATGGTATATTCACCCATGCAACGTATGTATTGTTGGCCAAATAGGACCTCGTCCCCTAGGTGTTGGTTAATTATATCCTGGAAGCGACTTCATTCTGACCTATCATTCAACAAATGAGTAGATTATCCTCAAACTCCCTATCGAACGAGGGTTTCCTCGAACCCTGACATCACAATACCAATATTTTTCGAGTTCTCTTCCGATGAGATGACTATCATGTTTGACCTTAAATGGCTTAGGAATTTTTTTTATTCTGAGTTGTATTTGAATAGAAATAAGAATCATACCCGGTGATATGCTCGTGAAAGCTGCACGATCATACTTGATGTATTTTTTTGTTGCACTATTTTTCCTGATGCCAGCTAGAAATCGTTGATATAACGCGTGGGACGTGCGTGTTGGCACGACTATTTAGGGGTATGGGATAAGTGTCGAAATCGTTGATGAATACTCTTTACGACTTCATCGGTTTGTTAGATTGTCGGATGTATGATCACTTCCCTTGTTTTCGCCCTCATATAAACCGCAAGTATAACATGTCCAATCTGAAGTTTGTTAACTCATTGCCGAAGAAGCTTACGCGTACAAACATTCGACCAAAAACCTATTACTACGACATCCTTAGTGGTCTGAAAAAGATGGATGTAAATACTCTTGAATTTTTATTTAAATTTTATCAAATCCGATGTGTATCTGAGCTTGTTATGTGTTTTTTTTTAAATTTATATTGCAGTCATATGAAGATGTTAGGGAGATATTTCGAGAGCAAAAGATCAAACTTTATCATGATCTGATCAAGATTATGTTTAAAAGCTACAGATTATGCCAGATCGAGTGACGTAGCAATTCAGTTTGATCCACGAGCAACCGGTGGCTCCTCAAGAAGCTAAAACGATTATTACAAAAAGGGAGCACGTCTCATATATTGTTCATAAACAATATTAGTGAGAATGACGTAACCATTTATTTGTTGTTGATCATATGGCACGCCTTTTGGCCAGAAACCGCAAGCCGAAGAGAATTCAGTACGATCAGTATGTGAAGAGAAATGTTTGGTACGTCATAAATTCTACTTTTTTTTATACGTGTAAGGAAATAAGTACAATTAGTCTGATCAACCGTGTGTAACTTCGCACAACAAGTTATGAAAATTACCGCTCATTCACTCCTTGTTCAATTGAGTATTTTGATATTTTGTTTGATGGCATAAGCATTCGAAGACATTATCGTGTTTTTTTATTCTAAGTATGGCTATATTTATTTTTATATGTACGAAATTATCATGTATTTTATATCATATGTTGTTGTTTACTATTAGATGGTGTAATTTTTTTATAAGTTAATACTGTGATTTAGATTTGCCACACAAACGTGTAATGGTATAAAAAACGTTAGACGATTTCTTTTCAAAATTTGTTAAGTATACTAGCGGGTAAACATTGTATACCAATAATAGAATAGATGTATCATAGGTATAGAAATTACACTCTAGCGATATAAAATATTTTACGAGAGGTATACAAATTCTACACCGTGCTATGGTGACTAAAACATTTCTATCTTGTCCTGGTTTATTTTCTTATCTCTATACCGGCGGTATTAAAATTGAATAACATCGGTAGAATAGATGCACCGTAGATGTGGAAATTCCATGATGGCGATATAGTATTTGATCTACGGTATAAGAATTCTCTACCGCCGGTATGGTGACCAAAATACTAATGTTTTGTGGTTTGTTTTCTTGTCTACATACCGGTGGTATATACGTTGTATATTGCCGGTAAAATAGATGCATCATCGGTATGGAAATCATACACCGACGGCACAACAATTTTACACTGGTGGTATGCTTTTTTTTTGTTTTTGGGTTATTTTCTCGGGTCTATACCGGTGGTATAGCCCATGCATACTGCCGGAAAAATTAAAACACCCCGGTATAAAAATTCCATACGAGGGATGTAGTATCCCACCGACAGTATAACAATTCTATAATGTTGGTATGCTGAAACAAAATAATATATGGAGTTTTTAGATTATTTTCTTATCCTTATACCGGCAGTATAAACTACATACACCGCCGGTACAAAGTACGTACACCGCTAGTATAATTAATGAACCCTCAACATGTAAATTTTATATTAGTAGTGTAGTATCTTACCAACGGTATAATAATTCTATACTATCGATACTGACAACAAAGGCCTTTTTAACCTAATTTTGTTTTGCCAAATATATTTTGTCAACTAAGATTCTTGTTAATAAAAAAGCTCCCGCGGACTACAAGCTTTCCGTTTATTTTATAATTCATTTGTCTATAAAAAGCTGCAAGAATCTACCATTTTAATTCATTTACCAAAATAACATAAGCAATCAAACTCATATCAATAAAGACAGACACATGCTGCAAGTCGTCAAGTTTGTGAAGAACACGAGATCGTATGAGACCACCGATGAGTTTCGCATTGAAGTGTTGTGTATAATGATTTACATGTACGGGTACATGTACGATTATGAAACAAAACCATATATGAATCCTTGCAGTCAGGAAGTAATCTCTAGTAGTTACACTTGTTTGAAATCACAAACCATATGGTACTTTACATGAAGGAGAAAATCGTTGAAAAATAGGATGTTGAAAAGAATTACGGAAGAATTTTCTTTACAACAATGAAGGATATGACTTTAACTAATATTATGTGTTGTTTTATGTTCATTTAATGTTTCATAAGTTATTTTACTTTATGTTATGTATATTTTATTTATGTTAAATGTTATTTTTGTAAGTTATTTTCTTTTTGTATTGATGTTTAATGTATCTATTAGATTACAATATATGGAGTCGACTCTAAATATTCAAATTCGTGACTTTTCGCGTGATGTCATGCAACGAATGCATAAGTTGCTCGGGATGAGGATAATTGATTCCGCTAAGAAACATATGTTTTATGAGATTGAGTTGGACCTCATTGACAACATACTGGAACAAATGATATCAAATGTTAAAGCCCTAAAAATAAATATGCAATGATATAATTCTTTGTAAAGTGTTGTGTTATTATTTTGTCTCCAATTGTTTAATGTATTTTCTTATGATGTATTTGAATTTCATATATGAAATGTTTACCGAGTTAGCTATGATATTTTCAAATCTTTAGAACAAATATTGTAACAGTGCAGAAAAACTAAATATGAACTTTATTGGAACGCCAGTACACCCTACTAGAACCAAGGCATACCGTTACTGTACCAATCAGTGCCAAATTGCAAATGGGTATCGACCATGTACATGAAACGTACTGATGGTGTAAGTACTCTGTACCCTCAGTATGCACTCCAAATATTTTTATGATAAAAACTTGAAATGATATATTACATATTATTATTATTAATGAGTTAGGTTTTATCGAATACCTCTTTTCGAATATTAGTTTAATCAATAATGTTGTTGTTTCCTATTATTAAGTTTTTTTAAAAGTTTCATTTAGAGTTTTTTTTAATAAAAAAATAAATATATTTTTTATAATAAAAAATAAATGAGTTTTTTTGAAGAAAACGATTATGATTTAAAAAAATAAAGTTGGTTAAATTTTATTGTTTTGGATGCTTTTGATCATGATCTTATGTTTGTTTCACGGTACCCATTCATTCACTAAATTCTCCCAGAAAAAAGATAAAGTCAAAAGATTCTATTTAGTTAAAGGGTTAAAAGAGTAGAGAATTAAAAATAATAATTCTATCTTTTGGGACAACTTATAGTTTATTGGACGAAACTTTAGCATAACCTATATTGAATACAATACCTCAAAATTTTGACAGTTGGTTGTTGATTATATTCGATTTGGATAATTGACACTTTTGATTGATTTTGGCGAGAGGAAAAATATTTTTAGTTTGACTTTGATATATAAAAATTAACATTGATTAAGAGAAATAAAAACACATATATATAATAAATAGGAGCGTTACCGATAACCATCCGTAAAAGATTAAAAATACCAATAACCACCTGGATTTTGAAATTTATCAAATATTACATGCACCGTAAATCCTTCCAGCAATACCCGTGAACACACAAAACACGCACAACATTCATATATTTCAAATCCTAACTCAATTTTGTTTTTCCAAAAACATATTTATTTTTTATTTTTTATACGAACAAAACGAAATTTATGAGTGATATTTTTGGAGAATTACTTTTTCTGAAACTAAGTTGGCACAAAAAAGGATTCCAATATGTTTTTTCTAAAACATTTTTTAAGACATAAATACACATATTTTTCAACAACAAAGAAAGTTAGTTGTTTCACATCCATTTAACACTTATTTTCACCAAACAAGTTTGCATTTGTTTTCTTCACATAACCACACTTATTTAGCAACGAAAACCTTAGTGACGCAACTATTTTGTTCTTATTTACATAATATATTTAAATTTAATTACGCAACTAAAACATAGTTACTTTTAAGAAACCAAATTACTCGTATTTTTGCACCCAGACACATTCCAAAAAGAAATTAAAAATATTATTTTCAACACAAAAATATACATATTTTTGCGACTACAATAACGTTAGCTGCTTCACACTCATTTACATTAATTTTCACAAACAATTTTATATTTTGTTTTTTCACACAATAAGACTTGTTTAGCAATCAAAATCTTAGTTACATAACTATTTTTTCTTTTTATTTACCCAATACATTTGCATGTAATAACAGAAATAGAGCACAATTAATTTTTAGCAACCAAATTACACATATTTTTGCACACAAATGCAATATATTTTACAACACCATAAAATTTAGCCGTTTAACACCCATTTGACATGTATTTTTTCAAAACAAGTTTTTGTTTTTTTAACACAATCATACTTATTTAGCAACAAAAGTCATAGTTACGCAACTATTTTCTTCTTAATGATGCAACACATTCTCACATAATTACGCAACTGTAATACAATTTTTGTTTAGCAATACGTAATTAAGCAACTAGAACAAAGTTGTTTTTTAAAAACCAAATTACACGTAATTACGCAACTAGAACATTGTTTTTATTTCCAAACTTATTACACAACCAAGTTATACGTATTTAAGCAACTAAAATAATTTAAATATATATTTCACGGATCTAGTTGTGTTCGTCTTAAAAATCAAAAGTAATGGTATTTTTAGATTTTATTTTTGGAGCTATAGTTTGAAAGATATGACACTTAAAAAATAAAAAACAGGAGAGAGAAAAATATTTCAAGGTATAAAAGAAAGTCCACGTAGCTATCTATACTTTTAATTCAAAACCAAATGGCTATTCGTACTTCATCAAACATTTGGTAGTTATTAGTAAATAAGTTTGGTGTTATGTTGTTATTGGTAGATTATATATATAATATAAATATAATTTTAGTCATTTAAGTTTTTTTTATTGCATTGATTTTATCTTTATATGTCTAATATATTATTAATATTAAAAAAGGTTAAATAATTTTAACATAATCCGAACAACTCATGTTGGTTTGGTATATCATAATTTTTTGAAATATAAGAGTTTTAAGATTTTATTGTTCCATGTGAAAAGTTATGAGATTTGATATAGTTGAATTTTTTATTATTGAACTTGTGGACTTTTGTTTAGATGAACTTCTTGGGTTGTGTTGCTTATCTCCTCATGTTTTGTGTATTACCGATCTTAATTATTTTAATCGAACTGATGTGAATTCAGGTAGATATTGTCTTTACTCATGTTTTGTTTAAAGTTTTTTCAGTCAATACTTCACTTGAGGATTAAAAATTTATTTTAGTGAAGAAACAAAGAGTACACAAATGTAGTGGATTACTAGTATAAGTGGTGTACTTTTTGCCGAAAATAAAAAATGTTTGGTAGTTAGAAAAAGTGTTTAGTCCCTTTCGTACTTTGAATAAAACATTAAATACGGTTAGTGATGAGATTAAAAAAATATATTATACACTTTTATTTTTCCCCAAGATTTATTTGTAAGTTTTGGATTCTAGAAGGATTACCCAAATGATAGCCATGTGAAATAAAAACATTCGAGAGGATCGGAGGCATGACTCATGCAGTCATTTTACTTAAGGAATACAAAGAGTTGTAAAATTTATTGGTGTGCTAAGAAGCCTGGGTTGCGATGCGTGGCCACATATGGTACTGCAATCTAGGTATATGTCGTTGTTACAATTGGAAGACTATGTCAATAATTAGATGAGCTTTTCCTAGATGGGCAAGATGAATCATGTTTATTTTATAAATATTAAAATATCATTTGAGGTAAATCTTTATATATTTAGTTTTACTTAGTCTTCATTCTAAAAATAGTTTGTGTACTTATTATCGATTCAGACTCCAACAATGAAAGGTGAAGCACCCATAACTGCTAAAAATTGATTCTATTTTGGGAGTAATCTCTTAGGCCCCCATGCGTGACACTATTGAAGCCCATTTTGATCAGGAGATTCATATTTTGTTTCATGTTGAGCCTATTTTTATTACTCATTTGCACTATTAGTTTGATAATTATAATAACCATATAATTTATAATTTTTTTTTGTCTAGAATCTTAATAATCAGTCAATAATCTTAATAAGCAGTCCATCATCATATCATTCATTTCTCTTAACAAACGTTTGTCCTCAAGCTTTAATGCACCAAGTATAATTGCAAATGTACGTTGATATATTCCTCTCTTGTTAATCTTTTCAATCAATATTTTGCAAAGACTCGACTCTTAAGCTTATAATAATGCATCAATTATTTTCATGATATCCACCTACATAATTTTTAATAAACTTGATCCAACATGATAAAATTATACACAAAATAAGTAAAATAGTCACAAATAGAAATTATAAGCTCAATATGATCTACCAGAACAACCTCACATCCTTTCACTTTATTCGGCATATAATACATTTCAATACCTTGGATATATTGAGGTGTTTAGATACAATAAAAAATCCGCTACATGTTTGCTCGAATAATTGTGGATTGATTATGTTGAACTCTCTAAAGAATACACATTAGGAAAAATATTCTTACATGGCATTGATAAACCATCTTGCACAACCGGTAAGATTTCATAACTTGGAATGATAAAATTATTTATATTGCATTTAATTCCGACGTGAATACAAGCATGTGAATTAGTAGTAAAATTATACCTAAAAATTCATCTTACAACTCAAGAATTATACCCAACTTGTAATTGGTGACAAGTATTATAGAGATATTTGAGTATATGTGTTACCACTAGGGATGACAATGGGTCGGGATGGGTGCGGGTATAGCTAAACCCGTAACCTATCCCGTCTATATTTTTTCGAACTCATACCCTAACCCGTAGGCATCGGGTAGTAATATTTTTTTCTCACACCGAACCCGCCGGGTTTGAGTACCCATTCGCGGGTACGCATTGAAGTTATGGTTTTTTTTTAAATAATTACCCACTCGTCTTTTGAGTAAGTTGATTCTATAAAAAAAATCACTCTAACTCAATGCTAATTGTTATCTATTAATAATTAATATAAAGTTTTGGTATATGTTAGTAAATTATCTTCTTTTAATTTAATTATATTATTAGGTAGTCTTGAGTTTGTTATTAATTACAGAAAAAAAATAAAAATAGTTAAAAAATATAAATCATCAAATTTAACATTTAAATGTAAAATATTATTTTGTTATTCTATTAATAATTGATGTATGATTTTGGTATATGTTAGTAACTTTTTTATTTAATAAATAATAATATTATTAAACCAAACAAATTAAAAATGAGAAATTAAAACATCAAATTTAATGTTTAGTGTAGAAAGATTTTTTAAAAAAAATATACCGTATCTAGTGATAATTAGCAAATATTTTTTATTTTATAATGTTATTAATAATTAATATATGATTTTGGTATACGTTAGTATTTTTTTAAAAATTTAATTAATAATATTAATAATGTTAGACATATATTCCCAGTATGTAGAGAAATATAAAAAATATTAAAAGAAAGAAAGTGAAAAATAAATTTAATGTTCAAATGTAGAATAATATTTTTTCAAAAATATATTGTATATATTAGAAATTAATATATGGTTTTGGTATTATAATAGACATATACTAATATTAATAAATTAATTTTAAAGCTTGATAAATAATATTAAATAATATAATATTTTATATAATATTAATTTAACGGGTACCCGTCGGATATTACCCAGCAGGTCGGATTCGTGTTAGGTACCCGTCGGGTATTACCTAGTGGGTCAAGTTTGGGCTGGGTACCCGTCAGGTATTACCCAGTGGGTCGGGTTCGGGTTGGGTACCCGTGAGAAATTTCTTAAACTGATAACCCATCACATACCCAGTGGATAGTAAATTTTCAAACCCACAACCCATCCGTGAGAAATTTTTAAAACTCATAACGCATCTCATCGGGTCGGGTAACCACAGGTTCGGAAAAAAATTACCATTCCTAGTTACCACCAATATAATATGTAATCTCTAAAACTTTTAGTGACCAACTTAATTTGCAAATGTCTAGAATTATCATGTTTATGAGTAAAAATGACTGAATTATATGAATGACATAATTATCCACGATATCACTCCATCAACTTCGGGTAATGCATGTTGAATCGAATCAACCATATATTTTCTAAACAATTAACAACATAAACTAACATAACATTTATAAATCCAAGATTTTTTTCTTTGTTTTTATTTCTTTAATTAAAGAACAAAATAATAAAGAAAAAAAAAAGATATAATCAAACTTCTCCTAGAACTAAAGCTCAGATACCAACTCATATGAACTCCACCAACAAGTTTGGTGAAATCTAATAGCTATAATGGTTTTAGACCCCAATAACGTATGAGTAATGTTTTTTTAGTCTTGAATATTCACCTATGTAAATTAGAACCACAACAATGAGTTTAATATTTGAACGCCACAAGAATATCTTGATAAGTTCAAGAGTTCTTCTAAAAACTAAAAGAACACACCTCACAATACAATAATATTTATGAAATCCAATTTTTTTTACAAATCTTGTGAAGCCTCATGTTACACTTAAAACAACCTAAGTATAAAATGGTCACAAATGAGTATCAAATTGAACATTAATAATAAGGCTCTTAGATTTTTAAAGCAGGCCAAAAGGCCAACTAAAGTCATTTAATAATTAGACCATTCTATTTCCACTTTAATAGACGTGGTTGTTATTTATTTAATCAATCGTTTTGATTACAATAATATGATTAGCACTCTTTATCTTAATCTACACTTTTTACTTTCTCAAGTGAGTCTTATCATTTTTCGCCACTTTTTTCTACCAGAAACTTACAAAATATTGTATGATCTCTTTTGGGTTTTTATTATACATAAAATGGGATAAACTTGATAAATATAATAATGTAAGATTGGTGAATATTCTCATTATCTAGAATCTCAATAATCGCTTCATACTCTCATATATAGGAAAGTTAACCATTGCATGAGTTAGAAAATGCCCGAGATTTTCATGTTCTAGATGCTTCAAATGTTCGTACTGAAGAATAACATGGTGATCTTGATAAATATTAGTTATATATATAATACCCACACAAATGTAATACTTTGTTGATATTATAGGTTATGATTTATTAATTGAAGCGTATGGAGATGTTCTTGAACCTGAGAGTTATCATGATACTATGAAAATAACTGATAAGACAAAGTGTCTAAAGGCCATGATAAGTATTTTAAAGATAAGATAAATTCTTGTAAAGCAGTCGAATAGTCAGAATCTTATTGGGTATAAATAGATATTTAAGAATAAGCAAGGTATTCCCGGAGTTGATTTATCCAGTTACAAAGGTAGGCTGCTAGCTAAGGGCTTAACACAAAAGAATAGTGTTGATTTCAATAAAAATAATTGGCCGGTTATAAAACAAACCTCAATAAGGATTATGATAACATTTGTTGCTATATTTGATATTGAGTAGATCAAATTGATGTTACTAATTCTTTCTTGTATGATGAACTAGATAAAACTATCTACATAATTCAGCATCAAGGTTTTAAAATAAGAGAATGAAAGATATGTGTGTTGTTGAAGATACCCCTATATAGACTAAAATAGTCGTCGAGAGCAATAGAATCAAATATTTGATTTTATTATGAGCTCCATCAAGTATGAGATATAATTGTTTCTGCTGTAATGGGAACATGCATGGAGAGGCAAGTCATGTTGCTACTGTATCTGGGTGACATACTGATAGTTAGAAACGACAAAAAGAGGATTGAAATTGTGAAAACCTAATTGAATAGACAGTTTGAGATGAAGGATATGACAGAGGCTCAGATGATACATGGTATAGAAATCAAGAGGAATATATTAAGAGGGTATATATATTATTGGCTCAACATGTATACATACATAATGTTCTCAAAAAGTTTGGTATATCTCAACCACAAGAGGGGGAACTCCTGTTGATTCCCGTTTCAAACTTAGTACAACTCGAGCACCAACCGAAGTAAAAGATTATACTAATGCTCTTCATATAATGACAAATCTAAAATTATCTTAGCAAAATAAGCATGTAGATTAACTTCGTTTTATCCGAGATATTTAGAGAGAGAGAGAGCAAGTGAAAGTGGTAAAGATTGCAAGTATTGAAAAAATTTCGGCTGTTATGACCAATGTATTATTGTTTTTATGTAATGCATATAACTTGTGCAAATCTCAAAAGAAATTGGACTGGACGTTTCTAAAGAATAGTTGGACCATGATTAAGTGTATACTAAAAATGACTACAACAGTAACCGTCAAAACTTAAGGGCCAAGACTTGAGTTGGACATGACTTAAGGACATGTGTAAGAAGCATGAGTTGAGACGAGCCTTAGGTGCAGAGACGTTTGTCGGAACCTAGGGGAATGAGTTGTCCCAACACTTGTATAAGGATCTTTTGGAGCCAAATTTGAAGATCATTAGCTAATGTAAATTAGGTGCATGAAACTTTTTAGTCAAGGCTTTTGAAGATACTACAGTATTTTTGGAAGGAACTGGGTTTTGCTATTATGTAAAAGATATGAAATATGTAGAACAGCATCAGATGTTGTTTACGGTATTTAATCTAAGTGTGCTAATAGAGGGTATAATAATATTCGTGTACCAAATTCCATGTGACAGATGATGGTGTACTACCTATTAATTTGTACATGCCAATACATATGTCAGGATGACTATTGATAAGGTGGCTATTATCGACATAGAGTTTATTGGGAAAGATGAGATTTAATAAAGAATAAAATGAGTGGAAAGAGAACTCAGTGGCAAAGAACTGAGGCCCAACCAAGGGGTATCAACTTTATAATAAAGCATCACGTACACTATCAGGAAAGATAATCGCAGGAAATTACGTTAAGGCCTAAACGAGGGTCGTTAACGTCATATGATGAAAACCAACCGAGCAGAAGTCATACGGAAAGGTCAACATAAGTTGATCGAGGCCTGCCCAAACAATAAAGAAACCGAGCATAGATCATAAGCTGGTGATAACTAAATCAAGATCTTACCAAGCAGAAGCCACACACTAAAAGAAACGGGCAAAGCGAGGCCCATCAAGGAACGATGCACGTCTATCGATGCCTATGACGATTAGTCATCAGCAACGACTAATGAATATGTCAGAAAGGAAATCAACGCTTATTAAAATAAATGTTGACTAGATGACATACGTAATGCACTATAACCAGAGTAATGATCATAATTAGTGGAATTATGTAATTAGTACGAAAGTGAAATTACTTTGTAAATAGCATAAATATGGTTACGATTATGTAAAAATGATCTTCTTCTCGAATACAACAAGTTATTACTTGTCAAATATTTGTTAGATTTTCCCTTATCAAATTCGGCGTCGTCTCTGGAAACTTCTGAGAAAAACACATATACTTATTTTTGAACAAATGGTAGTAACAATATCCGGAATCGAAAGGGAAACCTATGAGAGAAACGTTACAATGGAAAACCAATCACCTTTACACAACCAAGTTGTCGGGGCTGAATCAAGTACCGCCCTTTGGTGTAACCCTCTATGAAAACCAAAATTTGGAGGTAGTGGAAACTCCGGTAGATACGTACCCCGCTCTAGTCGATCTTGAAATTGTCCCACTCACGGTGGATGTTGTGGCGCATCATGTCAGCCCCGTCGGTGGAACAGATGACCCCATTGATGCCTTATGTATTTAGTGATTGGAAGAGTAGGCCCCACTAATAAAGCAGAGTCAATAAAGGGCTGTTCACGAACAGGAGGCCAAATATCAGACGGCTAAAGAATCTTGGTAGAGATGAATAAGGCTCTCCATGCGTTTAAAACTAGGCTACGGGGAGAAAGCAGAGGGAAACTGCAACCCAGAATTGAGGCCAATCGAGCACCTCGAAGAGATAGATCTTCCAAACGCAAAGAGCACAACGAGAGGAACGAGAAAGCAGTGGCAAAAACAGATCCAAAGAAAGAGAGCACCACCGCGAGATCAAGCAGGACGTTCAAAAAACGTTAAGGAGAATGAGGCCTAACAATACGATTAAGTCCACCCTAAACTAGCATCCTACGTGCTCAAAGAATCTCCGTTCATGGAAAAGATCCTCGCGGCCGAACTCCCCCGCAATTTTGACCCATTCAGCATGGTAGCTTATGATGTAATGGGTGATCCAATAAGGTACTCGGAGGAGTTCAAGAATATTATGATGAAGTTTAACCTAGATGACGCCATTCTTTGCCACACCATTTTGATGACATTGAAAAGTAATGCGGACTGGTTTAGCAGTTTACCTAAAGGCTCTATCCATGATTTTACAGGATTGTGGGGCGCGTTTAGAAAAATATTTATGGGCAACAAGGAGTCTCGACATGAGAGTGACTCAATCATAGACCTTTATAAAAGACACGAAAAGTGTTGAAGAGTTATGTGAAGCGATTCGTCCATACCATAAATACTTTGCCAGATATAAAAAAGAATATGGTTGCCGCTTCACTAAAGAGAGACCTCGATAATAAAGGTACACTATTCGCAGATTTAGTTCAATTTACAGTAACGAAGATAGGATATTTACTTGGCGGGGCAGAGTAGTTCATCAAAATAGATGATGCAACGAAAGGAGACTCCTAGACAAAGCAACACTAGATTCGAAAAGAGGGACTTTCGACAGAAGGATACTGGATCAGGGCCCTCGCCGTGAAGGGCCGAGGGGTACTGGTAGCTATCCGAACGCTACCTACGAGACCTTAGTACGACGCTTTACTCCACTGACTGATACCATCTTCGTCATCTATGACAGAACCGAGGATATGATATAATATATCCCCCTCTCCGTATTATGAGCGCCCCCAGTCACAAACGATCGATCATAAATTTTTTATCTTACCATAATAACCATGGTCATCCGACAAATGAGTGCTGGCAGTTGAAGGAGGAGATCCAGAGGCTAATTGACAATGGCGAGCTCGTCTAATTTGTTAAGAAACAAGAGCACAATCACCAAAATTAAAAGAAAGATGAGCCTCGCCCGACATATGATGAAACCTATTAGAAAGACAAAATGGTCGATAAAGTAAAATAACAATGACGTTTTACGATTTTGGGAGGGGTACCTGGCAGGTGATGATCAACAGTCAAGAAAGCGGATGAAAGCCGACGAGGAAGTACATACAGTTGATGACTCTTCTTACCATAACCAACACGAACCAATAGCTGATCTTACATTCAATGATGATCTAAGAGACATCGTTACCCCTTATGAGGATGCCATGACTATCAACCTAGATATTGGAGGAGTTATGGTGACTAGAGTGCTGGTCGACGGGGGTAGCTCTGCCAATATCATATTTAAAGCAAGTTATAATCGAATGTTGGAGGTGCCACCGTATCAATCTATACAACAAACTTTGATAGCAAGACATTACAGTGTGTTGGCAAGGTCGAGCTCGTGGTGAAAGTTGGATATGGGGTTACAAAGAGGGAAGTCAAGACACTTTTTATGATTTTCGATACCCCGAACTCATATCACATCTTTATTGGATGACCATGGTTGCACCAAATAGAGGATACTCCCTGAAATTTTCGCCAATGCATTAAGAAGCAGTGGGAAATTTAGTGGGAATCATAAGAGAAAGCCAACGAGCCACCATGACATGTTATTTAATGACAGTTGACCCTACCAAACTGATGTGATAGCAATTAACTAGCAAGGGGGAGCTGTCTCAACCAAACAACAACCCCCCTTGCCCGAACCAATGGATGATCCTAGGGATAATGAACGATCAAATGACAATCCTGGGGACACACATGATGAGCTGGTGGTCGAGGGACGCGTGTTACATGTAGGTAAAATTTTAAATTCTACTTTTAAAAATTATTTGATTAGTTTATTACAACAAAACTTGGATATTTTTATGTGGGTTGCAAGTCATGTGTCGGGGGTAGACGCCTCGATACTTTTCCATGAATTAGTGATAGATTGGTATGCCAAACCTGTTAGGCAGAAGCGCAGGTCATTTTATCCGAGAAGCATGAGGCCATTATTAATGAAGTCGATAAGTTATCTTGGCTCGGGCACATACGTCGCACATGGTACCTTGTATGGGTCGCAAACTTTGTGTTGGTTAAAAAGAAGGGGGGATAGTGGCGCATGTGCGTTGACTTTACTAACTTGAATCAAACATGCCAGAAAGACGCCTTCCCATTACCGTGTATTGCTTAGCTGGTGTATTCAGCCTCGGGATGCGAGTATCTGTCGTTCAGGGATGCATATTCTGGCTACAATAAAATCTGTATGCACCCAAAGGATGAAGAGCACACACCATTCCAAATAGAGTGAGGGTTACACTGTTATACCGTTGTGCCCTTCGGCTATAGAACACAGGCTCTACATACCAACACCTCGTCAATCAGATCTTAAAATATCAACTGAGGAACTATATGAAGGCATACATTGACGATATGCATATCGTCAAAGCTAACACAGTTGAACAACAGTTAACCACGCTAAGTAATATTTTCATCGTATTACGTATGTATAATCTCAAACTAAATTTGTACAAGTGTTCTTTTGGGGTTTGTAGTGGCAATTATTTATTATATGTCATCATAAAAAGAGAGACCGAAGCGGATCCTGTGCAGTTAAGGGCCGTAATCCAGATGCAACCACCGAAAAATATAAAAGAGGTTTAATGTTTAATCGGGCGTCTCGTAGCACTATCTCATTTCATCTCACGAGCATCTGATAAAAGCCATCATTTTTTAGAAGTGCTTCAGGGAGCAAAAATTTTGGACTTGAATAATAAGTGTCACGCAACCTTTTTCACACTCAAAACTTTTCTTATATCGCTGGAAATCTTTTATGTACCTAAAAGGGGTGAGCTCTTGTACCTCTATCGATATGTTTCTCATTTTTTCAGTTAGTTTCGTGCTCATCCGAGTTCCCAAGGGCATACAACTTCCCATATACTATATAAACAAGACCTTGGTAGATGTCGAGACTTGCTACCTTAAACTAAAAAAGCTCGATTTGGACTTGTGGTGGCTGTTCACAAAATGTGCCTTTATTTTCATGGACACACGATCAACGTGTGGACTTCTTTCCCTTAACAAGATATACTAAAAAAGCTAGACGTTTTAGATCGCCTTACCAAATGGTCCATTGAGTTAGGATAATATGACATCAAGTTTGAGCCACGTATGGAAATTAAGAGATAAGCCGTCGCCGACTTCATCATAGAATTCTCCATACCTTGCTATGAGCAAGAAACAACTGAAACCTCGCCAGCTGCCTCTGAATTGGATTGGATATTGGAAGTAGACGGAGCATCAACTACATTAGGTGGGGGAGCTGGTATAGTTATGAAGCTGCCCATAGGGGAGAAAATCTGACAAGCCATCCACTTTAGCATTCTGGTCACCAACAATACCGCAGAATAAGAAGCAGTCATTGGAGCAATGAGGTTAACCCTTATATGTGGAGCTAAGGTACTCCGCATTTGATCTAATTCATAGTTAGTCATCAATCAAGCTAAGGGTACATACGATGCCAAGAAAGAAGGAATCTATAGCTATCTCGTAACTCTACAATAATACGATTCCTAGTTTCAACTAGTTAATTACGAGTAGGTTCCCCACCTTGATAATTTTGTGGCTGATGCCTTGGATAAATCCGCAGCTGATAAGGGAGGATTCCTCCAAATAAGTACGAGCACGATTAGTAGGATTACAAGTTTGGATCAGGACAACCTCTTTAGCGTTAACGAGCTCAAAGGCGGAGCGAACTCGAAAAAAATATAGCATTAACAAGATCAAAGGCAGAGTAAGCTCAAAGGAAAATCAAGCTCAAAGACAGATCAAGCTCAAAGGAAGATCAAACTCAAAGGAATATCGAGCTCGAAGATAAGTACAACGTTGATGAGCTCAAAGGGAGTGCGAGCTCGAAGACATTAGGGGAATGATCAATCAACTACACCAGAGACGCGGCGAACATATGATCAAGGTCAAGCGAGGACTTAAAGAAGACAAGCTTGAGCTCTGCATCAATAGACTAGCCTGGCTCAGCCTAAAGTATGGATCAAACTGAGCAGTTTCTTAATCAATTTAATATAACACACGTTTTTACTCTCAAGTCAAACTGTGTTAGTTATTTGTTCCACAATTATAGGGATAGTGAGGTTAGTGGATTACTGGCTCTCAAAGCGCGCACGTATGTAACTGCCCACTAATTTGTATATTATAAATAGGGAGAACCTATCTGTTAATAAAGGCATCTTTTTTCGCCTTATCTCTTTCTTGGCTAAAAATCTAAAGACTACATTGTGGTAGCATTTGTTATTTCCGTAACAGCAGCCTCAGGGGAACATCCGTTGGTGATATTGCAGGAGCACCCAATCATCAAAGTTTCTACATTCCAGAACATCACTTGCTCAATGGAAACTACTACTGAGTGGCGACAACCTTATGTACTTTATTTAAATGATGGCACCATACCTTCAAACAAAGAAAAGACCTTGGCATTAAAACTGTGCAGCTAAATATTGCATATTGGATAATGTTCTCTATAATAAAAGGGCAACACGACCACTGTAGCGCTTCTTGATTCAAGAAGAAGCTACCACAGTTCTCTATAACTTACATTCGGGCGATGCAGAAGCATATTATGGTCATCATAGCCTTATCAGTCGGTTTCTTCGCCTTGGTTATTATTGGCCCAAGTTGGCATCAGATACAGAATGTGTTGTCCAACAATGACATTCCTGCCAACAGTTGGCTAATACTGGCCATCTTCCAAGTGAACCGATGGGTCCAAATCTGATCTCATGTCCTTTCGATAAGTGGGGCATCAGTTTGGTTGAAACCATACCAATGGTTATGGGGAAGCGCCAATTCTTAGTGGTATCTGTTGATTATTTTACTAAGTGGGTCGAGGTCAAGGTTCTACCACGTACAAGGGCTCAAGAGATTTGTGACTTCATGCATCACCAGATACTTGCTCGGTTTGGTATCCTTCGACTATTGATGATGGACAACGGCCTCCAATTTCAAAATTCAGTAATCACCATATTATGTAACTACTATGGCAATGAACAACACTTCTTTACCCCTTATTACCCCCAATCCAATGGTCAAGTTGAAGTCACCAATCAAACAATACTGGATGACATCAATTAGAAATTGGAAGTAGCCAACGGAAAGTAGCATGATAAACTCTCCAAGGTGTTGTGAAATTCCCTTCGCACTCGTCTATTGAGTAGAGGCTGTGATATTAGAGGAGGTAATTATTCCAAGCTATAAAATTGCCAACTACTCTTAGACTTCCAATGACGAATACCGAGCTACTAGTGTTGATCTCGTTGAAGAGCGTCACGATCAAGAACATATACGAGCCGAACATCACATGAGCCTGATGTGAGGACGTTTTAATTTAAGATTACGACCACATACTCTCCAAGTTGATGACCTCTTTATTGAAAAACTATTTCAAGGATCTGGGGATAAGACTGCTGAAAAGTGGGGCCCCAACAGAGAAGGTCTCTACACTATTATCTTCAAAGGGCATTATAGGGCCTATTGCCTTGCTGACAAAGATGGGCATGCTCTTAAACATCCATCTCCACTTAGATAAGTCTAAATTTTTTCACAACGCATAGTTTGATAAGAAGATAAAAATCATACAAGTCATACATAAAACTAGTAACAATGTTCACAACACATACATATAAAACGGATTAAGTTTCGCATTTTGCACAACATGGGCTTCACCTCAGGAATCATCGACGAAGACCGTATTTTCATTCCACCAGGGGCATCATTAGCCTCCACTGATATCTTCATTAAGGTTACCGCCGCCTGACCGACATCTACCATCAAAGCATCAAATCCTGGCTCATGGATAGATGCATTCCACATTTTCTAAATTTAACTTCTATTTTCGAGGCACGAACTCGTGATAAGACCCCAGTGACATCCCATGATTTAGTGCCAATAATTTCTCCACCATCTCTCACTAGTATTTTTGTATTATCCATGTTGCCACTTCTATGAATTGCCTCTCTCGTTCTTCCAAGTCTCATTCTCGGCCTTGGTATCTCTTAAGGATATATTTATATTAGCGATCACCACGGTTAGCTCAACTATTTTTTCAGCATGATCTTCTACTTATTTTTCTTTAGCTACGTTCTATGATAACAAGCCGAGACTTTGAGACATCAAAAGGTCATTCTTATTTACCAAGTTATTATCCTGAGAAGATAAAAAAGCAGTTACACTGACTAATTTAAGGGATTCTTTGCGACACGAGTCCCATTCATCGGCAATTGAATGAAGCTCATTTCGAAGTTCCTCATTCTCTTTTGACGCCTTATTATGACATGTTTTTATCAAACCATATTGACAGACCCCACTCTGATCCAAAGTATAGAGGATCTGGCTTATGTTTCTCCATTATCGAGCATTCGACCGGTGAGATGCGTCTATAGGCTATATCGATAGAGTTGTGATGTATCTATACACAAAGACTAAAGTTATATTTTAATCACCAGTTTTGGAACCAGTAAGAAAGTATAAAATTTTACACATTACCTTGATAGCCAACTCCAGTTGGCGTTGAAGAATTTCACTCATAGACATGCTGTCATAAAATGATAATTATAGGCAATGAATAAACAAGTCCATCATCGGCTAAGGAGGGCGAGACATGGCCACTTTCATTGGAGGTATCTCCTCTGTTACTTTCACACCTCGAGTAGCTTCACTACTCTACCTCTTTGTTGGCATCCAATCCGTCCTCACAATATTCACAACCTATGACCCCGAAATTGCGTCATTCACAAAGTCATGCTTGCGTTGTGCCAATCTCTCGGGCAGTACCTTTTTCTTCCAAGCAACATCGTCGCTTTTATCCAATTTTTCAGCTATGCACCATCTTTAGATTCTCCAATCACAATAATATCAGGCACCTTACTGGTCTGCTTCACAACTATTGGCGACGAGGCCTCTGTAGTATTTTTCTCCAGTAAGCCTCCATCTACTTCATCCTCTTCATCCACTAGTGTGAGTTTGCATTGAGATATGGGCATCATATTAAAAAAAACATGATTCCTTTTTAAAGGAGGACACTCATCCTCAATATCATTGTCTTCATCACGGGGGTGCCGACCCCCCTCTTTTACACCCTCTTTCACACTCTCTTTCACACCCTATTTCACACCATCACCTTTAATATGCCCTTTGGTATTGTCATACTGGCTACTCTCTCCACCAGTGTGAAAAGCCAACGTGACTTATATATTTCCACCCTATTCCCGGGAAGGTGAGGATTCATCTGCCTCATTCACCCTGCGATTTTGAGGCACTAGCAATCCAACACCTACATTATTTTTCTCCCGATACCTTTTCTCCATTAGAGACCGTAACCTATCCATCATCTCCATCTCCAACTCTGGCATGCGCCACGAGCCACACTTTGAATAATTAGGGTGCATAAACACACAAGAAAACTCCAACCCCCAAGTTGCGTTCGCGACCGCGGATAAATTTACCAGAGAGTTCACCACCCCTCTCGTAACCCTTCTCGTAACCCTTCTCTACACCATTCCTGATATTTTACTTCACCTGAAAGTAAAAATATCAATTCAACCACATATCGTTAATAAAGTTTATTTCTAATACCTACGCAACATTTAAACCTTACACTTAAATCTCCACTGCATATCTACTTGAATATTCATAATAGCACTTTCGTGCTCTCAATTTCCCGTTATATACAAAAAATTATGTTTCAATTTTTTATGAGAGGTTGGTAAGTCTACCAGTCTTCTCACCCCAGACAGTTGGAGATAGAAGATGGGAGATTGGGCCAACTTGGAAACATTGACTGCTGCAAAAAAATCTGCAAGACAAACAGGATGATCAACATTTTTGAACATATTATTACGATTAATAACATTCTCCAGCTGTTGGTTTTTAACTGCATAAGACACATATTTATGAAGCTAGAGAAATCACAAATAAAAGGAGAGAGGGGAAGGTAAAGTCCCCAATCGAATATATTAGTGTAAAGGCAGGTTTCATTCCCTATGGTTTGGTAAGGTTGATCCCCGAAAGAGTGAACCCTCACTCTAACGTCTTCGGGAATACGATACCTAATTTAAAATTCACGAAGCACGTCCTCCATTAAGTAGCCATATTTGGGTGTCACTTTAGAAAAGTACTCATCTAGATTTACTTTCGAATTCAGATTATGTGCCCTCACTACCAGCATTATCGGATTTCTCTTTCTTCTTCATAATTGTTTTTCACGCCATTGACTGAGTGACTACAATGATCCAACAACAGTTATAAGAGCAAGCTATTTTCCTATTTAGTCGGCCTCAAGAAGGACTACAGGTAAGGAAGTGTTCAGAAAACCAACTAACAAGGATGTTATCTAACGTATATTCTAGATAGACCCTAATACGGTCCCCTGAGATTTTTACGAAGAATGCATAAACATTAAATATAAAAATAAACTTATCTTTATTACAGACACAATCTTCGGCGACAATCGACGATGGATATTTATATTCCACAATAGAAGGGAAGTTCTCACCCCTTTGCAATAACAATGAAATGCGTAAAATTGATTATGATTTGAGTTGTGATTGCTTTAGTGTGTAAAATGAATTTCCCCCCATATGTGATGGAAGTCATTATTATTTCATTTAATTCAAATTACACGCTTCGCGAGAATGGAAGAGGTATAATTTATTCAATAATTTGGTATTAGAATTAACAGAATGCACATGTTCTTCATTAGATGATACGTGTAATCATCGTCGACATAATGTTACATTTTTTCTTGGCGCGTCGTGGAACGCGAATCTCATACTTCACATCTATTCTCCCACTGTAAGTTATTCCATTCAGTACCTTTTTAAACCTACTCAATAAACTATGGGAGCTCTGATAATGTGGCTATTATTAACATAGAGTCCATTGGGCAAGATGTGATTTGATAAAGAATCAATTGAGTGGAAGGGTATCTAGTTCATAATAAAGTAGCGTGCAAACCATCAGGCAAGACAATCGCAGTCGATCCTGCCAAGGCCCAAATGTGGGACGTCAAGGTCATCTTACAAAAATCAACCGAGCAGAAGTCGTACAGAAAGGTCAACATAAGTTGATCTAGGCTTGTCCAAACAATAAAGAATCCGAGTAGAGTTCATAAGCTAGAAATAGTAAAATCAAAATCTTACCGAGCAAAGGCCACACACTAAAAGCAATTGGCAAAACAAGGCCCATCGAGGAACGATATACATTTACCGATGCATATGATGCTTAGACATCCACAATGACTAATCAAGATGTCATAATGGAAATCAACGCTTATTAAAAGAATATATCTATATTTTCAATAACCAAATTAAATAACACATTTTTAATTTCCTTTTATCAAACTTCAAATATTATTATATATACACATTGTTAGTGATAAAATTTATAAAGCTTAATAAAATTGTACAAACATTAGGTTTCACCATAATCATAACTATGATGATTTTTGTGCTTTTTTGTAATAAAAACAAATATTGCTTTAAAAATTCTGCATCAACTCATACCTTTTAGGCAACCTTAATTTTATATGAAGTCGATTTCCTTGAGTATAGGACACAATACTAATTTATTTCTATTACGATTACTTAAACCATATAACTATTTGTACGACATTACTATCATTCTTAAATTTTTGAGTTAATAGCTAAGTTAGAGTAACTTTTTGTTTTATCTATACAGTGAGAAGATTCGATTGATTTGAAGTCTAAAAATAAAAATAATATAATACTAAGATATTCAAATAAAATATATAAAAAATCAAAAATAAAATCAAACAAATTAAGAAGAAGAACGCATACCCGATTTTAAGGGTTCATTAAAAGAAAAAAAAGACCTCATTTAGAGTTGACGAATAATATAGTGAGGTTTTTTTTTGCGGTTATATCATGTACCGAAAGATTTTTTATCAGCGGAAGGTGCTCAAAAGAACTCGTCAAAAAATAATTGTAAGGTTGAAATATATATTGCGTTAAAAACAAACAAATATTCTAATAGAAACCCTATATTAAGGATATTTTGAGGTTTAAAACAATAATTATGTAACAAGTACATTCTTAAAGCTTTGACGTATTTAGTAAGAATTATTTTCGTAGGATTCAAAGTAGTGGTGGCGTTAACACTAAAATGGGAAGGGTTCGGTTTGGGGGCCAGATTTTGTTGATAAATATCTAAAGGATCATGGATATCTATGTTTTCCTCGTTATTCAAAGCATAATTTAGGTTTATAGGTCAAGAACATCTATTTTAGGCACTAGTATTAAAATTATATCATTCTTGATGTTATAAAAAGAATTAAAAGAATAATATATGAAAAATTAAACTATAACACAATTAAAAGAATGGATATCAAACCCTTAATCACCAATAATTTTTGCCACCAAACAAACTTGTTAGTAAATCTATTAAGTAGATGATTGCGTTGATCAAATTTGGAACTTTTACCGAATGACAAATGAAGATATTAGTTTGAAAGATGAGGGATGAGTAACAGATGAGAGGTACATTTATAGGGAAGATCAAGAAATTGAGTAAAATTAAAAAAGAAGAAGATTATACTCTCTTTTTTCTTCTATATATATACACCTCTCTTTTTCTCCATAAATACACATATCTTATTCCCTATATAACATCTCAAAATTCTCTCAACCAAACTACTATGTCTCCTCCACTAATCTCTCAAATTTTATATATTTCATATACTCGACTCATCTCTCCTCTCTCTTCTCCAACAATCTTTCAACCAAACTACTCATTCTCCTCCAAAAATATTTATACTATCTCTTATACTAATATCCATAATCCCCATCTTCCATTAATCTCTAAACCAAACCACTCATTTTCTAGTAAAAAATATTATAAAATGTCTTAAAAAAATATGTAGGAAAAGTTATACACCCGCGGTATCGTACATTAATAAGAAAGATTTTCATCAAAAGACGAAGAAATGATGAATATTGAGGAAGAATAAGTAACCATTATTTTGACCATGAGTGATAGAGTAATATTTTATGGAATTTTGTTGGCCAACAAAAAATAAGAAGAATTCCAGGTACATAATTTTTTATTCAAAGTATACACAATTTAGGCTGGTTTATAATGGTCTAGTAGCAGAATTTTATAGTAGTTGTCACTAAGATTTATAAAAGAAAAATTATCATAGCATGAGTTTAAAATTAGAGGTGTGATATGTACAATTTATGCAATTGATATTGAAAAGTAATTTGGTATAACTATGCGTAATTTAAATGATAAATATGTGATACTGGTAAGTGGGGTAAAAAATGGCCTTTGATATTTAAACGCTCATTAAACTTATTGACTAATGGAGCTCATCTGTTTGATAAGGGTAAGGGGAAGGTGGTTGATATTACTCTGAACTTAAGAGGAAGTCAGAAATTAGCATTAAAGTTAGTTAATCATAGTTGTTTCTTTACAGTTAATAAAAAAGATTCACGTCTGAGTTATTTTCAAACATTTGTAATCGATCCACTATTGTAAGAGAAAACCATAAATTTACCTAGTTTGATAAATAAATATATGGATAATAATGATAAAAAAACACATTTATCTTATGGGATGTTGATATCTCATTTTTCTTGTAAAACAAAGATAGATGTTAGTGAATATGTTGTGAACTCAATTTCATATAAAGGTAGAATATGAAAGATTTCTCTACAACATCGAATGATATATACTTATGATCCACCCATCTGGTCAAATTAGGAGGTGTGTTAATATTTTGAAGTCTCTATGCATGATATATGGGCGATCAATGACTATGCACAAATTCGTCCTCTGCCTCAAGGGAGGAAATCATATGAGACATATAGAGATCCACCAACACAGTTGGAGCCACCACAAGCACATGGTACTTCTGCTAGTAGGAAAAAGAGATTGATTGAACATGAGATGCTCCAGGAAATGTAAGAAAGGAAAGGTCGAATGGATGATACTGTTTAGCAATTTAGTTTGCAACATTAAGAGTTCCAACACGATTTTAATGATTACCGACAACGTTCTCTTAACTACTTTCAATATTTTTGTTGTGCGGCTACATTAGGCCGGGATTTATGATCAACATCTTTTTGAATGCCTGCATGATTCTTCTCCATAAGAACATAACCCTTCACATGCACGTAACATACCCATTCATATGCACGTACCCATTCATCAACCATAGGTAGATTTGTTGTTACTAGAGATGAAGTTCATGAATTGCTGGAAAATGACGATGAACTATTGATATAAGATAATGATCTTGGTAGACGCAGAATATGGACTCGACTGACACAGTTATGATCGTGAACAAGATCTCACAGATGAGGATAAAGAGTAATGACTTACAGATTTAGTATTTTTATATTTTATTGTATGAATATTAAACCTTGTAAGACTTAACTTTTATTTATATATTTGAGTGTTTTCATGTTTCAAGTATTTGGTGGTATGATATATATCTTATTTTTGTATCTTTCGACTAAAATCAAACTTATAACCATATTTACTTGATTGATTATATATTATATCAAAATTTTAATTTTATTTATATTTTTGTTATCATTCATATTCTAATTATCTTGGAACCGATAAGTATGTTAGTTTTCTCTCATTTCATTCAATTTACTCATAAAATATATTTTTTAAACATACAGAAACATCTTATATTTATCATAATATCAAAATAAATATCAAATAAATGAAATCAATTAATGTGGAACTCAAAGAATATTGAATAAATTAAAGGGAAAAGTACCCATAAATACATTTTCAAGTATCTAATCCCAAATAAGTACCTAAATATGAGTCCATTAGTCTAGTAGTAAGAGGACTATATTTTTACCAAATTAGCCCTAATACTAGAAGAAAGAGAAAGTAGGTTACTATTTTTCTAATTTTTACTTTCCCTCCAAATCCCAAAAACTTTAAGATACCAAAAAGACAAAAAGACTGTAGGTAAAGGTCATAGAATAATTAGAACCCAAAAGAAGCCTGTAAACCAACCGTCTCATTTTTTGCGAAGAACCTCCGGCGAGCGCGTGATTATAAACTCTGGAGAAGGTAGAAGAAGGGTGGTTCGAAACTATCGATGTGCATCGTATAACCTGTGTAGAACGGTTATCGTTTTTTCCTAGTCTGAAGCAAAAACCACCGGGGCACGGGAACTTCGAACGGTGGACAAAGCACATTGAAGGTTAGTAAATTTTTCTTAATCGTGTTTTGTAGATTTCCTGTTTGATGATATCAATAAGAACTGTTTATTTGGGTTAACTGGCTTATTCGTTCAGTAGTTGGGTTAGATTTCCCGGCCGGTGAGTGCAACTTTAGTTGTTTGCGACGATCGAAAAAGTAGTCGGAGGTGGTTAACTGTAAGCCGATTACTGTCTCGCGCGAGGTAGTGACCTGGGTGCAGTTGGAGTAGTTTTTCCCATAAATGGTGTTGCGTCTCGCGTTAGTGTGTAATTGGTTTGGTTTAATTTTGGTAGCTTTGATTTGGGGCAGAGTAGTTCGTGGTTATATTTCTCGTTTGTTTTGTGAATACAATGTTAGGGCAGTAGGTGGTTTTGACATGCAAAATGATGGAAATGGTTGATTGAGATACGCGTATTAAGTGTTAGTACGGGGTGCCCCGTGACAAGGCGTGTATGACGTTGCCATCATAAAACCTATCTCGCGCCAGCCTTGTTAATATTTAGGTTGTGTTTATTAGTGCGTTTCTGGTAAGTGGGTCTCGCGTACCTGTCACGCGACGTTCGGGAATTCGTCTCGAACTTAACTCGTGTGAGTATAAGTAATGTATCGCGAAAGGAAGTAGTTTAGTGAGAAGTGGGCATTTCAGCCTGCTAATAATACGCGCGTTGTGTATATAGTGTGTCGCTAGACATTGTATAAGTAGGCAGTACACTTGTCTTTCTTTTTAAATCGCGTGACGTTAAAGGAGTGGCATGCGTTGTTATCCAATGGCTGATTGAAGTTTGGTTTATAAAGAGTTTTAGTAGGACATAGTTCTGGTAGGGGTTTAGCACTGCTAAAATCTTACGTGTGTGTTGTTTTGTTCAAACAGGTTCTGCTATGGGAAAATGTACTTTTTATAGGTCTAGTCTGGTAAGCATATTGAATTTGCTGCAGAAAGACATAGTGACCGAGGAGCATAATGGGGCTACAAATAACACGTCATTCTATACTTTGCTTAAAACTTCCTTCACGACAAGGAACGAAGACCTGCCGAAGAAGAGGTTTAACAAAGTTGTAGAGGAGATTATAAAAAGATATTCTGTAAAGAATAGGTGTTTTAGAATAGGTTCGAAGCGGGTCAAGCTTACAACGAAGGATGTTAAAGCAATTTTCGGTCTTAAACACAGAATGGAGGAAATGCCTATGAACAGAGGCGTGGGTTTCACTGGAAGATTTGCAGATGGTGCGGAGAACGAGTCTCCACTGATGCAGAAATATTTCTTGCGTCCATGTGCTAGGAAAAGTGGACCGTTAAACCAAAAGGCTATTTCAAATGCGATGATAAAGGTACGAATAACATATTATTAGATCTAGTGATGTTTAGGCATATACAATTAAATAACTACTGTTTGTTCTGACACAAGAAGCAATAGAAATAGCTGCAAAGGATGGTAGTGAGGAATCCGTAACCGACGTTGCGAAGCTTTTGATACTATTCATTTGTTCTACCCTGTTCTACTCTGTGTCTGGAGATATCATGGGCTGGACGATGGTTTTCTACGTAGAAGACATGCTCAAAATTAATGATTATGATTGGTCGTGATCAATTGTTGAGAAGCTAACGAAGTCTATGGTAAACTGTTTGGAGAAAGGGACACCCGATCACGTCATCGGCTGCGTAGTCTTGTTGTTGGTTTTTATCGGACAATTAGTTTGTTATTTTGTTCTCTTATGAAAGTGATACGAGTGTGGCTTTACTTTGCAGCCTTTCATAATGGAGCACACCATGTTAGGGGCAGATTTGGTAAGGCCAAACATGATACCTAGGTGCTACAAATGGTGGGGGCTGGAATGTAAGTAGGCGACTATAGCGGTTGTTAAAAGGGTGAGGAAGATGGCAGATGAGGAGGTAAGTTATGGCTGTTTTTATATGTTTTTACTGTGTTTCATGCAAATTAGCACTAATCAATTGCGAGGTATGTATATTAGTTCGCTGTAATGCGCGCGAGATGCATTTAGGAACCAAGTGTATCGCGTACAGCACGCGCGCATTGTGTTTTGGGATTGGTTAAAAAGCAGCACCTAATTATTAACTGCCTGTGTCGCGTTAGAGGTTCTTACGGAGGGGTCAAGTCACATTGCATGCACAAGTGACTCGCGTGACGATGGGCCGATGTTATGACTCGCGCGACATGAGTTCCAAATAAACATACAAGTCACGTCTTGCTGAAACTTCAGTCCAGTAATACGCGTCTTATAAGTGCGTGTGCGCTATTGGTTGAAACGTTAATGTTGCTTTGCATGTGTTGGATGGAGAGCTAGAGCTGACGGAAGCTAAAGAACTGGAATTCGGGTCGGGAGAGGCTGGGGCAGGGTCTGTAAGCAAGTCAACAGGAAAAAGGAAAAAATCGGTGATCCCTAGAGGAGGAAAGCGGGCCAAGTATTGTAGAGGAGGGGAAACAAATAAGATGGAGATTGGACAGGGATCTGGTACAATTGATTACCAGGGAGGGGATGAGGATTACGGGCAGCAGTTGCAGGGGTGGATGGATCATCAAAAAAATACACCCCAGAAAGAGGGCAGCTCAAGTACTCGGACGAGGAGGATGAAAGTTTACAAGGCAAGCGCTTGTAATAATTTATTTAAGAAAATGGAGTCTGTTAAGAAGAGAACCAGTGTTAAATATAGATACTCCGTAGAAAACAAAAGGCTAAAGATTTCTCTTGCCCGAAAGAATAGACAAGTAAGTCGTTCGATAGGTTTTAAATTGTAATATTGCATTTTCATTAATTTGCCTAATAGTTGTTGAATTTTACCACAGATTGAAGAACTCCAAAGGGAGGTTGCTTTGTTGACTTCCAAGCTTCAAGAACAAGCTGTTAAAGGTGACGAAGAAGATGAAGAAGATGGTGTGAATGAAGCACTAAAGAAGGTTTTTGTGCTACCTTTTTGTTCGGTAGAAGAGGAGTCACCAGTGAAAGGGGTCGATATATCGGTAATAGTGGATGAGGTTCCTAAAACCATTGTTTATGTCTCAAGAAAACACGGGTTCAAAAAGTTAGAAGAATGATAGAAAAAACTTGATAGAGAAGAAGTAGTTGTAGAGGGTTCTACAGCTGATGACAGTGAAGAAGACACACACGAGGGGGTAGAAGATGGGGGTGAAACGGTTGAGGAGGATAATGCATCTGGAGCTCCTGAAGGACCGAATGATGCTACTGAGACATCGAGGGAGGGGCAGGTAAATAAAAAAAGTTTGTATGTTTTGGGAGCTGACAAATGCAGGCTTGTCCCGTCCATGGTTGAGGTACAGATTGGGGTCGGTGCAGTCCAATCCACGGTTGAGGCAGTAGGAGCGGATGCTGAGGGGGAAATTGGTATTGTACCCAATGAAGAAGAACCGAATGTTCTTGTGGCTGAAACTGCACAAGAGTTTGAAAACCAAGATGAGCAGCACGAGCCAAAACCCATCGAAGCAGAAACAATTGATGTAACATAAGAAACTGCTAAAGAGTTTCAAGACCAAGCAGTGCAAAATGCTATTGTGGCAGCAGCAACTGAACCAATACCAATAGATGCAGAACCTCTTGAGGCTATAGCTGAAACGGCACAAGAGTTACAGGAAGATGTTGATGGAAAATAGACTATGAAAGAGACTGCGGGAGAACATAATCGCGCCGAGGCTGCAGCTGATACAGTTTGTGGTGATGCTGATTCAAAAGGTACGGAGGGAGATTTGGAAATTCCAAATGTTGGTGAGCAAACGGTTGCGCTCTATAAGTTGTAAACCCATAAATAACCCCCAAGTAATATCACACGAGATGTTCAATTCATGTGGCGCTAGATTTATTAACCTTGTTTTTATCACGCGAGAGATTCATGTTGTATAACGCTAAATAGATGGAAATTGACACAACGCGCGTGATGAGGTTAAACCCTAACGCAAGACATGGATGTAGTATAAGGATATATGATATAAACTGGAGACGTGGATGTATTATAGCGATACATCATATAAACTGCACCCTATCACGCGAGGTACGGAAGATGTCTAACGCTAGTTGTGTGCTCCCACAACGCGAGGTACGGAAGATGTCTAACGCTAGTTGTGTGCTACTGGACCCTATCCCGGAGATGTTCATTTAATATGACGCTTGATGAGTTCAACTAGCATTACTCACGCGAGATGTTCGTTTAATATGATGCTACATTATTTGGACTCGCCCAATTCATGCGAGACGCTCGTGCAATCTGACGCTAGATGAGTTGAGTTTGTCCAAAGCACGCGAGATTTACGTGTGCTACGACGCTAGATGAGTTGAGCTTGACAACATGACGCGAGATGTACATGTAATATGATGCTAGATGCGTTGTACTAGCAGTCTTACTATATCTACGTGTACTACGACGCTAGATCAGTTCAACTTAACGCGCCATGTAATTGGCATGAAATTGGATGAGTTGCACTAGCCTAAATCACACGAGATATTCGTGTACTATGATGCTAGATTAGTTGCACTTGCCAACATCACGCGCGTTGTGCGCGTAATATGACGCTAGATGAGTTTGATTGGCCCTAATCACGAGAGAAGTTCTTCCTCTATGACGCGCGAGACTGGCAATATTCTTAATATCGCGTTAACATTTAGGCAATCATGAGGTAACCATTTCATGAAAATTACACTAACAAAAAAGTCATACATTCTTATCATTACCAAATCTATTCCATTACATCCAATTTAAAGACTACTTTCTTTTTTGAATAAAGTTACATTTTTAACGTCATCAAAATTAAAACCTTCATTCAACAACCACGGTTATCATCAACCGGTGCACAATTGGCAATAACATCTTCTCTCTCTGCAATCGATTCCTTTAGGTACACAATCATATCTCTTGATATCCAATCATTAAGTTTCCACTCCCATAAGTTTGTTACCTCTAAGCGCAAAGCTAGACAAAGATCAGAAACACGTAGCAAGGGTTTGGATTTTAGTTCGTTATACCTCGAAGCGACTTCTTTTCGGGTGCGAACGTGGGGGCCGACAAATCCAAGCCTCTCATAGTCAAAGTACATCCTGCATAACACTTGATCGGAAAAAACATCGGTCGTTTCATCCGAATTTGTTGTCTTCACGTACTTCACGGCTTGAAGCAAGTGTTGGTCTTCATCGACGCACCAACTCATACTGATTTCCTATTTGGAGTGTGTTAAAGGTTTCAGTGTATACTATATGTTGTTTTGTGGAGGTTTATATAAGGGAGAAAAGGTTGGTGGGTAACTAGGCGGGTAATATTTAGTAGGTCAAGGTTTTGGCGGGACAATATCAATCACTAAATAATATTTTGCGGGATTTAAATAGATAGTGCATCACGCGTATTGGATAATGAGTAAATATTTATACCTCGCGTCATAACACATAAAACGGTGATTTGTTACAAACGTAACACGCGTGATCCACCGAGAGGCATACACATAGTATCACGCGTGATAGGGGACAAAAAAGGAAAAAGTGACGGGAGTCACCTACAACATACAGTGCTAGTTAACTTACAACTTACAATACAATGGTTCGTGTGTTACCCAATAACCAATCCAAATGAAATTAGATACGAAGAATTGCCTCTAGTGAATTGAACTTAACAATTAGGCATCCGACGCCCTGATATTAGTATTCTTATCATTCAGGAAGTGGTTAAAAATTTCTGCACGTGCTTCAGTTGGCATACACTTGCTATATTCCTTCTCTACAAACCCGTGCTGGATAATGTTTTTGATATATTGACAGACAAACACTCCACAGTCAAGCGAATCTTTATCTTGCAGTGGAATATCTCTAGCAGCTTTAAATCTGTATCGATTCTTCACACATGGTATGAATCTCTTCTTCATACAATAGTTCAGCTTGTCAAATAAGAAAAATGTTAGTTTATATTTTTGAAGTAAAATGTGAACTCGTAATTTTGAAAATCACTTTACATTAGGACGCGAGTTCCATCCTTTTACACGTGATTCGCACACACACTAACGCGAGACGTATTCAATGCCAATTACGGTGCGATTCACCATCACGCGTAATGGATAATTAGCCTGCAAACAATGAACATACATCGTCATCCAATAAGGTTTCATACTACTTACCAAGACGTCACCCATTTTCCTAGTGTCGTCTGTAGTGAATTTGCTAAGAGGGAACAGGGGATTGTTGTTTTTTGCCAAACCATTCTCCATGTCTATTACCAATAACGTCCAGTGGTTAGTAGCTTTTTCATTTATGGTGCATACCGGAATGAATGTGATAAATGTGTATTTCGTGTTTTCAAAAACTGCGTCAATAATGTTTGTAACATCTCCTTTTTTTGCTAGTAATGTCTGTAATAAAACCAGTGTACACCATAGCAATATCAAACTTCTGGTTCACTTTAAATGGCTATTTATTAATTAGATACTAACCGTTGCGACACCTGAAATCTGAATAGCTTTATATCTACAGTTATACTCGTCATCGAGCCCTTTCAAAGGTACAAACGAGTTTGATTCTTGAAGCAGCTTATATATCCAGGCATCGATGATCTACAGCACGTAAAAAACATAGCTATATCTAGAATAGTTGTCAATTATTTGTGTTATATCAAGTTTCTAACTTTTACCTTGAAATCTAAGTCCCTTTCATATGCTACGGCCATTAGCTCTGTCACACTAACACTTAGCCGGTATGTAAATTCGTGTTCTGGAAAACATCATACTTCAGAGTCTAGTTGATCTTCGTTTTCTTGTATTCGAAGGACCTTGCGGTATTGACTAACGTCTATTAACTTTGTAGTTGCTATTTCTGTTTCCCAAGTTTGTTTAATAGCTCCCGCATGTTGCGACTATGTAAGTAAATCCAAATTTGGATTTATATTATCTACTAACTGTAAAATGACATAAATCGTGTTAAATAACTATCACCAAGTTACAAATCAGTATATGATTATTAGCATAGTTTAGAACTTACCATTAGAGGTGCATCTTGTAACAAACGTTTCGACGCACTACTGCCACCCGACTTTCCTCCACTCGAGTGTATAGCCCATGAACTTACCATTGTCCAGCCCATGATATCTCCAGATACAGAGTAGAAAATGGTAGAACAAATGAAGAGTATCAAAAGCTTCCCAACGTCGGTTACTGATTCCTCACTCCCATCATTTGATGCTATTTCTATTACCTCCTGTTTCAAAACATACAGTAGTTAATTAATTGTATATGCTAAAACATGGCTAGCTTTCATAATCTGTTATTTCTACCTTTATCATCGCATTTGAAACAACCTTTTGGTTTGACGGTCCACTTTTTCTCGCCCTTGGACGCAAGAAATATTTATGCATCAGTGGAGACTGGTTCTCCGTACCATCGGCAAATCTTCCAGTGAAAGCCCCCGTTCTGTTCATCGGCATTTCCTCCGTTCCGTGTTTAAGATTGAAGATGGCTTTAACATCGTTTGTGGTCAGTTTAACCCTCTCTGAACCTATTCTAAAACACCCATTCTTTGCAGAATATCTCTTTATAATCTCCTCTATGATTTTGTTAAACTTCTTCTTTGGTAGATCTTCGTTCCTTAGCATGAAGGAAGTTTTCAGCAACATATAGAATGGCGTGTTCTTCGTAGCCTCGATATGCTCCTCAGCCACTATGGCTTTCTACAACAAATTTAATATACTTACCAAACCAGACCTGTAAAAAGTACCTTTTCCCATAGCAGAACCTGAACACACAAAAGAACACCCATGTCAAATTTTAGAAATGCATATCTTCTTGTAGAACTGATTATAAGCCCAACATAAATGAGTCAACATATACAACACGTGATAGACCAAACATGTTGCGTGAGATACACGCCAACGACCCATGTTGTAGCCACATCGACCAAACCTAAGATGCGACATACTCATTGCATGTCGTGCATGTTACCCTTTACTGATTTGGATAGTTACAACTCTCATCACTTACCACGCGAGACACGACAACGATATACGCGCGATACAAAATTACAAAACCACTTTCATACGCGAGATAGGTATTAAAAATCCTATTAACGACACGAGATCGGTATTCCAATATCAATAAAATACGCGCCACATAATGCGACATACATTACTAAAACAACAAACTCATCTTCCAATCTAGCACCCATCATATGCGAGACGCACGCCACAACTACTGTCAACCTGATGCATTAAAACACCGTACCAGATGCGAGACACACACTAAAACTACTGTAAACCACCTAAAAACTTCCCAGGGTTCAGTTCCAGACGCGAGACACATGCTAAAACTACTGTAAACTACCTAAAAACTCCCCAGGTTTCCGTTCCAGACCAGAATGCACGTACACAAAATATGAAAACCCAAGCGAGCCCGACAGTACGCCTGAATCGACATGTTAAGCCTCCCTACAACTAAAACCAGCCGTAGGTGCAACTAAAGAAGAAATTTGATTCTGCCTATCAAACAACATACATTCATCTTTTTAAAACAAGACACCGTAGAATCACCGGCCGGAGAATGTAAACCCAGTACTTTCTCGATAAGGCAGTTATCGAACAAAAACGGTCTATAGGGATATCATCCAACAAGCAGTCGACTAAACTCGATTAATTAAAAAAGTAAGAAATAACTGCCTCGTACCTTAACTCTAGTTTCGACTAACGAAGTTCGCCGGCCCCGATGGTTTTTGCTTCACACGGCGAAAAAATGAGACAGTCGACACGACGAATATGGAGTTGGGTGATCGCTTCGCACGATAGTTCTTCTGCGCTCGCTGTAGTTTGTTCGGTAAAAACGAGACAGTGGACAGAGTTCTTTTAGGGTTTAAATTCTTCTCTGATTTTCTCCTATGGTCTTTTCGGTTTCTAAAAGTTATTGAGATTTGGGGGGAAAAGTAAAAATTACATTAATAATAACCTACTTTCTCTTTTAATATAGTATTAGGGCTAATTTGGTAAACATATTGGCTTCGTACTAGTAGTGTAAGGGTCTCATATTTGGGTACTTATTAGGAATTACATACTTGAAAAAGTATTTTGTGGTACTTTTCTCTAATTATAAAGCGTAAAATATAGATTTATATTTAATTAAACGTAATTTATTGTCTGTTACTAATAAAATATTACTCCGCATTTATAACGTCAAACATGTAACAGACGAAGATAAATGCGAAGCTCATTTGTACTAGTATAAGTACGGGGTTTCACCCTAATAGTATTGAGATCATATTTTCAATACAAAAACATTTTATATTATCTTCTCTTTCTCTCTCTTTTTTCCTTCTCGAACGATTATGGTGTTTGATTAGGCTTTCGACCCTAACAACGCATTTATCATAATACATGGTTTCACATCTATCCTCATTGAACGGTTTCACATCATTTTTAGCCTCACATCCATTGCCTTATCCCTTATTAATCAAATCTACTTTAAAAGTCTAATATTGTAATTTTTACAGGATAAATGCCTCCAAAAGCTTGCTTCCTCAGATCATGCCTGTTTGTACTAATAAAACAGATGAAAGAAACAAAAATAAAATAGAGACACATAGAAGAAGCACAAAATAACACCATTTTATTCCCTTCTAAATAGAACATGCAAGATCAACAAAGAAAGCAATACTCTGAAAAAGAACTGAGATTTTATTATTGAAATAATAAAAAATTATGATAATGAGAAAAAAAACCTTCAAATTAGACACAAAGTTGGTACCACTTACAACCAACTATGTTAAAAAAGATGGTGTTTATTTTCATGCTCTAATCCAAATATAGTCTTGACATCGTTGGTTGTAAGTGGTACCAATTTTATGTCTAATTTGAAGATTTTTTTCTCATTATCATAGTTTTTATTATTTCTATAATAAAATCTCAGTTTTCTTTTAGAGCATTGCTTTTTTGAGCTCGTATGTTCTATTTGGAAGGGAATAAAACAGTGTTTTTTTCTTCTTCTATGTGTGCCTATTTATTTTTTGTTTCTTCCATTTGTTTTATTAGTGCAAACATGCATGATGTGAAGAAATAAGCTTTTGGAAACTATTACTTATACCAGTACAAATGGGTTCTCCATTTATCTTCGTCCGTTACATGTTTGACGTAATAAATGCGGAGTAATATTTTATTAGTAACATACAATAAAGTACGTTTAATTAAATATAAATATATATTTTACGCGTTATAATTATCTAATATTATGTATAAAATATAGTTTTATGCGCAGCCAAATATATAATGTGAAACCGTTCAAATGATTATACATGAACAATCATATAATTGATGTGAAATCATGATGACTAGTTTACAAAGTTAATGTGGAACTAGTTGCAAAATTAATGTGAAACCATGTTGTAATGTTGAACAATATACAAAGTAGATGCTAGACATATTTTTATGGATGCGGGACTGTATAAGGTAGATGAGGGACACATTTTTGTAGATGTTAGACTGTACAAAGTAGATGAGTGACACATTTTTGTAGATGTTATACTGTACAAAGTAGATGAGGAACACATTTTTATGGATGTGAGACTGTAAAAATGTCAAGCCTAGAATTTATATGAATTCATGAAGTATATTTTGGGACTTTGTTTTGCAGTAATTATTTCGGAATTATCGAGAATTGAGTAATGCACGTTTTTTGTCTCGTCTTGTCGAGAGACGAATAAGTGAAATATGTTCATTGATGACAAAAAAAATTATTTATTTTATTTTAAATAAACTACTAACAATATCACTGACTAACATATACAAATGAAGATGATGACGACTATATTACTAATTAGTAACAAAAAAGTCAAGATATGTATACTTTAAAACCCTACTTTTATAAAAAAAAATACAAAACCGAACTTTATTTTTGAAATATAAAATAATCGTAAGTATAATTTTTTATGGTTTTTAAGATAGATGTTGATCGGGACTGATTATAACTTTTTTTGGAATTTAAATTTGGAATTCAAATTTGGAATTCAAATTTTGTAACTTTAACAATTTTTAATTTGTTGATTTTGAGGATGGAATCGAACAATTTACATATCAAACGGTTTACATAGTGATTTTGGGGATTATAGGAGGTTAATAGAGATTGCGAAAAATGGTTGATGTTTGTGCTCAATTTTTTTGTTTTCAAATTTTTACTTATATTATCGTTTGTGGGTTGGATTTATATTATTTGTAAATAACATATTATATTATGAAAACTTTCAACCACCTTTTTGAAAAATATCAAGATATATATTTTTTTTTGGCAAAAGGACAATATATTACCGAAATAGAAAGTTTACAAAGAAAGAGGTCAATTTAAAGACCACACAGAAAATGGAGGGCACATAAGCAATTAGCCTAAGGAAAAATCCTCAAATAAAAAACAATCCCTAATCAAACTATCAGAAACCCTAACTCGACATCCACCTTGTCTTCAACCTCTCGACCTCATCTTTCACTACTCGACCCTAACTCTTTTCCACAGCACGACCAAACCTTCACCAGCAAACCCAGAACACCAACTCACAACCTCCACAGCAAAATCCTCTGATTCAAGGTCGACGCCATTCAGGACCCAACCTCTCCAGACTTGTATAGTTAGGTGAACTGAGTGAGTGCACCACAGAGTCAGACGAGTCTTGTCTGATTCAAGGTCGACGCCACTTGCAGGACCCTAAACTTACAGATGGAGAGAAAGATATAGAACTGAGTGTGTGCACCAAGGAATCAGACGATTCTTCACAACAAAACTGACCCAAATCGAAACCCACCGATTTGAAGAGCAGCACCACCAATTAGAAGCAGAAAAGGCTATAGCAACGACAGAGTATTCATCAATCTCTTATTCGACAAGATTCAAACTCCCAAAGGGACACCAAAAGGGAAACCCGAGAATGGAACCCTAACCAGGGTCGACATACCCCACACCCATACTTTCAAGAGTAATGATCGCGAGCAGAGGGTTAGGAGTGTCGACATTGGAGAACCAGCGAGCTGATTTTTCGAACAGAACCCATTTCGCGGTCCAGTCAACAGCAGCATTTTGGGATCTCAATATGTGGCGAAGCTGCATGGAAGCATGGAAGAGATTACGACATACAGAGGCAATTGGGTTATCCAAATTATTTCCAGATGCCATGATTCTAACAAGAGTGAGACAGTCAGTCTCGATGTCCACTGCTTGCCAACCCTGAAGTCTGCACAGAAGAAGGGCTTCCATTAAAGCACTAGTCTCAGCCTGAAGAGGACTCAATTTCCCAAAGATGAAGCCTGTTCCAGAAACAATGTGCCCTTGATTATCCCTTACAATCAAACCACCAGAGGCTTCTCTAGTGAAACAACAAGCACCATCGATGTTGACTTTGAGTCTCCCAACGATCAGGGGACACCATTTCAGGTACACAGCTTTAGACATTCCTATAGTTAGACAGCCAAGAGTAGCTCCTGCTTTAGAAACACCATACCAATGTTTAGCTCTTAGCGTATTCTTAGAATCAATGCCTAGGATAACTCTTTTAACTCGATTAACAACAGTATTGAAGCTATCATAAGAATTATGAAATTTAGCATGGTTTCTATTCGTTCAGATCACCCAGACAATAATTTGAGGCACAATATGAGTGATATGAGTGTTACACTTAGAAAACCAGAACCAGTTATGCAAAATATGACTTAGGGACATAAATCGGCTCACGGGGATTCTGAAAAGAAGACTAAAGTAGTTCCATAATGACCAGGCAAAACTGCAACTGATGAAGAGGTGGTTTTTGTCTTTACAGTTGCAGCAAAATTGACACTTAGAAACCACCACTAAATTCCTTCTAGCTAAGATACTGTCAATGGGAGCATAGTTTTTTAAGATTTTCCAACAAAGAAAAGAAATTTTAGAAGGAATAAACCGGTGCCAGATTTTCTTAAAAATAGCTTGTTTAGAGTGAATAGGCCTGATACTATTCAAGGTATCCTTAGTGTTAAAACAATTACCTTTAGAAAATTTCCAGTGAATAACATCATTATTATCATGATTGATATTAATTTTAACAATATTCATTAATCTGTCCTTAGAAATAAAGTTGGAAAGAGTAGGAATATCCCATTGACCATTTTTCCAGAAAGAGCTAGCTTTGACAGGAAGAAGATAACTGTTAGAATCTAAGTCATTAGCAATAGGAGGCATACCATGCCAAGAGTCCCTCCAAAAGTCAACATCCCCCTGCCAAGACTCCAAAAGACATTAAGATAAGCCTCGTCCTAACAGAACTAAGCCTTTTCCAAATGATCGAGTCGGTAACCTTACACTCAGCCTTTAAAGGATGAGTATAGTTACAATAGGTTGAATGAATAAGGTCAGTCCAAAGCGAGTCTCTTTTTCTAAAAAGGAACCAACGCTTAAAGGAGAAGGTGAGCTGAATGTCAGACAGAAGCTTGACATTTAGCCCACCCTCTTCAAAAGGCTTGCACAAACTGTTCTAGGAAGCCCAATGAATAGCATTTTCAGTATACTTAGCTCTCCAAAGAAATTTATTAAAACAGAGCTCAAGTTTATTGATAATGCCATTAGGGATCAGGCTATTCTGCATCCAAAAATAAATAATGGGGTAGATAACATTCTTTATAAGGGACAATCTTCCCCCAAAATAAAGATTCTTCATATCCCAAACATGAATTTTGTTATAGATTTTAGTAAGAAGAGGTAAGTAATGCTTCCCCTTATTGTTTGCAGATATCGTGATTCCCAAGTAAGTGAAAGGAGCATGCTCTACATTAAACCCAGTGGAAGATTTGATCCTTGCATAATTGGTAAGAGAGCAATTTGATGCAGTTATAATCTTTGTCTTTTCTTTATTAATCAGCTGGCCTGATTCATTTTGATATTTGTTTAACAGGACACTGAGGCAGTCAATAGATGTTGGAGAGCTGTTGGAAAAAATGATAATGTCATCAGCAAAGGCTAAGCAAGGTAAGATGAACCCAGATTTCAAGTAGTATCTCAAACTGTTATTATTATGGTAAAGATTAGAAAGCCCTCTAAGTAAAGCTTCCTCAGCAAGAATGAAACGACAAGGGGACAGAGGGTCACACTGTCTTAAACCATTCTTCTGAGGGAAGTAACCAACACAGTCACCATTAACCAAAATACACACCATAACCTTAGAAATCAGACTATTAATAATAGCCAAAACATCATTAGAAAACCCAAAACACTTAAGAGTGTTAAGGACAAAGGCATGAGACATTCTGTCAAATGCCTTTGTCATATCTAACTGAAGAATTATGTTGCCTTTAGAAGGCATTCTCTTGATATTATGGAGCATTTCTTTGATAATCAGGATATTATCATGGAGAACCATGTCCTTAACAAATGCACTTTGGCCTCTAGAGATAATATTAGGGAGAAAACAAGCCATTCTCTAATTAAGAAGACCATAAATAAGTCTATTAAAGATTGTACAAAGACTTATAGGCCTGTAACCATTCCAAGAGATGGGATTCGGACATTTAGGGACTAAGCAGATCCCAGTGGCAAAAACACCACTGGGAATACTATTACCCTGGAGATAGGAATTAAGAGCCCTGCAAACATCAATGCAAATAATATCCCAACAGGTTTTAAGAAAGAAACAATTAAACCCATCAGTGCTAGGGGCACTGTCATTCCTCATTCCCTTGATAACAGACCACACCTCCTCCTTGCTGGCCAACTTTAAGATAGTTTAATTATCCTTGTCACTGATTAGCTTAGGAATATTACTGAGGATAGAATCCTGAGAATTCACAGTCTTGTTAGTATAATAGTTATTAGAAAGAATCTGCTTAAAATAAGACTCCGCAGACTTAGAGATATCATCATGATCAGTAAGCCAGACTCCATCATCTTTGATACCATAGATAGTGTTCTTTTGCCTTTTCTTAGCTACATAGTTATGATATAGTCACTGTCACTGAGCCAAGTGTTGTAGCACTTTTGACGCCAATAACACTCTTCATTTTTTAAGGCAAGAATATACATACTATTAGCTTTAGAAAGGTTGGACTTAGAAATACTGCTGTTAGTCTGCTGATGAGTAACTTCACAATTTTCAACCTCCTTAGCAGCTTCTGAAACTTTAGTGAAAATGTTGCCAAAAGTGGAATAGTTCCAATCTTTAAGAAACTTTCTAAGGCGCTTAAGCTTATACCAGAAAACCACATTAGGGCCACCATTACAATGCTTGTCCCAATTCTGTTTGACACTACTTAAGAAATCAGGATGGTTAGTCCATGCATTAATAAACCTAAAATTACTCTTACGAATTGAAGATCTATTTTGAATATTAGAGATAATGATAAGGAGAGGAGCATGGTCAGAACAAGTTCTGACCATGTGACAAACCTGAACTTGCCAATTAAACACAATTTTCTGATTCATCAACACCCTATCTAACCTTTTCCAGATTTTGTTATTGCTCCAGGTATATCTTGATCCACTATAACCAGGATCATCCAGATTACAGCATCTGACACAAGCATTAAACTCATCGACACCACAGACATCATATGAGGCACAGCATAACTGATCTTCAGGACAAGCAACAGTGTTAAAGTGACCAGCAACAGACCAAGGTTTGTCATCACAAGAAAGCTGACACAACTGACTCCACAACTGTCTACGCTGCACTCTCTGGTTCTTGTCATAAACAGAGGTAAACACACAAGAAAAAGAAGCATAATTTATCTCCAAGTGGAGAAATTGATCATGGTTAACTAAAACAGAAATGTTCACCTCATTAGGCCAAAAAATCCAGATTTTGTTAGTAATATTAGAAGTGTAATTAGGGAAACCAATCCTTCTAGCAATAATATCAATTTTGTCATACCTAGCAATAATATCCAAGTCTTGCAGGGCACCAATTATTTGGAGATCTTTGTTGGATGAGGAAACAGCTTTAGGAGGACTGCTTGAGAGCAAATGATCAGAAGCTTTAGCTTTAGGAGGACTGCTTGAGAGCAATGGAACAAAAGTTTTATCTTTAGCCGTTATTATAGATTTCAACCTTCTCTTGTAGACCTTAATAAAAGGCTGATCCTTTGTAACATTATTATTAGACAAATCCTTCTTATCATCATGTATATTTGTCGACTGCGTAACATTCTTTGAAATAGAATCAATTTCTTGGTCTTTAGGCCTTTCTTCAGTTTTCAATTCATTCTTTTTACAAGCAGATTCATTGTGCCCCAGATGACAACACAAGTGACAGTAATCTGGAACATTTCTGTAACTCACACCTATCCAACAACCAAAATTGTCACCAAACCCTATCCATAATCTTCGTTTAAGCAAAACCAAAACGTCTATTTCCACAAGAGCATAAGAGGCGTTTACACTGGCACGATTGCATTTAGGCACAAATATACGATGAACATTCTCCAGCGAAGCAGCCATATCACCCACAACCCGATCATTGTATAGGTATTCAGGCATATTTTCAAAGCGAACCCATAATAAAACTATAGGATTTTCTTTGTTCTTGGGCACATCAAGAGACCATTTTAGTATTCTCATGAGTTTCCCATCCACCTTCCATACCAGTTTTGACCAGAACTTAGTAACGTCTTCCAGCAAATCGAATTCACGAAAATCTGTCGCGAACCAGATGTAATATATGAATACGCTCCTTTGAATTTAAACGATTCCAAGAAAGAATGGAAAAAAGCTTTCTTCGGAATCCCTTGACTGAACTTGGCTACCAGAGTAGACTTACCATGTTTAATTAGACTTTCTTGAGTATCTTTGTTAATCTTGAGTATCTTTGTTAAACTGAATAACAACGTGATCTTTAGCATGTTTAACAAACTCTGGCTTTTGAACAAGGCATTCAGGAACAGGGTTCAAAACTTCAGCATAAGATTTTGTAACCTTAATATGATCCTTATCTACACCTTGAGAAAGAGCAGGAAACTCTTCCGCATTAAGACCATTGACAGGCATGGAAACCAGAGGCAGACAAACCAGAAATACTCTGTTTCAAGAGCAGAAAACAGAGACCCTGACGGGAATCCCACCAGCAATCACGAAAAGAACCCACAAGAACCAACTCTGAAGAACAGAGAAAGGCCAAAAGATGAACGGAGAAGAGACCGGAGGCCGGAGACCAGAGAAAAGACCGGCAACCAGACTAGAGACTGAATCTTGGAGCCTTCACTTTTTTCTCTTGAAATTAAATTTGGTTTTAGTATTTTTTTAAACTTCATATATTTTATTTATTATAAATATCTTAATTTTTTTGTTCGAACTAAATCCATTCGTAAAGTTAATTTTAAAAAAATGATAAATTATTAAAAAAATTAAAACAAGTGGATGCTTTATTCCCAATATCAAAACAAGTGGATGCTTAAAAAATATCAAGATAAGGGGTTGCCTCCTCGATTTGCTTCCGTTCCCTCATGCTATAAATAATGCTTCCCTTGTAAGTAACTTAAGGGCTTTACCAAATGGATGCTTTATTCCCAATATCCCCCTGCTACCATTCTTACTTTAACGCAAATCCATGCCATGTGCTCTGCTGCTTCATAATCTTTTCTCAAATTCAATTAAAAATATTTGGAAGATCTGTGATGTTTTCATTTCGAAAATATTGTTGTAGATTAAGAAAAATTGAAACACTTGACTTTTGGTCTATGTACACAAAATTTATGAAGTAAAAAAGAGACATAATATACAAATACTTTGATTTGTGTTGGTTACAAGCATTTGCATTGCATTTTGACATAGATAGATAGAGGAATAATTGAAAGAAAAAGAAAGTAAACCCATAAAGAGGCATATGATATCAGAAGAGAGTTGATCGAAGCAAACAGAACATACCAAATCCCCAAAATAAGCAAGCAATCCCCAAAAATTCAAATCTACTAGTACTATTCGAGTAGTAGTAGTAGCCAGTAATTAAGTAATAGTAGTAGTAGTAGGTAGATCACTTCCTTCATCTACTTCTCTTTCATCTACTTCTCTTTGTTTTTCTTTTCTTTTAGTTTTTACTTTTTCTACACATAGAACAGAAGGAGTACTAAAACATACTTACATACTTTCTGTTTTGAATTTCTTTTACTACTAGGACTAGGAGTATAATTTATTTGTGTATTGATTCTAAGCAGCAGCAACAGTAGTTCCTATCCTGAAAGCGTATTTGTTTGGTGAAGCCGATTTGGTCTTCTGTTCTTTTCTTTTCAAAGCTTTCATGGAAGAAGACAACTTTCTGTTCTTCTCTTTTGCTTCATCGTTCTCTATCTCTTCTTGCCTGCACTCTTCACTGCAAAATGGAGTGTCCCCTCTGCAAGTCATAAACATAACCATACCCATACCCATCAATCAGTATGTATACAGCATCTTAAATCTCTCAGATCTCAAATTTCAAATTTCAAATCTAGATCTATATCAAAAACAATATAAATAATAGATTAAAGTACCTATACATGAAGATATCAGAGTTATCACCGAGTTGTTTCTTGCAAAGAGCACAAGACTCCAAGAAATGAGGCTGGTGCCGTTCAAATCTGGCATCATAGAACCTTACAGATCTTGGAGAAGAAGAGACAGACTGGTAATAAAGATTCCTTAAGCTCATGTTTCTCCTTGTGTAGCAAACAGATCTTGAAAATGGACAATTTTGGTGGTTGTAATTATTATTATTATTATTATTTATGTTGTTCATTCCCGAAACCCCAGCTTCTGTGTCTGCGAGAGAAGCTAGGCCACAGTCTTCTCCCAAAAAATAGGGTTTCTTCACAGCAGAAGACGAAGACGAAGACGAAGACGAAGACGACTCCATTTTTAGTTTCTGTGTTTTGGTTTGTTGGTTCTTGAGAGAGAAAAAAGAAAGGATAGAGAAAGAAAGAGTGGAGAGGTAGTTTGGTTAAGGTGTTGGAGTTTTCTTTATAGAGAGAGAGGGGGGGGAGAGTAAACAACTAAACAAGGGGCAGGTTGGTTCGAGAGATCGGTGCAAGAGAATCTATTGGCTGAAACTACTACCTCTTTTTTCAACTAGCCATTTATTTATTTATTTATTTATTTATTTATTTTGTGCATCAAATTAATAATTCATTCACGGAGTAATATTTAATGCTAACGTTATTGTCTATTCGCAACTGGTTCTTAGCCGTGCTATTGAAATGAATAGCTCTGCCTTTTTTAATCTACATATTTCTGGATCACCAACCTTTTCAGATTAAAAAACCTCTCCTGCTCCTGCATACTTTGACATAAAATTTCCATTAGTCCGTCAAACTAACCTTCGATAAATTGATTTTATATTTATATTATTTTTAATGGATGGGTCAGATTAAAATAGAAAAATAAGTTTGGCCGATATATATTTTCCTTTTCGAATAAAAGAGAGTGATATATAAAATTAAAGTCTACCATCGGACCTGCACGTATTGGTGTCGGACCCAATATTATTAATATATTTAAAAAATAACAAATAAAATAGATGAACAATGAAAAACTGTTGGACACAAGTTATAGAGAACATTTGGATATAAAATCCAATCGAACAAACTAGTCTGTAAAAAAAACGTACATAACGAATAATTGGTCCATGATTTAGGTTGATTACAGTATTTTCGAACAATTAAAATTTATAAGGGATATTGAAGGGGAAGCGTTGAGATATTAGTGATGCAAGACAGGTCATAATGTCAAATGTGTTCGAATTTTTTTTGTTTAAAATGTCGCAAACAATACAACAAAATTTCGTGCATCAAAAATAGTTGTGGTCATGTTTTTATAGTCTTTAAACATTGGCATTTTGAGCCTCTAAAACACATACGTTGTTATCACTAAATTCATGACAGTTGAGGTTGATGAAGTATTTTGTTAGTCAAATTTTTTTAACTGAGATGATAAACATGTTTGATCCTTCAATGGGGATATTTCAGTTTGTGAAGACTAGTTTTGTGTGAGTGAGATTGACCTATATTGAAGAAACAAAAATGTTCTTTTTAGAGATAATGAGGTGGACCAATATTGAAGGTGATAGTTATATGATTAGAAATTCATGGATACTATAATGGACATAAGACATTTAAAATTGGTCATCTCATACGGTATCATGAGGACACAGTCGATTTTGGAATGGATTGAGTTATTGAGTTGTTTGTTTCACAAGAAATAGTGGAAGTTAGTGGATTGTAGATCACTAAGCTCTCAATGATATCAACAGTTATTGGAATCCTTTAGATATGAGTTCCAAAGTTCTGAAGCTTATGTTCGATCCTCCGATTATGGATAACATTGAAATCGTATATGTTGTTATGATCGGGGGATATAGAATTTAGATCATTCCATAGAGGAATGCGCTCTATATAATCATTAAAGGTATATATTTCAGTTAATTAGAAGTAGAAGGATGAAATTATATGCTATATATTATAATCTATATATGGAGGGGATATAAAGTTACTAAAAATATAAAACACGTTGGGGTTCCAGACAAGCCAAATTCTACCTAAGGAAAAAATGGGTGGTTGGTTGTGTCATGAAGAAGGCAACCATCGGTTAAATAATTGATTCCACTTTTGGCTCGCGTACTCTAGTCTCAATGAGACATACCAATGTAGTATGATTGGTAAAAACAAATTTCATAACATCTTTTACTGTATTGGATTATGTAATCCACAAATATTTCATGTTAGGATAATCAAAAGAGAATTAGTTACATGGTGATCTTTGACACTCAATGATCATGTCATCGTCAGTCGTGCTCTTACTTGGAGACTTATTTTTTGTTTTGTGACTTGGTACTAATGGTGATTTGATAACATCTTCGTTGGTTGGTTTCTCGATCTCCTTATATGGACCAGATTTAACCAAATTGAAAGTCTGCTAGAATTGGGCTGAAGCGTGAGGGGAAATTTAGATAGGATTTCTCCACTAATATCTAAAGAAAAAATTATATAATTTGATGCCCCCTCAGACGGATCAAGTGTTGTCTAATACTGGGTTATGATGTTGGACTAGTGTCTTTTTCATAAGTACATGACTGAACTCAGAGAAGTTGTGGAGTAAAAAGTTGGAATTCATACAACTTAAAAACTAAACAAAAACATACAAAACTTAATGAGAATATTGTTAATGTTTTGATAAGAGTTAATGTTCGGTGAAAAAATAAGATATTGAAAAAAAGTATATGAAGCAAGTAATGTGAGAAAAATAAAATCTAATAACAAAGTAAAGAGTAACATATAGGTAAAATCCAGATAAGTACATAAGAAGCAATATTATAACAAATATTTTTTACACTAATCAAAATTAATTTTTTTGAAGTAAAATTTTTTAAGGATGGGAAATAATTATTTGAAATCAGCCCAATAACAAGATCAAATTTAAAATTTCATACCAGAAAAGTGACAAGCCAGATAACAAATCTAGAGTAAAAAAATATCTAACATAGAAGTAATATGGGTCACATCATTACCATATGGATCAAATCTAGAACAATATCAAATGTGTTATTTCTTATGAACATACCTAACAATAAGTGTATAGTCCTCGTTGGGGTAACCTCTAATTCATTTCTTAGAGTGACAGTGGCCAAATGACAGGTCCAGTCTGATGGTTTTGGGTGAAAACGCGATTACTAGATTCGTCAAATCATATCTACTCTTTAGACTTCCTCGAATATTGGTTTTGGCTGGAGTTACATGTAAAAGAGTCAATGTTTGGTTTTAGCAGAAGTTACAGGTGATAAAGTCAATATACGACCAAAATATTTTTGATTTAGAACCATTCGAGGTTAAGGAAGACACGATGTTGTATGACGCAATTTTGGTTCAACCATGAGTCATCATCTTCCACAATATTATCATCAAGTATTGCACGATGAAAAATACCCATGGTGTGTACACCACTACTGTTCAATTCTGAATAACCATAGATAACAAATATTTCAGAGAAAACTATGAATTGATAATTAAATAAGGTAAATGTATATAAAAAATATAAAAAATTATGTTCACTTCCGAATAAATGAAGATAGTAAAAATTATAAAGTGACGATTGCTAACGTGATTTGTTAAAACAAAAAGATTAAGGTTAGAAAAGATAGAGAAAAAACTAATGATATATTTTAAATAATTTTAATCGTCTACATGAATATGTGTAAACTAACAAGAACAATCCGAAATCAAACTATTTACTTATAACAACCTAAGGTTTGATAAAGTATTGATAACCATTTTAACTTTTTTAATATCAATCATGCCTCGATTTTTTATTACAATCTTGATCTGTTTATTTTGTTTTTTCATTTAATCAATATGTTCTTTAAATTTAAATTATTTTTTCTTTCTTCATTTGTTCAAGATCTTTCTGTAATTGTGGATCATATGTTTTTCTGTTTTTCTTTTAGATTTATCGACCGTTTATCGATTCACATGTGATTTTTTTATTGTTTTAAGTTATTTTGTTGTTGTTTTATGATTATATGATTGTTTTACTTATGTTAATTTTTTTATTTCATACGTTCTCGTAATTATTTTGACAACTATATGAAGAGATCAATTTGGGGAAGACAGATTTTTGGATTTTTGGTTTTACTAATTTAGTTGCGTAATTATGAACATTATGGTTATGTAATTAGATATTGCATTAGGTTGTAAAATGAAGTACATTTTGGTTACATAATTCGTAGTGCATTTAGTTGCATAATTACATGTACTTGGGTTGCGTAATTACAATTTCTTTTTTTTTTGTTTTAGGGTACTGAATTATATGATAGTTGGGTGCAAAAATAGTCTGAACTAGTTTTTTTTATGTATAGGTTTACAATGTCTTCATTAGTTGTTTCTAATAAAATAATCACGTTTTCATTCGTCTACTTAGTGCTTTTGAAAATTATAAAAGTATGGTCGATTTCGTAATAAACAAGTAAATTTGGTCTGTAAGCGGTCGTTTTAGCTTCACTTATTCATTTGGTGAATATAAGAACTATTTTTCATGTTGTGAATATGATTTTATACCATTTGTTGCGTTGGTTGGCCGCAATAAAGGTCAAGATATTATTATTGAGATTGGTAAAACTATTGAAACTAAATATTTAGGTATTGATTGTTATGATTTGGATAACTTTGATATAGCATACTTATATAATTTTGGTTCATGCTTGAATAAACATACCAACTGAAAAAACTAATTCGGGTGTTCAAGTTTTTTAACATAAGAAAAAATAGTTTGCTACCAAAAGTTGGGTTGATGGTATTCAAGGTGTAGGGTAGGTATTTAAAGGCGGTGTTATATTTCTGAATCTTATTTTATCTTGGTTTATTATAGAATATGAATTTCTTATAAATTCATGCATAATCAAAGAGAAAAAAATAAAGTGTTCATTGTTTGATAAAAGAGAGCAAATTATGTCCATGAAGGCTGTATGCTTTAATTGATGAGTCAAATTGATATATGGTTATCGAAAAATATGTTGGTGATGATAAGTCTTATCATGGTTTCGCAACAGATTATAAAAACTATCTGACATCTGATTTGATATCAAACGAGATAAGTGATGTTATTAGATAAAAAGTGATATAACTCTCAGAAACGTTAAAGCCTGATAAGGGGGGATTCCCCCAAGTAAGTGCGAGCACGAGCAAGAGGACCGCGAACTTGGATTAGGGCAAGCAATGAAGAAAATGACGAGCTCTACATCGTCAACATAGATCGAGCTCGAAGGCAGATCGAGACGACGAGCTCTACAGCGTCGACACAGCTCGAGCTCGAAGGAAGATCGAGATGACAAGCTCTACAACGTCGACACAGATCGAGCTCGAAGGCAGATTGAGATGGGAAGCAGATCGAGATCCAAGACATCAAGGGAAGAGTCGACTGACCAGATTAGGGACGGGTGAATGTATGATCAAGATTGAGTACGAACTTAGAGAAGATAAACTGACCACGTGATCAGTGAGCTCGAGCTCTGCAAACCAGAGCAGACCTGATCGCGCTTAAGGAATGGCCCAACCCGACTTAAAGTGTAGATCATACTAGGTGTTTTCTTATTTATTATGTAACGCACGCTTTGACTCTTAAGTCAAACCGTTTTAATTACTTGTTCCACAATTTTAGGGATAATGATGTAAGTGGGTTAGCGGAGTGTTCAGTGCGAACATATGTAACTGCCCACTAACTCCTACATTACAAATAGGAAGAACCTATCTATGAATAAATGAATCTTTTTTCGGTTTTATCTCTTTCTTGGCTAAAATATTAAAGAATTTACTGTGGTAGAACTTGTTATTCCCGTAACAAATTTGGTACCTTCTGTGGGAAATTCTTAACCATTCACCATGGTAGTCATAAGGTCAGGAATCGAGAGAGACAACTAATAAACTAGCGAAACAACGACAGAACGAAGAAGAGCTTAAGTCAACCAGGAGGGCGAGGCGTCATACATTCTGGTCATGTAGCCCCTCAAGAGGGTAATCCCGTGATACCCCAAGCGACGGTGGTGATAGAGGAACCACCAATTCGGCCCACGGTTGTTTCCCGAGAAGAGGTGCATCTCCATCAACCGACGAATGCAGCGGGGGCTGGCAGAACTATGGAAGCCATCCCGGTAGATGACTCGGCGGTCGTCCAACTAGAGCAACGAATCCAGAATCTCTAGGAGGAAAAATTAAAAATAGCATTTGAATGAGACGCAAGAGAACAAGCCATGTACGCCACCATAGCAGGAATGAACGACGTTATTCATGCTCTGACCGTTAAGATCAAGGGAACGAGCAAGGCCCATCAACTGTTTAGTCCGGAGGCGAGAAAAGTTAACAGAACGGATCGTTCGTCCAAACGGGATGACAAGCAGGAAGGTGAAAGCGAGAGCGGGGGTAAGAATCGTAGAAAAGGACCGCGAGACGAGGTGAAGCAGACGTCAACCAAGCACGCTCGGGAAAATGAAGATCTCCATTACAATCAGATCCGCCCGAAGTTTTCGGCCTACATACTAAAGGAATCACTAGTCTATGAGAAAATCCTGGAAGCTCAGCTCCTGAGGAAGTTTGACCCATTCAGGATGGAAACGTATGATGGAACGGGAGATCCAAAGAGGCATTTGGAGCAGTTCAGACCATGATGATGGCCTTCAACCCCGACGATGCGATGTTGTGCCGAGCACTGTCCATGACCCTCAAAGGTAACGTCATGGATTGGTTCGGAAGCTTTCCAAAATGATGCATCTATGACTTTACAGGACTGTGAAAAGCGTTTAAGGAAAGGTTTGTTGGCAACAAGGAGCTTAAGTGCGAGCGGGACTCAATCATGGACCTTTATCAGCGCCGAGGTGATTCCCTTAAAGGTTATGTTAGAAGATTTGTTTATGCTATGAATGCTTTGCTAAATTTTCCGAAAACAAGGCGATGACCTCCCTGAAACGGGGGCTCGACCAAAAAGGGGAGCTGTATGCAGATCTAATCAAGTTCCATTCTGTAACATGGGGACCTGCTCGCCAGGGCAGATACCTTTATGAGGGTTGACGATGCCAGAAGAGGAGGTTCACCCAAATGGTGCGAATTAGATTTCAAAGAGGGTGGAACATAATGGAAAAAGATCGAGGAGCAGCCAAGAAGGGATTATAACTGAAGACCCACCAACTCGATCAACCGAATAGGTGTTTCACCCCGTTGACTGAGGCCATCTTAGTGATTTATGATCGAATAAATGGGCGTACGAAGTACCAAGCTCCGCGCATAATGAGCACCCCAGGATTTAAACGATCCAATCGGTACTACTGCGCATATCATCATGATCATGGACATTCCACGGATGAGTGTTGGCAATTAACAGAACAGATTCAGCACTTGATAGATAATGGCGAGCTGATCTAGTATATCAAACGATCTCAACCAGATTTCCGTGAGGAAGCTCGTTCTCCAAACACTGAGAAACCGGCCAATGGAGAAGAACCAGAAGCTAACAAGCAACAGTGGTTACTCACCATATCAGGGGAGAATTCGGCTGCAGGTCAAGGGTCTGCTCAAAACAAACGAGCTAAAAATGGGTTTGACGTGTATGAAATAGATGCAAATTCTTATCGAAACTAAAGGGACCCAGAAACTAACCTCACATTCAACGAAGACGACCTCAGAGGTGTCAGTTTACCACATGAAGACATTTTGGCTATTCACTTAGATATTGGAGGAGTAATGGTAACCCGAGTGTTGGTCGATGGAGGAAGCTCAACAATTTTTTTTTTAAAGAAGCTTTGATCGTATGTAGAACGTGCTCCCATACCGATCTACTCAGCGGATATTGATCGGCTACGAAGGAAGAACCTCTCAATGTGTTGGGGAGGTGGAGCTGTTAGTAAAGGTTGGTCACGGAGCTACGGAGAAGGAACTAAAAATGTTGTTCTTAATTTCTAACGCACCGAGCCCTTACCATGCCATTATTGGACGATAATGATTGCATAGGATGGAAGCGACGCCGTGTACATTTCGACAATGCATCAAATATCTGGTAGGCATCTTAGTAGGAACAATACAGGGCAACCAGAGAACTGCGCGAACATGCTATGCAATTGTGTCAGACCCATCCAAAAGTCTCCAATAGCAATTAAATGGCGAGGGGGACGTTACACCAGGAACATGAGATCTCACCTCGCCAGACCCAGTGAATGATCCACGAGAAAATAAGGATTCAGCTAGTACAAATACTACAATGGTGGAAACGGTCATAGCTCACACTAGAGTGCTTCGATTGGGAAAAGAGTTGTACCTGGAATCAAAGGTACGTTTCATAGCTTTATTAGCAAAAAATTTAGATGTCTTTGCTTGGGAAGAAGCTGATGTCTCGAGAGTAAGCCCTTTAATCATAAGCCATGAATTAGCCGTCAACGCTTGTGCCAAACCGGTGCGACAGAAGTGCAAGGCTTTTTCAGTAGAAAAGTAGGCCGCTATATTGGTTGAAGTAACCAAGCTAAGCCGGTTGGGGCATATCTGAAAGGCAAGGTACCCAGTCTAGATAGCCAACCCGGTTCTGGTAAAAAAGAAGAGCGGACAGTGGAGAATATGCATGGACTTCACCGACTTGAACCAAGCATGCCCTAAGGACGCTTTCCGGTTACCAAGGATAGATTAGCTGATCGATTCGACTTCGGTTTACAAATTTTTATCCTTTATGGATGAGTACTCGGGGTAACATCAGATCTGCATGCACCCGTCCGATCAGGAACACATAGCCTTTCAAACTGAGCGGGGTCTCTATTGTTATACAGTTATGCCTTTTGGGTTGAAGAATACAAGATCGACATATCAAGGATTGATAAATCACATATTCCAAGATCATTTGGGACACTATTTAGAGGCGTACATTGACGATATGATCATTAAAACCCATGAAGAAGTGCAAGACCTAAACACGTTACAGGATGTTTTTGATTTATTATGCAAATTTAATCTCCAACTTAGCCCGGATAAGTGTTCGTTTGGTGTTGCTAAGGGCATGTTTTTGGGCTATGTGGTAAGTCAACAAGGTATTGAGGCAGATCCCGTCACACTAAATGCGATTTTACAGGTGGAACCACCAAATAATGTTAGAGAAATACAGTGTCTTACAGGAAGGTTAGCAGCCATTTCGAGGTTTATCTCCCGTGCATCAAACAAGAGTCACCATATTTTTGAAGTATTGCGGGGTGCTAAGAAGTTCGCCTGGATATAAGAGTGCGACAAAGTTTTTGTCGAGCTCAAGAAATACCTCACCTCCTCTGAGATTTTGTCTGCTCCTGCTCCTGAGGAGCCCCTATTTATTTACCTGGCAGTGTCATCCTTTGCTGTTAGCTCGGTTCTCGTGTGCGACCAGAACGGGATATAACTCCTGATATATTACACGAGCAAAACGCTAACAGATGCAGAGACAAGATATCTAAACCTTTCAAAACTCGCTTTGAGTTTGGTTGTTGCAGCTCGACAAATGAGGCCATATTTCCAAAGGCATCTAATTACGGTGCGAACATCATTCCCTTTACGAACAGTATTGCATAAGCCAGACGTTTCCGGCAGACTAACCAAGTGGAGCATCGAACTCGGCGAGTATGACATCCGTTTCGAGTTGCGCTTAGCTATAAAGGAGCAAGCAGTTGCTGATTTTAAGCAAATTTCACCTTATCTAGAAAAGAACAGATTGACAAAAATGACAGACAAGCGATCGAATCCGACCAGTGGATCATTGAGGTCGACGGTGCATCTTCTACGTCAGGTAGGGGCGTAGGCATTATACTTCGGACTCCAAGCGGGGAGGAGATCAAACAAGTTGTACGCTTTAATTTCCGATAACAAATAACGCCGCAGAATATGAGGCCGCCATTTGTGGCATGAAGCTACCTTTGATATGTGGAGCTCGAAACATCAAAATCAGATCTGACTCTCAGTTGGTGTTTAATGAGGCACAAGATATTTATGATGTCAGGCAGGACGGGATCCAGGAATATCTTGCGGTACTCAAGGAGTACGAGTCTAAATTCACCAGTGTGATCTATGAGCAGATCCCACGATGGGATAATTTGGTAGCCGGCACTTTAGCTAAGACCGTAGCTTCAGGATAGCATCCAAAAATCTTACTCCAGCATCTCCCCACGACAGATCTCATATCAGCAGCCGCAACCATCAATTCAATCACTAATGATGACGAGTGAAAGACTCCATACTTTCAGTACCTAAACAATAGGACCTTACCCACGAGTAAGAATGAAGCTCGCGCGTTGCAGATCAGAGGAGCTAAATATTGTATCCTTGACAATACCCTGTATAGGAAAAGTTCAACCCGACCTCTGCTCTGCTACCTTGGCCGCGTGGAAGCCAGTTCGGTACTGGATGATTTATATTCAGGAGAAGCAGGGGCTCATTGTGGACACCCAACACTGATTCGTCGTTTTTTCCTCGCTTAATACTATTGGCTTGAGCTAGCAAATGATACAGAGAATCTTGTATTGCAATGTTACAAGTGTCAAGATTATTCGAATACACATCATAGATCCAATGAGCCTATGCAGAACATCCCCGTCCCATGTCCATTTGATAAATGGGGAATAGATCTGGTGGGTCATTTGCTAATGGCCACAGGAAAACGACAGTTCCTTATTGTCGCAGTAGATTACTTTACAAAATGGGTTGAGGCTAAAGCCCTGTTCCGAACGCGCGCCCAAGAGGTATGTGATTTCATCTATAATCAAATTCTAACCCGATATGGAATTCAACAGATTCTAATGATAGTACGGCCCGCAATTCCAAAATTCAATTCTTACCAACTTCTACAAACGATATGGGATTCTCCAGTACTTCTCCACCCCGACTATCCTTAAGCAAACGGCCAGGGCGCAGTAACTAACAGGATACTACTAGAAGGGATTAAGAAAAAGTTGGAGGGAGCTAAAGGTAAGTGCCCGGACAAATTGGCAGAGGTCCTTTGGGCGTTTCGAACAACCCCCGTTCCACAACAGGAGATACACAATTTGCTTTGGTATACGGTGTAGAGGCAGTTGTTCCAACAGAGGTCATAGTACCAAGCCATAAAATTGAGCACTACGAAGAGGAGGCGAAGCTTGTAGCGAGATCCACTTCCCTGGATCTATTAAACGAGCGACAAGATCAGGAAAGAGTCCGAGCATAACCATATCGAAGTGTAATGAGGGGACACTTTAATGCTCATTTGAAGCCATGCTATTTTAAGGTGGGAGATTTAGTCTTGAAAAATGTGTTTCAGAGCTCAGGTAGTGGAATAGGTGGCAAACTAGGACCAAATTGGGAAGGTCGATACACAATTATTTCAGTATGGCACCATGGTGCGTACAGACTGGCAGATCAAGATGTCGAGCACTCAAGCATCCTTGGAATGTCAATCACCTAAAGTTGTATCGCCATAATATTTAAGATGTATTGATGCGCTCTTTTCCTCTCTGATGGCGCGGGGAGGTTTTTTAATGAGGCATCTAAGAACATATCTTTGATTTTTTTTTTTCAATATAAGTTATACTTTCGCCAATGTGTGTTTGTGCAAGTTTCATCCTTACAACCAGCATATGGGCCAATGACCACGCCATTGTTTGCTACGCAACGCACCATACTGAGTCCAGACTAAGTGTCTATAAACACGAATGGGCTAATTTGCCACGCCTACGGGCTACGTAACGGCTATACGGTGCCTATACTTTGTACTGGGTATATTAGCGAACTGGTCAAAGACAAAGTCTAAACAGACTACGCAATACGGTCTATGAGACCTCGCCGCGAATACGCTATTATGGCACAAGTTGTCTAAGCTACGCAATGAGCCGTACTGAGCTCGGGGTTGTAAGGATCTCCAGAAAGCTCAGCAAACACATACTCCACATTTGTCCAAAAACGTTTATAGTGCTAACTAATTCACAGAAGGTAAATCATACATCAATTTAACTCATTTTTTAAATAAATAAACCAAAGTATTGCAGGTAGTACAAGGTCTTTGAATTTTAAACACAACAACACGAAAATTTGTACAACAAAACAACCAAAGTAAATTTTCGTTACTTAGCACTATCAGGTGGCAATAGCTCGGTATGATCAACAGAAGTATTAGCTTCTGTGATCGCTTGAGGAGTTAAGCTCGAGCTCGGTGCAGAGTCTTCGACTAGAGGGGCCAAGGATCCCAGATTCATACCAGGATTCAACGCTATTAACTCTGTTATAGCCTTTCTGTTCTCCTTGGCTATCATCTCGGCAGAAACAGTAAACACATGCATTTCCCTCTCTCCAGCAGCTGCTTCTACTTTCGTCTGCCACTGTTGTCGCTCTCGTTCGAGCTATGCACGTTCCTCCTTTACCTGGTTGCTCAACTTACTCACCTCAGCAGTTAAAGTTACAATTCGCTCTGCTTGTTTCTCCACTCTCTTGGCCTGACTGATGGTCCAATCCAACAAGTTCGCACTTTGCGCGTGCAGCTCATCCTTCCTCTTTAATAGGTTTTCGTTTTGGTTTAACACTAACTTGTGGCTCTCGGGTACAGTCGCTAGCCTCTGGTCGTTGCATTTCACGGTCTCTTGCAAGGAGGTGACTACTTTCTCCAGTTTGGCTTTCGCATCAATGGCCTCATGCTTGGTATTCTTGGACGAGGTGTAAGCATACCTTAAGCGAATGACCTCTGCAGTGTCGTGTTTAGCTGAGCCAAAAACCATGGCTTCTGCTTTCCATTTCTCCATGGTCGTCACTTCAGTAGGGGACATATTTCGATAACCCAGCACGAAGGAGTAATGGTGCAGCTGCATATAAGCAAGAAAGTTGAACTTATATCCTTACATCTTTAAGTTAACATGTTCAGATTCCATGGTTCTTACCACGATCGACAGCTCTACTTTTCTTTGCAAGATCTCAGGAATCGACATTTTGTCGTAATACGACAAATCAGGGATCCTGCGAAGCTGCTCAAACATGTAGGAAGAGGGACGAGAAATCTTGATCTTTGATGGTCGCTCCTCTGTATACACCCTCTGCTGGCTAGACTCAGCTCCTTTGTCGCCATCCTTGTTCTTCTCATTAGGTTCTACTGAGGGTGGAAGATTTTCTACAGTAGAGTTGAGCACCAGCTGTTTTGTTTTGTCGGTACAAGCTGAGGATGCAGTTTGCTTTTTCTGAGCCCCATTCTAATTTTCTGCTTCTTCCTCCACCAGATCAATAAGCTCCTCAACAACTTGTGGATTTTTTTCTCGCCAACTTATGTTTTCGTTTGGTTGGGGGGATGTGCTCTTTCCTCGGAAGTAGCTTAAGCACCATCATCCTCTTCATCTCTAAGCTGTAATCCCTCGTGTTTAAGGGAACACCATCCACAATCACCTTTCGCTTTTTGTTCCTCCGTGTATCTAGTGCACCAGAGTGGGTCTCCTCGTCATCCTCTTCCTTTCTGCTCGGACCTTATTGGGCTGAGCAGCTTCAGGCACCTTCGGTGTTTCTATTTCAAATTGCTCGACAATCTTTCCTTTGTTTTTGGCAGTATCGTTTACTTGCTCGCAAGAGAAAGCAGGAGCAGAGGATGAATCCCCATCTTAACGAACCTTTCAGATCACTTAAGGTACTGCCAGCCAGACGCCAGTATTGTTCTTCTCCCGGAGCTTCTGCTCTAAAAGCACCCTGATGCGATCCATAGTAGCTTATGAACCATCTGGCATGCTCACTTCTCCCTCTTCTGCGATTCTGGGCTCTAGAATCGACCACAACCCTAACTTCAAGTAGTTGTACCGCGTGAAAAGTTGCATAGGATCTTGTTACCAAGCTTCACAAGCTAAACTGCTGACTCTGATCAAAGGATTTACGTAATTCACCGGTCTCCCTTTCTTCCACCAGCTCTAATTTGACAGTCACCTTAAATAAAGAAAGATATAGCAATTATTATTTTACAAGGGGTCGGGAAAATTTTTATCTCCTTCAAACTTATTAATACTTATAATTTTTCGTCCACTTCCTTTCTAGTTGAGGGTTAAGGTGAGGGTGCTATGTTCCCAGTTTCCTGACACAAAGACAAAGGAGTTCTTCCAATTTATATCAGAGGAAGGGAGTTCAACAATTTTCTTAACCCCTTTAAAGTGGGTATAAAAGAATGGGGCTTTGGACATTTTGGTTACGCCAGTGCCGGATAACAAGTCCGCCATGCATATTTCAGTGTTCAGCAAGCGTGAGCTAAGCACCACACTCAACAATAGCCTCTAACCATTAGCAAACATTTGAGTAAGGTAGATGCCGAGCACACTAAAGTAGTCACAAATGAGTTCGGGCAGCGACAATCTTACCCCCCAATCAAATAGGGTAGTAAAGAGGTAGGTCTCTGTTTCTTGTGCATGATAAGGATGTTCACCTATACTAGGAGCCCTAATAGTCACATCCTCAGGGATGCTACATCTGTCCCTGAGGATGCCAACTCCATCGTTATCTACGTTAGTATACTTAGGGGCTATTTGGGAGAAATAATTTTCTAAATCGTTGATTTCTTCATATAGGGGCTCCGCAATTTTGTGAGCTTTAGTCTCTCATTTGGTGCCATGGTTTTTCTAGAAACTGAAATGAGGTAAGGATATGAATCAGAATGATTATAGCTGGCAAGGGCAATCGATTTGATTTTGGGGAAAGACTATTGATAGATGTTACAAACCTAAAATCTAGGGTTCTCTCAATCGTTAAATGAGAAGTGTTTATCTGTTGAGAAATAACTTACCTGAATGATATTGAAGAAGGTAATAGGAGGTACCTTGGTTGAAGATGGTGAGGGTTTTTCCAGCGAAGTTGAAGTAAAGTAATTTTTGATTGGGTAATTTTCTCTAAAAAAGGTATACAGTTAGAGTTTTAATGACTATATGCTTTTCCAAATAAGTGTGTGACATCATTAATTGCTTGAAAGTTGTGCCAAAAACTGAATCGCCATGCGTTGTCTCCAACAAACTACGATGTCAGAACCGTTGCAGTTACATCAATGACACGTGTCAGCAGAAGAAGTAGCAAGACGTTTCGAATCATCACGCGGCTTTTTGTGGAAATTAATTTAATATTCTATTTTCTTTTATTTTTAATTAATAGGTTTACTAATATAAACCTATAAACTAGGGGGGATTCCTGATAAATGGGGATTACCCCACGTAAGTGGATCACGAGCAAGAAGACTGCAAACTTGGATTAGGGTAAGCACTGAAGAAAAGGCTGAGCTCTACAGCGTCAACATAGATCGAGCTCAAAGGCAGATTGAGATGAAAAGCTCTACAGCGTCGACACATATCGAGCTCGAAGGAAGATCGAGATGACAAGCTCTACAATGTTGACATAGATCGAGCTCGAAGGCAGATTGAGATGGGAAGTAGATCAAGCTCGAAGACATCAAGGAAAGCGTCGACCGACCAGATTACGGACGCGGTGGTATGATCAAGATTGAGTACGAACTCAAAGAAGATAAACTGACCATGTGATCAGTGAGCTCAAGCTCTGCAAACTAGAGCATACCTGATCGCGCTTAAGGACCTAGCTCGACTTAAGGTGTAGATCAGACTAGGCATTTTCTTATTTATTATGTAAAACACGTTTTGACTCTTAAGTCAAACCGTTTTAATTACTTGTTCCACAATTATAGGGATAATGACATTAGTGAGTTAGTGGAGCGTTAAGTGCAAACATATATAACTACCCACTAACTCCTAAATTATAAATAGGGAGAACAAATCTATGAATAAATGGATCTTTTTCGGCTTTATCTCTTTCTTGTCTAAAATATTAAAGACTTTACTGTGGTAGAACTTGTTATTCATATAACAAAGCCCTTGTTAAACTCGATTATGGTTTAAATATTTCTTATCGCATGTTATGGATGGCTTGGAAAAACGTTGTAATGGAAGTTTACGAAGATAGTTTTACTTATTTTGGCTTGTTAAAAAGTTCGTTAAATACCTTAACGACTCTAGACGTCACAAGTGATTTTATATTGGACTATTGAAGTATGAAGGGGCAACCAATTTTTTAAACGATGTGTTATAGCTTACAGAGCTTGTCTTCAACTTATTGCTTGATACTCTTTATCAATGACACGTTTTTAGTGGTACATATCCAAATATGGTAATAATGGTAAATTTTTTAAACAAAAATATATCTTTAAATATAAAATTTATTGTATTGGTGCAAAATTATGTGTTAGCTGGTTATGTAATTACATAGAAAAGGGTTGCGTAATTAGGTTTCAATTGGGATATTAGCATGATGTTGTAAAAATACATGATTTTATTGTGCTTGCATAATTATGTGTTAGTCGATTGCGAAATTAAGTGCAAATGGGTTACGAAAATATATTTTGGGTTACAAAATAAAGATTATATAATTGGCTTTTAAATTACTTTATCTATTTGATATTATTTATCTGTATATATTTTGTAGGTCTTTCCCAGTAGCATTGGCAAGAGTTTTTGGAGATATTAAAGTATCATTAACTTGGTCGTCAAATCACTTTTATATATCATTCACACCTATGTATTGTTAATGTTGTGTCAACTGTTTTCCGTGATCGATAGCTTTCATATTGTCTTTATTATCTTATTGGAAATCTAAAACATGCATTAAGACGATCACAAAAAAAGATTTAAGGAAGAAAATAGTCAATATTTTGAAATAATGTGTTTATGCATCTAATAAGAGTTTATTGGATTTATATTTGCATGAATTTCATAAATAATATGGTCAAACATCTATTACATTCACGAAAAACCTTCCATATGAAAAGTACGCATCCAAAATTTTCAGCTAAACATTATGGTCCAATGCCTTCCAGTCCAGCTGAGTCTTTTAATAATCAAATTAAAGATTTTTGTAACCGACCTATTTCAGAATCATTGGATAAAATTAGGGTATGCTTACGACTGAGGGTTATTCTGATTGTTTACGTTAAAATATCAAGCTTTGTCTTAATATAGAGAAGAATATTAAAAGAAATATGGAAGAAGGTCATACATGGATTGTTCTATCATCTACCGAAGTATTGTTTGAAGTTCAATCGAAATCGATTATGGTTTTTGATATTTCGAACTCTAAATGTACTTGTAGTAGTTGGAAAATTGAGTATATCCCTTGTTCTCATGCTCGAGTTGCTATATTTAGTATTTATGAGGAGTTATGTTATAACACAAGTTCTTATAAGGAAACTTACTTTCGGGATATACCTAATGGTGATAAATGTTTTTCGAGAGACTATTTAATAAAATAAAAAAGAAGAGTTTATTTTAGCTGGTGAGTAAAGTGATAATTGAACAGCTTAAGTATATACTTAGAGAGAGGATGTCTAATTTTGTATTGTATGTTTCATCCTTTATAAATGATTTCTAAAAACCTTTTTATAGGCTAAATTACGCTAAATGGGCCGAACCAAGCTCATGGGCCAAACCCAAGGTTCAAAACCCATTAAGCGCAAAATAAAATAAAAATAATTAGATAACTAAATGATAAAACGATTACATTTTAATGATAAAATAAATATTGGTCTAGGTCCGATGACCATTCTAATATATTGGTCATCATTAGGTAACCCTCTTAGTCTTCTTAAAGACATTTAGGAGGATGATAAACAAGCTCTTTGTATAAGGGTTGATCATCCCTCCAGATGTAGCCCTTTAAAGTTTTTATTTAAACTACTTAAAGGAATCTGGTGGCATCATTTAGATATATCGGAGGTATCTTTGTCAGGATTATAATCCAAACGCATCATGGAACATGTATCATCATTTTATTTAGCTTACGATCTCACTCTTCTGTAGGTGGGGCATGTCAAAAGTTAGAAACGATTCCACTCCTCTAGAGATTATAGTTGTTGGCGATTTTTACACTTCTCTAGATTAAAAACTGATGGTCTTCAACAGTCCCTTATATAAGTCCCCCATCATTCTCTTATTATAGTAATTTTTAGATAAAGAAATTTGACTTTTAGAGAAAAAAGTTGTGCCTCATTATCATCATAAAACTAATATTCAGTAGCATTTTTTCTTCCATCCACCACGAATTCCATCTCTGTTAATATTCTTGTGTTTGTATGTTCACTTCCAAAATATCTTTAACCAAATGGTTGTGTGTGTCTAAAAAAGATGAAGAGAATAAGAGAGCTAGGATTGCTGCAATTTTACCCATATCTGAAGGCATATTCTTGGTTCATAAACAATTGATTACAAGAGTACATATCCATACAATAAATACAATATCCTCATGGAGCCTTTTCCCACAACTCATTCGGTTACTTCAGAAAGTCATCCATCGATACCAACACAATCTCAAGGAGCCTCAAACAGAAACTTCAGGATCCAATCCGAGATAATTTGAGGATGGCATTGATGATTTAAATGAAGAATCCCGCTTAGAGACATCTAGTCAATCCATGGATTTTGTTGAGACTTCGAAGTCGATTAGGAATAAAAATTTGAAGGGGAAAGATGGCAAAAGTGGCAAGGCTAAAGCCACCGAGGCAGAATTTCAAACACTCATCAAATCGTTAGTTAGATGCGTTAGGCCTAACTTTAAAAAAATTAACTTCAAATATCTTTTAGCTCTTGACAAAAAAAATTATAACTATGTTCAAAAGAGTGAATCGGAGGCCATTCGTGAGAAAAAAGGGTTCCCAAAGAAGGTAAAGATTAGGTTACCCACTTAAGGTGAAACACCGATGAACAATGGTCCAAAGGAATCAGTTGTCTATCCGGACATGTTAAATTGGGGCCTATGGTTTCTTTTAGCAACGCCACAAATGTGGTTTATGATGACGTGCCCTTTGAGCTGACAAAAGAAACACGATACATTGGCGTATTTGATGTTGGGATTAGTAAGACATGTTGCTGAACTAAAGAGGGAGATCATTGCACAAAAGAGACCATTTCCTCCTTGAAGAAGAAAACAACTCACAAGGAGTCCCTCGAAAGGGGAAAAACACATTATGATGGTCTAACAATGAGGACAAATCGGTTAAGAATGAGCTTGCAAAGTTGAAAGCTGCTTACAAATGGTTGTTATCATCCAGTCTCGGGGATGAATCAAACTTTATTTGTTTTCTTTCATTTTTCACTTATTTTAATAATTCAAATGCATATCAATCAATTACTCTAACCGTTCGAAGGTAATCCATTCGAAGGAATACATACACTATAACCATTCAAAAGTAATTCATTCGAAGGTATATAATTAAATCACTATGACCATTCGAAGGTAATCCATTCGAAGGCATATATAAAAACATACTAAGTACAAAAAATAAAATAAGAAGGGTTTAAGGGAAATATGATAGATTACAAGTAATTCGGACGCCTCATTAAAACCTCCCTGAGCCACCAGGGTAGGAAAAAGTATCCCCCAAATAAACAACGTAAACAAAATAAACATTTTATACAATTATTCAGATAAAGTCTTAAGTTTTCAACATCCCATGAATGCTTTAAAAAGTTTCCCTTTTGATCAATCACTCGATATGCTTGACCCTTTCATTTACCATATATAGCCCTTCCTAATTCAGTGCTAGCTTTCCAAATTTGTTGTCTTTGGTATGTAAGAATATCTTTTTCAATACTTTGTCCCCCACTCCGAACTCTCACCTTTAAAATTTGGACGCATATATGATTCTCATTAAACCTTGATAATGAACAATTACTAAGTGAGCTTTGATTTGTTTTTCTTCAACCAAATATAATTCAAATTTTATAGTTGTGTTATTGTATTCTTCAAAGTAGCTTTGAATTCAGAAAGATGGGAGGATAGATTCAATCGGTTTTACTGCGTCTATCCCATAAACTAAATCAAAATGAGATTATTGAGTGGTAGTCCAAGGGGTAGTACGATAAGCCCACAACACATCTTATAAGTAATTCAAAAATTTGCCTGTTGCACCCTCTAAATTCCCATTTAGACCCATCAAAATAGTCACGTTAACAACCTATATTTTCCAATTGGGTTAAGGGTTAAAAGGTGAACAAAAAACATACAAAATTCCTTTGAAATCACAGAAAATATGCATGTCTTTATTTTCAAACTGGGGGCCATTTAGGGATCCCAAAATCTGCAACATATGTTAGAAATAATAAATTGTATTATTGCTTTGGATATAGTTCTGGAGAAAGGTGTCGCTTCCACCCACTTAGAAAATACTCAATTATTTATATAATAGTTCAAAAACATCGGGACGCCATTGGTAGGGGGTCCTAGTAAATCAAGCCCTCATCTATAAAAATGTATCGCCTCATAGATTAATTATAGTGTGATTTCCGACACATGTATTACATTTTCAAACCTTTAGCATGGATCACATAGTTTAACTAAATCTTTAGCATATGCCACCATTCTTCTTAAATTTTTGTAGCCACCGTGAGCAGAGCCTTCCCTATCATATAATTTGGATAAGATCACCTGGGACTCATCATACCCAAGGAATCACAATAAAATCCTCCTAAAGGATTTCTTGTAGAGGACATCTCTTAAGATTTAAAAGCAATGTGCTTTAAATTTCAACTTCTTAGCCAATACTTTATCGAACGAGAAAACTTCCATAAGTAATAAATTGTTTGATCTCATGCCTCAAATCCTTGTTTATTATTGTTGATACTTGGAAAATTTCTTCAATTTTTGGCCCAACTCCAAGTTCTCCTACTATCGAAGGGCATTCTTATATCAAGATTCAGGGATACACTTTGGAGTAAGCAATAGTAGTTATGTAATCGACCATCGAAATTTCAGCTCTTGGCACATGTTCATAATTCACACACTTAAAGAAGGTCTATGGTTCCTTCAATACTTATAAGTACTTCACCAACTTCTCTTTACTCGTGTCGGATTAGCCATGAGCATGATATATGAGTAATTGTGAATCACTTACCAATCGAATTTGTTTTGCACCATATAATTGGGCAAGTATTAGCCCAACTATTGATGCCTCATACTCAACTTCATTGTTTGATACCAAGAGATATATCAAATAAATCCCCTCTCCCACACCCTAACATGCTAGACTCTCCATTTGTTCAAACTACTTATTTTTTATAGGTGTTTCATTAGGGATTTCATATACGTTAGTTCTAAATGAAATTTAACCAAAAATCCTGCTACATCTTGTGCCTTGATTGCAGTTCGAATAGAAAAATAAATATTATAATCCCCCAAATTCACAAACCACTTAGTCATCTGTTACGGTACATTTAATGTTTGTAGAATATTATTGAGTAAAAAAAAGGTTCGAACATTAATGGAGTGTGCTTGGAAATAAAGTCTCATTTTTCTGGCTGCTATCACAAGAGCGAAAGCTATTTTTTACAACTTCAAATACCTTTTTCAGCATCTAATAAACTCTTTCTAACATAATAATTGGAACGAGGGTAACAATCAACTTCCGAGACTAAAATTACACTTACTGCATAGTCGAATACTGCTAAGTAAATATAGAGCCTTTCATCCATCACCGGCTTGGATAATGTCTTTGGTGAAGAAAAATATTGTTTGATCTTAACAAATTCCTCAACACAATTCAGAGATCAATTAAATTCACTAGCATTCCTAAAGACTTGGAAATATATGGCACACTTATCAAATGATCTTGATATAAATATGTTCAATACAACCTACCTTCTAGTCAGTATTTGGACCTTTTTAGTAGATTTGGGAAGGTTCATAGCTAGTAATGCACATAATTGTGTTGGGTCGGCAGCTCGAATCCTTTTTTTTACTTATAATATACCCTAAAAACTTTCTGAATTGTACTCCAAATGTGCACTTGTCCAAATTTAACTTTAAGTTAATAGCTTCCAAGTTAAAGAAAGTTTCTTTAAGATCAAACAAGTGATCCTCATCCCTTAAAGTCTTTATTAGCATATCGTTGATATAAACCTCAATATTTCTTCCAATCTAACTGGCAAAAGCTTTATTCACTAGACTTTGGTAAGTAGCCCAAACATTCTTCAAACGGAATGACATAACCTTATAATAATACAGACTCATATCTCTGATACATATAGTGTGATCTTGATCCTTCAGATCCATCTATATCTAATTGTACCCAGCAAACACATCCATGAAAGATAGTAGCTTGTTGCAAGAATTAGAATCTATTAATTGATCTATCCAGATTACTACTGAACGGATTCTTCTAACAAGCTCCATTTAGGTTTGTAAGATCAATAAACATACGTTATTTGTCATTCTTATTTTTCACAAGTATTAGACTAGTTATCCATAGTAGGTGTTGAAATTCTCGAATATTCCCAACTTTTTCAATCTATATACCTCTTTAACAATGGCTTCAGATTTTTATACAGAAAACGCCCTTTGTTTATGTATGACAGGACCCACATCAGATCATATAGTCAGTTTGTGACAAATGATGCTTCCAGGTACACCGGTTACATCCTCAGTACACCAAGCAAACACATGCGAGTTCTTGGATAAAAATTATAAAAACAAATTCCTCTATTTCTGATTGGCTTCAATTCTAACATATTTTCCATTCGGAAAAGTCTGTAACTCAACCTCTCCGAATCGAATAACCGCACTAGAAGTGTCTCTTGCATCATATATTTTTCTTGAATCCAAAGAGAATTCTAGTAATCGCTATGCATTCTTAGCTGCCACATTCTCTAACACTTTTATGGCAAGAGCAGTGACATAGCATTCTCTAACCAGTTTCTGGCTACTTCAAACAACTCCCACCTGGCCTCTGAGTGCGTACTTTGAGCATTGGTAAACTTTGATGCGATATCATGCTTATTTGATATCTATGATCTACTAAAGATAACATTGGAATGAGTTGGATCCTCAACCACTACAAAACACACTCTCACAATATTTTTAAATGGTAATTTTTTAGGACAGTTTCACCTTCAAACTCCCCAACCATATTGGTAGAACTCCCCGTAAATCTCATTATGGTCATATTTGATCAGATAATGATGGGAGGGTTTTTCAATAATTTATAAGTGGACAAAAATTAAACATTAGTTGAGCTGCCAGTGTCAATCAAAATCCTTTGGATTTTCATTCCCTCAACTGCAGCCTCAATCATCATAGTATCCATATGTGGCTCAATAATATATCTCAAATCATCCTCATTGAATATAACAAACTGCTTGGATTCTGATATAAATGAATAGTCATTTTCCTTTCTAGCTATGTAGTCAAGTTGACTATGTGTTTTTTACGGGAAAAACTTGAGGGGGTTGTCATAATATGCCCCCACTCCCGAAAATGGTCAATGATTCAATTTTTTTTACATAATTCATAGATTTTCCCCTTCTTTTTACATACTATCATGACGCGACTACGATCTGGATCGGGATCTAAATATTCGAATGTTTCATCAAACTCATTATATTGTTTGATAATTACCATAATATTTTTCTGTTTGGGTGCCTTTTTTATGACCTCTCTTCTAACAGTTTATATCCTTACATGGTCCTCACTCGTGTTTGGTAGTGATCCATTTCCCACTTGTGCTTTGAAAAAAGTGGTTAGTTTTTTATTCTCAATTAGAGTTTGGATTTCTGGCTTTAAGCAATTCAATTCTTGGTATAATTCCCCACGTCATTATGATACCTACAAAATATGGTGTTCTGATTTTCCCTCGGAGTTTGGATGGGCGGTGGCCTTTAAAATTGTACAAATTTCTTTGAGATGTCCTAAATAGTTGCAATATTTTCCATTAGCTCAGTAAAATAATCAGGCTGAACCCACTAATTCCCTTTAGGTCTAAATTGTTTCCCATAGAAATTCTAGTTAGCATCAAGTTGATGAGATTCTTTCGGGACTCCTTAGGAAGATAATTTACTGTAGTTTGATATCGAGAGGATGAAGAGTTGCTCGTAGGCTGACTGGGCATCTTCAACCATTTCGTTTCTTCCATTGTGATTTATTTCCCAACTTGAGATAATAAACCACCGCATGTCAATGTTTTTATTTTCAGGTAACCATATAAACTAATTCCCAAGGTAGAAGTCATTGTCTAAAAGTAGTTATGGCTACTTGTTCGAAGCAGTCTAGCAAACCATCTTTAGTTTCTATAAAATTCTTGGTATATTCCTTTAAGGTTTTGTCAGATTATCGTATCTCCATTTACTTTAAACTCTCTACTTTTCATAAATTATCTTTGGAAATCCATCCAGAATATGTCAAAGTTTTTGATCGACCCCTGTTGAATTCGGTTATACCACTTTAAGGCATTGTCCTTAAAGGTTTGAGAAAAATCCATACACAACAACTTATCATCACCTTCAAGATTCATCATGAAATTCTTGAATTGTTCAAGGTAATTATCTGGATCTTTGCTCCCATCTTACGTATCAATTTTTAAGATATCAAACTGTCTTGGTAAATGACTAGACAAATTTTTAGAAGACAAAGGTGATTGCCTCCAATTATGTCTTTTGGTTAAAGTGATGATCTTCATTGGAAATGGCAAATATACCTGGTTTGGATTGGATGACGAATTGATCACTCGCCAGATAGTTTACTAGATTCCAAAGAACTAGAACAATCTATAGTTTTACATTTATTTTTTGAAGCTTAATGAATTTGTATGTTAGGTTTTAGATTTTGTTATTCGGGCACCTTTAAGAGCCTCCCACTATATTGCCAATTTAATGGGGATAAATTTTGTTTGAAGGGCTATTTAGTAAAGTAAAAAAGAATAGTTAATTTGAAGTGGTGAGTAGAGAGATAATTGAGCAGCTTAAGTGAATGCTTAGAGAAAGAGCCTGATTTTGTATTAAATGTTTCATCCCTCATAAATGATTCTTAAAAACCTTTTTATAAGCTAAATTACGATAAATGGGCCTAATGGGCCAAACCAAGCTTATGGTCAAGTCTAAGGTTCAAAACCCATTAAGCCCCAAAAAATAATAATATGCTAAATGGGCCAAATGGGCCGAACCAAGCCTAAGGTTCAAAACCCATTAAACCCTTAAAAAAATAATTAAATAGTAAAACGATTACATTTTAACCATAAAATAAATATTAGCCTAGGTCCGATTTACCCTTTGGGTATTTTCGCCCTCATCGATATCAACTTTATCTACTTTTGGTGAAGCTTTTAGTTCAAATCCATATTGCATTATCCTTCACCTAGCTTGAGAATAAGTGCTAGAAGACCTAAGAAGAAATGGATTATATCCCAATGTGAAGAGTTTCTTCATAAAGTAAAATATCGACGTTATAAAAAAAATGTGGTCATAATAGAAGATCATGTGAGTAAAATAAATAACACAATGTTTTTTTTGTTTTTTAGTTAGACGTGTTTTTTCCATTTTATGATTTTTTTGTTAAATAGTTTGGAATTATACATTTTTTAGTTATAAAAGAAAACTTTTGTTAGTTGGATGTAAAATTATGATATAAGAGGTTGTCTGAATAAAGAACCACTATAAAAAAAATACTAGTGTAATTGGTCCCAAAATTATGCTTGAAACGATTGTATAAACCCATTTTAATTGGTAGCAAAATAATAACTTTGGTTGTATAAATAAACATTTCCGTTAAAAATATAACTGTAATAGGTGGTGAAAATTATAGTTTAAATGGTTGCAAAATTACATTATAAATGGTTGTAGTTATAAAATAATAATATATAAATAAATGGTAAAACAAAATTACTCAAAATAAAACAAATCTGGTTTAGTAACGTACAACCTTAAAAAAATATAATTAATAAATAAACCAAACGTTTTATGTTTGTGTATAATCCATGATCTTCTTCTGTTTGATACAAGATGTTTTTGTCAATGGTTGTGAAAATAGATTCATTTTCCTTTTTCAAGTTTTGACATTGATAATGGTGGAACTAAACCGATCCAAATATTAGTCTAAAATGCTAAAATGACTTATATTTAATGCATATAGAAGCTTTTAATAGAATATAAACTTGAAGGGTATGAAATGTAATATATAGTAAATACTTAATATAATAATAGGGAGAAGTATCCAATATAACGACATATGTGTGTTCAATATGACTTACTTTTCCTATTAGTATGTGTACTTTTTAATGGGAAATGATATACAGTCATTACTTTTACTTTTATTTTTGACAACTTCTATCTTTAAAATATTCAATATGTCTCATCTCTAAGAATCTCATTAACCCATCTAAATATTTTTTGGAGCGTTCAGTGGTGACCATACTGGGAAGTGTGCTTTGTACCCGGATATCAAATCTAAAACCATAAAAATATTAAAATTATTGAAACGTACAGTTGAATTTGAAAGGGAAATGGATTTTGAAGTGTAAGTAAATCCAATAGTGTTTGTAGATAGAGAATTAGTACAAGCGGGTTTTGGAGAGTAGGAACCTCAAACTGAACCAAATGCACTATTTAAATAAGTGTGTTAATGAAACAAAAGTTAATGAAGGATCACGGGTATAAGAAACAATATAAGTTGAATAAGCATGAATCGATAACAGCTAAGAAATGGCATAGTATTCCTCAAAGTATTTTTGGGAATCCAACCCTCGAATACAAGGTTACCAACCAATTTATGAATGCTTCAAAAAAGGACTCTATGTTATTCCAAATGATAGTGTAGGTGGAACTCAATACAAGCAGGGAATAAATTGGAGAGCATCTCTTTTTTATAGTTGAGGTACGGTTTATTGCGCTTCAGAAGTGTTTTGACATTTCATAGGTAGAGAATCTTGATGAGTGTAAGATCCTGATGATCACACCAAACAGTTTAAGAGCTACATGATGAATTTCGATAGTGATGATAAGATGTTATGTTGATATTTCTCACGGACTTTTAAAGGAACCGCTTTAAAGTGGTATAATCGGGGACCACAAGATATTATTACTAATTTTTAGGATGTTCTATACTGATTTCCAAAGACAATAGGAAGTAAAGAGATGTAGGCGAACAAATATATTATAATTCAATATAAACAAATAATAGGGGAGAGTTTGAATAATTATACGAAATATTTCGTGCTAACTAAGACTAGTTTGGATGACTGTAACGAATAAGTTGTATGTGATGCTTACAGAAAAGGATTACTCCCTCAAGATTTGGTTGATGCGACAAAAAGGAGGAAAACACTTATCTTTGGGGCTTTTATGGTTCAAGTGGAAGAGAAGATTAAAGTTTATGAATAGAAAAGAGTGAGGTTTGTTCTGGAGTGTGCGGAAAATTCAGAAGGTTACCTTAAATAATCATGATTATCAATTGCAAGCTTCTCTTCAACCTAAAGCTCCAAATAATTTGCCTACATTGTTAGGAGCTTCTCAATTAATGGCTTTGGTTTATCCGCATTAACATACCCCAACTTGTCAATAATAAATACTTAAACAGTGCAACAGAGGCCACAATCTAAGTAATGGGTCCGACCAAAAAATTATGATGGGTTGACAAAGAACGTTGCAACAATTTTTGAAAGAGCTCGAAATCACGTTCAATTTCTAAAACCTCTGCCTATAACGAAACCTAGAGAAAAATAATAGTACGAGGTTTTGTAAGTACAACAATGGTATTAGGCATGATACAACTGATTGTATAGCCTTGTGTAAAGAGATTTAAACTTTGATCAAGAATGGAAAATTGACAACTTTTGTTAAGAAGCATATAGGGTCTGAGTAGGTACCGAATGTAAATTAGCAGATAAGACATGCAACTAATGTAGCTTCAATGCAAGAAAATACCAATGGTGATAACTAATCATATGATGTGTATATAGAATATCTTAAACCTAATCTAGATTAGAGGATTGTACTTGTAGTTAATGAGTTGAGGGTAATAAGTATGGTTAAGAGTTTGTATGAATACTTTGAGTCATTAATTTTTTTGGAGGAAATACAATGGTTGGAAACACTAACAGTTCTAGCAAAAGGTACATTATAAGTTTAACGACATAATTGGTTGGTGGAATATCAACTCATCTTAATGGAAATAGCCTTTTCCTTTTAAACTATTTGATAATGATGATTTGAGAGATGTAGTTGGACCTCATAAGGATGTGGTGGTAATTGGGGCGGAAATAGTTGGAAGTGAAATTTGAAGGATACTCATCGATACTGGTAGCTCAGCCAATGTTCTGTTTATGTCAACTTATGAAAAGATGCACTACCTCCTAATAATTCTTTGATTAGAACGGACAATAGTTGGTTTTACTGGTGCAACAACTAATGTCATTAGGTTTTGTAAGGATAATTATTATTAAGTCGAGGGCCATTTTAGTAATGGATAACTCAACAAATTACAACGTAACTTTTGGTAGATCATGGTGGTTAAATATACATGTCATTGCCTCTACGGTCCATCAATGTTTTAACTATGTGGTTGGGGATTGTGTAGGAACAGTCCGGAATAGCTAGCAAATGTCTTGGGAATGCTATGCCACTGACCTACATACAGAACATATCATAAATATAGAGGGAATGAAAGAATAATAATTAAAGGGTTCAGTCTTAGATTTGGTTGAAGTAGATGATAAAAAAAAGACCCTCAAATCGTTAATAACCGACAAAATATAAAAGTAGACGTCTTTCATATCAGGAAAAGTTTGAAAATAAGCTATATTATCATCACAAATAAAAAAGTGTTTGATATATTTTTTTTTCAAGAAATTTAAACATGTTTTCTTGAAGATGTAATGGGGGTGCCTTCTACTATAATTTATCATAGCTTGGTTGTGAATCCGAATGTAAGAACTATTACTCACAAAATAAGAGTTTTTTTCTTATGAAAAATCTAAGGCAATTGTGGTACATGTACATCGGTTATCAAATGTGGTTCATATTCGAGAAGCTCAATATCCAACATGAATGAAACATCTGATACTTGTTAATAAAAAGAATAACAAGTAAATAATGTGTGTAGATTTCACCGATTTGATAAAGCCTGTCTGAAAGATCATTTCCATGTCCCAAGAATAGATAAGTTGGTAGACTCGACGTCGGGTAATAATCTTCTTTCCTTTGTGGATGGTTTTGTAGAGTATAATTAGATCCAAATGAATCTGAAGAATCAAGGGAGTATAATATTTATTACCGATTGAGGTTTGCATTGTTATAGAGTGATGCCTTTTGGCCTTTAAAATACGGGAGCTACTTACTAAATATTAGTGAACAAAAATTTTACTACCTAGATCGATAGAAATATGTAGGTTTACATTGATGACATGTTAGTCAAAAGTATTGAAGATGAATAAAATTTTCAACATTTAAAATAAACTTTCTGTAATTTGATAGCCATTCGGTTGAAGTTAATTCTTGAGAAGTGTGCCTTTTGTGTGCATTCTGGGAAGTTTTTGGGATATATAGTAAGTAGGAAGCGGAGTGAAGCTGATCCAGAGAAATTAAATGCTTTCACGACCATGTACCCTCCTAGGTCAATCAAAGAGGTACAAACTTTAACAGGGAGATTGGTATTTTTGAACAGATTTATTTCCAGATCTTCAGATAAGTGTCCCCCATTTTTTCAAGTATTAAAGCAAACAAACCGTTTTTATTCGACTTCGAAATGTGATGAAGCATATGTCAAAATCAAAGAATTTTTATTCTCTCTGGAGGTTTAACCAAGCCGATTTTGGGTAAAAAAATGTTTCTTTATATTTTAGTTTCAAATTTTATAGTAAGTGTAGTTTTGGTAAGGGAAGCTAATGGTTATCCACGTCTGGTGTATTAATAAAAGCTTGTTAGATGCTAAAAAATGTATTTGAGGTTGGAAAAATTGGCATTGGCTTTAGTCACAGCTACTCGGAAAATACATCCTTACTTTCAAGCACACTCAATTATAGTTCAAACCTCTTTCCATTGGAGAATATATTACAAAACCTAGAGATTTCAAGAAGAATGAAAAACTAGTCAATCGAGTTTTGAGATTATGATATTGATTTCATGCAAAAAACAACGATTACGGCTCGAGCTCTGGTGGACTTTCTAGTTGAATTTCAGTGAAAGAAGCCAGATTCTAAAGAAGTTGAAGAAGGAAAAGAGGAGTCTGAGGATGAGTGGTTGGTCCAAACTAACGTTAGGTCAAACATCATGGGGTGTGGAGCAGAAGTCCAACTAGTAGCTCCGACGGGAGAGGTTATATATCAAGCGATACGTTTTGATTTTAAAACGTAAAACAATGAGGTAAAATATGAAGCAACTTTAGCTGAATTAAGACTTACAAACCTTTACAGAGCTGAAATAGTACGCTTGTTCAGTAATTCGCAGCTCTTACAAACCCTTCATTAGGATTATCTGAGGCAAGAATGAATCAGCTTGTTAAGTAATTGAATGCATTAAAAGGTTTGGATGTACTGTTCGAGAATGTTAAATATGCGAATGTGGACAAGGGTCAAAATTCAATCTCTGATTATTCGGAAACCGTTGCATATTTCGAGGGGTATTCATCGATTTTGGCATAAAAAAGTCCATCGACGATGAGGTTTTCCACGTTTTAGAGGAAGATGAGATAGATTGGAGGTGTGACTTGAAAGAATTTTTACTTAAGGGAAAATTACAAGTTGACAAGAATCTTGCCAAAAATTGAGGTTTAAGGCGCATAGGTTTACAGTTCATGAAGATGTTTTATATAAAACAAAATCTTATAGTCGACCATTGTTACGATATATTCATAGGAATGAGTCTCAAATGGTATTATCTAAAATACATGATGGGGACACATCCACTCATTGTGGGTTAAAAACTTTGATTAGGTAAATACGTTTGGCAATATATTATTGTCCAACTATCATGATAGATGCTTATGATTTAGTTTGGAGATGTGATACTTGTCAAATTTTTGCTATTATGATACACATACCAACGGTACCACTTGAGTCTATTTCTAAGGTATTTCCGTTTGATAGATGAGGCCTGGATTTGGTCGGTCTTTTACCAATGGCTTCTAGAAGACGTCAGACCATGATTATTGTGTTTGATTAATTTTCAAAGTGGGTAGAAGCTGAGGTTTTATCTCGAACTAGAAAAAAGGATGTTATCATGTTTATTTTCTCTAGCATGTGTTATAGGTTCGGAATTCCGAGGACAATTACTATTGGTAATGGTCCACAATTTGATAACAAATAAATGAAAGCTTTCTGTTCTTCGAGGGGAATTCACCATTTTTTTTGTATTTTCCACGAGCGGGTAAATAGGCAAGTAGAAGTGACCAATATAACCATTTTTGATGGTATACAAATAATTTAGAAGGATCAGTTGTGAAATGGCAAATTTATCTTCAAGAGGTGTTATGGGCTTAGGAACAACACCTCGAGCGGCAACTCATGAATCATATTTTTCGTTGGTGTTTCAGATAAGTGACATCATAGTGTGCGTAATTAACAAGATTAGAAACAACTCTTCTAGATAAACTAAAATGACATCATCCAAAAAAACATTAAATTTAGTTCTCCTTCAAAACAATTCGTCGGGACTAGAGGGGATACTGATAAATGTGGAATTATATGATCCAAGTATTAGTCTAAAGTGATAAAATAACTTATATTTAATGCATAAGGAGACTTTCATAGAATAGAAACTTGAAGGGTATGAAATATAATATAGAGTATATATATATATGTATATATGTATTTAGTATAATAGTGGGTGAAATATCCAATGAAATGACACATGTGTGTTCAATAGGACTTACTTGTCCTATAAATAGGTGTAATTTATCTTGGGAAATGATATACAATCATTACTTTTACTTTTAATTTTGATAAATTCTCTCTAAAAAATATTCAATATCTTTTCTTTCTCTAACTATCTAACCTATGTAAGAATATTTTAAGACTAATTACAAACTTTAATCTCTAAATATTTCTTGGAACGATCAAACATGATCTTCAAAAATAACATTTGATCTTTCCACTTCTTTAATTTCTTCATTGGTTTTTATTTTCAGTTCTTCAATTCATTTAATGATGTCTTCGCCCATATCCATACATTCTAACTCCAAAATAAAAAGAAATAAAGGTTTGTCAAACTATGGTTGTGTAATTACATGCAATCATCTTGTAAAAAATGCATTTTTAGATGGGTTAAACATGGTCGCGTGATTATGAGTTACCTGGTTGCGTAATTGTGAGTAATTTGGGTGCAAATTTAGTTTTTTGGTTGCAAAAAAACTGAACTTACCTGTTTAAATGGATTCTTCAAATCATTTAATTCTCCATGAGAATTATTTATTATTTCTTGTGTGAGCTGAAATGTATATGAAATTCCCGATGTCGAGAATATGATTCTTTTGATATTTTTTTATCTACATTACAAAGCTAAAATACATATACATTAGTATTGAAACTAACTGTTAATTGGATGCGTGAATACGTACATTTAGATTATGAAAAATATTTTGTATGTTTGAAAAAAGAACATAAAGTTGGCCTCGAAACTCATTGTAAGTTTGGTGCATAATTACGCCGAAGTTTGTTACGGAAAATATTTTTTAGTTTGTAAAATAGAAAAGAAACTAGAATTCCACATTTATTATGAGTTGGTTGCATGAATACGTCCAATGAGATTGCGAAGAAATAAAAAAATATAATATGATTTTTAGGTTACTATTTATATTTTATGTTGCTTGAAAAGATACAAAACATGAACCAAACAAAAACAATTCTCAGGTAATGCACAACACAATAATTAAAAAATTTAAAACGAAAAAGAGCAAAATGATTGATTTAGTATGATTTATGTTGGACTGATGAGTTCATATAAATTTGTTACAAAAATCTTCAATTTCAAAGATATATAAGTTTTAGTTTTTTTTACTAAAAAGTCACAAACTAATTTCTTATTATTATTTTTTAATTTTTATATCTAAAAACTATTACAATTTATTTAAATATAAAATATGATTATCGATAAATTCAAATATATATATATATATATATATATATATATATTTACCACTTATTTTTTATGTAGAAATAATTTTAAGTATGTTTAGTTTAAATGAAAGAAGAAAGTCATGGTGGAGGGAAAGATAGGTTTAAATCGCTGATTCGTCCATCGACGATCACGTTTTCTGTCATTTAGTCTTTCGACTAAAAAATCACGGGTGAGGTTCCCTTGACTATCAAAAATCTATAAATTTAGTCTCCGCGCGTGGTATTTGCCCTGGTGCTGTCACGTATCACCATAGTTAAATGGTTCTTGTTTCACAGATAGTCCTTTGACTTTGAGTCAACTCTGTTTATTGCCCATAAGGCGTAAATACCTTACTTACCCTCATCACTTGCATATGTGGCATCTATGTGGTAAATTTTAATGACGTGGACGAATGAGTTTGAGAAATTATCTCTGAACCGATTTAGTTAGTGAGTGAGAAGATAAAATTCCCAAATTGCAACATGAAACCCTAATTCTTGTACAAAAGATGGGCCCTAAAAATTATTAATATAATAAAGATCTAATAAACATCAACTACCTTTACATTCATCAATCTCTCTATATCCCGAGTTTTCTTCCTCATAGTATCTCAACTAATTTCCCAAGAAAACTCAATCCCAATTCGTAACCCTCCAGATTCAGATATCATCCCGTCAATCTACCAACTCCGAGAGTTGTTTCCCTCAAACTCACTAGTTTATGATATAATCTACCAGTTCTTATATTTTTATTCCAATTAAAATGAAATCGTCTCTGTCACTATCCCTTAAAAAAAACCTTTTCTTTTGATTTTGATTTTGTCCCGTGCCTTTCTTTTCTAGAGAATTTCAAGCTCGTTATAAAGCTATCTTATTGCTTTGTTTCAATTGCTATTTTTTGTCGATTTGTGTAGAGCTTAGACAGTAGACTTCAAACTTACTTGCTCTTTTCTTTTTATATTTAGAAGCAAAGTTTTCTTTTCGTTTTTTCTTCTTCTTTCAGAATTAAGCTCGATTGTCAAGTGATATTAGCTTCTGGGTTTGGTGTGGTTTTGGTTTTCTCTTTTCAAAAGTCAATTTGGTAGATCTGGAATTAGGAGCCATCAGCCTTTAGAAAGGTTGATTGATTGTGATCGTAAGATGGAGTGAACCGTTAGTTTCAAGTTTAAGCTTGGCCGAAAGATCACGAGTGGATCGTTTGGTGAACTTCATTTCGGCACTGTAATTAGTCATTATGAGTAGTTTTTTTTACTTAAACTCTTTAGTTTTTCATTGGAATGAAATTTGATTTTTATTGGTTTTGTATACTTAATTTCAGGTGTTAATACAGGAAGTAGCTCTAGTGTGGTCTTTAGATCGATGTTTAGTCCAAGAAGTCCTAACAATAACTTGTTTGCCATAGTAACATCTTGAATCACATTAATTTTATTTTTGGGTATAAACTGAGTTACCGGTTGACATTTTCTTTTGATAATAAGAATAAAAATAATGTAATGAAAGTCGAAAGTAATGAAATATGAAAAGAGAGAAAAGAAGGTTTGAGAGAAATAGAAGGAATAGTGGATTCAGTGAACGAAATGACAAAGGTTTAGACCGATAGTAGAAGAAAAGATGAGTTTTAAAACAATCTTTAATCCGCGTGGCCGATCTAGCAATCTAATTAGTCCACGTAAGCAAAAAATGGCAGCGAGGACATAAAAATGTCAGTGTATCAATTTATTCGAAAGGTAAAATTAAAATTAAAATCAACGGACTATTTGTGTAATAAGAACCATTTAACTATGGTGACACGTGACCGCACCAACGAAAATACCACGCGCGGGAATCGAATTTATAGATTTTTGATAGCCATAATTGTGTAGTCGATGAACTAAATGATAGAAATCGTGATAGCCGAATCACGAATCACCAATTTAAACCGAAAAAACCGAGTACACTGGCTTTTGTCTTTTTGTTCAATTCATATATCGATCTGTTTGGTTTGTTGGGTCCATTTTCATAACTAGAGTGGCGTATACACTTTTAGTTGTGAATAAATATGGAGTTTTTAATCAAAATACCAAATTTATATAATTATTATTTAAAATATATGTTTAATACTATTTCAAATATATGTTTAATACTATTCAAAATAAGAAGATTTACCTATAAAGCCCTTTATATAAAGCTATTACAGATAAAAACCTGCATTTAAAAAAATTATTTTTTAATTATTTTTTTATATAAAATTCAGTAACCAACTATTTTTTTTTTAAATTTTAATTTTTGAAGGTCCGTATCTTTTAAACAGTAACTCAGAAAAAGAATCTGAAAATACTATCGGTTTTTTTAAGACGAACAAAACTAGTAGCACTCATGATATGTTTTGAATTTTAAAAAATATATATTTTACACACGTTTCTTAGTTATATGGTTTCGCATCTAGTGACTGGTTTCACATCTACCAAAATAAAGAAGGTTTCGCATCTATCTAAACAAAGAAGTTTCTCATCTAGCAATATAAAGAAAGTTCTCCATCTAACAAAATAAAGAAGGTTTAACATCTATCAAATAAAGAAGGTTTCACATCTACCAAAATAAAGAAGGTTTAACATCTATCAAAATAAAGAAAGTTTAACATCTATCAAAATAAAGAAGGTTTCGCATCTACCAAATAAAGAAGGTTTAGCATCTATCAAAATAAATAAAGAAGGTCTCACATCTATCAAAATAAAGAAGGTTTAACATCTATAAAAATAAAGAAGGTTTAACATCTATCAAAATAAAGAAGGTTTAGCATCTATCAAAATAAAGAAGGTTTATCATCTATCAAAATAAAGAAGGTTTAGCATCTATCAAAATAAAGAAGGTTTCGCATATTCTTCGTTTACCCTTTAAATTGAATTTTTTTAAAAGTTTGTATCTTTTAAATCGTAACTCAGAAAAAAAATCAGAAAATACTTTTGGTATATTTTGAAAGACGAACAAAACTAGTACCACTTATGATATATTTTGAATTAAAAAATAAAAATAAAGAACAAATAACGTTTCGCATCGATCAAAAACGTGTTTTGCATCTACCATTCCAGAAGAATTACACGTTTCGCAACTATCAGTACGTACATATACAAACGTTTCACATCTTCTTCCATGTACCCAGTACGTACAGATAAAAACATTTCGCATCTTCTTCTTTGAACCGTTTTACTGGACACAAAAATCTCAAAAACTCAAAACAGACTAAAATCGATGAAAAACTAACTGAAATACAACAAATAAACTACATTAGCAACGTAAAAATCAGATAAATACCAAGAATCAGAAACAAAATCATATCTCGAGTACCTCTAGTATTCCGAAATCAAAATTCAACTTACCACACACAAATTGATTATCTAAGCAGATATCCAAAATCAAACTTTGAAATCAACTAAAAACACAACAAAAAAATACGAAAATAAAAGAAAAACAAGATTATTGAGTAAAAAAGAAATGAAGAATCACTTAGAGCTATTCTATTCATTTAGAGGGAGAAAGAAAGATAAATTTGGGGGAAAAGGTGAAGTATGAGTCTAAAAGCCTTTTATATTATAGAGTATGGATATTTAGAGTATTAGTAGGTCTTCAATAATAAATATTTGACTAAAATAGATCTTTCTAAAAAAAACTAATAAAAATATAAATTTTAGGTGGATAATAGTTAGGATTTTAAGTCTTAAATGATCGATTACCCTTTAAAATATGATTATTAAGATTATTCATATAAGTGTTTTCTTAAATTTGTAATCAATAATATCATAACCAATCAATAAATTACGAATATGAAATTTACTTACCAAATAAAAACTAATATTTGAAATACACATAATTTTATTTTAATTAGTCTTTATAAACTACTAACTCGATTTTTTGATTAATACCAATATACTCTCAATATTTTTTTTTCATCGTAACTTATTTTTGAGAAATATTTTATCTTTCTAATTTTAAAAAATATTCTAAAATGCCACCCGTGTTGTTTTTTAAAACAAACAAAATTAAATCTATGAAATATATTTTAAATTTGTTAGTAGCAAAGTTGCATGTGAATTGGTTGCAGAAATAAAAAAAATCCTACAAACATATTACCCATAGATTACGTTTTGTTTGTGTTTCAAAAATAAAAATATACATGTTTTTAGAATTTTTTTAAATTAGCGTTTGAACGATGGCACGATTAGATCTTGACTTATTTTTGTTGGATCTCTCATCTTACTCCTGTTTTTTTCTAATTCAAACTTGGAAAATTAAAAATACATTGAGAAGTGTTGATATTTTTGGTGTTCTTTCGTGAATGATTTCTAAGAAATAATAATAGAAGAGTTTCTTGGAAAGAGAAGTTTGTTATAGCTTTTAGAGAGAGAAAGTAATAAAGAGTCAATGTATATAAAAGTGTCAATTACTCTTTATTTCTCAAACCCCCTCTATTTATAAGAAAGGGTTACGAATAACTGATTTGGTTACAAGTTACAACTAATTACACTATCAATATTTGATATTCACACTTTATATTTAATTTATCCTCTAACTATAAAAGATTCAAATTGAAACCTTTTTCGTAATTGCTTTCACTTCTTGATTATTTACATTCTTATCAGTAGCCCCACCCCATAGTCCTTGTGAAGTTTACTAAATAAAGATTAACTTTGAGTATATGCTAATTTCTCAAATAACATTGAACAAAATCTTTATCATCCCTCAAAAATCTTTTTATCATTTTCACCATCACCTCGAAAACTTGTATAACTGCCATTTGTGTTACGTGTCTACAATCCACTCAGAAACTTGTGTGACCTTTCTACACTCACCTTAGAAACTTGTATGGCCTTTATACACTCGCCTCAAAAACTTACGTGGCTTTATTATTCATTCACCTAGAGTAGAATTTAAACTTACAGAAGCTTCCTAGTATGCGTGCTATCCAATTCTGACACTCTACATGTGTCAACCTACTTTAGAATAGGTGACCGTTGTCCGTCGTTTTGTATTTCAATCTATACACGCATGTCAACCTTTCAACTTCTTTCTTTGAAAACAACTCTTTCTCCACCACTTATTCTATAAATTCCCTCCCGACTCCTATTTTTTCTACCACACATAAATTTTAGTGATAGAGAGAGCAACTCGTCTGAGATATTTTACAACTATCGTTATCATCACTGGGTTCATCATTACTTCACCATATCCAAATTTCTTTGATTCTCATTTACTCTTTTCATTCCTGACTTAAAGAACTACCTACGTATCTGTTTATGAAAAAACCTGATTCCAGTAAAAAAAACCCATTTACTTCAGCATCTCTGAGAGGGTTGCCAAACATCAAGAAGCAGGTGTGATTAGATACTCCCCAAATTTATCAACCAATACCATTTTATACGGGGCCTTCAACACCGGCCAAAGCTGTATGTAAACCAAATTATTTTCGATCTATGCCGTAGACATTTCTCACAACAATCTCCTCCAATTACAAGAGACAAAACTCCTCGAAACCAAACAAAGACAACTTTTCGTGACACTCAAACTCTTCATCGAATCAACCAAAAATAAAAAACTCGAATAAATCTAAGAAAGTATTCTTAAAAAGTCAACCTCCTCAAACAAGAACATTTGTGGTAATGGAAGATTCAAAGATGTCAACAGTTCAAAAAATCCTACACTATCTCCTCCGTTGAAGGAAAAGATTGTGACAAACAAAGACTCACATGCGATTCTTTCGGAAACCAACCAACAAACCAACATAATTGAGTCTGATATCCCTCAAATTACTGCCACCATCAGTTTTGAGATGAAGTGTCCGAGGAGATTGTTGAGTGATAATTTAGGACAGACACTGACTCAAATATTCAAGTTACAGAAAACAATCCTCCCTCAGACTTCCAGGGTAATACTTCAAATAAAACAACTCCAAAGAAAAAAAAACACTCTTCTCGAGGGCAATGCTGCACACGTAAGTGTGAATATCAAAGAAGTCCTCTCTGGATACCTCATTGCACTAAAAATATGCAATATGAGTATTCCAACCAATCCGAGGCTGAAACTCTCAAAATCAGTGGGGTATTCCTGATAACGTCACACTTTGGTTATTAGTGGTTGAGAGACTCCGCTCTGTCATGGAGAAAAATAGCTCATTGTCTACCCTAAAATTCTAAACTAGGGTATTCGGTTCCCATTAAATCCAGTGGTAGACGACTTTAAGATAATCGTCCTTTGTCCGACGCAAGGCAGTCCAAACTTGTGGTTTACATTGCCATCAAGTATAATGACATCAAGACTTGCCCAAACACCTCTTCCACTATATCAGTTCATTGCACAAACCGGTCTTTTAAAAAACCATGTTCTGCCGTTCTACTACCTCACGCTCAGAAACACCTCGAAGATTACTAATGATCTTATTGAGGCTGACAAACTATATAAACAAATATTTTTTACTTATCTCTAGCGCTTGGGAGAATGGAAAAGAGATTTCAACTGAGAATCCTTCGAGGCCAAACCTCAAATAAAAAAGTATTAATAAGTAACATAAGTTTTTTTTTTCAAATATAATTTCGTTCCAAAATTTTCATCTCTTATTGTTCATCGTAGAAATTTTAAGGCGGTAGAAAATCCATCAAGCCGCTACCTATAAAACATTCGCCAAACTAACTCAGTGGGCAGAAAAGGAATGGTGTTGATAATTTCACAAGGCATTCGTGCCTCTGAACTTCGTCTTATGCCCTTTATGGAAATATCCCCAGATTTTGTCATCCCAACTAACAAAGTAATCGAACCCCCAAGTGTATGAGATATCGTGAATAAAATAGCTAATCCTGTCCCAAGTGACAAACTAATGGAACCCATACTGTACGAGATATCGTGAAGGAATTAGCTACTCCTGACGCGCACGTCATTTTACCTGTTTGGAATAAATTACAAATTCATTTACCTCCCAAGAAAAAGAAAAAGAAATATCAATCTAGCTCTTCAAAAGACATAAAGAAGAAGAGTCATCAACATAAATTGAAGAGAAAAACCAACCCAACCAATACAGAAAAAATAGATGAATCTTCGAAGAAAAGAAAAAAATCTCGCTACTTCTAAGAAAAAGAAGATCTGTTTGAAAACTCATCGAATAGTTATGACAGAAGATATGGTTGATGCGGCTTCTCCCAATCCAACCCCTATTGCTAATGCCAATCATACCACCAAAGAGGCGAGAAACGTATCAAATGCCCCTGGTTTGGCCGTGTCCTCTGATGCTACTAGTTTTTACTCTTCACCTTTCCACCGCCTCTAAGTGAATCATCTGAAGAAGTTTTAAATCTACTAACTCCTTACCCAGACATATCAAATGCTCTCAGCGCTGCTCAAAACCAACTGAAAAATCTTGCAAAAGATTTTATTTGGTGGAAAAACAAATCTACAGGTGACAAAAAAATAGGCTAAGCTTTGCAGCAGGCTAGTCCTCGAGGAATTTGAATGATTCGCAAAAGACAGACCATAATTTCACCGCAGGGCCATTTCTATGAAGCGTCACCTAACTTCAAATCATCAAAAATAGTTGGAAGAGCTTAAGCTAAAACATCATGCTGAAATGGATGAAGAGCATTCAAAGTTGGATTTTACGAAAGAAGCTCTATGGAAAAAAGAAAAGCAGAGAGAAAAAGAGCCCTTGAAAACTTGGAATAGTTCAAAACTAAATCTCTTGAAGATTTGGAATCATTCAAAACTAAGTAAGAGGAGGATAGCCTTCCTGCCATAAAAATATTCGAAGAACAAACATGAATCTATTTGATTCATAAATTCCATCAGGCTTTTATGAGGGAAAATTTAACAGAATTATGAAATTCAATCCCAGTAGATCAATGCCTTAAAGAAGCCTTTGTCACTATCCTAAGTGATTCAGAGGAATCCAAATCGGAGGATAACGAAGATAACAAATCAGGAGCTTTAAATTAAGAAGGAAGCTCATCAGAAGGAAGCTCCGATAATGCTTCGAATGATGTCAAGGGTAACTAGGAAGGAGATTGATGTAGTTGCAAAGCCCATGACTATATGGCCCTTTTGGACAAATGGAAACATGCTTTATTTGGGGCCCAAATATCAGAATTAGGTGAGGCGACCACTCAAATCAAACACGTCGAGAAGCCTAACGATTTTCGAAAGCATCAAAACATGATGAAGTCCAAGCCCTAAATTTAATCTTTTAAACCTTCGTTTTGTTGTTTTAGTAAATTTTTTGCATTTTTCTATTTTTGTTGGATTTTATTAAAATACTTAACCAGCTATAATCGCTTTGAAATTGGGCCGCGAGCAGAATCTGTTTGCTCCTCGGCGAGAACAAGGTAGGGGTCAATATTCTCCACAAGACTGTTGTGACCAAGTCTTTGAACTGCCGTCAGCGAGAGATTCTGATCTGAACACCAACAACCGGTGGGAATCTGGATTCAGATTGGAGATCCCAGAGTTCCAAGGCGGTCTCGAACCGGAGGAGTTTTTAGATTGGATAGCCTCAGTTGAAGAAATCCTTGATTTCAAGGAGGTTCTGGATGCAAAGCGGGTAGAGTTGGCTGCAACTAAGTTCCGAGGGAGAGCTGCATCATGGTGGCAACAGCTCCAACAGATCAGATCAAGGCAAGGTAAGCCAAAAATAACAACTTGGGCTAAGTTTGTGAAGCATTTGATGGCTGCGTTTTTGCCTTACAACTATGCCCGCATCATGTATCAGCAGTTCTAAAACCTTAAACAAGAGTCCAGGAGTGTTGATGAGTACACTAACGATTTTTTTAAGCTACAAAACCGTGTCGATATTGCTGATTCAGCAGATCAGCTAGTATCTCGCAATATAGGGGGATGCGACAACAGTTTCAGGACCAGCTGAACATGTTCGACCCTGTGAATGTGTCTGAAGCACATCAGCGAGCACTGCATCTGGAGAAAACCCTTTCACGAAGGCCTTATGGAAGAGACACTTCCAGAATAACTCCATTGGCATTCCCAAAAAGGACGGTTCCAATCCCTAACCCAGGAGTACCAACTGCTTCTCCTATGCGTACATGTGCTAATTTGCAGGTCCCTAGTCGCAGAGTTAATTCCTCACAGGTCCGGTGCTAGCATTTTCATGAACTAGAGCACGTTGCTTTACAGTGTCCAAAATTACGACAACAGCCACAACAATCGAGGGGTCTATTCGCTAACACTACTGATTTTTACCTAGAGGTTGACCCACAGTTTGATGAAGAACCAGAGGATGTTGTTGATGCGCTTCCAGAGGACCAGGTTACAGGAGGAAATATTGGTCAGGCATTGGTTTTAAGGCGTATCTGTCTGACATTGAAAGCCAAAAGTGATCGGGATGATTGGCTACGGAACAATATTTTCCAATCGACTTGTACCATTGGGGGAAAGGTATGCAAATTCGTTATTGATTCAGGGACCTGCGAAAATGTTATCTCTGAAGAAGTTGTCCAGAAGCTGGCCCTCAAAACAGAAGACCACCCAAACCCTTACAAGCTTGCCTGGTTAACGAAAGGTAGTTAGGTAAATATCTCTAGAAGATTTCTGGTATCTTTCTTTCTTGGTAACTATAGGGATAAAGCATGGTGCGATGTCATTGGGATGGATGTGTGTCACTTGTTGCTAGGCCGATCCTGGTAATATGATAGAAGTGTCACATATGATGGTAGGAGGAACCGCTACAGTTTTATATGGAATAATGTCAGGTTCATATTAACACCAACTAGAGAGGTTTCCCCAAAACCTGCCCTTGCAGTATCAAATGAGTCGGGTAAGAAATTTCTAGCTCGAAAGGCGTTTATAGAACATGCTCATGAAACAAGGATTGTCTATCTTTTGGTGGTTAAAGAATTTAGTACTGATCAACTTGCTGGTATACCTGAGCGAGTTCGGACGATATTAGCCAAATTTTATGCTGTATTTCCCGATACTTTACCTACAGGTCGTCATCAATTGAGAGATATCTAGCACCAGATTGACCTTGTACCGGGTGATATCATACCAAACCGACCGCATTATCGGATCAGCCCAATAGAGCATGAAGAGCTCCGCAGACAGGTGGAAGAACTGTTGACGAAATTCCACATCCGAGAGAGTCTTAGTCCTTGTGCAGTTCCTGCATTGTTAACACCAAAGAATGATGGATCAATGAGAATATGTGTGGATAGCCGGGCTATCAACAAAATTACAGTCAGGTATCGGTTTCCTATTCCTCGCCTTGATAATTTACTGGATCAATTGAAAGGTACTACTGTGTTTACGAAGCTTGATTTGAAGAGCGGATATCACCAGATTCATATTCGTATGGGGGGATGAGTGGAAAACAGCCTTCAAGACCCGATAAGGTCTATTTGAATGGATGGTAATGCCATTCGGTCTTTCTAATGCTCCTAGCACGTTCATGCGGGTTATGAACCAGGTATTTTTCCCGTTCATTGGAAAATTTCTTGTTGTGTACTTTGATGACATTCTTATATATAGTACAACGAAAAATCTGCATCTTCAGCACTTACGCGAGGTGTTGGTTGTTTTGAGACGAGAGGAGTTTTATGGAGGACTCGATAAGTGTTGTTTTATGATAGATTCGGTCGTCTTCCTGGCGTATATCTTGTCAAAAGATGGGCTGTCAATGGATCAGTCGAAACTGGCAGTCGTGCGAGACTGGCCTATTCCTACTTCCATCACTGAAGTCCACTCTTTTCACGGATTGGTCTCCTTTTAGAGACGGTTTATGCAAAACCTCAGCACTGTTATGGCTCCTATTATAGAGTGTATGAAGGGCAAGGCATTCTGCTCGACCCCTGAATCAGCTAAGACCCATAACGTTTTCAACGTGAAGCACCTGGTGCCATTTACCGCTGCTGCTGAGGATGATGAAGCTGAGAATTCGTGGGCGAATTCTTCCGAAGAAGGAGAGGATGATGTAGTTGCACAAGCCAATGACTATATGGCCCTTTTGGACAAACGGAAACATGCTTTATTTGGGGCCCAGATATCAGAATTAGGCGATACGACCACTCAAATCGAACGCGTCGAGAAGCCCAACGATATTCGAAAGCATCACTATGTGATGAAGTCCAGGCCCTAAATTTAATCGTTTAAACCTTCATTTTGCTGTTTTAGTAAATTTTCTACATTTTCCTATTTTTGTTGGATTTTATTAAAATACTTAACCAGCTCCAATTGCTTTGAAATTGGGATGGGCTTTATTTTATTGCATAAGGAAAAAGTTGTAATTTTGGGCTAGGGTTTCGAGCACTTTTATAAAAGGCTCTCAAACCCTAGTTTTGCCTGAGACTTTTTTGAATAGAATTTGATTTTCTTTAAAGTCTCTTTTACTCTGACCTAGGGTTAGAGCTATCTATCTTCTATTGCTCGTCTTCTTTCTCTGTATTTTCAGCTGTCTGTTCCATCTCGTACCTTGGCGCTACCAGAGATGGTGTTGTATTTGATTATTTTTTGTGATCATTATTGTTTTGCTATTGCTTTTTGTTATTTCGTTGTGTCCGTGGTATCTATGTTTTATTTGTTGGGTAAATGTTTATTTTCCGTAAATGCTAAACATGTAGCAGTTTTTGTCACTTTTTGTTTGGTTGAAAAAATGCTAAGTATCACTACCCTTTTCCCATACTTCATATAATTGAACACTACTTCAACAAACGTTGAACACCTCGAATTACATTACCATTCAATTTGATACATTGTACAATGTGTTAAATAGATGTTAGCACATCGACTTTTTTGCAACTTAAATTAACACTTTGAACAATGCTTTTAATTATCGTTAGCGATTCAAATTATTTCCACTTTGAGCAATGCATTAAATAGACGTTAGCACTTTGAATTATATCTCCACTTAAATTGGCACTTCGAACAATGCTTTAAATGGACGTTAGCATTTATGGCCACTCAAATTGGCACTTAAAACAATGCTTTAAATAGACGTGAGCATTTTGAATCATCTGGCCACTTAAATTGGCACTGTAACAATGCTTTTAAAGGATGTGAGCACTTCGAATTATATGGCCCCTTGAATTGGTACTTTGAATAATGCTTTAAATGAATGTGAGCACTTCGAATTATCTGGCTAGTTAAATTGGCACTTCAAACAATGCTTTAAATAGATATGAGCACTTCGAATTATCTGGCCACTCAAATTGACACTTTGAATAGTGATTTAAATAGACCTGAGCATTTAGATTTATTTCTTTGTTACTTACCCCAAATATGATCAGTCTTTGTGTAATTTCCAAGAATATTTTCCGTTAGCTCAGTAAAATAATAAGGCTGAACCCACTAATTCCCTTTAGGTCTAAATTGTTTCCCTTAGAAATGCTAGTTAGCATCAAGTTGATGGGATTCTTTCGTGACTCCTTAGGAAGATAATTTACTATAGTTTGGTATCGAGAGGATGAAGAGTTGCTCATAGGCTGACTGGGCATCTTCAACCATTTCGTTTCTTCCATTGTGATTTGTTTCCCACCTTGAGATAATAAACCACCGCATGCCAATGTTTTTATTTTCAGTTAACAATATAAACTAATTCCCCAGGTAGAAGTTATTGTCTAAAAGTAGTTATGGCTACTTGTTCGAAGCAGTCTAGCAAACCATCTTTAGTTTCTATAAAGTTCTTGGCATATTCCTTTAAGGTTTTGTCAGATTATCGTATCTCCATTTACTTTAAACTCTTTACTTTTCATAAATTATCTTTGGAAATCCATCTAGAATATGTCAAAGTTTTTGATCGACCCCTGTTGAATTCGGTTATACCACTTTAAGGCATTGTCGTTAAAGGTTTGAGAAAAATCCATACACAGCAACTTATCATCACCTTTAAGATTCATCATGAAATTCTTGAATTGTTCATGGTAATTATCTTGATCTTTGCTCCCATCTTACGTATCAATTTTTAAGATATCAAACTGTCTTGGTAAATGACTAGACAAATTTTTAGAAGACAAAGGTGATTGCCTCCAATTATGCCTTTTGGTTAAAGTGATGATCTTCATTGGAAATGGCAAATATACCTGGTTTGGATTGGATGACGAATTGATCACTCGCCAGATAGTTTACTAGATTCCAAAGAACTAGAAAAATCTATAGTTTTACATTTCTTTTTTTGAAGTTTAATGAATTTGTATGTTAGGTTTTAGATTTTGTTATTCGGGCACCTTTGAGAGCCTCCCACTATATTGCCAATTTAATGGGGATAAATTTTGTTCGAAGGGCTATTTAGTAAAGTAAAAAAGAATAGTTAATTTGAAGTGGTGAGTAGAGAGATAATTGAGCAGCTTAAGTAAATGCTTAGAGAAAGAACCTGATTTTGTATTAAATTTTTCATCCCTCATAAATGATTCTTAAAAACTTTTTTATAGGCTAAATTACGATAAATGGGCCTAGTGGGCCAAACCAAGCTTATGGTCAAGTCTAAGGTTCAAAACCCATTAAGCCCCAAAAAATAATAATATGCTAAATGGGCCAAATGGGCCGAACCAAGCTTATGGGCCAAGCCTAAGGTTCAAAACCCATTAAGCCCTTAAAAATAATAATTAAATAGTAAAACAATTACATTTTAACCATAAAATAAATATTAGCCTAGGTCCGATTTACCCTTTGGGTATTTTCGCCCTCATCGATATCAACTTTATCTACTTTTGGTGAAGCTTTTAGTTCAAATCCATATTGCATTATTCTTCACCTAGCTTGAGAATAAGTGCTAGAAGACCTAAGAAGAAATGGATTATATCCCAATGTGAAGAGTTTCTTCATAAAGTAAAATGTCGACGTTATAAAAAAATGTGGTCATAATAGAAGATCATGTGAATAAAACAAATAACACAATGTTTTTTTTGTTTTTTAGTTAGACGTGTTTTTTCCATTTTATGATTTTTTTTTGTTAAATAGTTTGGAATTATACATTTTTTAGTTATGAAAGAAAACTTTTGTTAGTTGGATGTAAAATTATGATATAAGAGGTTGTCTGAATAGAGAACCACTATAAAAAATACTAGTGTAATTGGTCCCAAAATTATGCTTGAAACGATTGTATAAACCCATTTTAATTGGTAGCAAAATAATAACTTTGGTTGTATAAATAAACATTTCCGTTAAAAATATAATTGTAATAGGTGGTGAAAATTATAGTTTAAGTGGTTACAAAATTACATTATAAATGGTTGTAGTTATGAAATAATAATATATAAATAAATGGTAAAACAAAATTACTCAAAACAAAACAAATCTGGTTTAGTTACATACATCCTTAAAAAAAATATAATTAATAAATAAACCAAACCTTTTATGTTTGTGTATAATCCATGATCTTCTTCTGTTTGATACAAGATGTTTTTGTCAATGGTTGTGAAAATAGATTCATTTTCCTTTTTCAAGTTTTGACATTGATAATGGTGGAACTAAACCGATCCAAATATTAGTCTAAAATGCTAAAATGACTTATATTTAATGCATATAGAAGCTTTTGATAGAATATAAACTTGAAGGGTATGAAATGTAATATATAGTAAATACTTAATATAATAATAGGGTGAAGTATCCAATATAACGACATATGTGTGTTCAATATGACTTACTTTTCCTATTAATATGTGTACTTTTTAATGGGAAATGATATACAGTCACTAGTTTTACTTTTATTTTTGACAACTTCTATCTTTAAAATATTCAATACGTCTCATCTCTAAGAATCTCATAACCCATCTAAAAATACGTTAAAACCACTTATTGAATTTACCCTCTAAATATTTTTTGAAGTGTTCAGTGGTGACCATAGTGGGAAGTGCGTTTTGTACCTGGATATCAAATCTAAAACCATAAAAATATTAAAATTATTGAAACGTACAGTTGAATTTGAAAGGGAAATGGATTTTGAAGTGTAAGTAAATCCAATAGTGTTTGTAGATAAAGAATTAGTACAAGCGGGGGAACCCCAAATTGAACCAAATGCACTATTTAAAGAAGTGTGTTAATCAAACAAAAGTTAATGAAGGAGCACGGGTATAAGAAACAATATAAGTTGAATAAGCATGAATCGATAACAGCTAAGAAATGGCATAGTATTCCTCAAAGTATTTTTGGGAATCCAACCCTCGACTACAAGGTTACCAACCAATTTATGAATGCTTCAAAAAGGACTCTATGTTATTCCAAATGATAGTGTAGGTGGAACTCAATACAAGCATGGAATAAATTGGAGAGCATCTCTTTTTTATAGTTGAGGTACGGTTTATTGCGCTTCAGAAGTGTTTTGACATTGAATAGGTAGAGAATCTTGATGAATGTAAGATCTTGATGATCACACCAAACAGTTTAAGAGCTACATGATGAATTTCGATAGTGATGATAAGATGTTATGTCGATATTTCTCACGGACTTTTAAAGGAACCGTTTTAAAGTGGTATAATCGGGGACCACAAGATATTATTTTTAGGATGTTCTATACTGATTTCCAAAGACAATAGGAAGTAAAGAGATGTAGGCAAATAAAGATATTATAATTCAATATAAACAAATAATATGGGAGAGTTTGAATAATTATACGAAATATTTCGTGCTAACTAAGACTAGTTTGGATGACTGTGACGAATAAGTTGTATGTGCTGCTTACAGAAAAGGAATACTCCCTCAAGATTTGGTTGATGCGACAAAAAGGAGGAAAACACTTATCTTTGGGGCTTTTATGGTTCAAGTGGAAGAGAAGATTAAAGTTTATGAATAGAAAAGAGTGAGGTTTGTTCTGTAGTGTGCGGAAAATTCAGAAGGTTACCTTAAATAATCATGATTATCAATTGCAAGCTTCTCTTCAACCTAAAGCTCCAAATAATTTGCCTACATTGTTAGGAGCTTCTCAATTAATGGCTTTGGTTTATCCGCATTAACATACCCCAACTTGTCAATAATAAATACTTAAACAGTGCAACAGAGGCCACAATCTAAGTAATGGGTCCGACCAAAAAATTATGATGGGTTGACAAAGAACGTTGCAACAATTTTTGAAAGAGCTCGAAATCACGTTCAATTTCTAAAACCTCTGCCTATAACGAAACCTAGAGAAAAAGAATAGTACGAGGTTTTGTAAGTACAACAATGGTATTAGGCATGATACAACTGATTGTATAGCCTTGTGTAAAGAGATTTAAACTTTGATCAAGAATGGAAAATTGACAACTTTTGTTAAGAAGCATATAGGGTCTGAGTAGGTACCGAATGTAAATTAGCAGATAAGACATGCAACTAATGTAGCTTCAATGCAAGAAAATACCAATGGTGATAACTAATCATATGATGTGTATATAGAATATCTTAAACCTAATCTAGATTAGAGGATTGTACTTGTAGTTAATGAGTTGAGGGTAATAAGTATGGTTAAGAGTTTGTATGAATACTTTGAGTCATTAATTTTTTTGGAGGAAATACAATGGTTGGAAACACTAACAGTTCTAGCAAAAGGTACATTATAAGTTTAACGACATAATTGGTTGGTGGAATATCAACTTATCTTAATGGAAATAGCCTTTGCCTTTTAAACTATTTGATAAGGATGATTTGAGAGATGTAGTTGGACCTCATGAGGATGTGGTGGTAATTGGGGCGGAAATAGTTGGAAGTGAAATTTGAAGGATACTCATCGATACTGGTAGCTCAGCCAATGTTCTGTTTATGTCAACTTATGAAAAGATGCACTACCTCCTAATAATTCTTTGATTAGAACGAACAATAGTTGGTTTTACTGGTGCAACAACTAATGTCATTAGGTTTTGTAAGGATAATTATTATTAGGTCGAGGGCCATTTTAGTAATGGATAACTCAACAACTTACAACGTAACTTTTGGTAGATCATGGTGGTTAAATATACATGTCATTGCCTCTACGGTCCATCAATGTTTTAACTATGTGGTTGGGGATTGTGTAGGAACAGTCCGGAATAGCTAGCAAATGTCTTGGGAATGCTATGCCACTGACCTACATACAGAACATATCATAAATATAGAGGGAATGAAAGAATAATAATTAAAGGGTTCAGTCTTAGATTTGGTTGAAGTAGATGATAAAAAAAAGACCCTCTAATCGTTAATAACCGACAAAATATAAAAGTAGACGTCTTTCATATCAGGAAAAGTTTGAAAATAAGCTATATTATCATCACAAATAAAAAAGTGTTTGATATATTTTTTTTCAAGAAATTTGAACATGTTTTCTTGAAGATGTAGTGGGGGTGCCTTCTACTATAATTTATCATAGCTTGGTTGTGAATCCGAATGTAAGAACTATTACTCACAAAATAAGAGTTTTTTTCTTATGAAAAATCTAAGGCAATTGTGGTACATGTACATCGGTTATCAAATGTTGTTCATATTCGAGAAGCTCAATATCCAACATGAATGAAACATCTGATACTTGTTAATAAAAAGAATAACAAGTAAATAATGTGTGTAGATTTCACCGATTTGATAAATCCTGTCCGAAAGATCATTTCCATGTCCCAAGAATAGATAAGTTGGTAGACTCGACGTCGGGTAATAATCTTCTTTCCTTTGTGGATGGTTTTGTAGGGTATAATTAGATCCAAATGAATCTGAAGAATCAAGGAAGTACAATATTTATTACCGATTGAGGTTTGCATTGTTATAGAGTGATGCCTTTTGGCCTTTAAAATACGGGAGCTACTTACTAAATATTAGTGAACAAAAATTTTACTACCTAGATGGATAGAAATATGTAGGTTTACATTGATGACATGTTAGTCAAAAGTATTGAAGATGAATAAAATTTTCAACATTTAAAATAAACTTTCTGTAATTTGATAGCCATTCGGTTGAAGTTAAATCTTGAGAAATGTGCCTTTTGTGTGCATTCTGGGAAGTTCTTGGGATATATAGTAAGTTGGAAGCGGAGTGAAGCTGATCCATAGAAATTAAATGCTTTCACGACCATGTACCCTCCTAGGTCAATCAAATATGTACAAACTTTAACAAGGAGATTGGTAGTTTTGAACAGATTTATTTCCAGATCTTTAGATAAGTGTCCCCCATTTTTTCAAGTATTAAAGCAAACAAACCGTTTTTATTCGATTTCGAAATGTGATGAAGCATATGTCAAAATCAAAGAATTTTTATTCTCTCTGGAGGTTTAACCAAGCCGATTTTGGGTAAAAAAATGTTTCTTTATATTTTAGTTTCAAATTTTACAGTAAGTGTAGTTTTGGTAAGGGAAGCTGATGGTTATCCACGTCTGGTGTATTAATAAAAGCTTGTTAGATGCTAAAAAATGTATTTGAGGTTGGAAAAATTGGCATTGGCTTTAGTCACAGCTACTCGGAAAATACACCCTTACTTTCAAGCACACTAAATTATAGTTCAAACCTCTTTCCATTGGAGAATATATTACAAAACCTAGAGATTTCCAGAAGAATGAAAAACTAGTCAGTCGAGTTTTGAGATTATGATATTGATTTCATGCAAAAAACAACGATTACGGCTCGAGCTCTGGTGGACTTTCTAGTTGAATTTCAGTGAAAGAAGCCAGATTCTAAATAAGTTGAAGAAGGAAAAGAGGAGTCTGAGGATGAGTGGTTGGTCCAAACTAACGTTAGGTCAAACATCATGGGGTGTGGAGCAGAAGTCCAACTAGTAGCTCCGACGGGAGAGGTTATATATCAAGCGATACGTTTTGATTTTAAAACGTCAAACAATGAGGTAAAATATGAAGCAACTTTAGCTGAATTAAGACTTACAAACCTTTACAGAGCTGAAAGAGTACGCTTGTTCAGTAATTCGCAGCTCTTACAAACCCTTCATTAGGATTATCTGAGGCAAGAATGAATCAGCTTGTTAAGTAATTGAATGCGTTAAGAGGTTTGGATGTACTGTTCGAGAATGTTAAATGTGAGAATGTGGACAAGGGTCAAAATTCAATCTCTGATTATTCGAAAACCGTTGCATATTTCGAGGGGTATTCATCGATTTTGGCATAAAAAAAGTCCATCGACGATAAGGTTTTCCACGTTTTAGAGGAAGATGAGATAGATTGGAGGTGTGACTTGAAAGAATTTTTACTTAAGGGAAAATTACAAGTTGACAAGAATCTTGCCAAAAATTGAGGTTTAAGGCGCATAGGTTTACAGTTCATGAAGATGTTTTATATAATACAAAATCTTATAGTCGACCATTGTTATGATATATTCATAGGAATGACTCTCAAATGGTGTTATCTAAAATACATGATGGGGACACATCCACTCATTGTGGGTTAAAAACTTTGATTAGGTAAATACGTTTGGCAATATATTATTGTCCAACTATCATGATAGATGCTTATGATTTAGTTTGGAGATGTGATACTTGTCAAAGTTTTACTATTATGATACACATACCAACGGTACCACTTGATTCTATTTCTAAGGTATTTCCGTTTGATAGATGAGGCATGGATTTGGTCGGTCTTTTACCAATGACTTCTAGAAGACGTCAGACCATCATTATTGTGTTTGATTAATTTTCAAAGTGGGTAGAAGCTGAGGTTTTATCTCGAACTAGAAAAAAGGATGTTATCATGTTTATTTTCTCTAGCATGTGTTATAGGTTCGGAATTCCGAGGACAATTACTATTGGTAATGGTCCACAATTTGATAACAAATAAATGAAAGCTTTCTGTTCTTCGAGGGGAATTCACCATTTTTTTGTATTTTCCACGAGCGGGTAAATAGGCAAGTAGAAGTGACCAATATAACCATTTTTGATGGTATACAAATAATTTAGAAGGATCAGTTGTGAAATGGCAAATTTATCTTCAAGAGGTGTTATGGGCTTAGGAACAACACCTCGAGCGGCTACTCATGAATCATATTTTTCCTTGGTGTTTCAGATAAGTGACATCATAGTGTGCGTAATTAACAAGATTAGAAACAACTCTTCTAGATAAACTAAAATGACATCATCCAAAAAAACATTAAATTTAGTTCTCCTTCAAAACAATTCGTCGGGACTAGAGGGGATACTGATAAATGTGGAATTATATGATCCAAGTATTAGTCTAAAGTGATAAAATAACTTATATTTAATGCATAAGGAGACTTTCATAGAATAGAAACTTGAAGGGTATGAAATATAATATAGAGTATATATATATATGTATATATGTATTTAGTATAATAGTGGGTGAAATATCCAATGAAATGACACATGTGTGTTCAATAGGACTTACTTGTCCTATAAATAGGTGTAATTTATCTTGGGAAATGATATACAATCATTACTTTTACTTTTAATTTTGATAAATTCTCTCTAAAAAATATTCAATATCTTTTCTTTCTCTAACTATCTAACCTATGTAAGAATATTTTAAGACTAATTACAAACTTTAATCTCTAAATATTTCTTGGAACGATCAAACATGATCTTCAAAAATAACATTTGATCTTTCCACTTCTTTAATTTCTTCATTGGTTTTTATTTTCAGTTCTTCAATTCATTTAATGATGTCTTCGCCCATATCCATACATTCTAACTCCAAAATAAAAAGAAATAAAGGTTTGTCAAACTATGGTTGTGTAATTACATGCAATCATCTTGTAAAAAATGCATTTTTAGATGGGTTAAACATGGTCGCGTGATTATGAGTTACCTGGTTGCGTAATTGTGAGTAATTTGGGTGCAAAATTAGTTTTTTGGTTGCAAAAAAACTGAACTTACCTGTTTAAATGGATTCTTCAAATCATTTAATTCTCCATGAGAATTATTTATTATTTCTTGTGTGAGCTGAAATGTATATGAAATTCCTGATGTCGAGAATATGATTCTTTTGATATTTTTTTATCTACATTACAAAGCTAAAATACATATACATTAGTATTGAAACTAACTGTTAATTGGATGCGTGAATACGTACATTTAGATTATGAAAAATATTTTGTATGTTTGAAAAAAGAACATAAAGTTGGCCTCGAAACTCATTGTAAGTTTGGTGCATAATTACGCCGAAGTTTGTTACGGAAAATATTTTTTAGTTTGTAAAATAGAAAAGAAACTAGAATTACACATTTATTATGAGTTGTTTGCATGAATACGTCCAATGAGATTGCGAAGAAATAAAAAAATATAATATGATTTTTAGGTTACTATTTATATTTTATGTTGCTTGAAGAGATACAAAACATGAACCAAAAAAAACAATTCTCAGGTAATGCACATAATGACGAACACAATAATTAAAAAATTTAAAACGAAAAAGATCAAAATGATTGATTTAGTATGATTTATGTTGGACCGGTGAGTTCACATAAATTTGTTACAAAAATCTTCAATTTCAAAGATATATAAGTTTTAGTTTTTTTCCTAAAAAGTCACAAACTAATTTCTTATTATTATTTTTTAATTTTTATATCTAAAAACTATTACAATTTATTTAAATATAAAATATGATTATCGATAAATTCAAATATATATATATATATATATATATATATATATATATATATATATATTTACCACTTATTTTTTATGTAGAAAGACTCTTAAGTATGTTTAGTTTAAATGAAAGAAGAAAGTCACGGTGGAGGGAAAGATAGGTTTAAATCGCTGATTCGTCCCTCGACGATCACGTTTTCTGTCATTTAGTCTTTCGACTAAAAAATCACGGGTGAGGTTCCCTTGACTATCAAAAATCTATAAATTTAGTCTCCGCGCGTGGTATTTGCCCTGGTGCTATCACGTATCACCATAGTTAAATGGTTCTTGTTTCATAGATAGTCATTTGACTTTGAGTCAACCCTGTTTATTGCCCATAAGGCGTAAATACCTTACTTACCCTCATCACTTTGAGTCAACCCTGTTTATTGCCCATAAGGCGTAAATACCTTACTTACCCTCATCACTTGCATATGTGGCATCTATGTGGTAAATTTTAATGACGTGGACGAATGGGTTTGAAAATTATCTCTGAACCGGTTTAGTTAGTGAGTGAGAAGATAAAATTCCCAAATTGCAACATCAAACCCTAATTCTTGTACAAAAGATGGGCCCTAAAAATTATTAATATAATAAAGATCTAATAAACATCAACTACCTTTACATTCATCAATCTCTCTATATCCCGAGTTTTCTTCCTCATAGTATCTCAACTAATTTCCCAAGAAAACTCAATCCCAATTCGTAACCCTCCAGATTCAGATATCATCCCGTCAATCTACCAACTCCGAGAGTTGTTTCCCTCAAACTCACTAGTTTATGATATAATCTACCAGTTCTTATATTTTTATTCCAATTAAAATGAAATCGTCTCTGTCACTATCCCTTAAAAAAAACCTTTTCTTTTGATTTTGATTTTGTCCCGTGCCTTTCTTTTCTAGAGAATTTCAAGCTCGTTATAAAGCTATCTTATTGCTTTGTTTCAATTGCTATTTTTTGTCGATTTGTGTAGAGCTTAGACAGTAGACTTCAAACTTACTTGCTCTTTTCTTTTTATATTTAGAAGCAAAGTTTTCTTTTCGTTTTTTCTTCTTCTTTCAGAATTAAGCTCGATTGTCAAGTGATATTAGCTTATGGGTTTGGTGTGATTTTGGTTTTCTCTTTTCAAAAGTCAATTTGGTAGATCTGGAATTAGGAGCCATCAGCCTTTAGAAAGGTTGATTGATTGTGATCGTAAGATGGAGTGAACCGTTAGTTTCAAGTTTAAGCTTGGCCGAAAAATCACGAGTGGATCGTTTGGTGACTTCATTTCGGCACTGTAATTAGTCATCATGAGTAGTTTTTTTTTTACTTAAAGCTTATTAGTTTTTCATTGGAATGAAATTTGATTTTTATTGGTTTTGTATACTTAATTTCAGGTGTTAATACAGAGACTGGGGAAGAAGTAGCTCTAGTGTGGTCTTTAAATCGATGTTTAGTCCAAGAAGTCCTAACAATAACCTGTTTGCCATAGTAACATCTTGAATCACATTAATTTTATTTTTGGGTATAAACTGAATTACCGGTTGACATTTTCTTTTGATAATAAGAATAAAAATAATGTAATGAAAGTCGAAAATAATGAAATATGAAGAGAGAGAAAAGAAGGTGCGAGAGAAATAGAAGAAATAGTGGATTTAGTGAACGAAATGACAAAGGTTTAGACCGATAGTAGAAGAAAAGACAAGAGTTTTAAAATAATCTTTAATCCGCGTGGCCGATCTAGCAATCTAACTAGTCCACATAAGCAAAAAATGGCAGCGAGGACATAAAAATGCCAGTGTATCAATTTAGTCGAAAGGTAAAATTGAAATTAAAATCAACGGACTATTTGTGTAATAAGAACCATTTAACTATGGTGACACGTGACCGCACCAGCGAAAATACCACGCGCGGGAATCGAATTATTGATTTTTGATAGCCATAATTGTGTAGTCGATGAACTAAATGACAGAAATCGTGATAGCCGAATGACGAATCACCAATTTAAACCGAAAAAACCGGGTAAGAGCCATGAGTTCTGAGTACACTGACTTTTGTCTTTTTGTTCAATTCATATATCGATCCGTTTGGTTTGTTGGGTCCATTTTCATAACTAGACCGGCGTATATACTTTTAGTTGTGAATAAATATGGAGTTTTTAATCAAAATACCAAATTTATATAATTATTATTTAAAATATATGTTTAATACTATTTCAAATAAGAAGATTTACCTATAAAGCCCGTTATATAAAGCTATTATCGATAAAAACCTGCATTTAAAGAAAAATATATTTTAATTATTTTTTTATATAAAATTCAGTAATCAACTAATTTTTTTTTTAATTTTAATTTTTAAAGGTCCGTATCTTTTAAACAGTAATTCAGAAAAAGAATCTGAAAATGCTATCGGTTTTTTTAAGACGAACAAAACTAGCAGCACTCATGATATGTTTTGAATTTTAAAAAAAATATATTTTACACACGTTTCTTAGTTATATGGTTTCGCATCTAGTGACTGGTTTCACATCTACCAAAATAAAAAAGGTTTCACATCTACCAAAATAAAGAAGGTTTCACATCTATCTAAACAAAGAAGTTTCTCATCTAGCAATATAAAGAAAGTTCCCCATCTAACAAAATAAAGAAGGTTTAACATCTATCAAATAAATAAGGTTTCACATCTACCAAAATAAAGAAGGTTTAGCATCTATCAAAATAAAGAAGGTTTAACATCTATCAAAATAAAGAAGGTTTCGCATCTACCAAATAAAGAAGGTTTAGCATCTATCAAAATAAATAAAGAAGGTCTCACATCTATCAAAATAAAGAAGGTCTCACATCTATCAAAATAAAGAAGGTTTAACATCTATAAAAATAAAGAAGGTTTAGCATCTATCAAAATAAAGAAGGTTTAGCATCTATCAAAATAAAGAAGGTTTAGCATCTATCAAAATAAAGAAGGTTTCGCATATTCTTCGTTTACCCTTTAAATTGATTTTTTTAAATGTTTGTATCTTTTAAATCGTAACTCAGAAAAAAAAAATCAGAAAATACTGTTGGTATATTTTGAAAGACGAACAAAACGAGTACCACTTATGATATATTTTGAATTAAAAAATAAAAATAAAGAACAAATAACGTTTCGCATCGATCAAAAACGTGTTTTGCATCTACCATTCCAGAAGAATTACACGTTTCGCAACTATCAGTACGTACATATACAAATGTTTCACATCTTCTTCCATGTACCTAGTACGTACAGATAAAAACATTTCGCATCTTCTTCTTTGAACCGTTTTACTCGACACAAAAATCTCAAAAAACTCAAAACACACTAAAATCGATGAAAAACTAACTGAAATACAACAAATAAACTACATTAGCAACGTAAAAATCAGATAAATACCAAGAATCAGAAACAAAATCATATCTCGAGTACCTCTAGTATTCCGAATCAAAATTCAACTTACCACACACAAATCGATTATCTAAGCATATATCCAAAATCAAACTTTTAAATCAACTAAAAACACAACAAAAAACATACGAAAACAAAAGAAAAACAAGATTATTGAGTAAAAAAGAAATGAAGAATCACTTAAAGCTATTCTATTCATGTAGAGGGAGAAAGAAAGATAAATTTGGGGAAAAAGGTGAAGTATGAGTCTAAAAGCCTTTTATATTATAGAGTAGGGGTATTTAGAGTATTAGTAGGTCTTCAATAATAAATATTTGACTAAAACAGATCTTTCTCAAAAAAATAATAAAAATGTAAATTTTAGGTGGATAATAGTTAGGATTTGAAGTCTTAAATGATAGATTACCCTTTAAACTATGATTATTAAGATTATTCATATAACTGTTTTCTTAAATCTGTAATCAATAATATCATAACCAGTCAATAAATTACGAATATGAAATTTACTTACCAAATAAAAACTAATATTTGAAATACACATAATTTTATTTTAATTAGTCTTTATAAACTACTAACTCGATTTTTTGATTAATACCAATATACTCTCAATATTTTTTTTCATCGTAACTTATTTTTGAGAAATATTTTATCTTTCTAATTTTAAAAAATATTCTAAAATGCCACCCGTGTTGTTTTTTAAAACAAACAAAATTAAATCTATGAAATATATTTTAAATTTGTTAGTAGCAAAGTTGCATGTGAATTGGTTGCAGAGATAAAAAAAAATCCTACAAACATATTACCCATAGATTACGTTTTGTTTGTGTTTCAAAAATAAAAATATACATGTTTTTAGAATTTTTTTAAATTAGCGTTTGAAAGATGGCACGACTAGATCTTGACTTATTTTTGTTGGATCTCTCATCTTACTCCTGTTTTTTTCTAATTCAAACTTGAAAAATTAAAAATACATTGAGAAGTGTTGATATTTTTGGTGTTCTTTCGTGAATGATTTCTAAGAAATAATAATAGGAGGGTTTCTTGGAAAGAGAAGTTTGTTATAGCTTTTAGAGAGAGAAAGTAATAAAGAGTCAATGTACATAAAAGTGTCAATTACTCTTTATTTCTCAAGCCCCCCTCTATTTATAAGAAAGGGTTACGAATAACTGATTTGGTTACAAGTTACAACTAATTGCACTATCAATATTTGATATTCACAATTTATATTTAATTTATCCTCTAACTATAAAATATTCAAATTGAAACCTTTTTCGTAATTGCTTTCACTTATTGATTATTTACATTCTTATCAGTAGCCCCACCCCATAGTCCTTGTGAAGTTTACTAAATAAAGATTAACTTTGAGTATATGCTAATTGCTCAAATAACTTTGAACAAAATCTTTATCATCCCTCAAAAATCTTTTTATCCTTTTCACCATCACCTCGAAAACTTGTATAACTGCCATTTGTGTTACGTGTCTACAATCAACTCAGAAACTTGTGTGACCTTTCTACACTCACTTTAGAAACTTGTATGGCCTTTATACACTCGCCTCAGAAACTTGCGTGGTTTTATTATTCATTCACCTAGAGTAGAATTTAAACTTACAGAAGCTTCCTAGTATGCGTGCTATCCAATTCTGACACTCTACATGTGTCAACCTACTTTAGAATAGGTGACCGCTGTCCGTCGTTTTGTATTTCAATCTATACACGCATGTCAACCTTTCAACTTCTTTCTTTGAAAACAACTCTTTCTCCACCACTTATTCTATAAATTCCCTCCCGACTCCTATTTTTTCTACCACACATAAATTTTAGTGATAGAGAGAGCAACTCGTCTGAGATATTTTACAACTATCGTTATCATCACTAGGTTCATCATTACTTCACCATATCCAAATTTCTTTGATTCTCATTTACTCTTTTCATTCCTGACTTAAAGAACTGCCTACGTATCTGTGTATGAAAAAACCTGATTCCAGTAAAAAAAAAACCCATTTACTTCAGCATCTCTGAGAGGGTTGCCAAACATCAAGAAGCACGTGTGATTAGATACTCCCCAAATTTATCGACCAATACCATTTTATACGGGGCCTTCAGCACCGGCCAAAGCTGTATGTAAACCAAATTATTTTCGATCTATGCCGTAGACATTTCTCACAACAATCTCCTCCAATTACAAGAGACAAAACTCCTCGAAACCAAACAAAGACATCTTTTCGTGACACTCAAACTCTTCATCGAATCAACCAAAAATAAAAAACTCGAATAAATCTAGGAAAGTATTCTTAAAAAGTCAACCTCCTCAAACAAGAACATTTGTGGCAATGGAAGATTCAAAGATGTCAACAGTTCAAAAAATCCTACACTATCTCCTCCCATGAAGGAAAAGATTGTGACAAACAAAGACTCACATGCGATTCCTTCGGAAACCAACCAACAAACCAACATAATTTAGTCTGATATCCCTCAAATTACTGCCACCATCAGTTTTGAGATGAATAGTCCGAGGAGATTGTTGAGTGATAATTTAGGACAGAAACTGACTCAAATATTTAAGTTACAGAAAACAATCCTCCCTCAGACTTCCAGGGTAATACTTCAAAGAGAACAACTCCAAAGAAAAAACACTCTTCTCGAGGGCAATGCTGCACACGTAAGTGTGAATATCAAAGAAGTCCTCTCTGGATACCTCATTGCACTAAAAATGTGCAATATGAGTATTCCAACCAATCCGAGGCTGAATATCAAAGAAGTCCTCTTTGGTTATTAGTGGTTAAGAGACTCCGCTCTGTCGTGGAGAAAAATAGCTCATTGTCTACCCTAAAATTCTAAACTAGGGTATTCGGTTCCCATTAAATCCAGTCATGGTAGACTACTTTAAGATAATCGACCTTTGCCCGACGCAAGGCAGTCCAAACTTGTGGTTTACATTGCCATCAAGTATAATGACATAAAGACTTGCCCAAACATCTCTTCCACTATAGCAGTTCATTGCACAAACCGGTCTTTCAAAAAACCATGTTCTGCCGTTCTACTACCTCACGCTCAGAAACACCTCGAAGATTACTAATGATCTTATCGAGGCTGACAAACTATATAAACAAATATTTTTTATTTACTTCTGGCGCTTGGGAGAATGGAAAAGAGATTTCAACCGAGAATCCTTCGAGGTCAAACCTCAAATAAAAAAGTACTAATAAGTAACATAAGTTTTTTTTTTTCAAATATAATTTCGTTCCAAAATTTTCATCTCTTATTGTTCATCGTAGAAATTTTAAGGTGGTAGAAAATCCATCAAGCCGCTACCTATAAAACATTCGCCAAACTAACTCAATGGGCAGAAAAGGAATGGTGTTGATAATTTCACAAGGCATTCGTGCCTCTGAACTTCGTCTTATGCCCTTTATGGAAATATCCCCAGATTTTGTCATCCCAACTAACAAAGTAATCGAACCCCCGAGTGTATGAGATATCGTGAATAAAATAGCTAATCCTGTCCCAAGTGACAAACTAATGGAACCCCTAATGTATGAGATATCGTGAAGGAATTAACTACCCCTGACGCGCACGTCATTTTACCTGTTTGGAATAAATTACAAATTCATTTACCTCCCAAGAAAAAGAAAAAGAAATATCAATCTAGCTCTTCAAAGGACATAAAGAAGAAGAGTCATCAACATAAATCGAAGAGAAAGACCAACCCAACCAATACAGAAGAAAATAGATGAATCTTCGAAGAAAAGAAAAAAAGCTCGCTACTTCTAAGAAAAAGAAGATCTGTTTGAAAACTCATCGAATAGTTATGACAGAAGATATGGTTGATGCGGCTTCTCCCAATCCAACCCCTATTGCTAATGCCAATCATACCACTAAAGAGGCGAGAAACGTATCAAATGCCAATGGTTTGGCCATGTCCTCTGATGCTACTAGTTTTTACTCTTCACTTTTCCACCGCCTCTAAGTGAATCATCTAAAGAAGTTTTAAATCTACTAACTCCTTATCCAGACATATCAAATTCTCTCAGCGCTGCTCAAAACCAACTGAAAAATCTTGCAAAAGATTTTATTTGGTGGAAAAACAAATCTACAGGTGACAAAAAAATAGGCTAAGCTTTGCAGCAAGATAGTCCTCGAGGAATTTGAATGATTCGCAAAAGACAGACCATAATTTCACCGCAGGGCCATTTCTATGAAGCGTCACCTAACTTCAAATCATCAAAAATAGTTGGAAGAGCTTAAGCTAAAACATCATGCTGAAATGGATGAAGAGCATTCAAAGTTGGATTCACGAAAGAAGCTCTATGGAAAAAGAAAAGCAGAGAGAAAAAGAGCCCTTGAAAACTTGGAATAGTTCAAAACTAAATCTCTTGAAGATTTGGAATCATTCAAAACTAAGTAAGAGGAGGATAGCCTTCCTGCCATAAAAATATTCGAAGAACAAACATGAATCTCTTTGATTCATAAATTCCATCAGGCTTTTATGAGGGAAAATTTAACAAAATTATGAAATTCAATCCCAATAGACCAATGCCTTAAAGAAGCCTTTGTCACTATCCCAAGTGATTAAGAGGAATCCAAATCGGAGGATAACGAAGATAACAAATCAGGAGCTTTAGATTAAGAAGGAAGCTCATTAGAAGGAAGCTCCGATAATGCTTCCAATGATGTCAAGGGTAACTAGGAAGGAGATTGATGTAGTTGCAAAGCCCATGACTATATGGCCCTTTTGGACAAACGGAAACATGCTTTATTTGGGGCCCAAATATCAGAATTAGGTGATGCGACCACTCAAATCGAACGCGTCGAGAAGCCCAACGATGTTCGAAAGCATCAAAACATGATGAAGTCCAGGCCCTAAATTTAATTGTTTAAACCTTCGTTTTGCTGTTTTAGTAAATTTTTTGCATTTTTCTATTTTTGTTGGATTTTATTAAAATACTTAACCAGCTATAATCGCTTTGAAATTGGGCCGCGAGCGGAATCTGTTTGCTCCTCGGCGAAAACAAGGTAGGGGTCAATATTCTCCACAAGACTGTTGTGACCAAGTCTTTGAACTGCCGTCAGCGAGAGATTCTGATCTGAACACCAACAACCGGTGGAAATCTGGATTCAGACTGGAGATCCCAGAGTTCCAAGGGGGTCTCGAACCGGAGGAGTTTTTAGATTGGATCGCCTCAGTTGAAGAAATCCTTGATTTCAAGGAGGATGCAAAGCGGGTAGAGTTGGCTGCAACTAAGTTCCGAGGCCGAGCTGCATCATGGTGGCAACAGCTCAAGCAGATCAGATCAAGGCAAGGTAAGCCAAAAATAACAACTTGGGCTAAGTTTGTGAAGCACTTGATGGCTGCATTTTTTTCCTTACAACTATGCCCGCATCATGTATCAACAGTTCTAAAACCTTAAAAAAGGGTCCAGGACTGTTGATGAGTACACTAACGATTTTTTTAAGCTACAAAACCGTGTCGATATTGCTGATTCAGCAGATCAGCTAGTATCTCGCTATATAAAGGGGATGCGACAGCAGTTTCAGGACCAGCTGAACATGTTCGACCCTGTGAATGTGTCTGAAGCACATCAGCGCGCACTGCATCTGGAGAAAACCCTTTCACGAAGGCCTTATGGAAGAGACACTTCCAGAATAACTCCATTGGCATTCCCAAAAAGGACGGTTCCAAGCCCTAACCCAGGAGTACCAACTGCTTCTCCTATGCGTACATGTGCTAATTTGCAGGTCCCTAGTCGCAGAGTTACTTCCTCACAGGTCCAGTGCTAGCATTTTCATGAACTAGGGCACGTTGCTTTACAGTGTCCAAAATTACGACAACAGCCACAACAATCGAGGGGGTCTATTCGCTGACACTACTGATTTTTACCTGGAGGTTGACCGACAGTTTGATGAAGAACCAGAGGATGTTGTTGATGCGGTTCCAGAGGACCAGGTTACAGGAAGAAATATTGGTCAGGCATTGGTTTTAAGGCGTATCTGTCTGACGTTGAAAGCCAAAAGTGATCGGGATGATTGGCTACGGAACAATATTTTCCAATCGACTTGTACCATTGGGGGAAAGGTATGCAAATTCGTTATTGATTCAGCGAGCTGCAAAAATGTTATCTCTGAAGAAGTTGTCCACAAGCTGGCCCTCAAAACAGAAGACCACCCAAACCCCTACAAGCTTGCCTGGTTAACGAAAGGTAGTGAGGTAAATATCTCTAGAAGATTTCTGGTATCTTTCTTGGTAACTATAGGGATAAAGCATGGTGCGATGTCATTGGGATGGGTGCGTGTCACTTGTTGCTAGGAAGATCCTGGTAATATGATAGAAGTGTCACATATGATGGTAGGAGGAACCGCTACAGTTTTATATGGAATAATGTCAGGTTCATATAACACCAACTAGAGAGGTTTCCCCAAAACCTGCCCTTGCAGTATCAAATGAGTCGGGTAAGAAATTTCTAGCTCGAAAGTAGTTTATAGAACATGCTCATGAAACAAGGATTGTTTATCTTTTGGTGGTTAAAAAATTTAGTACTGATCCATTTGCTGGTATACCCGAGCGAGTTCAGACGATATTAGCCAAATTTTATGCTGTATTTCCCGATACTTTACCTACAGGTCGTCCTCAATTGAGAGATATCTAGCACCAGATTGACCTTGTACCGGGTGCTATCATACCAAACCGACCGCATTATCGGATGAGCCCAATAGAGCATGAAGAGCTCCGCAGACAGGTGGAAGAACTGTTGACGAAATGCCACATCCGGGAGAGTCTTAGTCCTTGTGCGGTTCCTGCATTGTTAACACCAAAGAATGATGGATCAATGAGAATATGTGTGGATAGCCGGACTATCAACAAAATTACAGTCAGGTATCGGTTTCCTATTCCTCGCCTTGATAATTTACTGGATCAATTGAAAGGTACTACCGTGTTTACGAAGCTTGATTTAAATAGCGGATATCACCAGATTGATATTCGTATGGGAGGATGAGTGGAAAATAGCCTTCAAGACCCGATAAGGTCTGTTTGAATGGATGGTAATGCCATTCGGTCTTTCTAATGCTCCTAGCACGTTCATGCGGGTTATGAACCAGGTATTTTTCCCGTTCATTGGAAAATTTCTTGTTGTGTACTTTGATGACATTCTTATATATAGTATAACGAAAAACCTGCATCTCCAGCACTTACGCGAGGTGTTGGTTGTTTTGAGGCGAGAGGAGTTTTATGGAGGACTCGATAAGTGTTGTTTTATGATAGATTCGGTCGTCTTCCTGGGGTATATCCTGTCAAAAGATGGGCTGTCAATGGATCAGTCGAAACTGGCAGTCGTGCGAGACTGGCCTATTCCTACTTCCATCACTGAAGTCCACTTTTTTCACGGATTGGTCTCCTTTTACAGACGGTTCATACAAAACCTCAGCACTGTTATGGCTCCTATTATAGAGTGTATGAAGGGCAAGACATTCTGCTCGACCCCTGAAGCAGCTAAGGCGTTTGAGGAAATCAGGGTAAGACTGACCACTGCACCGATTCTGGTTTTACCTGATTTCTCTACAGGATTTGAACTGCATTGTGATGCGTTCGGATTGGGCATTGGTGCTGTACTCAGCCAACGAGGCCGCCCTGTAGCATACTTCAGCGAAAATTTAAGTGGAGCTAAACTCAACTACAACACCTATGACAAGGAGTTCTATGTAGTTGTACGAGCTTTGAAGCACTGGAGTTCCTACTTGGCCTACAATGACTTTGTCCTGTACACCGATCATGATGCCTTAAAACATATATAGAGTCAGGAGAGACTTTCTTCCCGCCATGCACGTTGGGCAACATTTACTCAACAATTTATCTTTTCAATTAAACATACTTCGGGGACAGTTAACCGTGTAGCTAACGCACTAAGCCGACGCAGTATGATGATTCGTATGGATGGAGAAGTTGTGGGATTCGAGATGATGAAGGATCTACTGGCTATCGATCTATATTTTGGTCCCATTCTAGAGGATGTCAGCGCAGGTTTGAGAAAAGATTTTGGAGTGAGCAACGGTTACCACTTCAAAGGTAATTTACTTTGTGTTCTTGAGGGTAGTTTGAGGTTATTGATTGTACAGGAGAGACACAACAAGGGGCATGGGGGTAGAGATCAAACCCTTCACTCTACATCCAATCAGTTCTTCTGGCCGAATTTGCGGCGAGATGCTATCCGTATTGTAGCTGGTTGTTGGGTTTGCCAGGTGGCAAAAGGTACATCCTCCAACGCAGGTATATACCCACCACTCCCAATACCGGAAGGACCGCGGCGAAGCGTCAGTATGGATTTCATCTCTGGGCTGCCAAGAACACAAAGAGGTAACGATTCTATTTTTGTACTGGTTAACATGTTTTCTAAGATGGCCCACTTCATTGCCTGCAAGAAAACCACAGATGTTGTGAATGTTGCTAATTTATACTTTCTTGAGGTCTACCTCTTACATGGTCTACCCTTGAATATCGTTTTTGATCGTGATGCGCGGTTTGTGGGGGCATTTTTGGAGGAGTTTTTGGCGCCTCACAAACACGAAGCTGAGTTTTTGCAGTGTGTATCACCCGCAGACAGACGGCCAAACCGAGGTAACTAATCGAACGTTAGGCAACATGTTATGCACAGAGGTATATGAGAACTTGAAAGCATGGGATTCCATCTTTTATCATGTTGAGTTCTCCTACAACATGCACCACAAGTGCAGTACTAGGTATAGTTCCTTCATGGTAGTCTATGGTTACAACCCACGGGGTCCTATGGACTTAGATTTCCCAACGCTTGATAAGGTTCCAGCTAAGGTCGAGAACGCCATTGCTGATCTATGGGAGATCTATGAGAACACCCACAAACACCTGGAGGAAACAACATAGAAGTACAAGATTGTCGCAGATAAGAAGCGCCGCCTGGTGGAGTTTGCAGTGAGGGACTTTGTATGGGATGTTTTGACCATGGATCACTATCCTGCACACGAGTAAAACAAGTTGGTTGCAAGGAAGGTCGGTCCGTTTGAAATTATTGAAAAGATTAATCCCAATGCATACAGGTTGAAGCTACTCAGCCACATGAAGACCCATAACATTTTCAACGTGAAGCACCTGGTGCCATTTACCGCTGTTGCTGAGGATGATGAAGCTGAGAATTCGTGGGCGAATTCTTCCGAAGAAGGAGAGGATGATGTAGTTGCACAAGCCAATGACTATATGGCCCTTTTGGACAAACGAAAACATGCTTTATTTGGGGCCCAGATATCAGAATTAGGCGATACGACCACTCAAATCGAACGCGTCGAGAAGCCCAACGACATTCGAAAGCATCACTATATATTGAAGTCCAGGCCCTAAATTTAATCGTTTAAACCTTCGTTTTGCTGTTTTAGTAAATTTTCTACATTTTCCTATTTTTGTTGGATTTTATTAAAATACTTAACCAGCTCCAATCGCTTTGAAATTGGGATGGGCTTTATTTTATTGCATAAGGAAAAAGTTGTAATTTTGGGCTAGGGTTTCGAGCACTTTTATAAAAGGTTCTCAAACCCTAGTTTTGCCTGAGACTTTTTTTAATAGAATTTGATTTTCTTTAAAGTCTCTTTTACTCTGACCTAGGGTTAGAGCTATCTATCTTCTATTGCTCGTCTTCTTTCTCTGTATTTTCAGCTTGATGTTCCATCTTGTACCTTGGCGCTACCAGAGATGGTGTTGTATTTGATTATTTTTTGTGATCATTATTGTTTTGCTATTGCTTTTTGTTATTTCGTTGTCTCCATGGTATCTATGTTTAATTTGTTGGGTAAATGTTTATTTCCGTAAATGCTAAACATGTAGCAGTTTTTGTCACTTTTTGTTTGGTTGAAAAAATGCTAAGTATCACTACCTTTTTCCCAGACTTCATATAATTGAACACTACTTCAACAAACGTTGAACACCTCGAATTACATTACCATTCAATTTGATACATTGTACAATGTGTTAAATAGATGTTAGCACATCGATTTTTTTGCAACTTAAATTAACACTTTGAACAATGCTTTTAATTATCGTTAGCGATTGAAATTATTTCCACTTCGAGCAATGCATTAAATAGACGTTAGCACTTTGAATTATATCTCCACTTAAATTGGCACTTCGAACAATGCTTTAAATGGACGTTAGCATTTATGGCCATTCAAATTGGCACTTCAAACAATGCTTTAAATAGACGTGAGCATTTTGAATCATGTGGCCACTTAAATTGGCACTGTAACAATGCTTTTAAAGGATGTGAGCACTTCGAATTATATGGCCCCTTGAATTGGTACTTCGAATAATGCTTTAAATGAATGTGAGCACTTCGAATTATCTGGCTAGTTAAATTGGCACTTCAAACAATGCTTTAAATGGATATGAGCACTTTGAATTATCTGGCCAGTCAAATTGACACTTCGAATAGTGCTTTAAATAGACGTGAGCATTTAGATTTATTTCTTTGTTACTTACCCCAAATATGATCAGTCTTTGTGTAATTTCCAAGAATAATCCTATCATCACTAAAAAAACTTTGGCCTAGAAAAATAAACTTCATTTATGACTACAAATATATATTTGACACCTCATTAAAACCTTTCTTAGCCACCAGGAGAGGACAAATTATGCCACTGTACAAACTATGTAAACAATAAAACTACAATATCATAAGCGTAAAAAATCACTCCCAATACAATTTAAAAATGGTCAATATTCCAAGGATGCTGTAAAAGTCTCCCCTCCTTATCTTGAAGGCGATACGTACCTTGTGAAATTTTCTGTACCACTGAAAAAGGACAATCCTAGTTTTGAGCCATTTTTCCCAGTCTTCTATCCTTCGTATGCAAGGATACTTTTCTCAACATTTTGTCTCCCACATTGAAATCCCTTCGCCTCACCTTAGAATTATAGCGACTCCTCATCATGTTTTGGAAATGCATCAAGTATAAATGTGCCATAACCATCTTTTCTTCAATTAAATCAAGCTATGTTCTTTTATTCTCCTCATTAATATCCTCAGAATAATTGAGTACTCTATAAGATTGTAGGGTTGACTCCGAAGGATGTACAACATACATTTCATATACTAAAGCAAACTGATTTGCTTGAGTCGCTTCTCTAGGTGTCATTCTATAATCCCATAAGACCTCTCGAAGATAGTTAGGCCATTTTCCAGCGACATCTGTCAAATTTTTCTTTAACCCTTATAAAATAAATCTTTTGGTAACTTCCAGCTGATAATTTTCTTGAGGATGAAATGGTGTTGAAAAACACTATATAATTCTCCTCGAATTATAGAAGGAAGTCGTTTCTCCTTTCTTAAATTGAGGTCCGTTTTCTATAGTGATTTTTTCTAAAGAACCCCAAGTCGACAACAAATATTAGACATAATGATTTTGATTACATTTTTAGCTCTCATCCCGGATAATGGTTCAACCTCAAACCAATTCGAAAAATAATCCACTGCCAAAATAAATATTTATCTTCCTCCCAAAGCCATAGAGAATGGTCCTAGCAATCTAATCCCCATATATTAGTTGCTTAAGAAATTGAGTGTAGTGGGAATGCTAGTTTATCAATAGAATTTGCAAATATTTAACAAGTATCACAGCTTCGCACTAAAGTTTTAACATCATTCATTATTGATGGCCTAAAGTACCCTACCAATAAAACTCTTCTTGTCAAAGCCTTGAATCCACAATGAGTAGATACCTCCTAATCATGCAATTCAAATAAAACTTCTTGGGAATCGTTCTTACCGAAACATCGTAACAATGGCTTGCTCAGAGACTTCTAATATAATACTTCATCCAATATTGCATAATCATGAGCTTTAAATCTCAACATCCAAGCTACTTTAGTGTCTTGAGGTAGTATCTCTTTCAATATTAATTATGTTATATCAAATCTCCAATCACCTCGATCTCTTTATGCAGTAACAAACACTTACTTAAATTACTTGCATTGTTTAGGCTTTCTCTATATAGATGGACTTTCTTGTAATAATATCCATGAATACTCCTATGTATATGCAATAGCTTCCAAGGAATCTTCCACTGTATTTTCCCCTCAATTGATGTGTTCGACTATCACCTCGTCAAACAAAAGAGTTAATCCTCAAAGCTCACAAATATATAAGGCAAGTTGGTATTTTTTTATCTCGGATGTCCCCGACATGTGATTCACTATAAAATTTGAATATGTTTCCTAACGAACTTTCTATGCCTCATAGATACTTGGAATCCTCAAACCAGCTAAAGCAGCATCATATTTTGGTTCATTATTTGACGCGCTAGATCCAAACTGAATGGCCTAATACATAGCTTCTCCAGTAGTTTCTCTCAACTGTACTCCCACACTTGATCCTAAGATACTAGAGCCTCAATCAGTTTGAACCACCCATATTGAACCTGTTGGTAACAAATATTTACCACTCTCCTCATTGGAACAACTTGAATGAAATTCAACCAAAACATCTGTTAAAGCTTGCGCCTTAATTGTTGTTCGAGGAGAAAATTAATGTAAAAATCTCCTAATTCAACTGTCCACTTAGTCATTCTGCCAGAGATAACCGATGTATAATTGTATGTGCCTGAAAATAGGGATGCATTTCCCTAGCAGCTACCACGAAAGCTAAAACCAACTTTTTAAGACTTAAGTATCTCTTTTCCGATGCTAATAAACTTTTTCTCACATAATAAACTGGTCAAGATTCACCTTATTTCCTTATTAGCACATCAATGATGGCAAAATTTGACACAACAACATTCGAAAATTTGACACAACAACATTGTGGTCGCCAATGATAAGTGTTGATATTTTTAGGATGTTTTAGTGAATGATGTCTAAGAAAGATTAATAGATGATTCTTTTAGAAAGAGAATTTTGTTCTAGATTTTAGAAAGATAAAGTAATAAAGCATCGATGTACGTAAAAGTGCCAATGAATCTTTATTTCTCAAATCCATCATCTAATTATAGGAAAGGGTTACACAATATGATTGAGTTACAAGTTACAATTAATTGTACTATTAGTCCTTGATATTCACACTTTACATTTAATTTATCCTCTAACTATAAAAGATTCAAATTGAAACCCTTTTCATAATTGCTTTCACTCCTTGATTATTTGCATCCTTATCAACCCTAACATCTATATGTAATTAAGAAACTTCCACTCACCCCAAATTTCAAAACCTCTCTTAAACCATACTAATATATAACATAGCTTATAGTAAGACTATCTTACTTAATCACTCAAAAATAGTAAAAAATATGAAGACGAAGAATTAGGGTGTTTGTAGCTATAAAATATATAACCCACACCAAATTGGCGACCCCAATGGGAGGCGACAATGCCTGAATTTTATATTCAAAACCAGTAAACAAAGTAGTTCAGATCAATCCGAATGCGCAGAATGTTCTATCTCCTGAGGTGGAAGTAACAGAAGAAAATAATGAATACACTACTGAGGAACGCGATAAGTTGAGAGCTGAGGTAGAGATATTGAGATCGCTTAAACAAGAAGAGAAAGGAGTTAAGAAAAATCTGGTGCATCGGTGCTTCACCATACTGAAAATCCTGGAGAGAACGAACAGTCCCTAAAGAAAACGCATCGATCTAAACATTTAAGAGAGTTCCACTTCAGAATCCTCCAACAGCTCCTCTAATGATGCAGAGCTTGAAGAGTCAGTCTCATCCAACACTGATGAAGGACAGTCAAAAAAGAAAATGAGGCTTACTAAAAAGCATTTAAGAAAAAGGGATATGCATGGAAGGCTCAAGAAACATCATGGGAAGATAAAGGGTTCAACTGATCAGCATATTGACCGTTTGATGATTGATCCCTTTGCTTTCCAATCCAAAACAGGTATTTTTGCTACTCCAAATGAGGATATTGTGTTTAGCCATAGAAAAAATTGGAGACAATCACCTTTATCTGCAAAAATACTCTCGGGACACCTTCCTAAAAGGTTTGACAACTCTAAGATGGAAAAATACGATGGGAGAAAAGATCCGGACAACCATCTTGAACATTTTAAGAACTTTATGATGAACTTTGACGATGACGACATACTGTCGTGTAGGCTTTTCTTCCAAACATTCACATGAAGTGCCCTCGAGTGGTATAATAGTCTCCCTTAGGGATCTATATATATTTTCGACATATTTTGGGTTGCCTTCTGGAAACAGTTCGTTGGAAGCAAAGAACTTAAGGGTAATAGGGATATCATCATCCATTGCGCTCATGAGCAAAATGAGCCTCTAAAAGAGTACATCAGCCGGTTTGTGAATACAAAAATGGGTTAGCAGACTGCTTTAAATAAGTTGCAATTGCTTCGTTTAGTTCAGTGACTCGGAAGAAGGCTATGACCTGAGGGGTTGTTAAATCAAGTGGGAAAACAGATTAAGGGTAAAAAACACTCTTATTTCCTCATGTTTACCAGTTGTATCGACTTACTCCCCTTCGTTCACTTTTGCATAAAAATCATCCCCTTTGTTTTATAAATTTACAAATATAGTCCCCTCCGCACATGTGAAGCTTGAGAGACTCACACGTGTCATCAAGTTTTGTTGCAAGATTGGTCCACCAAATTTTTGGCCAAAAATACCCCTGCCCATGCCAACTAAACTGCCTAGTCAAATTGACACATGTCATCAAATTTTGTTGCAAGATTGGTCCCTTTGGTTTTTTTTTCATATTTGAATACTTAAATATTATATATAATTATTCTAGTTTCTATTTACTATAAATTAAGTTGGTTTAAAACAGAAATAACACCATCATTACTATTTAAACACGAACAACCCAAATAGAAAAAATATAAAATTTAACTAAAGCTTAACAATTTCGTTTCGGTTTAAGTTCATTTGTGAAAGAAAAAAAAAATAAAAAAAATCTGACAATAACAAAACTCTAAAAGTTTCAACTGCTTTGCCAAATCACTCGTCTCGTCTTCTGTCATCTGTTCGTATGGTTAATTAATTTTCATTACTAATTCAACTGGTTTTTTACTAGCTAATGATTGCCGGGTCTTTTATAAATTGTTGGTTTTAACGAAATCTTAAGCGATTGTTCGTGTTTATTGCCTGAAAAAGAATTCGAGAAAAAGAAAACAAATCATGGGTTTTGTTGTATCAGATGAAATGATTGGTAATTTTGCTCCGATTTTGATTTACTGGTTGTATTCGGGGTTTTACATCGCTTTAGGATCGCTAGAGGGCTACAGATTGCACTCGAAGAAATACGATGACAAGAAGAATTTGGTACCGAAATCGACTGTTGTCAAATGAGTTCTTCTTCAACACCCTTATATCACTGTGCTCAACGAGATGCCTAGTTTCAATGGCGGTTTTTATGAAGGAGAAGAGAAGATATCAGCGCCAAATGCGAATATGAATACGAATATTAGATACAATGTGAGAGGAAGAAGAAGTGAAATTAGGGTTTTCTATTAAGGGTTTGGGTTTAGAGTAATTGGGTTTTCGGGTTTGGGTTAGAATATATTGGGTTTTCGGGTTGGGTTAGTTTTAATTGGGTTTGATCCGGTCCGACTAAAATAATTGTGGGTAAATGGTAACTTATAATGGTAAATGGTAACTTTTTATGGTTACTCGAAAATCTGACTAGGCAGGATAGTTGGTAGCTTAGTTGGCATGGGAAAGGGTATTTTTGGCCAAACATTTGAGGGGCCAATCTTGCAACAAAACTTGATGACAGGTGTCAATCTCTCAGGCTTCACATGTGCGGGGGGACTATATTTGAAAATTTATAAAACGAAAAGGATGAGTTTTATGCAGAAGTGAACGAAGTGGACTAAGTCGATACAAGTGGTAAACATGAGGGACTAACAATATTTTTTACCCACAGATTAATGTTGAGGAAACCAAGAAATCTAGAGTGCCTCGCCAGATTAAGCCCACTACTACAACATCAACACCTCTAACAACTAATGAATCCGGTTAGAGATCGAAGGAAACCAGACAAGGATCTAATCGGTCAAGGCATAATCATTCCAACTAGAGCCAAAACCAGTAAGTTAGAAATAAAAGGGGACCTTGGGTTCAACCTGAGTGATTTGTTGAATTAGAAGAAAACATGGCTACAATACATGACAAAACTAGAAATGAAGTACATTTTAGAAAGCCAACAGCGTTACGATCACCAGAGAAAACCGGAGTACTCGTTTCTGTAAGTACCATAATGACATTGGCCATGATACCTATGATTGTATAGCCTTGAAGCAAGAAGTGAAGAACTCATTGAAAGGAGAAAATTGGGGGCCTATGTAAAAAAACAAGGAGGGAGCAAGCCGGATAATACATAATCCATTGCTAATACTCCCTGAACTACTCATTCAATCCCTCCGGGAACGTCTAGGCAATAGGATGCTATGGTGATTACTGAGAGATCTGATGTGGATTCTGAGTACCTTGACCCGAATCCAAGTCTGAATCGAGTGGGGATGATAATGGATAAGACTACTTTGCTCTCTGGTTTGATTAAGTATTTTGAGTCTTTAACAAATTTTTTCGGGGGAGGGGGAGACACTGTGACTGCACCCTCTAATTCTTCAAGGAAGAGGCACGTCATCAGTCTAACCACCCAATTGGATGGAGGGATCTCTACACATCTATACCAAACTCCATCTCCTTTCATAGTTTTCAACGAGGATGACCTAAGGGACATCGTATGACCTCATGAAGATGTCGTGGTAAGAGGGGCATCAATAGGAGAGAATGGTATACGTTGAATCTTGATTGACACAAGTAGTTCAGTAAACATATTATTTTGAAGCTCCTGCAAACAGATGAGAAACCCCTCGGTTATTCAATGTTCGAACAAAACTATTATGGGTTTCACAGGAAGTTCGGTTGATGTGATAAGATAATTCGAGGAAGAAGTATTGCTAGGCAAAGGGCCTTTAAAGAAAATGGTGAGAGTATTATTTATTGTGGTGGATTGCCCCATATCTTATAATGCAATATTTAGGAGATCTTATCTCTCCAGGATGCATGTTGTGGCCTCCATTGTCCACCACTGCTTAAACTATGCTATGTAGGGACAAGTAGGTGTTTTCCGGAGCAGTTAGAAAATAGCCAGGGAATGCTATGCAACAACCCTTGCCTCTAAGTCTGTGGAGGCAGTCAAGATTAACAAACATTAGTAGCTATTGGATCCTTCCTCCGATGAGAATGAAATAGATGATCCCAGGGAGGCTTCTAATGTTAAAATACATATAGAAGAAAATTTGAAATTCATTCCATAGCCGAGGGTAAAAGTGTTAGGATTGGTACCAAGTTGGCGCAAACTTTGAAACAAAGGCTATTATCTTTTCTATCAGATAATCTACATGTATTTGTATGGTGCAATACTGATGTAACCGGAGTGCCTGCTAATATCATTTTTCATAAGCTATCCGTACAAACTATGCTGGACCAGTTGTACAAAGAAGAAGGTCTTTCTCTAAAGAAAAAGCAGATATAATTTTTCAAGAAGTTGATCGCTTGACCAAAATGGGCCAGATCAAACAATCTCAGTATCCATTACGGACTGCAAACCCTGTCTTGGTCAAGAAAAAGAATGGCAAGTGGTGCATGTGTATTGACTTCACTGATCTTAATAGGGCATGTTGTAAAGATCTTTATCTTGTTCCTCCAATAGATCAGTTGGTTGACGCCACCTCAGGGAACAAGCTGTTGTCTTTCATGGATGCTTTTTTCAGCGTACAACCAGATACAAGTAGATTTGAAGGGTCAAGATCATACCACTTTTATTACGAACAAAGGTATTCATTGTTATAAAGTGATTCCATTCAAATTGAAAAACACAGGGGCTACCTATCAAAGATTGGTAAATAAAGGTTTTGCTAGTCAGATTGGTTGATACATGGAAGTTTACATAGATGACATGATGGTGAAAATCCTTGAAGAATATGCGTATATTTCTGATCTTTAGGAAATATTTTTTAACCTAGAGGCTGTCAACTAAAAGTAAAACCCTAAGAAATATGTTTTTGGAGTCCGATCCGGAAATTTCTTGGGGTATGGTATAAGTGAAAAAAGAATTCAACTCGATTCGGACCCTCCTCAGAGTATTAAATAAGTTCAAAGATTAACCGGACGCTTGGCTGCATTGAACATGTTTATTTCAAGATCATCATACAAGTGCACTCCATTTTCCAGGTGTTAAGGAATGCCAAAGACTTTAATTTATCTCCACAATGTGATAAAGCATTCCTTGAAATCAAGAGGCATTTGTCTTCACCAAAGACACTCTTTAAACCTATTTAGGGGGATAAGCTATACATATACTTAGCTGTATCGGAGTATGCAGTAAGTGTTGTGCTAGTACGAGAAGTGGATAATTACCCCCATCCGGTTTATTATATAAAACAAAATTGACTTTAGCGTTGCTAATTTCACCAAGAAAAATAAGACCATACTTCCAAGCTCATTCCATTATCGTTCGAACATCTTTTCCTCTGAAGAATGTCCTCTAAAGGCTGATGTATCAAGCAGAATGACCAAGTGGTCAGTTGAGCTGGGCGATTCTGATATTGATTTTGCGCCCCGAACAACGGTTAAAGCCCAATCAGTGGCTGATTGTCTGGTAGAATTCCATGCAGATAGACCCCTCAGACATATGCAAGAAAAACTATCTAAAAAAGAATGGGTAGTCTAAACTGATGGTATGTGGGGCTGGAATTTGTTTAGCTTCTCCCTATCGTGATACTATGTACCAGCCTATCTATTTTGGTTTCATAACCTCTAACAATGAATCCAAATATGAAGCAACTATAGCCGGTCTCAAGCTAGCTCTTATATGTGGGGCGAAAAGAGTTCGTTTGATAAGTGACTCTCAATTACTTATTCACAATTCCTAGGGAAATCTGAAGCAAAGAAGGAACAATTAGTGAAATACTTAATCGTCTTAAGATAAGTGGCTGCAAATTTCAAAAATGTCCAGTATGAACATATCCCAGATCAGAGAATGCTGTTGTAGACTCTTTAGCCGGCATAGCCTATTCTGAGTCTTACCCATATATTCTGATGCTAGAGTGTCCATCAATACAAACAAGCCAAGAAAAGGGTAAAGATAATGAAAAAGTATGAGCATATGTGTCATTCAACCCAAAGACTGGAGGTATAGTATTTTTTAGTTTATTTCCAATGAGATTCTACCTCCGGATAAAGCTTTGGATAAGAAAATTAAATATAAGGCTCATGCTTTTCCTGGTATTGAAAGAATTTCTGTATAAGGAATCATTTAGCCGACCTCTCTTGTGTTGTTTGGGATTTGAAGAGTCCAAAAATGTTTTACCCGAACGACCCGATGGAGAAGGTTCTGCATGTTGTGGCTACAAGGCCTTAATTGGAAGAGTGTTATTAGCAAGGTACTATTGGCCAACAATAATGGCAGATGCGAGAGATATGGTCAAGAAGTGTGATCTATGCCAGAAGTATGAGAATGAAATCCATGTGCCATCAGTTCCTATGGAGTCCATATATGAACCAATACCTTTTGATAGATGAAAGTTAAATCTGGTTGGGCCTCTTCCCATGGCATCCGGTGGATTTCGGACGATCATAGTTGCTATTAACTATTTCTCTAAGTGGATATAGGTAGCTCCCTTAGTTGGAACCACTTCTAAGGCAGTTATAAAATTGATTTTATCCAACATATGTTGCAGATTTGGGGTTCCCCGGAAGATCACCACAAATAATGGGCCACAATTTGATAATAAAGACATGAAAATGTTTTGCACCTCCAGAGGAATTCAACACTGTTTCTCTTCTCCCTTCCACCCTTAAGCTAATGGGATGGTTGAAGTTCTTAATCGAACAATCTTGTATGGGCTGAGGAAAAATCTGGAGGGAGCTGCAGGAAAATGGCTAAGTTATCTGCAAGAAGTACTATGGGCTTACCAAACTACTCATTGGATTGCTACACAAGAATCCTCTTTTGCCCTCGTTTAGAGGATGGATGCAATCACACCCCTTGAAGCTACTTTACCATCTTACAGGATTCAAAACTATTCCGAACAGGCAAATGGAATGGTAGTTAGGAATCAGTTGGACTTGATTGAAGAGAGAATAGTTAAAGCGCATTTAAGAACAACTCACTATTAGGGTCTGATGAGGAGCAGATTTGCCTCCAAAGTTAAAAGAAAAAAATTTCAATTAGGAGACAAACTCTTAAGAAAAGTCTGATTGCACACTATAGAGAAGAAGTTCGGCAAGCTGGCTCCGAACTGGGAAGGTCCTTATGTGGTATGTGAGAAAAATAAACCAGGGACATACAGACTTCAAGACAAGGAGGGTAGAACATTAAAGCACTTATGGAACGTTGAACATCTCGGGTTATACTTAGAATAATACTCTCTTGTAAATATTTAATTTTTTATACGTCAATGTAAATATTAGAGGGCATACTATTTCCTACCCTGGTGGCGCGGGGAGGTTTTAACGAGGTGTCCAGGTTTTTCAATAATATCTTATCCCTTCTTCAAAAGTCTGGTTCAAAATTCTTTTTGACTTAAACATTGTATAAGGTGATCAAATATTAAATAATCATTAAACACCCCAGCTCTCAAATGAATTATCCTTGAGTTGATCGGATTTGTTAAACACATGATCCATTCATTAAAAATTTGTGATTGGAATCATTTAGTGGTTATTGAACACTTATTTAATAAATCAGAAATATTGAAAGCTATTTAAACATTGGCTATGAAGAGATAGACGATATTCATAAAAAGAAAGGTACGATATTAAAACTTGATCAGAATAGACCTAATCCACAGTTCAGAAAACGCCTTGACCATTCAAGGACTTTGGTTCATTAGACAGAAATTCAAAAAAATGCAACAAATTCCTTGGCAGTCCAAGGACTTTCGTTTTAAACACAAAATAACAACAAAACCTTAGGGTTTTTTTCCCTTCGGCTTCTTCAATTCTCTTATCCTTCTTAGGACTTTTGAGTTCGACGCTCGAACTCTCACTTGTTCCTTTATTATCTTCAGAATCTTCTCACTTGCGTAGTTGTGCTTGTCACCATCTGTCAGGGTATGGAAAATGATATCCTCGTACTCTACATATTTCCACAAAGGACCAAGGGTCCTCTTCGAAAATGTCTCATGGAATAGCAAAACCGTGTCAGACTTAATCCCATCGTCTCTTTTCTCCTAAGAATCCACCACTCCAGAAGCATACTTCTCTATTCCCGCAAGTTGATTTTTTCTTCGGATAAAGTTTTAACAGTACTAGTGCTAGCATCTAGTTGCTCCTTCAAAGTTTTGATCTCGTTAGAAGAAGAAATTTCCAATCTGAAATACTTGCTATGGATATCTTTTTTAGCATCTTGTGACTTAACGCAATTCGGAAGCTAAGTTCTCTTTTTCCTTCTTTAAGGATTTTATGCTGTATTGAGCGGTAGAGAGACTATTCGTCAAGCCCTGGTTTTCTGTGGTCAGGGAAGTTATGGTAGTTGTTTGTTCCCTCACTTGCCTTTCCAGGTTAACTACCAGACGAATATACCCTAAGAGGGCATGACTCAGAGTGTCTTTTTCGCTTGATATCACGTATGTATCACCATTATGGGTTACATAATTGGTCGTATTGGCATGAGGACAAGGCTCTGCAAAGTTGTCATTGTACAGATCACTAAAATACATATTCTGAAACGCATCTAGGTTGACATCTACTTCAGCAGTTTCCTGTTCGCCATGAAGGAGTGTTTGAGAAGATAAGTTAGGTGGGATTTCTTCTTGCAGAGTATGATCAGTAGAAATAAGAGGAGGGAGTTCAGAAGGACGTAGAAGTATCTCTACTCCCATTTTTTTGCAGCTTTTTCATCACTGCTCTCCTTGTGTCTCTTTGTGATCTTTCCTTATGATATTAGGCAGATTATCTGATCTGCCGACTTCTTTGACTGTAACCTCAACTGCCTCCAGCAAAGCAGCATTGATTCCTCCTTGGTTTTCCGAACTAACCGTTTCGGTGACTTGGTGAGATGGGTCCGCTGTGGTTTTCTTCTTCTTGTTGTTCTTAATCTTATTAAGGTGGCTAGGGGCTTTGACCCGGGAAGCCAAATAAAAATTGCCATCCTTAGCCTCAGTTCTCTTTAAGATGACATCTGCATGGGGAGGAGTGGTCAATTATTCCCAAGTAAGGTCTCTATTCCCTGTAGTGTTCCATAGGTGAGACCTTATAAAGTTTTCAGAAGTAAAGAAATTGTGGAAACCGTTCTCCCATTTCTCCGATGCTAATTCATTTAACTTGACACAGGTGGTTTGGCCTTCCTCTAAATGCTCTGAAAACTTCTTCGAAAAAAATACAAGGAAACACAAAAGTCAGTTCAGAATAACAACAAAATATTTAGAAACTAAGGAAAACATGAATAAAGATTACTTGAACTCTTCCGGCGACTGGTCAGTTGAATTGGATTAGTGGCAGATCTTACCTTCTTCCTGTTCTCCCATGCTCCACTGATAAACAGAAATTGGGTCCTCCATGGCTTTTCAGACTCCAACAAGTCATTTACCATCTTATAATCGTTCCCATATTATAGTGGTAAAAGGGGATGTGGTGGTTCTTGCACAAACTAGCCACAACAGCAAATTGCTCCATCAGTAGTGGGACTTTTGACAACCTTGATGCCATTATACTGGCCAACAAAGTATACCATGCTTTTGGGCTCCGCTGGCTCAAACATAATTTTACTATCTCTGGATCTAAAGGGAACCAGAGTCCCCAATTCAGCACTTCAGTATATACTACTAGCTCATGGGACTTACAGTCCATAGGGGTCTCTAGAGTGACTGGGATTCTCACTTTATTAGATTCGGGAAAACCCCACTTTGTTCGGATCCGACCCAACTCAGCAAATATGGGTATACACATTAGCAATGTTCTGGAGGGCTATCAAGTACTTCACATTGACTTTGTGAATGTTTAGCCTCACTTTCCCTTCCAGGCACTCTAGAAGTGACTCAGTGTTGGGCATACCCACTTTAACTTTACCTTTCCGATCTGTTGCAGTATTCTCTGTCTGTCCGGACGTCTCAGAGGGAGTATCTTCTATACTGTCCTCCATAGTCTCCTCCATTATTCTTGACTGTTGTTCGGCTGGTTTAGTATATGCTACAAATTTATTATCTCTGAACTAGCAGGTTTCGAAGAAGTAAAAGTAGTTTTAGCTTTAGACTGACGAGTTATTCTGTGAGGGGTGGATTTCTCAATAGATTTCTCAGCATCTGAACCCATTACCGGGAAAGTTGAAGGTTTTCTAACAGTGGAAACTGCCTTTTCTTTAGGTATGGGGTTTTGGGACTTTGAACTAAAGACCCTGACTGTAAAGGAGATAAGGTTGGGACAAAAGGTAATTTTCTAACCTTTGATACATTTGATGAGGATAAGCCTTGGTCTGTGTTTGTTTTTGGTCGATTGATTTCTCCAACCGGAGAGGTAGGGAGACCAGCTGCAAATCTAGCGTCTTTTCTTGCTATCTCCAAATTAGATAAATTCAGCCAACCCCCTTTCTCCAATGCGTTTCTGGTTGTGAACATAAATCTAACCAGACACAATTTAAGAAGATTATCAACCTTTCTCTCTCTTGAAATTTTTGTGTTCTTAGAGACAATAGAGAAATGGAACCAATTTATATAAAGATGAAGATGTGAGAGTTTACCCAGGGAACGAAAAAACCGATTAAAGTAACGATTATGGGCTATGAAGTATGGGAGTTACACCCTAAGTAAATTTTTAGCCAAGTAGGTACATGAATCTAGGAGAAAAAATGGATGCGAGGTCAAACCAAAACTCGACATGTGTCCTATGTAAAAAATAGATTTTAGAATTCTTAACGGTAACGTTAGTCTCTTCAAAATTCGATCAGGCTGACTCTTAGAATTATTAACGACAAAGTTAATCTATACAGTTCGGATACAAACGACAGATCGGAGGATCACGTTGAATTTATATTAAGTTTTATTTTTTTGAGTTAGCTCTTCCAAATATTCTTTGCAAGACCTAAATGGGCTACTGATAAGGTCATATTTATTTGACACTACCCTTTAAAGATATCCGAAGGGCAATTCGGATATAACCAGTACTATGTACGGCCGAACAGAATAGATTAGTGGAGCGTGACTCAGCTAGTTTCTGGTCATTTGATCTCTTAGGTTAATGAGTTCTTAAACTTAACTCAAGCCCATAATCCGACCCGAAAGGCTCATGGGTCATTAATTAATTATAAATACCCTAACTACTTTTATTAATGAGGGTAATCAGAATTTACTGCTAGCACACACTTTAATTATCTCTATACATCTCAACTTAAACATTAAATTCCCAAAAAACTATACGAAATTATCCTCGATAGGAAATAACCCACACCAGTAGATTTTTATAACTTTGTTATAGATACAAACATGGTAGAAGCTTACGGTCGAAGTCTAGAATCATGGTGTCAATTATTCTCCAATAACCCAAATTGTATAAAGTATGTCATGTCATCATGGATAACAAAATAGGATGACAAATTTCTTAATCATCAGACCAATAAGATAAACAATTATAGAAATAGAACAACCAATTGATACTGTTGAGTTTCATTATCAATGTTACATTTTAATTACAAAAAATGAGTGTTGTAAAATTAGTTTGTTTATAATAGGTGTAAGAGTGCTCACAAAAAAATACATTGGTACTAACCGATGCAATTTTAAATTTTTTGGGACAAAGTTCACAAAATCCTACTTAAGCAAAATTCATCGATCTCGAATCTTTCGAGTGAAGTAAGTTTCGTATTGCACTTGGTACTAGAAATACATTAAACTCAAAACTATTTAGTTATATATACCCGAAACGAGCCTAGAAGAAACGTCCCACGCTATAAAACATCCTTGAACAATATACGTAGATTGGGTAGCATGTAATGTGTCCTTAGGAAAATACACATGTTATCTTACGCATGTGAAATAGCTGAAATAGATTGAGAAGGTAGATCCATTCCCAAGGATGATTTGGACAATACTATATATCATTCAAAGAGATGTCAGTACGCATGAGGATTCTCTATTAAAAAACTATTCACCTTAGATAGTTTCATACGTGGTTACAGGCTTGAACATCAAGATCATATTATTAATAGAGTTATGCAAATCCTAAATCCAAAAACTAGTCACATTGTACAACTAAAAGAACCGGTTATTACTAAAAGTAGACCAAAGTCGGTCCATACCGATTAATTAAACGGGACCCTAGTTCATGAAAATATCTCATTGATTAAACCGCGAATTCCAGCACGCCTATGAATACGTTAGGTATCACGGTTGCCTAAAAAATTCCTTTATTTGTAGTCATAGACCTCCCACCACCAAAAATAAATTAGGTGGGCCAACAACGATTATTATTAACCAAAAGTTAATTATGTATATTGAGTGTATCGTGACCTTTATACATACTTGTATCAGTAGCTTGGTAGACATTATTCCAGACATACGATGTGGTTATTGGATCATTTTAAGAGTGATATACAGTAAAAAAGATAATTGAGAATTAGTAACACGTGATTTGATCTTCCATTAGATAGAAACCGTGATATATGGTTGGAAGTTTACGGTTCAACCGATGATTTAGATGGCATACTACATATGTTAAATTAGTTCAAGACTTATCGAGGAAGCCGATATTGGATGAATTTTTTTGACATCGGATTAATGATAGCAACTCAATATCAATGTTATCTTTATAAGCCACTTTGACATATGTACTAATACGTGGGCGTCCAACTATTTGTTCGAAAACTCTTATAGAGATTGAAATCTCTTTCGTTCATGGAATCACTTTGTACATGTAAGTGTTTCAATGATATTATGTATTTTAATATATTGTTTAGTTTTTATTTTCTCTAATTAATAAGTTTAATTATACAAATTATTACTCATCTTGATGGATTGTTGCCACCATTATACTTTGTATGGAATCGATACTATAGCGATAAGGCTAGCCAATGGTCGGTTCCATACTACGATAAATTATATAAATTTACTCAAATTATGTCCAAGACGGCCTTAAGGCATAATGAAGCGCAAACAATTACCGGTTTGACCGAAAATGAGTTTGAATATATTACTTTACATTATTAGACTTTGTTTCAAGTTATGTTTTTTACCATACTCACGTGTTTAATTACGTAGTTTTAATTTTACACGTTATATTGATTTTGTATTTTATTATGTTATATCTAATTTTGTGTATCGTTGATTTCCCGCCTAATATGAATTCCCGCGTATTGTTGATATTTTGCCAAGTTAGATTTCACGTCGCCCCTCCGTCCATTTTTTACTTATCTTCGTATTATATTTATTCATTTGCCAAATATCATATTTTAGAAAAACTTGAATTGTCTTAGGTATGGAATAGATTGTTGACAAAGATAATTATTTTCTTCAAGCCGTCAAATTTGTTCAGGGAACAAGATAAGATGAGACCACTGATGGTTTTTTCGATGATCTTTTATGTAAAATATACTACATGTTCGCGCTATCAAGGAGGTCCCTCTCCACCTCCACACAGTCATTTATAAGTCTTCAACATGTCTGAACCAATGGTTTAGGTGTTCCAGTTAGTGTATGAAGTAAGGGAAGAGTTAACGCGTGACAGTTGAAAATTATGGATTTTATCCCAAGCGATATGATAGCTTACTAGGAGATGCACCTTGTTGATAAAAAAATGCGATGGCAAAATGCTCACCTATAAATTTTAACCTTGGCTATGACTTCGACTAATAAGTTGTAATATTTATTGTACTTTCATATTTAATGCTATTTTTGTAATGTTATATCAATTTATAAGTTAATCTCATATTGTATTTGAGAGTTTTTTTTAATGTAACTTCATTTTATGTTTAACATTATCTCTATTTATGGTAATATACTCTTAATATTGGTAAGAAATTTCACGATATAAGCGATAAATAGAGAACCCGTCGCACAACTTGCACGCCACATGGCAAAAAAATTGCTTAAAGAATATGGCAGAGCGTATTATTGCATAGTTTGCGCAATATTGAGTCAAAGTATTGTGCCACATGCATGATAACATGTTATATTTCTCTTCACCATGTATATTTTTTGCCTTGTTTTGCGTAGTGCGTGTGATATTGGATCTTTATGTCGTACAACGTGTGTAACACAAGACAAACATTTTGGCTTTGTATTTCCAATAAAAACGATTATTTTGCACATATAATGCGATATTTGAACACTATATCGCATATGTTATGCAATTTACATAACTTATTTTTTTATTCTTATTTTCTTTCGATGTTATTCAATATATGATGTATTTTTAAATCATCATATATGTACCCATTCTTTACGTTTTATAAAACTTGTTTAGTGTATTTGAATATTTATGTTTCACAAACAATATAGTCCTAAACAAACATAAACACAAATGACAAGTGTTAAAAAAGTCATAAAACAAAAATCGTACCACATAATTATCATAAACAAAAATTTAAAAAGATAAAAAAAAAGCGAGAACTACGATCTAAGAACGACCTCGATACTGCTCGGCTATATAAAGACACTACTATAATGCATTAACGTTCTTATTAGTCGTTATCATATTAATACGTGGTCAAAATAACTTTACCCAATCTAAAACATCTTCCATATTACAGAGTGAAGGTAGAAGTCGTGACAGAATAAATAAGAATATCCAGATCACAACACTTTGATAGAGTTGCCACCACAAAGTGATAAAGAAATCGGTTCAGCTATCACCACACTTGGATAAAGTTGCCACCACCAGATGATGAAGAAACTCGAAATCCACCACCAATGTCTCTTCCAAAGATCAAATGATAAGGAAACAACCCTAAAGAGATCACAAAGTTATAAAATCCTCTTTAATTAATAAAATTCGTTTATGCCTTTTATTAATAGAAGATGACATCTATATAAAGAGGAATTAAAACCATAAATATATAAAGGTAGTCTACAAGTAGACATAAACTTTAAATCAAAAAAGAAACTAGTACAAAGTTCAATGTAGAAATAAATAAGAAAATAAATGTGGTTGTAATTATGGACGAAAAATACTCTTCAGGTTCTTTAGATGGGGAAACCTAATGAATATGGACGTGCATAAGTAGGCCCAAATCATTAAACCTACCAATTCTATTTTGGAGAGCCCGATTCTCGCTTAAAACTCATTTTTGGGGTGAGTGAAAGTAACGTAACACTCAACCCATTCTCCTTAAGTTGTATAATATTTGTATCTTGTGTAGCTTCGAAAGGATTTTCCCTCAAATCCAGCAATTCTTCATCCTCAAGATATAGAGAAAGATCCCCTACGTTTAATGTAGATGAAACTCCATAATCACGTGGAAGTTCAAGTTTGTAACCGTTCTCACCATACTTGCAAGTATCTTGAATGGACATTTTGTTCTTCACATGAGCTTCGACTTGCACTTGTATAGAAACCTCTCATTTCTGAAATTTAACCAGACAAGGTCAACTGGTTCAGAAGACTTAAATCGTTGGTTCTTGTTAGCCTTCTTTCTGTACTTTGCATTAACCTTCTCAAACTCATCCCGTACATTCTCGTGCAGCTTCTTTATTATGTTTACTGTTTCTTTTGCTTCAAAATATGCTCAAAACTCTAAAGGTAATAGAATCAGATCATTAGGAGTAAAAGCATTAAAACCATTACTATTTTCATCCACTAACAAGACAAAAACTCCTTTTCTCTTTCAAATCTTCTTCACAATTCGAGTTTCACCCATAAACAAAGCCTTTTTGCACTTCTTTTTCTCTATGTGGGTGATAAGGGTGCCAACGTGATATGCTTCTTATTCTTGTGAAATACCCATCATGTACAAACCTTCTATCAAATTCCCATGGTCTTCCAAGAAATATATGACAAGCATCCTTTGGAATAATATCATAAATCTCCTCATTATGGTATTTATTTCCAATAGAAAAAGAAATCATAAGTTGTTTAGAAACCTGCAACTTGCTCCGATAACTCAACAATTTCAGCTTGTAAGGATGGCGATGCTTTATTGTTGGTAATCTTAGCTTCTCCAAAAGTATACTAGATGTCACATTAGTACAACTCCCACTATTAATATTTAGGTTGCATACCTTTCCTTTAATCATAGTACATGTCTCAAATATATTCTCCCATTGTTTTTTTTCCACAATAGGAATAAAATGTAACACTCTCCAGATTACCAATAAATCTCCATAATCAGGTCGTTCAATGATCTCATCAGCCCTAAAATGCCCAAATTCTTGGCACACGTAGCACTTCTTTTTTATATTCTCATCTATATGCTTTGTTGTATTATGAAAATATTCCTTTTTGCTGCTGCTACAAACATTATATTCAATAACGCAAGAGATCAAACTCCCTTGTATATTCTTCTACAATATTTTTTTCTTGTTGCAGGTGTGTAAGATTTAGATTCAAATCTTAGTTGTAATCATCAGGAAGAAATATCCTAATGATTACAGAGTGAAGGTAGAAGTCGTGACATAATAAATAGGAAGATCTCGATTACCACACTTTGATAAAGTTTCCCCCACAAGGTGATAAAGAAACAAGTTGAGCTAACACCAAACCTGAATAAAGTTGCCACCACCAGGTGATGAAGAAACTAGAATTCCACCACCAATGGCTCTTCCAAAGACCAAATGATAAAGGAACAGATCTAAAGAGATCAGAAAGTCACAAAAGACTTTTTAAGTATCAAAGTTCGTTTTCTGCTTTTCATTGATTGAAGATGACCTCTATATAAAGAGAAGTTACAACCACGCACATTTAAAGCTAGTATACAAGTATATATAACCTTTAGACTCCCAAAACAAACTAGTACAAAGCGTAATGTAGAAATAAATAAGAAAATAAATGTAGTTGTAATTCTAGAAAAAAAATACTCTTCAGCTTCTTTAGATAGCAAACCTAATGAATACGGACGTGCGTAAGAAACCAAAATCATTAAACCCACGAATTCTACTTTGGAGAGCCCGATCCTTGCTTAAAAATCATTTTGGGTTGGCCACTATATGCATTCGTAATGTAACACTCAGTCCATTCTCCTTAACTTGTTATGCATTTATATATTGTGTTTTTGCTCCCGCATCAACATATGTATTGTTACCTATCGATTATGGGTTGGCCACTATATACAATAGTTTATTCCTAAGCTAATCCGGGTACTTCGGGTCTGTATGTACGGACCCCTCCTCATATACATCACCTCTAATCGTGATAAAATGATATTATAAACGATGAGTCCGAATTTTCTCACCACTCACTAAGGGAACCGGACAGGGGCAATTCGGACAAAAGCCACCCACTGAACCATCTGAACATGACTAAATGTATCAAAACCTAAATCACTTCATGACTAAGCTAATTACTTACTTGCTTAAAGATTAATGGGTCATTGAACTCGTCCCGAATTCATAAGTTGACCCGAAAGCCCATGTGGCCCACAATTAAGGGTATAAATACCCAACCACTTTCATTTATGACGGTAATGAACATTTAATACAACCAGGCAGCTAAAATCTCTCACTACAATCTATCCAAACATTAAATACCCTTGAAACATCACAAAACTCTAGATAAAATTATCCGGAGTTGAAAATAATCCACACCAACAAACACTCTTAAATCTTTGGATCCAACATAAACTTAAAGCCAGTTTTTACCCGTTTTCTTAGCCATTAAAATCTGTAAAGTTAGTATAAATAAATGATACAAAATTAAATTAAGATTTTATAGTGTTAATCAGAACTGAAATCGGTCTAGCAAAACATAGCTAAGGTATGTCAGATGTCGGCTCAAACTATCTGAGATGAGCTAACATGCAGCGGTGCATAGGGGCATATATGAGGTGAGGTGATAGCTAACTCATTGTACAATATATCACTCAACCATATGAAATGCTCATAAATATATGCCTCCAACAGTTTAATAAACCCGCATATACCACCAAAAAGGTGTATCAAACTCTGTCTAAAGGCACGATACAATTGGGCTAAAACCAACTGTCCCTAGTTAAACCTCTCTATCGTTTGGTAATGGTAAATGAACTATCAGTAATCTAACGAAAGTTTACTGTCATACTACTAACACATATACTATATAAACAGGGGTAGCATAATTAGAACAGTAATCGATGATAATATTATCATGATATTTTTAGCTGAAAATGTGTCATGCAACCACGTTATAGAAACATAATTTCTAGCTAAAATATTAGGTCTAATACCTACTATATCACCACACACCCTATACCTATAAGAATCATCAACATAATCAACAAGGGAAAAAGGAAAACCTACAATGGAAGACCCATAATAACGTGAAAGTCATTTAGCTTCACCGTCATCTCACCAGAAAAGAAATGAAAAGATGACGTATCATCATGCCAACGCTCAAGAAACACCTCGATCACTTGTATATTAGTATGCCAGCGAGATAGAGCGTCAATAAGTTGGTCGATTATAGTACCTATAAACTTCTCGCGTAATCCATGCTCATGGTCATACAAGTTCCATTTACGGAAACTATCATACATAGAGTAGCAACATAGGCTCACTCGAGGCTACAAAATGAATTAAAATAAATTAAAATAAATTGATAAAACTAATATGGAATCTTAATAGTCAAACATAAATAATATGTAAGTGATGAAATCATAAGTGTAAACAACATCATTGTGGAAAATGTTGTAAGCCTCGTACGTTTGGTGTCGGGGATACAAGCCTGATACATGAGGATTAGCAAGTACAAACACATCTTTCGGGTTGTGCTGTGTTGATAAAGGTGCAGTTGTGCTATTAGTGGCTTCCAAGCCTAACTAGTGAATTGTCTCCTTTTGTGCGTCAAACTGATTACGTCGTCAGCTACGGTAGTAGGATCACCCTTAAAAATCTTATGATGGTCGGGCTACTAGCGATACCTAGTAGGTCGAGCGATCCCTCGCCTTTATTGTTGTATTCTTTATTTTTACCATATCTGAAAAAATAATCAGTTTATAAATAAATAATAGAGATAAAACATATAGTAATCAATTCTTATGAAAACCATATGTTTTGAGAAATAAATCCATCATATAAGTGTAACAAGATGTAAGAAACGAGACAACAAAACATGTATGGTAGCAAACAAGATAGGTTATAAAAATCTCACAATATATATAAACATATTACAAAATGTCGCGTGAATCTGGCGATGAACACCATATAAATTGCAAGCATGCTTGTAACAAAATGTCTTCCATGATGTGCAACGTACGTGATGAATGCTAACGATGTTACCCAGGTCGCACAATGAACACCTGCAAACAGTAAGGGTAACATTCTAAGTATTTTTTTCTCCGAGAGGTTTTGAATGTAAGTGAGAGAAAACAGAAAAACATTATTTGTGATCTAACAATTTCTAAGTTATAGTTATTTGTTTCTAAATAAATTAAAAAGGGTAAAATTATAATAAATCATGTGTTAGATCTAACAAAAAGATACGAGATACAGTAATGTGAGATAAAACAAAACCAGGTAAAGATGTAGTCGTGCTCTTGAAGGATATTGAGTTTTGAATGTTGAAAATTAAATTTGTGGAAATACGTGCAAATGAATTGCGTAAATATATTGTTGAAAATTATTTAGTTGCAAAATTACGTGTAATTTGGTTACAAAAATTAAAACAAAAACCAAACATATGACTCATGCATTTTGTTTTGTTCATTTAAAAAAAATAAAAATATACGTATTTATAATTATTTTTTAAGTTAGGGTTTGAAACATATAGAAATTTGAATGTTCAAAATTAGACTTAGATAAACACTTACAAATGTGTTGCGAAAATAAAAAAACATTTGTTACCAAAATAAAAATTTAGTTGTATAATAAGTTCGGGATTTTTTTCTCGTGTTTTTTGTTATTTTAAATATCATTTCTTTTAAATCATATATTTAAAAATATATCAGAAAATACCACTGATTTTGTTATTTCAGGCGAACGAAACTAGATTTATGAAATATAGATTTTTAAATTATTTTTAGTTGCAAAATTACGTGTAAATTGGTTACAAATAAATCTTCAATCATATCGTTCATGGATTTTGTTTTGTTGAGCTTTAAAAATCTCCGTAAATCTTGTGATATAAAAATATATAAAAAAAACAAGTTTATCATGCTCGCGGTGCTTATTTCGAGCCATAAAGTAATTTTTGGAGTCGTCATACATGATTCAGGTATGTGTGATGGATGAATCTCGAGGGTTGATTCAGGAATAATACTTGTTTTATTGTGTCATATGAGAGTATGTTTATCATATTGATTTGATTAATTCACCATACATTTGAGACTACCAAGGAGAGTTCAGTTTTAATTGTGGCAGGTTTGACAACTAGGTTAACTGTATCATGACAATCATGGTCAATAGTTTCTTAACTGGTCTTACCTTATTGGACATCTATTGAAAGAGTTACATATGTCAAAAAACGTTAACTGAGTCATATATCTTTGTAAACCAAAATGTATACAATAAAATCACAAATACAAATTGGTTCTTATTATAAAACTTCCACTCAAACTAATGATCTTTAAATGGCCTACACTTATTGTAATGGTGTATACTTATCTGATCCTCCTGAAATCGCTCTCTTTAACGTACATAAATTTTATATCTATGTGTTTAGACTTAGAAAAGCTTATGTTATTATTAGAGTATTGTACTGCAGATTCTTTTTCATAATAAAATTTCATGGAACCATCTATTCCTTGTAAAATATATAATGTAATGATAAAATTCCATAACCATGATGCATGGTTTGATGCCTCAAAGCTTGTAATAACTTCTCTTGCTATAATGGAGGATATAATTAGTGTTTACTTTATGATTTTACATGATATTGCACTCTATTCTAATGAGAATATACTGTATGAAGTTATCTTTAGTGTGTCAATGCATCCACCAAAATATTAGTCTTAATACCAATGATTTTCAGCCTAACTGACTTCCTATATGTCAACATGTTCCTATTTATTCCTTTCATATATTTAAACACCCGTTTAACTATATTCTAGTGATCTATGTCTGGGTTACTAACATACCTCCCAAACATATTGACTTCAAAAGATATGTCATGCCTTGCATAAACTTGAGCGTATATTAAACTCCCAACTTCCGAAGAGTAAATGATCATTTTCATGTACAATCTCAAGTGTTCTTTTTTAACATTCACCGAGGCTCAATCGACCATTTTTTCATATATGGGTACTCAAGGGTCTGCAATGTTTCAATATGTAACGTTGCAATACACTTTCTATATTCGCTTTTGTGATAATCAAAGAGTTTTAAGAGAGTGATCCCGGTGAATCTGGATTCCTAACATAAACGTTTCACCTTCAAAATCTTTTATATCGATTTTTTTATATAATTTTTTTATGGTGTATAAAAACTCCTTTTTATTCAAAGAAAGCATTATGTCATCAACATATAATACCAAAAGTATGAAATTACTCTCACTAAAATTGTAATAAAAACAATCCTCAATTGAGTTGACTTCAAAGCTAAAAGCTATTATTACCTCAAGAGCTTGTGGAACCACTAACGAGAAACCCCTTTCAGCCCCTTTCAGCCCATAAATAGATTTAGTAAGCTTGCATACAATAGAATTTGAGTTACATATTTCAAAGAGTTCTGGTTGCACTATATAGATCGTTTCCTCAATATATCCATTGGGTCTTTACATCTATTAGATAAAGTTAAAGATCAAAGTATGAAACTAATGTCATGATTATTCCAAATGAGTTCTTTGTTAATACGGAAGAGAAGGTTTCTTCAAAATAAGTTTATTCATGTTGAGTATAATCTTTTGCTACAAAGCGTGCATTATATATTTCCGTATTACCCAAGAATTTTGTTTACTTTTGGAATGGGACAAAATTCCATAAAAATTGTTTTGTATATATTTTTACTATTCCTTCATAATGTCAATCCATATATGAGAGTTAGAGCTTTCCATGGATTGTTCGTAAAATGATGGGTCAGCTACAGTTCCAACACATGACTTTCTCTCGTGGGCCTTTTTTAATGACACTATTACGTCTTGTTACACTTCTTAAAGATGTAAAGTTTGATCCTCATGAACAACGTCATTTTATTCTATTTATGGAAGATTCATATTAACTTGAGTGTCTTATTGCTCTAATTGGATCATATTTGTATCATGGTTAAAAACCTAAATTTAAAGATCAATATTATTTTGAGTATCTTATTGTTCTAACTAGGCCAAAATTATTGGAAATATAGTATAATCTTCTAATACTTGAGCATCTATGTTAGAGCCATCATAAAATATTTACAATTTTTACCTTAAAATGAACATTTATTCTAGAATTCTTCCCCCACGATCAAAGTTCTCAAGAAAGTGTGTTGTTCCCATTTAAAGAACACTACAAGCGGAAGGATCATAATACTTATAACCCCTTTAATATCTAGTATAACAAATGAAGACCCAACTCGTCATTTTGGGTCCAATTTATTTTCTGAGGCCTATAAGATTTTGCCTTAGATTTTCACCCCCATATATCTAGATGCTTTAAACTAGACTTGCACCTAGTCTAGAGCTCATATGGGATCTTAAATTTTTTCTTAGTGGGATAGTATATAAGCTACACATTTGCTACTTCTATCCAAAGTGATTGTGGTAGACTTGAGTTACTTATCATACTTCCGACCATATATTTTAGTGCACGGTTCCACCTTTCATATACATCGTTCATGTTGGATGATCCCGACATTCTATACAGAGGGATTATTTCACACTTCTCTAGGTATCTTGTAAATTGTCTTTGACGTTCTTCACCCGATTCGTTATGTTTGGTATAGTATTCACCATCATGGTTAAATCTAACATTCTTAATGCTCTTGTATTGTTGCTTTTTATTTTTTTTCCTTAAAATCTATGAACTTTTACAGGGACTCAGACTTATCATTAAGGAGGTAAAGATAACCAAAACAAGATGAGTCATCTATACATGATATAAAATACAGCTGCCGGTTCTATGATTCTTTTGGAAACGGTTCACAAATATCATTATGGATAAGTTCCAAGATTTTTATCGCTCTATAACACCTGTACCGTTTTAGTTTTGGTCTGTTTCCCCTTGATACACTCAATACAATTATTAAAGTTTGTGTAATCCAATAGACCTAATAAACATCAATGACAAGCTTCTTCATTCTAAGTTTGGATATATAACCTAAGTGCTTGTCCCATGAGTTTATATGATTTTCGGTTTTATTAGTGTTAACCTTTATTACTTGTGTGTTCATGGATATGTTAGGATTCTCAATAATATTTAGAAAATAAAACCTATCATTCGTTATTAAACTACAAGTACTAACAACCATATCAGTAAGGGAAAGAGTTACCCGATTATTTCCAAACATACAAGAATAAACATCATTGTCTAAAAATAAGGAAATAAATCAAGTTCTTTCAAAAAGAAGGTACAAAATTAACATTTTCTAAAAATAAAAAAATATCCAGTATAAAGTCTTAAATGAATATCACACAACACCAGAACTGGGCACAAGCTCCCTTCAGCCGTGTAGATGAACCTTTCATCTTCACTTAGGCTCCGGCTCCTTATCGTACCATTAAGCAAATACAAACATGAGTGGTTGCAATTGTATCAACCCACCAAGTATTATTTACAACCAAAAAAATATTAATTTTAAAAGAGACCAAAGTTGTGGATTACACTTGTTTTCATGTAAGCATGACGTTTTTCATAGTCTTTTCTTATATGTCCCTTCTTTTTGGAAAAGAAAAATAAAGCCTCAGTTGATTCCTTTGGTTTCATTTTCTTATTGGGACCAGACTTAGATCATCTGACATCTAATTTGTACTTTTGACCAGACCCCTTCTTGGATCTTACCAACCTTACCTCAGCTGGCTCCCATTTCAATATCTCCTCCTCATATGCAGCGTGTACAATCAAGTCATTGATTGTCTAGTTTTCCTACATGAAATTACACATGGACTAAAAATGCTTGTACTTAGCTGGGAGATACTAAAAGGTAAATTCTACCACAAAATCCTCAAGAAGGTCTACCATGATTTTCATTGATTTTGTGGCAATCATAGAAATCCCAAAAATATGCTCTTTGATAACAATTTTGTCATTATACCTTTTGGTGGAAATTACGTTAATTAGATGCTTCATTTCCACCTTATCATTCTTGGATAAAAATGATTTCTCAATCTCCGTGATTAATTCAGACGTTGTGGTAATCTCCTGTGGGACAACCCCATGAAAAACATTAAGTATCATTTAACGCGTAATAGTCAAACATAACCGATTGTCTTTTTTCTAGTTCCCCGGATCCTTTATTTTCTCATGTTAAATTTCCAGAGTAATGGGACCTGGATAACGCACCATGAATGCTTAGTCATAATCATGACACGTTTAGGTACGAATCAATATCCTCCTTTCATAGGTTGAAATCCGACCTGCACAATATATGGGGTTTAGACCCCTTCATATTGTAACTAGTAGTACCAATTGTTTGTAAATTTAATACACGGTACATAAGACATATAAATGTTGGCATATAACATTTAAAATTTCTTAAACGTGGTATGCAGATGTAAAACATAACATGCAATGATAAAAAGATACATTTGGGCACACATACTATCATATACTTATAAATTTTGGAATAATAATTATTAATCTATTATTTTAATTCTTTAAAACATGAATGAAACCCTTATTTGGGCTGATTCCACCTACTTTAACTAAAATAAACTCAATGATTAATTTTTAATAAATGTCTCAAATCCATGGTTAACCATTCCAAGTATTGACCTTCCTTTAGATCGATAATACTTGAAATTGAATTAATCTATTGAGATTTTCAGACATTAGGATCATCAATCCATTAATTAACTTTCATTTGGGCTGAGTAATTAATATTATGATTCACCTATCAGAGTTTGAAATCTTTTTTTTTTCGGAGGGAACCCGCAGCCGCTACTCAGGGTGCAATGAGTGCGCACAGGGTAAACCCTCAGTCTGACGCGATAGCCTGCAAACCAACGCCAGAAGGTAAACCACACAAGGTGACAGGCTCAGCCGAGAAAGCTATGTAGAGGGACTCGAACTCATGACCTTTTTGGTTATAAGAATGCCTTACTCAACCAACTCGGCTACCCCATTGGGGGCAGAGTTTGAAATCTTAGTCATGTATAATGTGGATTATTTTGTATTAAGGGTAATTTTGTAAAGTGTTTTAAGAATTTAAGGTTTATGATGAAATGTATAGAGATAATTAAGGTGCGGCTTGTATTAAATTATGATCACCCTTATTAATGAAAGTAGTTGGGGTATTTATACTTAGTTAATGACCCATGAGTCAAGTTTAAGAACCCATTAGCCCAAGATATGAAATGACCAGAACCTAGCTTGGTCAAGTTGCACTAATTTTATGCTGTTCGGTTTCTCATTATAATGGTTCAGTCCGAACTACCTTTCAGATAGGGGTAAGAAGCAGTGTCAACATACTTTATAGCCCTTAATCATCACTTTGACGGTTAGTCTTCTCCTAGGTAAAGTACCATATTTTCATAGTTATATAAATCAATTTTACTGTTCTATTGTCTCCAAGAACACAAAGAATTCTAGAGAGAGAAAGCTTGGTAATATTTTCAAATTGTGTCTGGTTAATTTATGTTCATAGCCGAAAACACATTGGTTAAAGGATGTTGGCTGAACTTGTCTGATTTGGAGAAAGCAATAAAAGTTGAAAGAGACGCAAGAATTGCTGCTGGTCTTCCTACCTCTCCTGGCCAATAAATCGATCGACCAAAAACAAACACAGACCAAGGCTCACCATCGTCAAAGACCTCAAAGGTCAGAAAATTACCTTTTGTCCTAACCCTTTCCCCTCTTCAATCAGGGTCTTTTATTCAAGAGTCTCAAAACCCCCTACCTAAAGACAAGGCAGTATCTAGTGTTAGGAAGCCTTTGTTTTTCATAGCCATGGGTTCAGATGCTGAGAAGTCTAATAAGAAGACCATTCCTTGCCAAATAACTCGCCAATCCAAAGCTAAATCTACCTCTATCTCTTTAAAACCTGCTAGTTCGGAAATGATAAAGCCACTACCGGAAACTAAGCCATCTGAACAACAGTCAAGCGTAATGGAAGAAACCATGGAGGATAGTATAGAAGATAATCCTTTTGAGGTATCCAGATAGATAGAGGACGCTACAGTCAATCAGAAAGGCAAGGTTAAAGTGGGCCTGCCCAATACTGAGTAGCTTCCAGAGTGTCTGAAGGGAAAGTGGGGCAAAAGTTGTAAAAGGTTAGCGTGAAGTACTTGATATCGCTTCAGAACAATGCTTACGTATACACCTATACTGCTGAGTTGGGTCATATTCAAACAAAGTGGGGCTTCCCCAATTCTGTTAAGGTGAGAATCCAAATCACCCTAGAGACTCTGATGGACTACAAGTACCACGAGCTAGTAGTATACACTGATGTGCTGAATTAGGGACTCTGGTTTTCTTTGGATCCATCAATAGTCAGGTACTTTCACCTGATAAAGTTATGTCCGAGTCAGTTGAGTTTGAGTACATGGTAAACTCTGATGACTGGCATAATGGCTTCAAGGCTGTCAAAGATCCCACTACCAATGAAGCAATTTGTTGTGTAGCGAATCTGTGCAAGAACCACCACATCCCCCTTTACCACTATAATATGGAGAATGACTATAAGGTGGTACACGACTTGCTGGAGTCCAAAAAACCATGGAGGACCCAATTTCTGTTCATCGGTGGAGCATGGGAGAACGAGAAGATGATAAACGATGGCACTAATCCAAGCCAACTGACCAGTTGTTGGAAGAGTATATGTAGCATATATTTATATTTTCCTTAGTTTTTAAATACTGTGTGGTTATATGGAACTGACTTGTGTCTCCTTTCAGTTTTTTCGAAGAAATTTTCAGACCATCTAGAGGCAGGCCAAAACACCTATGCTAAGTTAAACGAATGGGCTTTGGAGAAATAGGGGAATAGTTTCCACAACTACTTTACCTCAGGGAGCTTCGTGAGGTCTCACTTGTGGAACATTATAGGAAGAAGAGACCTCACTTGGGAACAACTAACCAACTCCTCCTCCTGCAGACGTCATCCTAAAGATAACTGAGGCTAATGACGCCAAACTCTATCTTCCTTCCAGGGTCAAAGCCCCTAGCCATCTAGACAAGATGAATAACAAGAGAAAGAATTAAAACACATCAGACCCATCTCAGCCAATTACCGAAGGGGTCAGTTCGGAGAATCAGGGAGGAATCAATGCTGCTCTGCTGGAGGCAGTCAAAGTTATAGTCAAAGAGGCTGGTGGATTAGATGACCCACCACACATCACAAGGAAGGATAAGAAGCGCAAGGTAAGCCGTGATGAAAAAGCTGCAAAGAAGAAGAAAGTTACTATAGGATCATAGATTATTCTGCGTCCTTCTGAACTTCCTCCTCATATTCCTGCTGATCCTACTCTACAACATAAAATTCCACCCAAACTTTATTACGAACAAGACACTAATCATGGAGAGGTATATCTTGATGCTTTTCAGAACATTAATATGTATTTTAATGATCTGGACAAGGATGACTTTGCGGGGCCTTATCGTCCTGCCAATTCGGCCAATGCTGTAACCCATAATGGTGAGACATACGTAATATCAAGCGAACAATACACTCTGAGTCATTCCCTCTTAAGTTACATCCATCTGGTATTTTCCCTGGAAAGGCAAGTAAGGGATCAAACAACTACCATACCCTGACTACAACGAATCAAGGCTTGCCGAACAATCTCTCTACCGCTCAGCAAAGCATGGAATCATTGAAGAAGGAAAAAGAGGATTTAGCTACCAAATTCCCCAAATTAGAAGATCTTCAGAAAGATCTTCAGACTAAGTATTCTAGACTGGAAACTTCTTCCTCCGACGATATCAAAGCTTTGAAGGAGAAACTAGAAGCTAGAGACAAAATTGTCAAGACTTTATCCGAAGAAAAAGTCCACTTGGAGGATCTTCTTAAGAAGAAGACCGATGAGAATACATATTTAGTAAAAAATCAAGCTGAAGAGATAGTTTCAGAAATAGAGAAGTATGCCTCTGGAGTGGTTGACTCGATGGAGAAAAGAGATGATAGAATTAAATCTGATATGGTCTTACAGTTTCACGAAACTTTTCCTAAGAGGGCTCTTGGTCATTTGTGGAGATCTGTGGAGATTTTTGGAATATAATAACCTTCCTTTCCATACAATGGCTGATGGTGATAAGCACAACTACTCAAGTGGAGAAGATTTTGAAGATAACGAAGGAGTTGGTGAGAGTTCAAGTGGTGAACTCAAAAGTCCGAAGAAAGATAATGGTGACGAAAAACCCGAAAGGAACAAGCCCTAAGGTTGTATTGTTATGTTGTGTGTTTTTTGTTAAAAAATTAAAGTCCTTGGATGGCCAAGACATTTTGTTGTGTTATTTGTTTTTTTCTATTCTTAAACTCAAAGTCCTTGAATGGTCAAGGCATGTGTGAATCTCGTTTAACTCTTCATTGCTAATGATTAAATAGCCTTTAATATTTTAGATATGTTATATAAGTGTATTAAATGATTCCTATTACATATGTTTGACAATTATGATCAAGTGTTTAACATATCTGATCGACTCAAAGTTGTTTGAGAGTCGGGGTGTTTAATAAGTATTTATTATCGGACCACCTAACACTATGGTTAAGTCAAGAAGAATTTTACACCAGAGTTTTGAAGAAGGCATAAGATATTATTGAAAAAAATCAGACACCTCGATAAAACCTCCCCGCGCCACTAGGGTAAGAAAGAGTATGCCCCCTCTAATATTTACATTGACATTCAAAAAGTAAATATTTACAAGAAATTTCTATTCTAAGTATAACCGAAGATGTTCAACGTTCCATGGGTACTTTAGTGTTCTCCCCTCCTTGTCTTGTAGTCAGTATGTTCCTAGTTTAACTTTTCCAAATACCATAGAAGGACCTTCCCAATTCGGAGCCAGCTTACAGAACTGTTTTTCTTTGGTCTGTAGAAAGACTTTTCTTAAGACTTTGTCCCCCAATTGAAAATATTTTCTTTTAACTTTAGAGGCAAATATGCTCCTCATCAAACCCTGGTAATGTTTCGTTCTTAAATGCGCTTTAACTCTTTTTTCTTCAATAAAATCCAACTAATTCCTGACTGCCATATCATTTTCTTGTTCGGAATAGTTTTGGATTATGTAAGATGGTAAAGTAGCTTCTATGGGAGTGATCACATCCATCCCATCAATAAGGGCAAAAAGAGATTCTTGTGTAGCAACCCGAGGAGTAGTTCGGTAAGCCCACGATACTTCTTGTAGATAAATTAGCCACTTTCTTGTAGCTCCCTCCAGATTTTCTTCAGCCCGGAAAAGATTGCCAGATTAACAACTTCAACTTGCCCATTTGCTTGAGGGTGAAAAGGAGAAGAAGAAAGTTTTGTATTCCTCTGGAGGTTCAAAACATTCCATGTCTTTATTATTGAACTATGGTCCATTGTCCGTGGTTATTTTTGGGGGAAACCCAAATATGCAACATATATTAGACAAAATAAATTTAATAATTTCCTTATAAGTGGTTCCAGATAAGGGAGTTGTCTTTATCCACTTAGAGAAATAATCAATAGCAACTATGATCGTTTGACATCCACCGGATGCCATAGAAAGAGGTCCAACCAGATCCAAACCCCATTTATCAAAGGGTATTGGTTCCGATATGTATTCTGTAGGAATTGTTGACACGCGAATTTCATTTATATATCTCTGGCAATGATCACATTTCCTCACCATATCTTTGGTATCTGCCATTATGGTTGGCCAGTGTGCAAAAACTTCACCATCATGCAGTTCAGATAACACAACTTGGTATTCTTCAACCCTAAGCAACGCACGAGGGGTCTGCTGAAAGATTTCTTGTAAATAATTTCCCTTAGTACCAAGAAACCATGAGCTTTATACTTAATTTTCTTAGTCATGGCTTTGTACGGAGGCAAAACCTCTAGTCCTTGGGTTGAATGATTATTATGCTCATACTTTCTTCATCCTCTTTACATTTTTCTTGCCTTTCTTGTATTGATGGACACTCTAACAGCAGAATCCAATGGTAAGATTCAGAATAAGCTATGGTTTCCAAAGATTCTGCCAAAGTATTCTCCGATCTAGGGATGTGTTCATAGTGAACACTCTTGAAGCTTGCATCAACTTCTCTCAACATAAGAAAGTATTTTATCAATTGTTCTTTCTTTGATTCAGACTTCCCATTGAGCATGGTGAATAAATAGTTGGGAGTCACTCATTAATCAGACTCTTTTGGACCCACATATAAGGGCTAGCTTAAGACCACCTATAGCTGTTTCATATTCAGACTCATTGTTAGAAGCTCTGAAACCAAAACATATAGCATGGTACATAGTATCACTATAAGGAGAATTTAAAAAATTTCCAGCCCCACATCCCATAGTACTAGATCCACCATCGGTTCAAACTACTGATTCTTTTTTAAACTGGGTTTTTTTGCAACTGTCCGGGGACCTATCAACATGGAATTCTACCAAGAAATCAGCCACTAACTGGGCTTTAATCGTCGTTCGAGGATCAAAATCAATATCATAATCACCTAGCTCAACTGACCACTTGGTTATTTTGCTTGACACATCAGCTTTCTGAAGAACATTCTTTAAAGGAAAAGATATTTGAATGATAATGGAATGAGCTTGAAAGTTTGATCTCATTTTTCTTGCCGCAATTACCAAGGTCAATGTCAGCTTTTCTAACTTCAAATATCTCTTTTTAGAATCCAACAAGCTTTTGCTAATGTAATAAACCGGACAAGGGTAACTATCCACCTCTCTTACTAGCACAACACTTCTGGCATACTCGGATATAGCTAAGTATATGTAGAGCTTTTCCCCATAAACAGGTTTAAAGAGAGTCTTGGGTGAAGACAAATGTTTCTTAATTTCAAAGATTGCATGATCACAATGTGGAGACTAATTAAAGTCTTTAGCATTCATTAACACCTCGAAAAATGGATCACATTTGTCTGATGATCTTGAAATAAACCTGTTCAATGAAACCAACCGTCCGGTCAATCTTTGAACTTCTTTGGTGCTCCAAAGAGGATCCATAGCTAATAGAGCATTTAACTGATTTGGATCAGATTGAATTCCTTTTTCACTTATTATATAACCCAAGAAGTTTCCAGACCGGACCCCAAAACACACTTTTCATGGTTTAACTTCAAGTTCACAACCTCTAAGTTGGAAAATATTTCTTGAAGGTCAGATCTATGCTCATCTTCCTCAAAGATTTTTACCATCATATCATCTATATAAACTTCCATATTTCTGCCTATCTGGTTAACAAAGGATATTTACTACCCTTTGATAGGTGGCCCCATCATTTTTCAATATGAACGACATCACTTTATAACAATGAAGACCTCTGTCTGTAATAAAAATGGTGTGGTATTGATCCTTTGGATATACTTGTATCTGGTTGTACCCCGAAAATGCATCTATGAAAGACAACAATTTATTTCCAGAAGTAGAAATCACCAACAGATCTATCCTAGGCTCCTGATAAAGATCCTTGGGGCATGCCCTATTAACATTAGTAAATTCGATACACATGCATCATTTGCCATTATTTTTCTTGACCAGAACAGGGTTGACGGTCCATAAAGGGTATTGAGACTCTTTTATGTGGCCAATATTGTTCAAACGACCAACTTCTTCAACAATCACATCTGCTTTTTCTTTAGAGAAAGACCTTGTTCTTTGTACAGCCGGAACAACATCAGTTCGTATGGACAATTTATGACAATTTATATCAGCTGGCACTGCACCATGCAAATACATGTTGATTACTCATTAAAAAGACAATAGCTTGTGTTTCAAACTTGGTACCAATTTTAATATTTTCTCCCTAAGCAAGGGAATGGATTTTAACCTCCTCTATGGGTATTATAACACTGGAAGCCTCCATGGGATCATCAATTTCATTCTCATCGATAAATGGCTCCAATAGCTGCTAATCTATATTAATCTTGACTACCTCTATAGACTTAGAGACAAGGGTTGTTGCATAACATTCTCTTACTACCTTCTGACTGCTCCGGACAACACCTATTTGTCCCTCGACAGCAAATTTTAAACACCGATGGACCGTAGAAGCCGCAACATGCATTCTGGAGAGCCAAGACCTCCCAAATATTGAATTATAAGATGTTGGGAAATCCACCACAACAAACAATACTTTTACCATTTTCTTAAAAGATCTTTTGCAAAGCAATACTTATTCTTCAAATTCCCCAATCACATCTGTAGAACTCCCTGTGAAGCCCACGATGGTTCTGTTCGAACGTTGTATAACCGAAGGGTTTTTCATTTGTTTGTAGGAGCTTAAAAACAAGATGTATGCCAAACTGTCTGTGTCAATCAGGATTCGATGTATATCATTTCCCCCTATTGATGACCTTATTAACACATCGTCTTCATAAGGCCTGCAATATCTCTTAGGTCATCCTCGTCGAAAACTATAAAATGAGATGGAGTTTACTACAGGTGTGTGGATATTCTTCCATCCAATTGGGTGGTCAAACTGTGGACATGCCTCTTCCTTGAAGAACTAGAAGGTGCAGTCATAGTGTCCCCTCCAAAGATGGTTAAAGATTCAAAATATGTAATCAAAACGGAGATAGTATTAGTCTTGTCTGTTATTACCCCCACCCGATTTAAACTCAGATCCGGATCAAGGTACTCATAATCTATATCAAACCTTTCAGTTATTACTATAACATCTTCCTGTGTAGATATTCCATGATTGCTTGAAGGAGTAGTTTGGGGAATATTGGTATTGGATTTTGTATTATCCGGTCTGATCTCCCCTTATTTTTTGACATAGGCCTCTAACTTACCCCTATCAATGTCATTATGGTATTTACAGAAACGAGTATTCTAGTTTTCTCTGGGAAACTGCAATGCTGCTGGTTTTCTAAAGTGTACTTTGTTCTTAGTTTTGTCATATATTGTAGCCACACTTCCCCCAATTCAGAAAACCACTTAGGTTGAACCCATGATCCCCTATTGTTTCTGACCATGTTTGTTCTGATTTTGGTTAGACTGATTCTGCCTTGATCGGTTAGATGCATGTCCAGTCTCCTTTGATTTGTAACCGGACTGATTAGCAGCCTGAGGCAATGATGTTGTAGTTTTGGACCTTATCTAGCAAGGCACCTCATACTTTTTAGTCTCCTGAACATTGATTTGTTTTCCCACCAAATATAACAACCCTCCAAAATTTATGGCCTTCTTCCCGGATTTTGAATAAGTCAAGTTTCCCGGATTCAAACCCTGCCTCAAGGAAGCAATCGCAACTTGTTCAAAACAATTTGCTAACACGTTCTTCGTATTCACAAACATGGTGATGTATTCCTTTAAAGAATCATTTGGCTCCTGAGTATAATGGATGATGGTATTTACGTGACCCTTAAGCTCATTGTTTCCCAGGAGCTGTCTCCGGAAAGCAACCCAAAATATATCAATTTTTTATAGATCCCTGGAGACTATTATACCATTTGAGGGAACTTCCCGTAAAGGTTTTGGAGAAGGCCCTACACAAAAATCTGTTATCGTCATTGAAGTTCATCATAAAGTTCTTAAACTGCTCCAAATGGTTGTCCGGATCTTTGCTCCCACCATATTTCTCCATCTTAGAGCTGTCAAACCTTTTGGGAAGGTGTCTAGAGATTATTTTCACATATAAAGGTAATTTCCTCCACTTCTTGTTACGGCTAAAAACAGTATCTTCATTTGGAGTAGCAAAAATACATGGTTCGGACTGGGAAGCAAAGAGATCAATCAGCAAACGGTGAATATGCTGATCAGCTGAACCATTTACCTTCTCATGGTGTTTCTTAAGCCTTCCATGCCTATCCCTTTTTTCTTGAATGTTTTTTAGTCAGCCTCATTTTCTCTTTCAACCGCTCTTCATCACTGTTGGAGGAAACTTACTTTTCAAGCTCTGCCTCAATAGATGAGCTGCTGGAAGATTCCGATGTAGAGCTCTCCATATGTTTAGATCGATACGTTTTCTTGGAGGTGAGATGCGTTTTTAGGGACTGCTCGTTCTCTCCAGGATTGTCAGTATGGTGAAGCACCGACGCACCAGATTTTTGTTTAACCCATTTCTCTGCTTTTTTTTAGCGCTCTTAATGCCTCTATCTCAGCCTTCAACTGATCACGCTCCTCAATAGTGTATTCATTGTTTTATTTTCTAACTTCCACCTTAGGAGATGGAACATTCTGTGCATTCGGATCCATCCGAACTACCTTATATGCTGGTTTTGAATATGAAATTTAGGCACCGTCGCCTCCCACTGTGGTCGCCAATTTAGTGTGGATTATTTTTTATTGAAGGTAATTTTGTAAAGTGTTTTGGGAATTTAAGGTTTAGGATGAAATATAGAGAAATAATTAAGGTCTGTGCTTGTATTAAATTTTGATCATCCTTATTAATCAAAGTAGTTAAAGTATTTATACTTAATTAATTACCCATGAGCCTTTCAGGTCGGATTGTGGGATTGGGTCAAGTTTAATAACTCATTAGCCTAAGCTATGAAATGACGAGCACCTAGCTTAGTCACGTTCCACTAATTTTTGTTCGGTTTCTCATGATAATGGTTCAGTCCGAACTGCCCTTTAGATAGCGGTAAGCAGCAGTGTCAACATTATCCGACCTCATCAATGCGTATCCACATAAACATTTAAACATATAATCTACACACACCACATATACATACAAATCTGGGATGGCCAAACATAAAACATGTGATCACATGCCTTACAAAGTGAAAGAAGACCCTAAATATATATATTTTTAAATAAAGTTTAAAAACATCAAGGTGTCTGCAGCGATAGATGTTTCACTGCAGTGGACTGCTGGACTGATTAGCTTAACCAGCGCTGCAGCTGCTGTATCACGTTAGTACCACGATTTCTCGCTGCACCATTCAGTTTTAATGGTAGCATGTGGCTGTCCATGGTGAATGTCGTTGGATAATCTTTGACCGATACTAACAACTGAGGTTATTCCTCCGATTACGCATTGTCGAGTCATGTCTGATTTGTTTGTTTGTTTAATTAATCATTTATTTGATTGAAAATATTGGATGAATAATTTCAACAGTCAAATAAACCTTTAATCAAGTGAAACAATAATCTCATTTTCAACTGTATATATATATTATTCTTACAAAACAATTCAGTAATCATATATTATACGCATAAATTAATCATAACAAATTTTTTCACAAATAGCCAAAATCCATACTCTAACAAAGACAATCAACACATAATCCTAACATTATGGATTTTTTACAAATAAAAAAACATGTTTTTAACTGATTTAAGTATATATAAATGAACAATCTTATGTTTGAATCACAAAAGATATGACGTTGATAAAACTTATTGAATTATTGAATTGTTCCATGACATAACATGAATTGACCACCTGTGAATTTCAGTTCAAATAAAAGAAATTATAATTTTAAACTTGTTAGGTTACTCATATTAATAATGACCTGTTCTAGTAGATAAGTATGCGAAGAATTTCTATTGATCATCCTCTGAATCTCTTTGGATTTAGTGCTCCTCCAATCGTCTTCAAAATCAAGAAAGTATGTCTGTAAAGCAAAGATGAAGACAGAAAATGAAGAAAATCTAGGTAGTTTTTTGCGTATATTCTAACACAAAAGCGGCATAAAAGAATCTATTATTTAGTCACTTATTGGGTTAAAACTCAAGCTTAATTACATTAAAACCTCTATAGCCCACTTTCTGCTTCGGACCACAACCCTCTAAATTGATTTCTATCAATTTAGATAATAAACTTATCAATTAAGTCTCAAGTGTTGATATTTGGACTCAATCTTTCACGAAATTCAAATTCAACCTAAATTCTGCATTTATACCTCCATAATCGGTTTTCACTTATAAACCGAGTTCCTTCTTAATTATAAATTAATATAGTCAATCTAATTAGTTGTTAATTGGAGTGGCTTACAACAATGACCAAATACATCATTAACATACGGATCCACAATTTTCCAACAATATGAAAGGATGGAAATCCAAAAAAAAAAACAATTATATTACAAAATATCTCCAATTTTCATGAAAAATATATTTCGGTTTAATTAAAAAAATAACTTCAGTTGGACTTAATTTATATAAATTTAAGATAAAAACTCGTTCATAGTTCATGATCATCTTTTAGAAAACCCTCACAATTCATGCTTTTGAAAACCGACCTTAATATATCGATTTTTGGACATACCCTCGGCCGAAAAAGATCCTTGTGTCTTTCTTCCTCATGTATACTTCCAATTAATATGAGTTTTTAGATTTTCAACGATCTTAGGAGTTAGGTAATTTATGTTGGTTTATACAGGAATAGCTTATTCCTGTTCAACCTTTTATACTTAATTAATAAATAAGTTCACTTTAAGTTTTTGACAACAAGTTTATGAAATGTTTAGCCTTCTTATAATTGTCACTTTCTCTAAAATTAAGTCAAATAAAGCCTAAGCTAAAGCTTAAGGGTAAGTTCAATATATTATTTAAATCTCTTAATCTTGAACCGCGTCTGAAATATTACATGTTTGATTAATTCTTTAGTATAGGATATATGAACTTCACATAACCTTCTCATACTAATTAAAACCTGTATAATTTTCATGATTTTTCTCTCTATCAGTATTTTAGTGAAGTAATGAGTTCTTCCATTTTCTAAAGTTAGTTAATTTCGGTAAAAGAAATTAATCTTACCTAAAGAACCTCAAATGTTAAATAAAATCCATTATATCCATTATCAATGAATGAATAATCATAGTTAATGTAAACCTCAATATATTACTGAAACAGTTCTAATTTAATTAACGTTTTTTTGAAAGAAAATTGTTCCAGTTTATTTTGACGTCGGGTTATCATATACAAATAATTTTGTTTTTCAATTTTATTTTTGTATTTTTATTCACATTTTTTTTAACTTTATTTTTTTTACTGGTAATAGCCGGGCGTTCTACATAGTGTATATACAGTTAGTAGATATTTGATATTACAATATTCAACATCTTGATTGATTCTAATGTTTATTTCAAAACTCTATTCAGAATCTAATATTTACAGTGTTCAAGTCTTAGCTTGATTAGGTACCTTCTTGAGTCCTGACTTGGTTCATCCACTTATTTTTTTATTTGTGTGACTTCAGGTGTGTCCATATTTCTGTAACCTCCAAATAAGGGATAAGTTGTTCAAGGTTTTTAAACTTACCTAATTGTTAGTATACATAACCAGATTAGTTTATATGTTTTGTATATCCCAAGTTAATGCTTTCTATAAGTATAATGAAATTGAGAGAAAGTGGGTCATGATAAGCTATAAATTAATAATTAGATTGTTCCTTTAATGTAAACTTAGCAATCCAATCAACAATGATATTTTGCTCACGCAAGATATATTTTACCATCATTTGCGGGTGAATTAAGTTTCTACAACATTTAATTAACTGATCTAAATACCATGATGTTTTACCAAATGAAAGAATGTTGAATAATATCAATGAATCTACGTCAACATCAACAACTTTAAGATCATGGAGTTTGTAATGTACCAATCCATCTAATAATGCATATACTTCGGCAGTTAAAGGATTATTTTGACCTATTAGTTTACCCTTAGCAATGATAAGATCACTTAAATAATTACTTATTATAAATCCACTGCAAGACTCACTATCATGAAGAGATGAGCCATCACAACTAATTTTTAGCCTATTAGGAGAAGGTGGGCGCTATTTTATATAAAGGTATGTTTTACGATGTATGTCTTCAGTCCAGTGTTCTCTTTTTGATGATTTTTGATAAGTCTAAAGATGTAACTATATGTATGACATGATCAATGATGTTTTTGGATGAAATGTTGATATTATTGTGTTTAGTTTTGTTTCTTGCCATCTAAATTGACCAAACACTGATTGCTTGGAGTATTGTTCTCATATGGGTGATTTTTGATGTTGAAACAAACCATGTGTTTATAACATGATTTATTGCCATGTGATTACCTATGAAGATGTCAAATAATCCAGAAAAGTGTTATACCTTAAAAGAAATTGGACACGATACAAACAGATGGTCCAAGGTTTCACTATTTTGGAAAATTGACACTTTGAGGCTATGTGAAAACCTTTGCTTTGCAAAAAAAATCTAGTGAGATTAGTTTTTTTAATCCAAAGAGTGAATAAGAATGTTTTGGAGAAATATTATTCCAAATCTTTATTTTAATTTGAGATTTTTCACATTTAACCCTAATAACATTTCAAGTATCCTTAAGGTTGAATTTTATATTTGTAGATACTTTCCATAGAATAGTATCTTTTGATGAAGGATTGAGGAAAATGTTTTAGCCTCTATTTATATATAATTGCATAACATAATTCCTTAGTTTAAGGATGTTTCATTCATTGTTAGACCAAAGTTAAGAGATATAAGTTTGTTTATACCAATAACTATCTTCATATGGGGATAATGTTATGGAATGATGAGTGTGGTTCCACTTATCCGACCAGTAATCAATTTTTATTTTTCCAGAGATCAAATATATATGCTTGTCAACAAGTTCTTTTATTCTTAACATTCTTTTCCAAACTTTTGAATCTGATTGTTTAAATGAGGTTTAAAGAGGGGGCATGTTTGTACACTAGGTTGATTACATTATATTTGCCCAAATTGTTTTATTTTCACTAAATATTAGCCACAATTTACATGAAAAGAAAGATTGAATATCTTTCAGGTCTCTTATATTTAAACCATTTTAATCAAATGGTTTATATAACTTAGACGATTCTGACCATATAATAGTTTTATTTGTTTTATTATATCCCAAAGGAATTCGTTAAGGAATTTGTTAATATTTTATATGACATTATATGAGAGTTGTATGTTTTGCAAATAATAGATTGAATTTTCTAGGATAACTGATTTGATTAAAATCAGTCTCCCACGAAAAGACAGTGTTTTAAAATTTTATTCTGAAATTTTAGTTCTGATTTTGTCTATTAAGTTGTCATAGTGACATGAATTTATGTATGAATGGATGGGGATTCCTCGTTAAGTAAAAGGACGGTAACCGTGTTTGATTCCTAACTTTTGTTCAAGAGAAAATATTGGAGTGTGAAATGAAATTGGTTTTCTCCTTGTTAACCTGTTGACCAGAACGTTGTTGATGAGTGTCAAGAAAATCCCAAATTATCTTAACATTGTTTAATGATCCATTTAAGAATAAGATAATATCATCTGCATATGCCAAGCAACTCATACTTAAAGACCTCTAATTTTATATATCATTGTTGGGTGTTGTTCAGTGAATTTGTTGATACCTTTTAGTAAGTATTCTTCAGCAATGATAAACATGCTTGGGGATAAGAGATCTATTTTCCTCATACTAATGTTAGAATTAAAATATTCATAAGATGTGCCATTAATTATAACTGAGAAGGAGATGTTCTCACTTCCACTTTTGATTAATTTAATGACTTGCATGTTAAAACCAAAAGCCTGCAATACTTTGAATAAGAAATTGAAATCCAGTTTGTCAAAATCCTTTGACATGTCAAGGTTAATGATAATATTTCCTCTCTTAGTCTTTTTTTAAGTTCGTGGACTAGTTCTTCAATTATAAGAATGTTATCTTGTATGTTTCTCTTTTCAACATATTGTCCTTGTTCTTTAGAGATGGCTTTGAGGAGTATTGTAGATAATCTATGGTTTATTATTTTTGACATGATTCAATTAAAGATTGTACACAGGCTAATCGGCCTAAAGACTTGACATGTTTTAGGTGTAGTTACCTTAGGGATTAGGAAAAATGAGGTAGCAAATACCCCTTTTGGATAAATGGAATTGTTAAAGTATGTTGTTATAGCATTGAATAAATCCTCTTTAATTATTGACGAGCATGATTGGTAAAATCTGGAGTTTAATCCACCAACTCTAGAGACACTATTACTATTGAGGTTCTTGATTGTAGTATGGATTTCTTATATTTCAGTGAGGAAATTTGAGTTTGATTGAATGTTTTGGCTGTTTGATAAGAATGAAAAATAATTTACAATTGAACATCCAATTTGATTCTGGTCTTCTATCCAATTGTTATTATCTGATATGCTATTAATTCTAATTTTGTTTCTTCTCTTTTGACAAAGTTATGGAATGTTTTTGTGTTTTAGCACCACTTTTATCCATAGAAGCATTTTTTGCTCCAATAATATTTCTTCTCTAGCAAGCAATGTTAACTTTGTTTCTCTAAGTTTTGAAAGGTTTATTTTATCTTCAGAGTTATTAGATTTTTCCATAATACTTTTAACAAATTTTGACAATCTCTTCAATTTTTGCAATACAATAAAAAATGTTTCCAGACACATTTTTGTTCCATTTTTAGGATCAAGTTTAAGTCTTCTCAATTTTGACCAAAAAACATAAATGAGGGAGCCATACATGGGTTCTAACCAATTAATTTCTACAGTTTGAAGGAAATCTTTCTTTTCAAGCCACGTATTTTGGAACCTAAAAGGAGGTTTTAAGAATACATAATTTTTAGTAATGGATATCACTATGTTTGAATGATCTGAGCCAGTTCTGGCAAGATGTTTCACCATAGTGATATCGAAAGAATCTCTCTAAGAAATATTATGTAAAGCCCTATCAAGGTGCTTCAACTTATGATTATTAGACCATTTATACTTAGAGCCTGAAAATCCATGGTCTTATAGATTAAAATCCATTATCATATAGTTAAAATCATCCATTCCTCTTATACAGAGGGTAGAACATGCTAACTATTCACTTACTTTTAAGATTGTGTTAAAATCTCAAACTATAAGCCAAGGTATTGTTGTTTCAGAAATTTATCTTAGATCATCCCAAAAAAAGGAGTCTTTGAGATCTGATAAGTTTTGCATAAACTATGGTAACCAATGCTATTGTATTAGAAGCAGAGTGGTGTACCATAGTGTGGACAAGTTGATCATTATGGTCACGAATTTGAACCTTAAACTGTATTCTCCAATAAATCCATAGGCTCTTTAAGAGCTATGAGATCTATTGAAACCAAGTGGTGTACCATAGTGTGGACAAGTTGATCATTATGTATCAAAACCAAGTTTTTTTGTTATCTTTTCAATTTTTTCAATAGATATCATAGGCTCTTTAAGAGCTATTAGATCTATTGATTCATTTTTAACAATATGTTTTATTATTCTGACTGTACCCTGATTGATCCTTTGAGGTTTAGTGTCTTGTCGATTAGATTACCTTTTAGGCTTTTAATCTTAGGTCTCGATGATTTTTTTAAAGATATGTTTAGTTGATTTTTTAGGGTTGGTCTGGTTTTGGGAGAAACAAATTCATTATCTGAAATATCTTCCTCATTGAAGATATTAAAGGAATTTCTTAAGTTGATGGATTGAATTGCTTCAATCACATCAAATTCAGTAACTTCATGAGGATTAATTGAGTGATTTAAGACCAATGTGCTATCACTTATTATGTTTGATTGAGAATCCATAGATTTATGGTTGATTCATCTTAATCTTAGTGTCTTGAATGATTTGGAGGTTGATTCCTTATTATATGTCTGGATCTTAGATTGTTGATGAATTTCATTACCATTTAATAATTTATTCTTATGTAAGTCAAAATTAGTGATGTTATGTTCAATATTGTGTGTGTTATTAGTATCTACAATTATAGATTTGATTTTTGGATCCCAAAATTGTTGCGATTGAAGAATAAGTTGCTTAGGATATTATGTGGGTTCAATTAAGTTGAAGTTTCTTGAGTATTTATTGTTTCTTTATTCCTTTTTACAATATTTTTCATTATGCCATATATGTTTATAGGATTTTCAATAAGTAGGTTTTCCACTATAAGTGACATCCTGTCAGTAGCCATCTATTTCCCCAAAACCGATCCAGATTCTTTGGGGAAGAGGTTTAGAGATATAAAAAATGAGTCATGCCTCGCACATGTTAAAGCTAGCTCGGTTTTTCTAGGAAACCCAAACTGCCAAAGGTAATCCAATTCCTTCGCAAATGTTTGAGACATAATCATTATTGTACAAGATTTTAGAGATTTTTGGAAGTGAGATCCAAACCGGAGTCATAAGAGACTCCAGTTTGGGATGAAAGTGAGGGGACCATTTTAAGCTCCTGAAAGAATGTTAACCTAATGTTTTAAAAGATATTATCCATAAGGATTTGACATCATCTATAAGATCAAATTCATTGAACAAATGGCGATAATCCCATTTAATTGAACTATATGCACATTGATATATATAATTCCAGGTAATTTCTAAAATCATCAAAAGTAGGAATCCCGAATAGAAACTTAGCAATAAGGGTGATTTTAGAAAGAGAGGATATAGAGATCTTATCTGTTTCGTGGAATTGAATCGATTTGTAGTCTTCATGTTCTTCATGGATAATATTTATGTGAATGTAATCCTTTCTTGAGACTCCAAGGGTTTCAGCATATGATCTACGAGTTGGATTTTTCATCTGGTTTGTTGTAGCTGACTCGTACATAGGGTTATTCATGATTGTTGTGGAACCTTCTTTAATTCTTTTCATTTTAGAGTCTTGGAGAGTAGGGAAATCTTCCCGATGATGACTGATTTTACTATGATCTTGAGCTATATGGGTCTTTTTTCTGTTTCTCTGGATTTTCTGCTTCTTAATTTGGGTGGCTACCATAGTAATATTGTTGTGGATTTTTGTTTTGTGAGGTAAGGTTGGATTTTGGGTGGAAATCTAGTTCTTCGAGATAATGAAGATATGAAGATGGCTGGAGGCGTATCGATAATGGCTATTGAATGGTGACTATTTTGATTTAGGGTTATTGGTTAATAGGGCTATCTTGGAGAAGCCTATTCATCCATCAATCTACCTAAACGAAAAACTTAATTAAATAGATTTACTATCTGACTCCACATTATTATTACTGTCTTTCAATCGCTTTCAACCATTCATATTTGTTTTAGTTTAAAACAAATGTTGTTAAGTACAATACATAAAGACAACTTTACTATACATGGTTTTTTAATAGTTACAAATATAATGATACTTCTACAACTATGGTTATGGCTTTTTTTTCTCAAGATATAAAACATATTCTTCCCAATGATACTCTTTCATACACAACAATTATGAAAGATTTTGATCTAATATAGTTGATCGTGGTTTCGATTTCATAAGTATCCAAAAGATGAAGATGGAGATATTGATAAAATAGAAATAAGAAAAGTAATTCGAGCTATGTTGAACTTTTTACTTTCAAAGTTTTATTGAAATCTAATGTACTTTATTGAATGACTTAAATGAAGAAATGCTTATATATCGTTTTTCTTTTTGTGATGGATATCAATATTATAAATATTAAAGAAAAAAACTGTTTTAAATATTAAAAGAAATTAAGAATAAGATTTTTTTAACACTACGAAAAACGTTTTTTTAAATGAGTTGTTATGGAAACCCCTCCAACTTAATTTAATTGACGTAATATTAAAGAGAAATGTAATTAGATAAAAAGTGACAGAATTATCTTTATTTTCTGAAATATTTAAGACTTTTAAATTAATTTTTTTTTTTTCGTTGCTAGATGTTACAATTAAAATTCAAAATATTTATTTGACAAATTGTTTCATAGTTTTTTTTCAAAATTTTTTAAACCCTTGGTGGCTGCAAAAAATGTTTTGTTAAAGAAATTAAGTATAAAAAGGATTATATTTTCTAACGATTATAATTGTATTTGCAAATAAATTAAATTAATATTTTATTAAAGTTTGTTATAAAAGTTATAGTTTTACTAAAAGTGTGGGCTTTCAAATATGTTTTAATATATTTACTCATTTAAAAATGTGCGTTTAAAGTTAGAAAACTTATATATTTTATTTTAGTATATTTATTTAAAATTATTATTTTTACGCACGTGAAAATTTTAATTATATAGTTTTATCTGAAGAAAATTTATATCCACCATGTCAGGTAAAGAAAATTTTTGAGCAATAATGAACGTAGAATTATATAGGATATGCTTCCACAACATAATTTGATGGAAAATTACAAAAAAAAACGAAAATTTGGTGGCATCGTAATTTAATGTTCATGTACGAATCGTTCAACGTATATAGAAACAATCCAAATTGGATGAAAATAATGTCAATCTATCTTATAGGAATGTAAAAATTTGTTGTCGCAAAAGAATTGCAATCAATTTTAAACATGATTGTGATATTCATTTATCTAAAAGAACAACTATCTGATCTTTAGTTTTTGAATTGAACGAGAAAAAATGAACTTTTCATAGGCGTTTAAAATTACAATATTTCAAGAGATCTTCAAATGCTATAAAACCATTTTTGAAAGAATAAAACAAGATATCTCGCTTGCGGTTTTACATACCAATAACTGATACAAACATATCACACCATGTGATGCTTGTAAGTATGCGCAATATTATTCACATTGATGAGAAATTGTATTATTTGACAAAAGAATCCGAAAATTACTACTAGCTGCATGATGAAGATTCATAAGATACTGCTCGTCTATGATTTGATGTGGAAGGGAATGAATATTTTCGGAAAAAATTGGTGTATCTTCTCAAAAACCTGCTAAAAGAAGTAATGTAAATAGAATTGCGGGCACCTTAGAAACAAAACCAATGACTTCGGTCACAAGAGAAATTGTAGGATCATATTTGATTAAAAATGTGATACCAACCATAAAAAAGGACCAAAAGATAATTCGAGATTTAAAATAGCTGTTCAACCAGATAAAACAAAGGCTCCTATTCTTAATTTTTGTGTATATAATTTTATGTTTCTAATGTGATTCCAATAAAGTATTTGTACTCATCTTTTAATAGTTATTATTTTTTCTTGATTAATTTAGTTTTATATTGTCTAAATTCTATTAAATTTTGTTTATATGAATCTCTCTTTATTGGAAAAAGTTAATGTTAATAATATATTTTATAGATAACAAAATTAATAATTTTCTTAAATTTAGATATTATAAAAAAAATTCTTTTAAATATTTATAGTTAGTTTTATAATTTATAGTTTGACTTTTAATATTTATGGTGTAAAAATTCCATGTCTTTATTATTGAACTATGGTCCATTGTCCGTGGTGATTTTTGGGGGAAACCCAAATCTGCAACATATATTAGACAAAATGAATTTAATAATTTCCTTATAAGTGGTTCCAGATAGGGGAGTTGTCTTTATCCACTTAGAGAAATAATCAATAGCAACTATGATCGTTCGACATCCACCGGATGCCATAGAAAGAGGTCCAACCAGATCCAAACCCCATTTATCAAAGGGTATTGGTTCTGATATGTATGTGTAGGAATTGTTGACACGTGAATTTAATTTATATATCTCTGGCAGTGATCACATTTCCTCACCATATCTTTGGTATCTGCCATTATGGTTGGCCAGTAGTATCATACTAATAAGACTCTCCTAGTTTGAGCTTTGTAGCCACAGTGTGCAAAAACTTCACCATCATGCAGTTCAGATAACACAACTTGGTATTCTTCAACCCTAAGCAACGCACGAGGGGTCTGCTGAAAGATTTCTTGTAAATAATTTCCCTTAGTACCAAGAAACCATGAGCTTTATACTTAATTTTCTTAGTCATGGCTTTGTACGGAGGCAAAACCTCTAGTCCTTGGGTTGAATGATTATTATGCTCATACTTTCTTCATCCTCTTTACATTTTTCTTGGCTTTCTTGTATTGATGGACACTCTAACAGCAGAATCCAATGGTAAGATTCAGAATAAGCTATGGTTTCCAAAGATTCTGCCAAAGTATTCTCCGATCTAGGGATGTGTTCATAGTGAACACTCTTGCAGCTTGCATCAACTTCTCTCAACATAATAAATTATTTTATCAATTGTTCTTTCATTGATTCAGACTTCCCATTGAGCATGGTGAATAAATAGTTGGGAGTCACTCATTAATTAGACTCTTTTGGACCCACATATAAGGGCTAGCTTAAGACCACCTATAGCTGTTTCATATTCAGACTCATTGTTAGAAGCTCTGAAACCAAAACATATAGCATGGTACATAGTATCACTATAAGGAGAATTTAAAAAAATTCCAGCTCCACATCCCATAGTACTAGATCCACCATCGGTTCAAACTACCGATTCTTTTTTAAACTGGGTTTTTTTGCAACTGTCCGGGGACCTATCAACATGGAATTCTACCAAGAAATCAGCCACTAACAAGGCTTTAATCGCCGTCCGGGGTGCAAAATCAATATCATAATCACCTAGCTCAAAAACAGAGCACATTTGTCTGATGATCTTGAAATAAACCTGTTCAATGCAACCAACCGTCCGGTCAATCTTTGAACTTCTTTGGTGCTCCAAAGAGGATCCATAGCTAATAGAGCATTTAACTGATCTCGATCAGATTGAATTCCTTTTTCACTTATTATATAACCCAAGAAGTTTCCAGACCGGACCCCAAAACACACTTTTCATGGTTTAACTTCAAGTTCACAACCTCTAAGTTGGAAAATATTTCTTGAAGGTCAGATCTATGCTCATCTTCCTCAAAGATTTTTACCATCATATCATCTATATAAACTTCTATATTTCTGCCTATCTGGTTAACAAAGGCTATTTACTACCCTTTTATAGGCGGCCCCATCATTTTTCAATCTGAACGACATCACTTTATAACAATGAAGAACTCTGTCTGTAATAAAATTGGTGTGGTATTGATCCTTTTGGATATACTTGTATATGGTTGTACCCCGAAAATGCATCTATGAAAGACAACAATTTATTTCCAGAAGTAGAAATCACCAACAGATCTATCCTAGGCTCATGATAAAGATCCTTGGGGCATGCCCTATTAAGATTAGTAAATTCGATACACATGCGTCATTTGCCATTATTTTTCTTGACCAGAACAGGGTTGACGGTCCATAAAGGGTATTGAGACTCTTTTATGTGGCCAATATTGTTCAAACGATCAACTTCTTCAACAATCACATATGCTTTTTCTTTAGAGAAAGACCTTGTTCTTTGTACAGCCGGAACAACATCAGTTCGTATGGACAATTTATGACAAATTATATCAGCTGGCAATGCACCATGCAAATACATGTTGATTACTCATTAAAAAGACAATAGCTTGTGTTTCAAACTTCGTACCAATTTTAATATTTTCTCCCTAAGCAAGGGAATGGATTTCAACCTCCTCTCTGGGTATTATAACACTGGGAGCCTCCCTGGGATCATCAATTTCATTCTCATTGATAAATGGCTCCAATAGCTGCTAATCTATATTAATCTTGACTACCTCTACAGACTTAGAGACAAGAGTCGTTGCATAACATTCTCTTACTACCTTCTGACTGCTCCGGACAACACCTATTTGTCCATGGACAGCAAATTTTAAACACCTATGGACCGTAGAAGCCGCAACATCCATTCTGGAGAGCCAAGACGTCCCAAATATTGCATTATAAGATGTTGGGAAATCCACCACAACAAACAATACTTTTACCATATTTTTAAAAGATCCTTTGCAAAGAAATACTTATTCTTCAAATTCCCCAATCACATCTGTAGAACTCCCTGTGAAGCCCACGATGGTTCTGTTCGAACGTTGTATAACCGAAGGGTTTTTCATTTGTTTGTAGGAGCTTAAAAACAAGATGTATGACAAACTGTCTGTGTCAATCAGGATTCGATGTATATCATTTCCCCCTATTGATGACCTTATTAACACATCGTCTTCATAAGGCCTGCAATATCTCTTAGGTCATCATCGTCGAAAACTATAAAATGAGATGGAGTTTACTACAGGTGTGTGGACATTCTTCCATCCAATTGGGTGGTCAAATTGTGGACATGCCTCTTCCTTGAAGAACTAGAAGGTGCAGTCATAGTGTCCCCTCCAAAGAAGGTTAAAGATTCAAAATATGTAATCAAAACAGAGATAGTATTAGTCTTTTCTGTTATTACCCCCACCCGATTCCAACTCAGATCCGGATCAAGGTACTCATAATCTATATCAAACCTTTCAGTTATTACAATAACATCTTCCTGTGTAGATATTCCATGATTGCTTGAAGGAGTAGTATGCAGAAGTCTGTATTTTCAAATTTGGCCACCAGACCTCCATTGTTCCTTTGACCGAGTTTGAAAACTTTCAGACTCTTCAACACTATGTTGAAAGTAGATGGGATGATCTTGTTAGAGGTACCTATACTATTATCTACTCATGCGGTGACCAAAAAAACTATTTGTTCAATAATGATACGGATTTCATAGGTTTACTGGTCTATCTTGATGGTAAGCGTTTGAAAAGCGTTAGCTTCTTTGTAGAAAAATAATAGTTGATAAAAAGTTAAATGACTTGCGTAAACATCCTAGTATAAGCTTGGGAGAAACCTGGAAGAATCAACTATTAAGTGGGGAGATTATTAATGGTTTAGTCAATTCAGGTAGTAAAAAAAGACATCTTGCTACTACTGGTTGGGTTGATGTTATCACATGTGTTGGTCAGACTTTTGCTGATGGTGTAACAGGTCTAAGGTTAGCATTATGACGATATGCCTTGAAGCGTGGTTTTGCTTTCAAGTAGATGCATAATAAATATACTAAGATCACTGCTTACTGTGTCAACAAAGATTTTGGTGGTTGTAAATGGCGAATTCATGCATCAATTGATTCTAGCACCGGTTTAATGATGATCAAGCGGTTTGTTGAAAGCCATACATGTAGCCCTGGTTTTTCCAAGGCTTTCACTCATGACGACCATTGATGTATGTAGATGGTACCCCTTTAACCGACAAACATGAGGGTGTCTTGCTATCGACAGTGGAAAAGGATGGCAATAACTGTTAGTTTTTTTCCCTTATTGCGTTTCTTGGTTTATTTTGTTTATTAAAGCCACTAGCTCACGCGATTTACAGCGGGTTACTAAAAATTGTTAACCATGTGATTTTGCCAATGCAAGTTTTGTATACAATTTAGCCAACCACGCGATTTATAAATGAATGTGATTTAGCAAATTACTAGAAATAGTTGGACACGCGATTTTGGAAGTACTTTTGAGAAAACGGCTTATCATTCCATTCAATGTTATTCATTCTACTTAACAACATTTATACATGCAGACTAACAAAATTGGTCACAAACATTATCTTTTAAAAGTATGGTGCAAGATAATACTTTGCAACATGGGATAAATTTTACATTTTACCCTTGCTTTTATTCGTAACATAAACAATCTTTTTTGTTTTATTAGTAAAAATAAAAGAAATACTTTGAAAACTAAGGAAACCCGAGAGCCTCAATGCAGTACAAGATTGGTCACAAACATTTTTAAAAATATACTAACGGATATAGATGTAGAAATTTAAAAAGTAAACTGTAAATAAGGTATAGAAGTAAAAATTTAAAAAGTAAAGGGTAAATAAGGTAAGTTCAATAGAACCATCAAATTATGTATTTCAATTGAGGACTAAGGGTAATTTATCTTTTTACTGTTTTCAGTTTAAGCCGATTCCTAACGCCTCTATATAAAGGCCAGGGCTGAACTAATAAAGGATTTGAACAATTTTTGGTCTAACTCAATTGTGCTGACTTTCTCTCTCACCAAAACTAGCGTATTACTTTTTCCTAAGACAACTCTCTTGATAATTGAACTCACCAAATTGGCGACTTCACTATGGACGATTAAGAATCGGTGACTTACATGTTCGGATTTCAATACAATCTTCTTATTTTTTCCGTTTTTTTTTACCAGAACCGGATTAGATGTTCATTGCGGGTGTCGGGACTCCCGAATATGCCATACCCTTATCAATCTTTCGACTTCTGAAATGATCGCCTCTACCTTTTCTTGAGAAAATGCTCGGCGTTTCTGTGTTATGGGTCGAACACTTGGGTTTATGGACAACTGGTGGTAGATGACGTTTTCAGGGACCCCTGTTACATCTTCTGAACACCAAGCGAAAAGATGTAACTTCTGTTTGAGAAAATCGATCAATTTCTTTCGGAATCAAGGGGACAAATTTACCCCAATCTTCAATACCTTTCCTTTGGAAAATTCATAACTCTCACAGCTTTCATTTGTAAGCAAAAAACTCGGGGTCTCCCTAGGACCATCTGCAGGCTCTGATCCACTGGCCGACCCTGCTAATTGCTAATGCCTTACATCAACCATTTATTTATCCACTTTTACTGCCAAAAAGGCTGCCCGATAACATTCCCTTGTGGTCTTCTGAGTGCTTCTGGCAACTCCTACGTTATTTCCAATCACATACTTCAGGAACTGGTGAACTATAGAGGTTACAACATGCATCCTTGATAACCAAGAGCGACCGAAAATTGAGTTGTGCGACGTAAGTGCATCGACAACAATGAGTAAAATTGTCACCTCTTTCTTAAACGGCCCTCTCCTAAGCTGAACTACTCCTTCGAATTCTCCTACGACTTCTGCCGACGCCCCTGTAAAACCGATGATTGTTCGATCTGACTTCACAATTACTGGTTTATTCCTAAACCCTGAAAACATTGATAAGAAAATTATGTTCGCTGAACTGCCGGTATCCACCAAAACGTTTCGCACCTCCTCCCTTGCGATAACCGCACCTATTACGATTGCATCCTCATGAGGGCCTGCCACGTCTCTCATGTCATCATCATCAAATCATAAGATAGGAGAAGGATTCTGATACAAATGAGGCGAAGTCCTCGCTTCTAACTGAGTTGCTAAATTCACTATATGCCTCTTCCGTGAATAATTGGTAATACCTGCCATCGAGTCGCCTCCAAAAATAGTCAGAGATTCGAAAACATTACACAGATCTCTTACATTTTCTCGTGCTGGTTGCACCTCTTCCTCAATTACTCCAATCAGATTTCTATTCTTGTCCGGATCTAGGTATTCAGTGGATACGTCGAACGAGTCACTGACCTCGGAAATTTCCAAAGAAACTTCCTGCTTAGGTACTGCTACGATTTGCTCAGCAGCTCCTCCTTGTTGGGCTTGTTTTTTCACATATTCAAGCAATTTACCACTGTCGATTTGCGCTTGGACTTCCTTTTTGAGCGCAATACAATCCTTGGTAGCATGACCCACATCATCATAGTACCTACAAAAACGGTTGTTCCGGCCTTCACGGGGGGTTCCAATGGGAAACGGCTTCCGAAAATGTACGTTCTTCCGTGACTTTTCAAAGATAGTCGCAAAACATTTAGTTAAGTCAGCAAAATAATCAGGTCGAACCCATTTGTTTGATATGGGTCAGTAATTATTCCCTTGATAATTACTTCCTTGGTAGCCGTTTCGCGTCCTGTGTGTTTGACTTCCCAATCATTTCGCGTATGCTGCAAGAGCTACGGTACTTATCGGTTGCGGATGAGGGATCGAACTTGTCTTTGAAGCTTTTTGATTTGTAACCACCGAAGGTTGGTTTGGTTTTTGGATCTGCGCTGCTAATTCCGAGGCTACAGTTTCCTTATTGAGGATCTGCTTTTCGACTTGGGCTAATAAAGCTGAGAAAGTAAAGGCTTGCTTTTTTTGTCACACCTTGCTTCATCGGCCCTGGTAATAAGCCCAACCTGTAACCAGTTAAGGCTACACTTTCATCACAATAATCTAGATCTGGTTTCGCGTCTATGAAACGTCGAGTATAATTTTCTCAGAGTTTCTCCGACCTTCTGTCGGCAATTGACTATTGTGTCCCTGTTTGCTCTGAAATTTTTGCTACCGATGAATTATTGTCTGAACATCATTTAGAACATATCAAAGTTGTTGATGCATCCTTGCAGTAACCGATTATACCACTTTGACGCCTGATCTTTAAATGTCATGGAAAAAGCTCGACAAACCAGTTTGTCATCATTGTCGAAACTTAACATCAAATTTTTTAAAGCCTCCAGAGGATTATCTGGGTCTTTCTTTCCGTCATACTTCTCAAGCTTAGAGATGTCAAAACGATTCGGGAGGTTTGCTAACAAAATCTAATCTGATAATGGAGACGACCTCCAGTTATGCCCGATGTTGAAGGTCCCTCCTCCTAGGCCTTCTGCTCGACTTGTGAACAACCATTCATCGAGTGGGTTGGAAAATTGACTCCCCACTCTGTAACCCTGTGACTGGCTTACTGACGGAAATTGGAACTGACGACCGACCACCTGCTCTCTGTTGAAAGTAACTGTTCCAATTTTTTCAGCTGATGTAGGTGTTATTTTGTCGATGCTAACTCCCTGAGGTTCGACCATGTTAGCCCTCGACGACTTTCACCTTCTGAGTTCTCTTGCTTTGACCATCCTTTTATCTTTCCTGAAGCGTCGGAAATCACGGACCGGGGAAAAAGACTCGCTCAAATCCTCTCCTGAAGAGAATTCGTACTCCAACCTGGATCGTAATCCAGACTTCTTTTGTGCAGCCTCGTCGATCCTCCTCGACCGACTCATGCCCTTGAAAAACTCCACCTATTCTCGACCGGCACTGTGTCGAACCTCTTTCATTTCTTCATCAGATTGTTCACTTCGACCATCCAGCCGACCTTTCTTCTCAGCCAAAGCCAAATCCCTCTCAGCATTTAGTTTGGCAATGTCCTCTAGAAGTTGTTGCCTAGTCATGATTAAGGTCGACCGGATGCTTCGGTCCTGATTTTTCATCATTACCTAGCAACTCTTCAGAATTCCGACCCTCTGAGAATGACATCTCCAGGTCAGACCCTTTCTCCTTTGCCTTTCCCTTCCTAGCCTCGGTATTCATTCACTAACTTTTCTTTTCGTAAGATCGATATTTTGGGGAGCTTAGTCTCCGGGTATCTCTCGTTCCCACAGACGGTGCCAATGATATGAGTCAGAATATTTAGGGTGGTTTATCGGGATACGTGTAAGTGATGTCAGGCTAACAAGTACAAAAGGTGTAGAGAGAGAAAGAAGGCAAAATCAAGTACTAATAATTAGAAGGTCCCCTTTTGGGGGGACATAATCTTTCTTTATATAGTGGCAACTATGGGACCCATGGTCGCATGCCCCACTTACTCTAATTGCACGTTACCCCCTTTAGTTGTACTTTTGTTACTTATTTCTTACTTTATATTTAAGTCCCTGCGTATAATTACATTATAATTTGAGCCCTATATTTCACTTGGTGTTTTATGCCCTTATCAACAATGCCCCGATATTTCTAGGAGGATGACCAAATGATCGGTCGAGCTAGGAGACTTTGATATAATTTTTTATTTTCGAACGGCTATCAATGGCCAATGCTTAGCTAAGTTTCTTGTTGAATTACACTCAAGTAGATCAGACAAACAGATAAAAAAAGAAGTCTTGCCAAGCAACTCAATATGGATAGTTCAAACTAATAAAGGCTCTAGCATTTTAGGATATAGTGCAGAACTTCAACTGACTGCTCCATCTGGGGAAACAATGGTTCAATCCATTATATTTTCTTTTCATACATCAAATAACAAAGCTAAATATGAAGTTGCGTTAGCTGTTTTAAGGCTCACGAGTATTTGTGGGGCAGCTGCAGTTCGTTTAAAAACATATTCCCAATTAGTAGCAAATCAGGTGACCGATGTTTCCGAAGCTAAAAAGGATCACTTGATTTTATACCTTCGAGAGTTTCAAAATTTGAGTCTTCTTTTTTAGTACGTTACGATAGAGCATATTAGTCGAGGAGATAACATAATTGCTGATTCTTTGGCAATTGTCGCTTACACAGACGAGTATCCTTGGATTTTGTTACATGAGAATCCTTCAATTCTAACCCGTTCAGAGAAGTGCAAATATGAAGAAGAAGTTTCTGTCACACCAGATGTAATACAATATGATTGGAGGACTAATATCCTAAACTCATTTTTAAGAAGAATGCTTCCTCAAGATGTGCAATTGGCTAACAGATTGAAGGGCAAAACGCATTGCTATATTGTGTTAGATGGGTTTTTTTTACAAGAAATCGTTTAGTAGGCCATTATTGCGTTGCTTGAATAAACAAGAGTCACAAGATATTTTGTAAGAATTACGTGATGGGGAGGGTTCAGCATATTATGGGTTCAAGGCATTAACACGTCGAGTTTTGTTGGCACGGTATTATTGGCCTTCGATCATGAACGATGCTAAGTGTTTAGTTCAAGGTTGTGATACTTGTCAACATTTCGCCAATTATATTCACAAACTTGTAGTTCCGCTTATGTCCATTACCGAAGTCATCCCTTTCGATACATGGGGAATAGATCTAGTGGGACCATTACCCATGGCTTCTACAGGACGCTAGATGATTATTGTGGCGGTGGACTATTTTTCGAAAGGGGCAGAGGCTAAACATTATGTTGAAAAAAACCAAAGATATTATTAAGTTCATTGTGAACAGTATGTGTTGCCTCTTTAGGGTACCGCAAACAATTACCAAGGATAATGGTCCTCAAATTAACAATAGAGAAATGGCTTCTTTTTGTTTGCGAGGGGAATAACACAATGTTTTTCAACACATTTTCATCCCCAAGAAAATGGTCACGTAGATGTGACAAATAGATCTATTTTGGAAGGGTTTGATGAATACTTTAACAGGTGTTGCAGGAAAATGGCCTAATTATTTGTAAGAGGTATTGTGGGCTTATCGTAGAACTCCTAAAAATACTACTCAAGGAACGCCTTTTGTCTTGGTATATGGTATGGATATTGTTAGTCCTGCAGAGTTACTTTACCTTCTTATTTAGTACTTTAATATTCGAAAGAGGTGAATGAAGAAGCGAAAAGAACAGATTTAGACTTGATTGAGGAAAAAAGAGCTAGAGCTCATCCGAATATAATTCATTATCAGACTTTTATGAGGAGTAGATATAATTCGAAGGTAAGGAGAGATTCTAAAGTCGGCGATAAAGTTATAAGGAAGGTATTCCTCCATACTAAGGAAAAGAGTCTCAGCAAGATGACCCATAATGGGGAGGGTCCCTATGTGGTTGTGGAAAGAATAAAACCGGGTTTTTATCGCCTTTGTGACGAGCACCAGAGGATGCTTCAACATCTTTGAAATATACAACATCTAAAATTGTATTGGGATTAATTACTTGTTTTGAATATTTTTCAATAATTTGCAAACTCTTTCCTACCATGTTGGCACAATGAGGTTTTAATGAGGTGTTATGTAAATATTCGATATTATTAATAAAACTCTTTTTTGGCCAATGGTGGTTTAATTATAATTATTTATATTATTTTAGTTATTAGTCAAAGACTGATCATCTTTAAAGTTGACCACGAATAACTATTATGAAGTGTTATATACACTTTTCGAAAAAACGCACTACCATTTCGAAGTGTTATGTTCTTGAAACGCACTACCATTTTTGAAGTGCTAAGATGCTACGTTCTCTTAAACACGATTTGTGTTAAAGGTGTGAAATTCGAATTTTCACTGTAATGAATATAATTGTTCGAAGTAAACATGCCTTATAAATGAAAAATAATGAAAATATTAAGAGAAATAAAATATTATTTCTTTAAGACGATGACACATAAAAACTGTTTACGCTAGCTCAAATAGCATTCAACAAAGTCAATTCATCGTACAACAATTGGATGACAAATACAAAAAAGGAGAAATCAAAGTTATTTCTCGTCGGAATCTTCTTCGGTAGATTCCTCTTGGTCAGAAGCATTGTCTTCAGATTCCGCCTATTCGGATGAAAAAGTGAGAAAAATATCAAAGGCTTCGCTGAGACGATTTTCAATGGGAATGAGTTCCCAAAAGTTTGAAAGATCAACCTTTGAAGATGAAGCATAAATTTCACGAAGAAATTTTACAGTCTTTTGCTCCCCGGTGATTTTGATGGCTGCTAGCATGTCCTTCCCACATTCTTTTTTGCAAGAGCCACATTAAGTTTATTCTCTTCATCGAACTGAATCTTGAGAGTATTCATGTCTTCTTTTAACATTTTCTTCTCATATTCACTCTTGTTTAGTGAAAGTTGAAGAGTAGAGTAATTTTGCTTCTCCTCAGATAACTCTTGAGCATTTTAAATTTGAGCTGTTATATATTGTTTTTCTGAGAAATATTAAACTATTCTTTCTCATTTTTCTGCATAGCCTGGATATGATTTTTAAGATAGATGATTCCTCTGATGAATTCTAATATGGGAGATTGAAATCCATGAAATTTCTTCTCCACAGTATCACCGAATATTTCCCTCACCGCTTTCTCAGCAGCAATAACATAATTTTCGCGAACCATTTCCTTCACTATGCTCTCTAAATGGCCTCGGGTAGACTCAACTTCTTGGCATTATTTTTGTACTGCAGCACCAAGGTTAGTAAATGGTTGGAGTGCAAGTGCAACGTCTTCAGATGGATCTTTGGTAGGTATAAATATTGGACTAGGATAAGGCATAATAGCGGAGGAAAATAAAAGCAAAGAGATCTCTAGCAAAGTTACATAAGGAAGAACAAGAGCAGGTATTTCACCATAATGTTGTAGTTGGTCTTGAATCCCTTGAATGTATGTATCTTCATCTCTGACAAGCTCTTGAGATTGGTCGATGTTGATGAAGCTATCAGGATCAAAGTGATCGTCTCCTCGATCATTATCTGCGATAATCTCTCCTAGTTGATTACCATTTTCTTCATTATTAGCTTCTTTTTGTTGATCTTCCACCACAATGATTTCATCAGCTTCGGAAGACACCAACTCTTGAGCAGTTTGTAGAACTTTATTTTTTGCCTTTTTTGTGGAGTCGTTTTATATGTGATATTCGTTTTCTTTGAAGCAGTTGTCTTCTTTCTTTTGGGGGAAGGCTCAACCTCTTCTCTTTCTTCGATAGTGGGGAGGTTTTTTTCTGGCACCTTCCTTTTTGACTTTTGTTGCAGCGTCAGAATTTCTTATGGGCTAGCACCATATGTGCTAACTGTTTTTTTATTCTTTTTCCCTTTCTTCTTTGAGGGAAGATGATTTTATGACATATTCCAAACTGGAAGAAACACTTTACCATCAGGCGCCATTAGTCTCTTCAGTTCAAGAATTGGGTTTGGAGGCCCCATCAGATTTTTTAGAAAATCAGCGCACAGTGTGATACGCCACAAGTAGTTGTTGATAAAACTAATGGGCAAGAAAGTTGAGTGGAACCCATTGCCCCACTCTTTTTCCGCCCATGTTGCCAGCTTTGAAAAAATATCTTTAGCATCTTTTTGGCGAATCTTATACAGCCTCATAATTTCTAGGATACAATGCAAAAAATAAGCAAACGAATAAAATAACATAATTAAAACAATAAACAAAAAGAGAAGCATCTCACTGTTACTCCTCCAGACGAGTTTGAGTCTTGATGGGTTCTCGTCAGAAATTTCCTTTCCATTTTCCCATGCCCCTGATATGAAGAAATTTTTTTGTTTCCAAAACTTGTGAGCTCGAGTAGTTCATCGACTATTTGGAGATCATCTTCAAGTGTGAGATAGTAGAACTGTAAGATATGGCCCTTCAAAAGTTTGGTCAGAGCGATGATATATTGGATATACGGAGGAATTCTGGCAAGTCTGGAAGCCATGATAATTGATAGAAGGGTGAACCATTGGTTGGGAGTAGCTTGAGTCGGACAGAAGTCAAGGAGTTCACAATATTCTACAATCATTGGGTATAATGGAAACCGAAGACCCGAGTTGATAATTTATGGGTACACTATTAGCTCATCCTTTCCACATTGAAGTGAAGTATCTTCTTTTTTTGAAGCCAAAGCACAATGTTAACTGGCATTCCCCATTACTTTTGTAAGGATGCAGCCTGATACTCTAGATAATAAATGTACAACATATTTTTAGTGCCAATATATATTCGGGGTTGAGAGGTCTTAAGTTCTCACCAACTGAACCATCCGTTCAGAGAGTTCAACAGGAACTTTCGTTTTCCATCTCCTTGGTGCTTTTGTTTTGGAAACACCCTACATTGTCTGTTCCCTTCGAAGCATCATCTTCTGTATCAATCTCGACATTCGATTATGTAGCTTCAGAATCAATTTTCGCTTCAAATACCTCATCTACAAGTCGAGGTGGATTAGTATTCTATGTTGGTTCTCAGTTATTATTTCTTGAGGGATTTTGTTCAGATTTTGCAGTTATCTCAACAACTTCCCTCGGGGGAAGAGAAGATGATGTAGGATTCGAAGTGTGTTCAACATCATCGCTCATAACTATGAAAGTTTTTCTTTTAAGGGTTTGAGGAAGTTGATTTTTTAAATAAAGTGGAAGGGTTTCGTTGTGCAATGGACGAGAGGATTCAACATTAAATGGAGAAGGAGTTTTGATGATCTAATTGAAAAGATGTGGTTTGGGTTACTTTGTGATTGATTCAAGGTGATGATCTAACTAGATATGGTGAAATTCGAGGCGTGTTCAAGTTTTGGATGATTAGATTCTTCAAGAAGCGAAGAAGTTGAAAAGGCATGAGGAGTTCGATTCGGATCAAAGTTACCGTAATGCATTGTCACTGTGGATAACCCCTGAGGGCCGTTGCTTATCAATCTAGTTGCTTTATATTCATCTCCTCTTTCACATATGCAGAAGTAGTCGTATGATCCAAAGTGAGGTTTCTGTTAATCTGACGAGGATGAATTTCTGGGTTTTTTGGCTTTTGGATTTTTAGCTTTTGGATGCTTTCTCATAAACAAACTTAAAATACGAGAGGTGGATTTAAGTTTTCCAGTGAAGATAGCTTAAAACTTGAATACTCAGAGAAAGGTAGCTAAGAAATCTCAAGTAACCACGGACTAGCACCTTATGAGAATACAACGCGACTTTTTACTTCATTAATCAAGACTATTTCAGTCATCTATGACAGGACCAAAGATAGGACGTGATATCTCCCCCCACCCCCCCACCCCTTCGTACTATGAGCGCCCCTAGGCATACGCGTTCGATCATGCTTTTCTTTTCTTATCACAATGATGTGATATCCCCCCCCCCTCGTACTATGAGCGTCTCCTCCAATTTGTTAAACAGCGAGATCATTATCGCCAGAACTAAGAAAAAGATAAGACTCATCCAGAAAATGACGAGGCCCGTTGGGAATACAAGAGGGTTGGCAAAGGAAAGTAATTATGGTTGTTTATGATTTCAGGGAAACTTAACAGGCGACGACAAGCAATCCTAGAAGAGGGTTAAGGCTGACCATGAGGTGACGTAGCTGAGGGATATTCTTACTATAATTACTGTGACCTAGTAACCGACCTCACTTTCCATGACTATGATTTACGAGGGATGGTTACCCTCTACGATGATGTTTTGACTGTCAACCTGGACACTTGATGAGTTATGCTAACCAGGGTTTTGGCCGATGCGGTAACTCAACCAATATAATCTTCAAAGCAAGCTACGATTGAATATTAGAGGTCCCACCGTACAAATCAACCCAGCGCACCTTGGTAGGATATGAGGGAAAATTATCTCATGGTTAAAGTTGGCCACAAGGCTACTAATAAGAAAGTTAAGACACTGTTTATGATTTCCAATGCCCCAATATATTACCATGCTATTATTGGATGACCATGGCTGCATCAGATTGAGGCTAATCTTTGTACTTTGAGGCAATGCATCAACTACCTAGTCCGAAACTCGATCAGTATCATAAGGGGGAGCCAACGAACAGCCAGAACCTGTTATGCAGTGGTTGCCGACCCCACCAAACCTCTGCGATAGAAACTAACCAGCAAGAAGGAGCGAGACCGACCAAACAACAACACCCTCTCGCCAAACCCAATGGATGATCCCAGAGAAAGAGAACGAGCAAATAACACAAATGGAGATGAAAACGACAAACTTGTAACTGAAGGCGCAACCAACGAATAGGTAACAATTAAATTTTGTTTTTAGAAGTTCTTTGCTAAGTTTATTACAAAAAAACTTGGATATTTTTGCATGAAATGATAGTGATATGTCATGGGTAAAAATCTCGGTAATTTTCCATGAGCTAGCAATAGATAAATATGCTAAACCCGTCAGACAAAAATGTCGGTCATTCTCAATAGAAAAACAAAAAGCCTTCATCAATGAAGTAGATAGTCTATTTAGGCTTGGGCACATACGACGCGTCCGGTATCCAAACTGGGTGGCAAACACTGTGTTGGTAAAAATGAAAAAAGAGTAGTGCTGCATGTGCGTCGATTCACCGAGCTGAATCAAGCATGCCCTAAAAATGCCTTCCCCTTACCCCGTATTGATCAGTTAGTTGCCTGAGCGTCAGGTTGTGAATATTTATCGTTCATGGACGCATACTCAGGCTATAATCAAATTCGTTTGCACATAAAGGACAAAGAGCATACAACATTCCACACTGAGCGGAGGGTTATACTGTTACGTGATGCCTTTCAAATTGAAGAATACAGGGTCTACATATGAAATCCTCATCGAGCAAATCTTCAAAGATCAATAAGAACACTACATGGAAGCGTATATCAATGATATAATCGTCAAAACCAATACAGTTGAGCAATAGTAGGAAGTACTGAATAATGTTTTTGCCGTCCTGCGTAAGTTTAATCTCAAGCCGAATCCGGTTAAATGATCATTTGGGGTTCGTATGGATAAAATATTGTGCTACGTTGTCATCAAAAGAATGATTGTAGCGGACCTTGTTCAATACCTAATGGGGCACCTCACAAGAAGTTCAATGCCTAACAGCAAAGAAGTTCAATGCCTAACAGCAAAGAAGTTCAATGCCTAACGGGCGCCTCGCATGCCTATCTCGTTTCATTTCGAGGGCATCGGATAAGAGCCATCCTTTCCTTGACGTACTATGGGGTGTGAAGAAGTTTGCATGAAACAATGATTGTAATTTGGATTTTGTAGCACTTAAAAATTATCCCACGTCAGTAAAAACAATCTCCGCTTCTATGACAGGTCAACCCTTATTCCTATATCTATCTCTGTTTCTTTTTTAGTCAGTGTTGTGCTAGTTCAAGAACCCAACGACATCCAACATCCAATATATTACACGAGCAAGACTCTAGTAGACGTAAAGACTCACTATCTTAATATGGAAAAACTAGCATTATGACTTGTGGTTTCTGCTTGCAAGATGCAACCCTACTTTTAAGGTCATCTATTACCAAACGGACATCATTCCCCATAAAGAATGTATTGCAGAGGCCCGATATCTTTGGCTGCCTAACCAAATGGTCCATCAAGATAGAAAAGTATGATATCAAATTTGAGTCATGCATCGCGATCAAGAAACAAGCCATAACCTATTTTAACATAAAATTCTCCATACTCCGCAGTGAACCTAACCTGGCCGAACTCTCACCCGGTAAATCTGGCATGAAATATGTTATTAAAACCGAGGGAGCTTCGAGTACTTCAGTGGCGGTTCCAGTAGAATGATGAAACTACATACAAGGGAAGAAATCTGACAAACAATTTATGTTAACTTCCCAGTGAAAAATAATACGGCAGAGAATGAGACAGTCATTGGAGGTATGAAGTTAGCTCATATATGTGGAGCTCAGGTGCTCAGAATCCGATTTGATTTACAGTTGTTCATCAACCAAGATAAGGGAACCTACAACGCCAAAAAGAAGGTATTCGCAGTTACATAACTGCTTTGAAATAACATGAGTCTAAATTCCAGACATTCTTTTATGAACAGGTCCCTTGCTTCGACAAATCCGCATTCGATGCCTTAATCAAAGTAACAGCCTCAGGAGAACATCCACTAGTGATAATACAAAACCACCCCACTACTGAAACACCCATGCCCAAAGAAAGCATATGTATCTTCTAGACCACGACTGACTCGCGATAACCTTACTTACTGTACATTGGCGACGACACTCTCCCTGCAGATAAAGCAACGGCTAGGGCGCTGCAGCTGCGCGCCACTAAATATGGCGTACTGGATAACATTCTCTACCAAATAAGTGAAACATGAACGTTGCTACACTGTTTAGGTCAAGAAGAAGCTAGCAAAAATCGACATGGCTTACATTCGGCCGATGCAAGAGTGCATTATGGTTATCGTAGTCTCATCCGACGATTTCTCCTAGCAGGCTATTACTGGCCTGAGCTGGCTGACGATGCGAAATGCATAATCCAAAACTGCCACCCTTGTCAACAATTAACTAACACTCGCCACCTGCCAAGCGAGTCGATGAGTTCTAATCCGATATCACGCCCTTTTGATAAATGGGGCATCAATTTAGTCGGCCTATTGTCAATGGAGAATGTGAAGCGCAGATTTTTAGTAATGGTTGTGGACTACTTTACCAAGTAGGTTAAAGCCAAATCCCACTCTCGTACCCAAGCTCAAAAGATCTATGTATTGATACATCACCAGATACTCACCCAGTTTAGTACTCCCCGTATGCTGATAATAGACAACGACCCCTAAATCCAAAATTACATCGTACCAATAATCTATTAGTAACGTAGCACCAAACAACATTTCTCCACTCTGTACTACTCTTAATAAAATATATAGTTTAAGGTGACTAATACGACGATGTTAGATGACATCAAAACGAAGATGAAGGGTGCCAAAGGGAAGTGGTCTCATAAACTCTCTAAGGTACCATGGGCTTACCGCACCACCTCACGCATAAAAACTTGAGAAACTTCATTTGCGCTTGTTTACGGTATAGAGGCGGTGGTAACTGAGGGAATCATCATCCCAAGCCATAGAGCCGCCAAGTACTCCGAGTTTTCCAATGAAATTGATTGAGTTATCAGCATCTATCTTATCGAGGAGCACCGATCAAGCATGAGTGCGCACAAAGCATTCCAAAAGTATGATTATGGGACATTTCAAATCATGATTGTGACTACATGCTCTCCAAGATTGTGACCTCCTTATGAAGAAAATATTTCAAGGCTTAGGTAATAAAGGTATTGGAAAGTTAGGCTCCTACCACCTTGCTGACACAGACGGTCATGCTCCTCAAAAATTCTTGGAATATAAGTCATTGAAAGTTGAATCACCAAGCCATGTAATTTAATGATGCACTCGTTTCCCTTCTGATGGCGCATATGGGTTTTTTAACGAGGCATCAGACTACATTTACTTCAATGAAATGGTATTACTTTCGCGAATTAATGCGTTTTTCATACCACTCCACCTCCTTACAAAGTGTGAATGGGTCACTGACCATGCGCGGTCTATGAAACGGGCCATACTGTGTTCGGACCAATTGAGTCCAATAATACAAACAGGCTAAGTGGCCATACCCATTGAGGCTACGTAAGGGGCCACACTGTGCCCAATACCTTGTAGCGGTATTAATATGCGATTTTTTAATACAGTAAGCCTATAATGGCCACGCAAAAGGCTGAATCGATCTCTCCCGCGAAAAAACGTAGGGGGTATGCCCTTCCAAGGCCACACGATGAGCCATACTAAGTCCGATTTTGTAAAGAAATGTTAAGTCACCAAATACCAAATGTTTAACAAACACATTAATATCCCATCTGATAATTTATAACCATTATTTACTTCAATCGCTACTAAACATATTGATTAACAAAACATTAGAAAAATATTGTTTCATACATACAAAACAGTATCACCACCATCAACACTAGAGAAATGGTCCATGCTTTGTTACGCCAGCTACAACAATAGTATCAATGGACATTCCGGTCAACACTTCCTTTGCCCCCAATGCATCAAAATTGGAGACACATGCCTCCGACGTCTCGACAGTAGGATTTGTAGCTGCTACGATGGTACCCTCCAAGTTCAGCTGCTCAACCGGTGGTGCAAATTTCTTGAACGACCCCAATACCATCCCAAAGTTCAGTTTCAGAAATTCCAAAACAGTTTTCCACTGGTTCTTTTCTATCAATTGCATCGTCTCCTCTATGACTTGGTCCTCCCGGTCTTCTACATCCTGCTCTGCTTTTTTCAGCAACTCCAACCTATGTTGATCATTATCTACTTTAGCCTCCCTAATGGCCACATTTAGATTGTCATTCTTTACAGTCAGCTCAACTATCATTTCAGACTGATCTTCTACCCTTTTAGCATGGGCCATATTTTACATTAGCAGGCCGACACTTTGAGATATTAACCTATCGTTCTTCTTCATTAGATTGTTGTTTTGCGCAGGCAATAAGTCACTTCCATTGACTAGTTCCATGCATTTATTTTGGCAATAATCGCGTTCATCGACGACAGAGAACATTTCGTGCACAGCTCGTCATTCTCGCGCAAAACTTCCTCATGATAAGTCCTCGTTGACTCGTAAGAATTCTTAAACCTGGCTACCTCTATGGTCAGACGTCGAACTGAGCCAAATAATAGGGCTTCTAGATTCCACTTCTCCATTGTTTGATAATCAACTGACGACATATATCGCTAAGATAACATGACAGAGTTATGATGATTCTACATACACATATGCATAAGTATTATTTCACATTTGGAGATTATAAGGAATGAATTAATATGTATTTGTTAAGGCTCACCTTGATGCTAACTCAAGTTGTCGTTGTAGAATCTTGCTCATGGACATATTGTCATAAAGCAACAATTCTAAGTAGCGCTTTGATTATTCCAACATAAGTAGCGGTGGGCGGGGCATCGTCATAACCACATGAGGAATCTCCTCAGTCACTATAGCACAACGAGCGGCCTCACCAACCCGTCCTTTCTTTGGCATGAGGCCAAGCTTCATAATGTTCACATATGACGAATCAGAACATTTTCCTTTCACAAAGTCTTCCATACGCTGAGCTAACCCGTCATGTAGCATTTTCTTCTTAACCGATATATCATCATATCCATCCACTTTCTTTGATCCATCACCATCTTCGATTCCTCTATCACGATCACCTCAGGCGCATTGCCCGTCTATTTTAATGCCTTCGGAAACTACGTCTCCTAATCTATCGTATCAATTAAACCCTCATCTGCTTCATCATTATCATCAACCAACATCATCTTACGTTGTGATATTGATATAGCACTAAGTATGACATGATACCATTTTAGTGGATGACACACATCATCGTCAGTTTTCTCATCATCTTCGCGGGGATATCAACAACTATATTTAACCCCCTCTTATCCCGATTGCGTGCAGTCGTCTTCTTGGTGACTATTCTCTTCAACATCTTAAATAGTGAGCATCTCATCTTGATTCTTATTCTTTTTCTCGAGAGGGCGAAAACTATTCTGTCTCTCTCACATTAAAACTCTAAAGAACCATCAATCTAATACATGTACCGATACGGTCTTGATATATTTTTTCCATCAAAACCCACAGCCGGTCCTTTGTCGCCATCTCCCCACTGTGTGTCATCTTCACTTGACCGTCCTCTGCGATCTCCAACTCTTGCACATGCCACAACATAGACCTAAGATAATTCATGTGTGTAAACACACGAGACACTTCCAAGCCCCACATTACGGTGGTAGCCGCCTACAAACTGAGCAACAGATTTATTGTTCTTCTGGCAACCCTTTCCTACACCATTTTTGGTATTTTCCTTCAGCTACAAGAACAAATTACAGTTCAAAGGGTGTCACCAAAGAAATATAAACATATTAACTACATAACATTTAATCATTACACTTAGACATCCACCACTTCTCCAATTGAAGATTCATAACACACCTCTCGTCCTCCCAGTTCCCAGAAACAAACACGAATGTATGTCTCCAGTTCTTATCCGATATATGTAAATTCACCAAACTTCTATGGAGAGCGGACTAGTTTGGAAAAATCAACTATGGCTAAGAAATTTGCTAGACACATAAGAATATTTAGCACTTTAGAACTCAGAGTCATTCTAGGGAATATGTTTATAAAACTAAAAAAGTCACGAATAAATGAGGGTAAGGGCAGGTTAAGACCCCAATAAAAAATGGTCGTGTACAAACACATTTCATTCTTCCAGGCCTCATAAGGTTGTTCTCCTGAAATCGACACCCTCACTATGACACACTAGGGATACCATACCTAATACTAAATTTGTGAAGACCATATTTAGTAAAATACTCATATTTGGGTGTCATCATCGAAAAGTACTCTTCCATAAAGGAATGACTTTCGAACTCCGATTATGTGCCATCACCAGCGATGTTACCGACTTTTTATTTCTTCTTACCACCCTTTTTAGCACCATTTGAATCGATTGAGTGACTGCAATGATCGAAATACGGTTATCAGAGGAAACTAATAGTCAAGTTAGTCTACATCGAACAGAGCTACCGACGGCTGGTTATTCAAGGTAATCGACCAAGTGTAAGCAAGACTATTTAAGTGGTCTCTAGATAAACCTAACACCGACCCCATAGCACTCTACACAGATAAAAGTATAAACAGTTTAAGTGTCTAATATTACATTTTATTACAGGCAACATCTACAGTCAATATCGATTTCGAGGATTTGTGTTTCAAACAAAACAAAAGGGTTTTCTTCTCTAGAAAGGGAATGCCCAAATACCTAAATGAATTATAAATTAACTCGAAATTGATATAGTTTGAAGATTGGTTCGACAATCCACTAATTAAAGTTACACACTTTGCAAGAATCGAAACGGCATAATCTTACATTCTCCATAGCCTATCGTTGTGTCAGATCCACCAGAACGCACGCGCCGCCCAGTAACGACACATGTTATCATAATGCTGACATTCTATCACATCGATACCTCGATACCTGACACGCTAAACCACTAGACCACATTGCGGATTATGGGTCTGATTCTTCACATATGTTTTGCCAAATTTATTTATTCTATTTAGTATCATTTTCAAACCTACTCATAGACTAGGGTGAGTTTTGATGAAGTCTCCATTATCGAAATAGATGATATTGGACAAAATGTAGTTGTATAGTATAACAAACCCAGCCACACACGGAAACATTGGTAAAACGACTAATATTACAATTGAATAAGTAAAATTCTTGTAAATTCAATGAGGACGTACAGTGATCCAATCAATGATCGATGTGTTACGGAAATATAAATGGCAAGATAAAATTCTATACATACATATACATGTCTTAACTGCGGGAGGTTCTGGTATATATACTTAGACTATAGAAAATTAACGAAAACATTAGAATCAAACTGATTAGGTTATAAAAATTCTAAAAGCATACCTTAAAAAAATAACTATAATTAATATTCCCTTATGGTATTTTGATAATGTACGAAACAATAATATGTTAATTAATAATAAATTATTTTAAGATATAAATAAATATATTAGCCGCGAATGGTATAGTAAAATGAAAATGGAACATTAACTCTTCAACCAAACCCGATATATTTAATGATATGATTTTACACATAAACAAGTAAATATATGATTAAAAATGAAAAGAGATTATTGTTTTTCAAAAACTTATACAATATTTATAAGGATAATTTTGAAAAAATATAACATAGTTTTAAATAAAATATAAAAAAAATCATTGTTTACTAAACTTAGTATGAACATAAAAAATTAGTATAAGAGAACGACAATTTATTATTAACCATTATAATTTCAAGTCGATTCAAGACAGACCATCGACCTCTCTAACCTTTAATCAATTCTATAAATAACATGCTCATTAATCAACCTCGATTCTAGATAAGTTTATCTTATATTTTATTGCACGAGTCCATCAAAAAATATTTTTTTATATTAAAGAAACAAATCAGCATATGTATCTCAATATAATTTATGTAATATATTCATATATACAAATACATTAATATCACGTAATTAATTATATAATGAGGAACCCATCTCCATATAAGAAGTTATAGTTTCCTTCTATAAAGTAACATTTGTATAAATAAGTTACGAATCATTGTGTCTTCTCTATGTATATTAATTTTTATTTCATTTCATTTAGCATTCATTTTTAGTAAATACACACATGGGCCATAAATGTTTGGTCAAGTCCATCCAAACTCTAACATGCCCTTCCCCAAGAATATCAATATTCGTTTGTACCATATAAGATATGCGAGTGCCATCATATTTCAAAATATTAAAGGAATTAAATGAAAAATACAACAAAAACAAAACCCATGTGGTTAAAATAAAAAATTCTTGTGTTTGTGTGAGTAAGTAGAACTTTATTTAATAAAAACCCAAAAATTTAGGTTAGATACAATAGGCGCAAAAATTAGTTTTGAAGCACCAAAACTTATAACATACCAAAACCAAATTTCAAAGAAATCAAAAGGAGTTTCAACTCCATCTTCAGAAGAACCAATCAATTCCCTCTTCCAGATCATGAATTCATTGATGAATCATATCCCATGACATGGAAACAACAACAAACAGGGTAACGATTTAATCAGTGCTAAGGTACCACAGACCTAAGCTTTCTAGGAATATGATGGCAGAAAGCTCACGAGGAGCATTGCCATGATAGAAGTACTTACTTTTCTTATTTCTCAAAGTGAACTTGGCAATCCAATCAGAAGTTTGATTATGCTTTCTCGATATATGTCGTAGCACCATGTTTGAGTGAATGAGACTTCGACAAATCTTGATGATAGGAGACAGATACCAAGAAAGTTTTCCCTCAGCAAGAAGACTGATTAACATCAAGCTATCGGATTCTATATCCAAGTTAGTCAGACTGTGCTGCTTAGAGAGTATTAAACTTTCGAGAAGGGCTTTGATTTCAGTAGTTAACGGCGTGGATTTTCCAAACAGAACTCCAATAGCGTGAAGAGCGTCTCCATTGTGATTTCTGATCAGTGCGCTTCCACTAGCTTCACCGTCTCGATTGCGGGCTCCATCAACATTCAGCTTCAACCTTCCAGCTGCTGGGGCGATCCATTTGAAGTACGTAAGAGCTTTCTTTCTGTTGAAGACAAAGTTGCAACCTAAAGAAATACCTGCACCCAAAGCTTTAGACCAGTGTTTACTGGTCAAATTATTAGACGTGTCTATAGCTAGTACCATATTTATAACTAAGTCAATAGCTCTTTGAACAGAATCATGATATCCTTTGAATTTAGAATTGTTTCGATTTTTCTAAATAATCCAACAAATTGCTTGAGGAATCAGATGAGTAATGTGGAACTTATTTTTAGAAAACCAAAACCAGGCTCTAATCATATGGGTTAGAACCATGAAGCGGCCGATTTTGATATTGAAAAGGTTAGCAAAATAGTTCCAGATTTGCCAAGCAAAGCAACAACTAATGAAGAGGTGATTTTTCTCTTCACAGTTGCTGCAAAATTGACATTTTGACACAATCGCAAATCGTCTTTTTATAAGAACACCGTCAATAGGAATGTAGTTGTTTATTAATTTCCAGCAGAGAAATGATAACTTCCTGGGTATTTTGATGTTCCAGATCTTTCTATACAGACTAGAAGAGTTGTGTTGATTTCTGATGTTTGTCCAAGTAACGTTAGTGTTGAAGTCATTTTTATTTGTTTGCTTCCAAACCATTTGATCATCCATGTTCTGATTCACTTTGTATTTGGTAATGTGATTCATTCTGTCTTGAGTTAAGAAAGAGCTCATAAAATTAGTGTCCCATTGGTTGTCTCTCTAAAAAGAGTTAACCTTAGCACTGAGAAACCAGTTGTTTTCAGAAGAATTGAGATGATTTATCAGAGGAGGAAGATTGTGCCAGTCCTCGAGCCAGAAATCCATGTTTCCTCGACCTAGAATCCATTTAATGTTGTCTTCAAAAGTAGTTCTAATGCCTGTTAATCGTTTCCAAATCAAAGAGTCAGTTGTTTCAACTTTAGCTTTAATAGGGTGGTTCTCAATACAATATATATTATGAGTTATGTTGGCCCAAAGACACTTGTTGATTCTGAAAATGTATCATAACTTTTAAGAGAATGTGAGTTGAATGTCCTTCAAGCTTTTGAAGTTCAACCCACCTTCTTTAAAAGGCTTACAGAGATACTCCCAAGAGGCCCAATGTATAGCATTTTTAGAGAAGTTAGTTCTCCACAAAAACTTGTTAAAAGTAGCCTCAATTCTGTTAAGAATTGTTTTGGTTAATCAAGCTGTTTTGCATCCAATAAATACTATTGGATGTAACACAGAAGATATCAATGTCCTCCTGCCAGCAAAAGATAAATGGTTTGAGTCCCACAAGTTAATTTTGTCTTTTATTTTGTTAAGTAAGGGGTAGAAGTTCTTCCCTTTATTGTTGTCACTTAGCGTAATTCCAAAATAAGTCGTAGGTAGAGTGTCTACGTTAAAAAAATCGTAAGAATATTGACATTGTTGAGCCTAGACTGATGAGTCCTTTCTGATATTATCAGCTTTGTTTTGTCTTTATTAATAGCTTGTCCATAAACTCGCTGATAGTCACCCTAGAAGTTGTTGAGAGTAGCTATTGTGGATGCCTGACTGTTAGTGAAGATTAGCACATCATCTGCAAATCCAATACAAGGAACCAGGTAATTTGTTCTTGTAGCATATTGAAGGCTCTTATTAGAATATAATAGCTTATACATACCCCTTGAGAGCACTTTCTCAGCAAGAATAAAAAGGCCAGGAGACAGAGGATCTTTTTTCCTTAATCCTTTCTTCCGAGGAAAGTAGCCTTTAACAGTCCCATTAATGAGGATTGAAATATTGACATTAGAAATCATCTCGTTTAAAATGTTGATGAACTCAGAAGAGAAACCCAAGCTGGAAAGGACTTTGATTATAAAAGCATGAGACATCCTGTTAAATGTTTTTCACATGTCAAGCTTGATCAAAACATTTCCAGTTTTAGGCTTACGATTGATATCATGAACCAGCTCTTTAGCCAACATAATGTTTGCATGAATAAGAGGATTCTTAACAAAAGCGCCTTGATAGTTAGAAATAAGATTTGGGAGAATAAGAGCTAATATTTTGTTAATAAGGCCTGAAATGATTCTGTTAAAGAGGGTACAAAGGCTTATAGGTCTATAGTTAGACCAATTGATAGGGTTGGAATTGTTAGAGATTAGACAAATGCTAGTTGCGAAAAAACCCTTAGGAATATAGTCACCCTTAAGGTATGAATTTAATGCATTGCAAAGGTCAGTACTAATGTGCCAACACTTTTTATAAAACAAAGTGTTAAAACCATCAAGACCGGAAGCACTATCTTGTTTCATGTTAATGATGATCTGCCAAACTTCCTCTTTAGTGGTAGACTTAAGCAGAGGTTCGTTGTCCTCATAAGTGACACATCTAGGGATGTTGTTGAAAATTGAGTCATGCATTAAAGAGTCTTCTTCTAATTTGCTAAGAGGATTAGCTAAAGAATTTTTAAAAACGTTTTCAGCAAAGGTACCAATATCACTGAGGTTGTGAATCTATTTTCCATTGTATTTGATGCCTTTGAATGAGTTGATTTTCCGTTTATTTGAAACATAAGAATGATATAACTTGTTATTTCCATCACCCTCATTGAGCCAGTTATTGTAACACCTTTGCTTCCAATAACTTTATTTATTTTTGAGAGCTTTAATGTGAATGCTTTTAGCTTTGGAGAGATTTGAATTAGATAACTGACTATTATTGGTCTAATGAAGAATCTCTAGATTCCTAACATCCTCAACAGTCTACTTGACTGTGTCGAAAATATTTCCAAACTTCTTTATTTTATAATCCTTAAGGCAGGATTTAAGGCGTCTCAGTTTATACCAGAAGACTAGGTCGTGGTTTCCTTGCAAGTAAGACCCCAATTATGTTCCACAGTTCTTAAAAAGTATCATCATTAGTCCAAGCGTTAAGAAATTTAAAACTCTTTTTATTGATGTTATATTGATCCATTGAAATACAGTTAGAGGTGATTAGTAAAGGGGCATGATCAGAAGAAGTTAAAAGTGTTGAACCATTCCTTATTAACTAAAGCTCTATCGAGTCTTTTCTAGCGTTTATTTCTGTACCAAGTATATCTAGACCCAATGTACCCAGCATCTTCAAGATTGCAAGTTTTAATAGTGTCGTTGAAGTTCTCCATACTGATATAATCATTAGTAGTGCATCCAAGCTGGTCTTTAGAAAATGTAGTAGCATTATAGTCCCCAGCAGAATTCTAGGGTCTGTTAGTATTAGATAGAGACTTAAGATTATCTCAGAGAACTACTCTTTGAAGTCTAAGGTTTTTCGCATATATAGAAGTGAAATCAAAGTTGTTCTTCACCCTAGGGTAAGTAACATTCATGTGCAAAAACTTGTCATGATCAGAAACAATGTTGATCTCAATATCATAATCCCAAAAAAACCCCACTTTATTAGCCTTGTTAGTAGCAAATTTATTGTAACTCAGAGTATAAGAAATATTACCAATTTTATCAAAAGAAGCTATGGGTTCTTGAATGGCTAGCACTTTGATTTTTTCATCTTTGATTATAGAAAACAGCCTAGTCAAGGTAGGCTTGTTGTTGATGCCTCTAACATTCCAACTAAACATCCTTATCATTATCAGATAATGATTTTTGATGCTTTTTGTTCTCTTTTTATATTAGAGAATGGATCATAAAATCTTATTTCTGTTTCTTTTTTCTGCAGATTTTAACTTGCTACTGAAGATAGAGTTAAAATCTGGGTCAGTATCTGTGTCAATGTGATGTTTCTTTGGTGTATTTTTGCTACTTCCAATGTTATCACCATCAAGGGATCTACTATAATTCTTTTCTTGAAGATTACTTTGGGTATCGAGTTGATGAAAAGATTCAATGATCTCTATGTCCTCTCTGTCAGTAAAGTCCTTATTGTAATCGTTCCTCTGAGTTGTATTTTTATCCTGATCTTCATGGTTGTTACATTTTCTATTTTGATCTTGACAAGATTGCGTCTGCATTTCAGTATTCCTATTTTCATTGTCTCCATCGTTCTGGGTGATGATCGATTTCATTTTTCTTCTATAAAATTTGGCAAAAGTTTGAACGTGGTTTTCTTTATTGTCAGTCTTTTGTTGAGGCAGAGCAATTTCCAAGTTTCCTGAACTATGATCTTCGTCAGCCTTTAAACCTTCTTCTTCATTTGTGTTGATCTTTTTCTTACATTCAGAACTTTTATGGCCTAAATGATAACAAACCTCACAGTAGTGAGGCACTTTTTTATAACTTAATGATATCCAACAACCGTCATTCTCGCCAAACCAATCCACATACTGTATTTCAAAGGTTTGGTGATGTCAATTTCAACTTGAGCGTAACAAGCGTTGTTTCTGGTGGTTTGTGGAGCTGTTATTTTGTATGGAGTGCCAATCGTAGATGTCAGATCGTGTATAATCGAGGAATTATACAAGAATTCTGGTATTTTCTCAAAACGAACCCATATTAACGAGACATGGTTTTCATACTTTCTATTAAAGTTAGGATTCCATCTTAGTATTCGCATAGTCAGACTGTCAAAATTCTAAACATTTCTTGATCATATAGCGGTGATATCATCCTTCAAATTGAATTTTATGAGTATATGTCGCGAGTCAATGGTTTCATATCTGAAAGATCCTGAAAATTTGAATGAGTTTCAGAAATCCATTGATTAAGCTTCTTTTCGGAATGCCATTGCTGAACTTCAATATTAGAGTGATTCTCGACTGTTGAATCAAATGGTATTTGATTTATTTGCTGTATTAGACATATACATGATCCTCTGTTTCTTTAGTGAATTCTGGTTTAAGATCTTGATACAGAGGAAGAGTTCTGAGTTTAACAGCGTTGACGTAGCTTTTTTTTTTTTATCATTCCTTCATTAGATTTTGATGAAGGAAGATATGGGGATTCTGATATATTGTTAGATAAATGTATCGAGGCAGAGAACGCCAGCAATCGGGAGAGAAAAAAGAGCAAAAAGCATCACAGAACTCGCCAGCTCTTTATCGGAGGAAGGGCAGTTCTTGGAGCCTTTTTTCATCTATTCTCAACCCATCTGATAACATGATTACACTAAAAAAATCCGTTAATCAAAGTCTATATGAAAATCTAAAAATATTACTCCCTCCGTGCCTAATAATTGGTCTTCTGAAAAAATATTTTGATTCTAAATCTCGTCACACAATTACCAATACCAGTACGTGATTAATAATTATTTAATTTTATAATCAATTAAATTCAATTGTTATTTTATGTGGACGAAATTTTTATTATGCTCCAGTTTTTATAAATAATAAATAATAATAATTTTCTTAATAATTAGACTCCCTCCTTAAAAGTCTGTTAATATAAAACAGAGAATGGCCTGCAAAACTCATATAGCAAGTCCTATACATAATCAAAACAACAAATAAGATCCAAATAAAACTAAGAAATGATGATAATATAATATCTAATAAAAAATATTTAAACGATTTATTGAGCACTACAATCTCTAATAATTAGATATAAAACAAATTCTTGGTAATCGTATGTATATAAATCAAGCATATCTTTTGATAGGTGATATATAAAATTTGAAACATGATATTTTTTTTATTTCTGAATTATATAAATTAATATTTTTATATTTATTTATCGTATGTTATAACGTTAAATGTGTTAACGCGTTTTAAATATTTCTCTTATTTTTTAATAAGCGTACAAATATGATTTTAAGCAATATATATCATTAATATACTGTTGTATTTTGTTGTTTCATATTATTCTTATTATGTTCGTCTCGTTAATGTTCATTTTTTATCTCGTCTCGTCAATCCTATCCTGTTTTGTTTTTTCTCTACTCATTCTTTTACCGTTTTATATTTTTTTTATGACTCTCGTTCAGTAGGTTTTTATCGTCATCTCGTCAATGTCCACCTTACTGTGTACTTGCCTCGTACATCATGCAACGTACCTTTTTGTGAGTTTTTATTATGAAGTTATATCATTATACGGAATATACACTAATTATAGGGTAGAGCTTTATCGAAATCTCCCTAGTTTTTAAAATAATTTTGAAAAACTAATTTCTTCAAGGACTATGAAAAAACAATTGACGAGGTATTATATATATATATATATATATTAGTGAGAAATATAAATAGATTGGAGATTTTTTTGTTGAATATTTTAAATCTTTTTGTCGTTAGGAGGACCTCGGTATGCGCTAAAATATTGTCATGTCATAAGGGTGATGACACGTGCAAAAGATAATGCCGCATTTAACAAATTCTCCTATCTGTTAAAAGAGAGATATAATTCGTTTTTTTGGGGGTGTCGTGACATAATTTATTTAAAATAATTATTTGGATTGTTGATATAATTTGAATCCAATGGCTGAGATGAGTTATGGAGTAAACCGCGTATAAAAGAAGGCAATCTTCGTGAGAAACTACAAATTTGACGTGTCATTGCTGGTAAAGTGCTCGAATTAATATTATACTTTGAATTTGTGTTAATCTTTATCATATCCAATATCTACGCACATTTACATTTTATTTGGTGGACGACATTTAGTTGGGTGGCAAAAAGAGAGGGTTTATTAGAACACAATCATGACCAGTAACAAGTATTCCTCGATTCAAACAATCATGACCAGTAAAAATTATTCATCGATTCGAACTACCTAGTAGTAGCTTATTAAGGGTATAGTCTCACAAACCTCTTGTGGTAATTGAATTAAAAAAACCTAGTGATTTTAATCAATTTGAACATCTGTTGATAACTTCCCTTATTTGACCTATTGATGACTTTAGAAAAAGCTAAGCATAAATAGAAAAAGCAAAATTCGCCACCGCAACCCTTCCTCTAGCAGACGTGGTGGAGAAAAATGAATTTATAGACCAATTATTTAATCAATTAGTTGGTAGTTACGATATTAGAGGAAGGGAATTAGACTTTATGCTTGAGTATGCCATCTTTGACTCGATTCTAACTCGTGTGCCTGATGTGGATAAGTTACCCCATCAGAACATGGAGGACGAGACTTGTTTCTATACTATCGTTTCCGATTGGGTCTTCGGTTACCACTACACCCCTTCATATAAGTTTTCTTTAGATATACATGCATTTGTCTGATCCAACTAACATTCAATAGTTGATGCATAACACTTAACATCATGTTAAGTTCCAAAATATTATAAATACATATTAGTGAAGCAAATTTTATGGTTAACATTGACTTGTATTAATCAACTAAGACCCTCTTCTATTATTACATATCGGTTCAGGATGATAACAAGATCGTGAAATTACCCTCTTTAGATCATAAGTGGAAGATATATTTCTTTTTCGTATTGGAAAAGTTGGAGTATCGAATTACTGTAGAGTAAGGTATTCTTGAATGTAGATAGATACAGACACGTAAGATAGGACTTGTGTGATATCATTATAGGCATATTGGTGCATACCTATTTGCAATAATATGTTTATATGCATGTTTCATTATGGTCTATACAAAGGCCAGTACCATCAAAAATATAGAAAAGTGTACGAATGAGGTGATATAAACCCATTGTGGATTTTAGAGGCTACTCCATATTAAATGCGGTTGCTGGAAATTCATTTTATCTTTACAAAGACCAATTTTATACTGGTGAGTTTGTGTCCCATTCCAAAGCTAGCTAGTACAACCAAGATAAGTTAGATTGGGTTGTGTTGGATTTTCTCAAGAAAGAAAAAAGATGTTGAAGAGGCATTCCAAAGCAAATGTGAGGTAAACAAAAAGTTAGTTAATCATGAATCTACTACCGAGGCCAGTTAAGGATAAAATGTCCTAAAAAAGAAAAATAAAAAATAAACACGGTCTGAAGCTGAGCCCATTCACAAAAATGACGAGAAGATCCTCAAGGATCATGAGCTACATAAAAATAAAAATATAGGTATGGTGAAACTGTCGCACCCGTAGGACAACCATGATGCTTGACAATGTGGTTTTTTATAACCCAATGTGGATGGGATAAACAAAATTGCATGTTGAGGAAGAAAGAAATCCATATATCCCAAAGAAGAAGTCGTTTTTTATGAAGCCCCTACGGTGAGTAAAGTTTACCCTACGTCTAAAAACGATGTATTGGCTACATATCTAAAATTGGTTGGGAATAAGAGTTTTGCCAGTACGAGGGTTGGGATCTTCCCCTCAGATGAAGTTGTCCTTTTAAATGAAAAGTATAACGTGGCTGTTAACGTTGGGTAAAAAATATTGCACCGACCGAACAAGCAAAAAAATACTGGGTTGCAAAACCGAGCATCACTACACCAACGATACATGACAGTTTTGTACAAGAGAAAATAGATGGTTGTCACTGACTCCTAAAAAAGGATAGCTACAACAAGTCTATCCAGAGGACCAATGGGTGGTAGAGAAATTCATGACGTGACTCCCTTTATGATCCAACCACCATCTTTAGTGAATGAGAGTGATAGGATGTCGGTGATAGAGATTCCCATTCATTCATTGTTGATGTATCGACAAGTGAGATATGTGTCCCGAACTATACTCTTATGATAAGATACTTATGGTGGATATAGTACAAAGATAATTCGAGCTAGAAATAGAGGTACCTTGTTGGTTATGGTATTTGTTTTGGAGTTATAATGTTGAGAAATAAGTGACCTCTTGGGTGGATATAATTTTGTAGAGACATCATAACTCAATGGTACTGGCATATCGATAGATGACACCGACGTGTATCAAAGTGATAAATTCAAACCCGAGCCATTGGTGTTTGGATCAGTGATAGGCTTTAATATAGAGCTAATAAAACAAAACTGCGCTCATGTATCTTCACGACTAAGGTGTAAAAAGTTGATGAAAGATAAACTAGAAGTAGATGATGCGTTAACAATACTGACTGCCGAGATGGATGCTTTAAAATTAAGAATGGAGAGTTAGTGGCGCTAAAGGGTATGGTGGTTGGGCAGAGTACAATGTGAGGAACATAAAATGACAAACTAATTCCTAAAATGTAGCATTGGCGGCTCAAAAGGTCGATATGGTATAGAACACGTGTATGTAATCTAATTGTACATGAAGTACGTTAGCTTGAAATGTATCGGCTCAATTAAATTTTAATCCGCTTGTTAAGTTAAATATTTTCCAAATGATTATGTCTTAATTCATTAATGTTCGTATTGCGTATCTCTATCGTTGTTCATCACTTCTTCTACTTTTGTAGAATTTTGTTGTTGTTTTGGTACCGTGCTTAGTTGAGTGATGAATTTGTACATTAGTTGGTGTAGGAAGGGGAGAGAGGGTGTTGGATACATATTTGAACTATGAACCAAGACAAATTATGGCTTATTGTGTGGCCTTATACGATTGGTATATGAACGAGTTTGCTATGTTGACAATTTAAGTTAAGGCTCAATATGGCGTCTTGGGTGGCCACGCAGGCTTGGTTAGTTAACTAGTTTGCTAAGTTGGGCATTTTAAGTCAAGGTTTAGTATGTGCACGACCTTAGATTGTTGGTTGATTAACCAGTTCGCTAGTTTGACAATAAGTCAAGGCTCATTGTGGCCTATTGGATAGGGTGATAGGTTTGGTTGATTAACCATTTTGCTAATTTTTTTTGTTATATACAACCCCAATTTAGGGAAATCATTAGTAGTTATTCTTTATTGATTTGCTAAGGATAATATGAGGGGTTAAAACTGATGTAAGTGTAGAGAAAATGATTGTCTCTCATAGCGTTGATTGTGGTAAGTAATAGCGAGGTGTATAAATAATTGGACGTGTTATGTAATCTTTGTGTTGGGTGTGGAGAGTTATCCTATTGAGTTAAGGTGATTGGTGCATCTTCTTGGTGTATTTAGTAACCTTTTAAATAGTATAATCATTGTCTGAAGTATCAAAATTTCATTGCAAATATGAAAATATAGTAAAGTTCATCTAAAAAAAGAAGAGTGATTGTATTTAACAGAGAGGCTTACATTGTGCCTTATTGAAACACCCTCATTTCTCCACCACGAGAGAAAAAAAGAGCATACAACCAGCTTACAAATTTTGGCGATACAATTTTAGATGGTTGATGTTCAAGGAGTACTTCAAGATGTTTCCTTCTATGTCCTCTAACTGATACACCTTGCGGTGTCCTTTGGAGACTACTTTGTAAGGCCCATCCAAGTTGGGGGCTAATTATCCTGATTTTTTATGATTTGCATCTTGAAATAATTTCCTCATGACTAGGTCACCCACTATAAGGGCTTCGATCTCAATTTAGAATCAAAACGGTTCTTCATCAAACTTCTATAATATGTCCTCTACCCAAGCTTGGTTACGACATTATTCAATCAGGTCGACATAAACTTATCGCTCGCCCATATTAGCTTCCTTATACTAATGTTTAAATCTATGAATCGAGATGATGATCTTAGCGGGGACGACAACCTTCATGACATATACTATAGAGAAAGGAGTTTCGTAGGTGGACAATCCGTGGGTTATGTATGCCCAAAGTAGCTCGGTGAGTTTGTGAGGTCATTTTCCCTTAGCGACACAATATTTTTATTTATTCTGTCTAGGATGTTTGGTTCGTCACTTCTGTCTAGGATATTTTTCCCTTACCATATCTTTACAGAAAGCTGTCATTAAATTATTTTGAAAATATTGCCCATTGTTTTTCATCAAGATGCGCGGTATCCTAAATCAAAAGAGGATTTGCATTTCTAAGAAATCATAAATTTATTGGACCCTTATCTTTTAAAAAAAAATTCTCAACCCAATTTTAAGAGTAATCGACATCCACCATCAAATATTATCACTTGCCTGTGGCTATTGGTAATGGTCCTACTAAATCGATCCACACTTATCAAAAGGACATGACACTAGAAAAATGCTCATTGGCTCCTCTAGAAAGTGATTTGTAATTACATATTAATGATGGTGAGTTCAGTTACTAAGAATGTTGCCTTAGAAAAAAGTAATACGTGAATTCTAGAGAGAGAATGTGTTTAGAGAGAGAAAGTCAGAGCACAATTGAATTAGATCAAAAAATGTTCAACCCCTTTATTAGTTCAGCCTTTCCCTTTATATAGAGGCACTAAGACTCAACTTCAAACTGAAAACAGTTACATAAAAGGGGGTAAATTACCATTAGTCCTCAATAATATTACATAGTTATTATTGTTCTACTAAACTTATATTATTTATATTTTAGTCCTTAAATTCTTACTTCCATATCAGTACCCCCTAGTTCTCATGTCAGTAAATGAATGAGAACTAAATTTCTTCGAATCCTTCCAGAAGGCATATCAGAAAATTCGAAGTAAAAAACTCAATATAAAATTCGAAGTCAAAAACTGAGTAGAAAATTTAAACTCCAAGGCTGAGTAATTTTTTTTCTTTCTTCTCGAACTTTTCTGAAAGCAGTTTCAGAACATAGTCGTCGAACTCAAATTGGAGAATAGTAGTCTTCAAATTTTGTCAAAGATGCTCACAAATCTAACCGTTTTGATTCATCATGAATGCCTAGCTATTAGATTCATACTTAGCTAGTTAGTTTGACAGATGTGGAACTCATAAGCTTTTCACCGTTTTTCATTATGTCCTGTCATCATAGAGTCCTTTCCACTTCTACACGTTTTCTTGTCGTCCTATAAATTCATTAGTAGCCTCATTTTTAACTCTCACAATACAAATTCCTTGAGAGAGAAAAAGCACACCCTTGGCTACCTTCAACGTGTTCTTCAAATTACTCAGCATCTTCATGAGAAAACTCAAACTTTCCGATCAAAACGTATATTTCTCCAGTCCATCTCCATCCAGTTTATAAGAAAAATATCCAAAAAGCAGAAGATCGAAGGCTAGCATACACAAAAAACCCAAATCTCCAAAGTCTGACGATAATGTAGTCTTCGGATCATACGACTACTTTTGCATTACTGAAAGAGTAGATGAGTATAAGGCTTCCAGATTAATCAACAACGCTCCTGTTGGAACAACCACCAAAACCACTTATTACGATAACTTCGATCCAACTAAAGTACTTGCTTTTTCACCTTCCCATGTAACCGAAGTGCGTCCCTCTTCTAAAGTTCAAATACCTAAAACGCCTCGAGCCTCTTCTTCTCAAATAAAAGTTTCACGTCTGATTAGTGAAGAATCAAACGATTCTTACTCAAAACAAATCTCATTTACTCCTTCTTCGACTCATCCTCCACCAACTCAAAAGATAAAAACTTTCATAGCCATGGGAGATGATTCAGACGTTACTCCAACTCCCCCCTGTTGGAATCCTACTACTCAATCTCCTCATCGGAGAGAAATAATTGAAGAAGCTCCATTGTCCCAACAAAATCTATTTAAAAATCCTCCCAAAACAAGGGATCTCTAATAAGAATCCGAAGCTCCATTGCCTTAATAAAATCCTCTGTAAACAAGTTTAAACATCAGAAGCCGATGAAGCTGATTCTGAGGCTACTAGATCTGATAAATGAAGCTAAATCATATGAGGGGAACTCAGAAAATGTTGTGGAAAATAAAGTTCGCACGCCTCGGAAAAAGAAAGCACCCAACATTATCTCCGATGAATAAAGGGCAGCTATTGGTAGAAATTTAAGAGGTCTTGATGTTTTCTATATTATCGAGCTGAAAAAGGTTCCATACATATACTACCAAGAAAGTCAAGCATCAGACCTAAAGAAACAATGGGGAATGGGAAAGAACATCACTATTCGATTGCCTAAGAAAGGGGAAACTCCCTTAGACTCGATAGACGACGAGTTGGTAGTCTACCCCGAAATCATCAATTGGGGTCTTCGGTTCCCACTAGATCTTATGATCGTGGAGTACTTCGAACTTCTCAACCTATTCCCTACTCAAGTAACACCGAATCAATGGTTCACTATTATAACTGTAATTATGGCATCTCAGTTGTCCAAGATTACGATCAGCATCAAGGATTTCATCTCCTTAACCCAATTATCAAAAGGTTCAAAGCTCCCCTTCAACTACCTCACTTTAATAGATGATTTAAAAATCATCGATGGTCTCCTGGAAGTTGATAAACTCTGGAAGCAAAAGTTTATCTTTATCTCAAGAGCTTGAGAGAATGGCAAAGAGATATCTGATGCCAACCCATCAAAATTAAATCTCATTTGGAGAAGCAATCATAAGTACTTCGAAAATTATATAATTTAAAATAGATCTCATATGTTGTCTTCCTCATTAATTATTTATTTTCATGATTATTTCAGAAACTCTGAGGCGATATGTTATACGTCGGTCAGTAGCCAAGGATATTTTCAGAAAGCTTTATGCTTGGACCGAAAACGTGTGGAATAACGCTTTCCACACTGGTTTTCAACCGATCAACTTCCTTAACAGTAATCTTTTTTCGATCATGGAGAGAGCATTGCCTCCTTAAAATTTGATAGATGAACCCAATCCTCATCTCACCTGAAAAATGTTAGTTCTACCTGATTGCAAGTCACCTACCTAAGAACAAATAAGAAAGGGCAAAAAAGGAAATAAAATGTAAAAAGGTAACTAGCACATCTGGTGCTAGCTTTTCAACACCGTCAAAGCCTAAACATTACAAGAGAAAAGCTGGAGAGTAAACTTTTTCACCCATCAAAGAAGAAAAAGAGCAAGAACCTTCTTCGAAGAAAAAGAAAGCTTCCACCAGTCCTCATGGGAAGAAAAAAGAAATAATCCAAAATCACTTAATACACATTGACCGATGAGGAAAAAACCACAACTGTTGGAAATCAACAAAATCCTCCTTTCGAAGAACAAACAACCAATAATGATGCTCTGATCATCATCGAGGATAATGCTAATGTTGGCAATCAAAACATTGACCACTTCGACCCAACAACTTTATTAATTCCAACGAGTCACAAGAGCTTGTTGGAGAAGACGATCATGTCCTCCAAGATATTGAGACTCGTATGCACCACTCCGGGAGAACGACAACCGTCGAAGAGTCACCGAAAATCATTTATCTGAATGTTCAAACTATAACTTTGGACAGGATTCCTTGTCCTAGCCTAACATATTTTCCTCCTCCTCCACCCAATCCTGAATTTCTTGATGCGCTCCAACCATTCGTCGATCTTTGACGCTGTAGCAAAGGAGCTTTGCTTCACAAGTCGAGGCTTCTCTAGATCATTTGAAACAACTGGCCAAAGACATGTTCTGCTACAAAGGAATTTTCGAGGGTGAAAAACAACTAAGGGAAAATTTTCTAGGCAAGGTGGTCGAGCAATTGCATATGTTCGAGGCAGCAAGGTCTGAGCTTATTCGAGGGACCCTCTTCATCAAAAGTCATTTGCAAACAACACATTTTCCTGAGAAGGAAAAGCTGATTGCCTCACATCAAGAGGAGTTGGACAAGCTCAAAGCTAAACATGCTGATGAGCTAAATGCTGAAAAGGTCAAATCTGAAGGCCTCCAAACTTCTCTTTCTTCCAATGAAACAAAAAATAATGAGTTGACTGATGAGATGGCCACACTGAAAAGCGATTTTGAGTGCTGTAGAAATTGAATGTTCCAAAGATATGTTGGCTGCCATTAACAATGGCAAAGAATAGACAACAGTCACTCTTCTTCAAAAACCTCATTCAACTTATCCAAAAATTAATCTCTCAAGTTTTTGGAACGACATTCCCATCGAACGGCGTCCTAGTGAAGCCTTCAATCATGTCCCAGAGTCATCATCAGAAGAAGAGGACGAGTTGTTTGAGTAACTTTATTGTTGTTTAATATTTCATTATCCTTTTTGTACTTGTCAAACTAGAACCCTGCTTGTTGTACTTCATCGAATTAATCTAATTGATAAATGTTTGTTTATTTCTCATTTTTATCATCCAAATGAATTATTCGATGTTAGTAGTCCTAAAATAGGTATAATAATTTTTTAAATATAATTCCTCAAATACGATAATGCACTTCGAAATTTATAATATATAACTAAAAATTTCACGCATACCACCTTGAATACCTCAGTGCAATTAATGAACATTGCACTTCGAAAAATCATAACACGTCTGGTGAAAGTTGAACTTCGAAAAAACACAGTGCATTGTTGAGCGTTGCACTTAGAAAAAATCACAATGTATTTATTGAATGTAGTACCTCTAAAATGGTTGTTTATTCGAAAAGTGTTATAAACACTTCAAAACATTTTACTCTTAACCAACATTAAGGATGATGAGTCTCTGATAAGTTGTTAAGATAGTTTTTAATAAACATTTGTACACAACCATTGGCCAAAAAATGAATCTTTATTGATAATATTGAATATGTACATAACGCCTCGTTAAAAGCTTCATGGGCTAACAAGATAGGAAAGAGTGCGTCGTTTAATAGTAAAAAATCCAAAATACAAAGACAAATATCTGCCCAATATAGCTTGAAATGTTGTATATTCCACGGGTATTGAAGCATCCTCCCTTGAAAATCGCAAAGGTGATAAGACCCTGGTTTTATCCACTAAACAACCATATACGATTTTTCCCAATTCAGAGCCATATTTCCAAGGCTCTTCTCCTCTGTATGCAAGAAAACATTTCTCAACACTTTATCACCTTCTTTAAATTCCATTATTTTTACCTTCGAATCATATCTATTCCGCATAAGAGTTTGGTAATGGATTACATTTAAATGAGCTCGAACTCTTTTCTCCTCAATAAAATCTAAATTCTCCCTTTTAACTTCGTCATTTAATCTTTTAGAATATTGATTTATTCTAAAAGATGACATCGTAGATTCTATGGGGTTGACTGGATCCATTTCATATGCTAAGGCAAAGGGAGTTTATTTTGTATCCTCCCTAGGAGTTGTCCGATAAGCCCCAAGCACCTCTTGTAAATAATTTGACCATCTTCTTGCTGCCCCTGTCAAGTTTTTCTTCAAGCCATCTAAAATTGTTCTGTTTGTCAGCTCGACTTGTCCATTAGGTTAAGGATAAAAAGACGTCGAAAAACATTCTTGAATTCCTTACGACATGCAAAATGAAGCCATTTGTTTATTATTAAACTGAGGTCCATTATCTGTTGTAATTCTTCGAGGAACTCCAAAACGACAACAAATACTATTTACAATAAACTTGATCACATCTTTTGCCTTTTTTCAAAATAGTGGTTCTGCCTGAGCCCATTTTGTAAAATAATCCAGTGCTACAATTATCATTTTCCTTCCTCCAGAAGCCATTGGAAAAGGCCCCACTAGATCAATCTACTATCTATCAAATGGTATAGCCTCAGTTATAGACATAAGTGGTACTGCCAACCTATGAATAACATTAGCAAATCTTGACAAGTATCACAACTTCGAACTAGATTTTTAGCATCATTCATGATTGTAGGCCAATAGAAGACCGCAAGTAAAACTCGTCGTGATAAAGCTTTAAACCCGCAATGAGCTGGCCCTTCTCTATCATGTAATTCTACCTCATGCGATTATTGTTTGTCTAGACATCGTAACAATGGCCTGCTTAGTGTCTTTTTATACAATATTCCATCTAACACTATGTATCTGAAGGCTTTACCTTTCAATTTTTTCCCAACCTCATATCATATTGTAATGATCCTTTAATAAAAAAAATAAGAATATATGTTTTCCAATCTCCTCGAATTGCATCAGATGTGATAAAGAACTAATCTATACATTCGCACTGACTGGATTGAGTAACAATTGAAGGAGTTTCTTGTAGCAAACTCCAAGGATATTCTTCCTTATACGCAATATTTGCTAATGAATCAACCAACATGTTACTCCCTCGACCAATATATTAAACAACATTATCAAATTGCAACATTAAATTCTGAAGCTCCCGAAGATATAAAATCAGACGATCCTTCCATGCTTCGAAAAATCCAGATACTTGATTTGCCAACAACTGAGAATCTGTTTCCAAGCGTACTAAAATTGCTCCACATATTTTTCCAATCTTAAACCTGCCAAAGCAGCTTCGTATTCAACTTCATTATTTGAAGCGTGAAAACCAATTTAAGAGATTGAATCATCGTTTCTCCAGTTGGAGCTATTAGCTGAACCCCAACACTGCACCCCGAAACACTAGACCATCCATCTGTTCGAACAATCCACCTTGAATTTACTGATGCATTATATGTTTACTTTCTTCCATATCCGATCTGCTCGAATGAAATTCAACAAAAAAATCTGCCAATGCTTGCACTTTAATTGCAGTTAGAGGTGTGAACAAAAATCATAATCCCCCAACTCCACTGACCACTTGGTCATTCTCATCGTAGTATCAGGTCGTTGTAAAATATTTTTCAAAAAGGGAATGAAGTTTGGACTTCAATAGTGTGAGCTTGAAAATAAGGGCACATTTTTCTAGCAGCAATCACCAATGCTAACACTAACTTTTCCAATTTCAAATACCTCTTTTTCGGTGCCACTAGACTTTTACTGATGTAGTACATTAGCTTCGGAATACCTGAATCTTCACTTATCAACACTGCGGTTAGTGCAAAATCCGATACTGCGATGTACAAAAAGCGCTTTTCTCCATTTCGAGGTTTTGACAATATTTCTGGTGATGATAACAAACTTTTTATATTTTTGAATGCTGCCTCACACTCCGATGTCCATTCAAATCTGTTTGGTCCTCGTAAAACTTGAAATAAAGGAAAGCATTTTTCAAAAAATCTAGAAATAAACCGGTTATGTGTTGCTAACCTTCGTGTCAGAATCTCTACTTCTTTAATCGAATTTAGGTGAATTTATCCCTATCAGGGCTTTCAACTGTTTTGGGTCAACTTCTATACATTTTTCACTGATTACATAACCCAAAAACTTCCTTGATCGAACTTTAAAGGTGCACTTTTCAGGATTCAACTTTAACCCGATTGCCCTCAAATTCAAAAATGCTTCCTCTAAATCCTCAAGATGCAAATCATCCTTCATACATTTTACCACCATATCGTCTATATATACTTCTATAGTTTTATCTAATCTCAGTATCAAAAGATTTATTCATCAATCTTTGATAAGTGGCTCCAGCATTTTTCAATCCAAAGGACAAAACCTTACAACAATGCAACCCTCTATTAGTTATGAAGGTCTTACATTCTTGATCTTTTGGATCCATCTAAATGTGATTGTATCTTGCAAAAGCGTCCATGAATGTTGGTATTTTATTTCCTGAAATAGAATCAATCAGTTGATCTATTCGAGGAACATGAAATGGATCTTTATGACATGCTCGATTTAAGTCTGTAAAATCCACACACATTCTCCACTTCCCATTCTTCTTTTTGACCGCTACCGGATTTTCCGTCCATAAAGGATATGGTGACTCCCTTATGTGTTCGGCCATGGATAACCGGTCCACCTCAGAGACAATTGCTCATGCTTTCTCCGAAGAGAATACCCTTATTTTTTGAATCACTGGCTTCACCTTCGGATTAATAGCCAAACTATGACGAATCACCTCGATTGGTACTCCTCTTACATCCTCTGTTTTCCAAGCAAAGATGTCCAAATTAATAGATAAAAATTCCAGCAGTTGTTGACATAAAAGTGGGGTCAGTAAGGTTCCGATACGAAGCACCTTTCCTTCTGAAAAAGTAAACTCCTGAATTTCTTCACTTACTGTTAAAGACACTTGAGTTTCCCTTGGATCGTAAACTCTTTCTTCAACATCCGAGGTTAACCCCTCTGACTGCTATTCATGCACCAAATCTCCACTGTTGGCTCCTCGAATTCGAAGCGCAGTGGCATAACATTCTCTAGCTACTTTCTTGTCGCCTCGAACAACCCCAACTCGATCCCCTACTACATACTTAAAACATTGGCGAACTATTGACACTACCCCATACATTCTAGAAAGCCACGACCTTCCAAAAATAGTGTTGGAGCTCGTGGGGAAGTCCACCACCAGAAAAAGCACCTGGACCTTCTTCTTGAACGGTGCTTTTCCCAAACTCACTTCCCGTTTAAATTCCTCAATCAGACGAGCTAATACGCCCGTAAATCCTATAATTGTTCATTCTGATTAAGAAATTCGAGTTGTATTTGTCATTCTATCATAAGTTGATTTAAAAAGGACATTAGCAGAATTGCCAGTGTCAATAAGCACACGTAGAATTTTGATGCCAACCACCTCTGCACCGATAAACACTGCGTCTTCATGCGGGCCTGCTGTTCCTTGCAGATCATCCTCATCGAACAGGATGAAAGGAATAACCTTTTTTCCATACAAATGTGTTGATATTTTCCCTTCAATTTGAGTTGTCAGATTGAAAACATACCTCTTCCTCGAGCTATCAGAGTTGTCAGTCAATGAATCGCTTCCAAAAATGGCTAACGACGCAAATATTTTTCATAAATCTCGCACATGCCCCTTTTCTATTGGCTCTTCAACTGCTATCAAAATCAATTTGTTCAGATTTTTCTCCATATATTCCGAAGAAGCTTCACATTCTCCTGCTTTCGAATCTAAAATAATCAAATTCTCAGTTGGCGCAGCTGGATTAGCCTTTGATGTTGACACTACATTTTTCGAACCGTTCCCTTGTGATTTCATATAAGTCAAGAGCTTCCCATTTTCAATCAAGGTCTGAACCTTCTTTTTTAATGCAATGCAAACATTCGTATAATGTCTGATATCTTCATGATACATGTAGTATTTATTATTCTGCTCCTCCCTTGACCTACTTATTGGAGTTAGCTTCCTAGAATTTACAAAGCTATTGTTCTTATAAAAGATTGCGGCCACATTCTCTGTCAAATCAGCATAATGCCTCACCCATTGATTTGGCCTTTGCCTGTTATAGTTATAGGATGGAGCATGATTTGAATATCCACCAGTTCGAGGTGGCAAGTTGTTGTTCTTCTGTCGAGGGTTGCCCTTGGTTATTGGCCACCTGACTTAAATTCTTTGGAGTACTAACCGGTCCTCCTTGGACCCTGGTTGACTCCTCAACCTTAACCTAATCCTCAACTTAAGCCATCAAGGCTCCAAAAATTAGAGCTCTCCTATTTGTAGTTTCATTGGCCAGATCCCCTGACAATAGACATTGGCGAAAAGCTGGTATCGCCACATTTTCTTCGCAATTGTCCAAACTTGCTTTAGTCAAAATGAACCTCTTCGTATAGTCCTTCAATTTCTCACAAGCTGCCTGCTTGCACTGGATAATTGTATCCTCATTCGCTTTCATTTCCTTACACCCCACAAACTGCATTCGAAAAGTAGTGTAAAAATCCCTAAAGTTTGAGATGGATCCCTCGTAATACGGTTATACCACTTTAAAGCCATTTTTTAAAAGTCTGCCGAAATGCACGACACGCGTACCGGTGCTCATCTTCAAAATTCATCATGTACTTCTTAAATTGTTCGATGTGATCATCGAGATCTTGCATCCGATCGAAAGTTTCCACCTTAGCAATGTCAAAACGTTCCCGAAGCGTGATAGATCGAATCTCACTTGTCAATGGAGAGTTCCTCCAATCGACACCTTGCACAAACTGATCATCAGTTCCCATTACTGCAGGCAAATTTCGATCAGTCTCAGCATACTGATTTGAAGTGTTCCCTTCGCACCATGTAGAATGAGGAATATTGTCCCTTTTAGATTTGTATTATGTTTTATGCTTCCTTGGTTGCTCTCTGTCTGGTTCCTCTTTCGAAGAAATATTAGATCTTTTAAAGCCTGAAATAGAGCTTTCTACCACTTTATCACTAGAGGTTACATACTTTTGCTTAGTTTTTTTTCCATTTTTCAAAGGAATAACGCTCTTTAGGAGATTCGAAGCGCACTTTTTTATGTTTATTTGTAGCTCGCCGATCAGCATAGGATCGTTCAGATTGATCTTCTAATATCAACCTTGTCATTTTCTTGTCTCAGCTCGAATTTGAGTTTCCCGAGTGAATTTCTTGTTCTCTTTGTTCTTATTTTTCATTAAGCATATTTATTTTGTCTAAAAGTTTGTTCATACGCATCTCAATATCTGATGGAGTTTGGATTGGAGTTGATCCATCCAGCATGTTTTTATTTCTTTGCAAATTATCATTTATAGTTTCCATCACCGATCGAAGTGACGGATTGTTTTCGGGATTCATTGTATGGAATTCAAATGAATAAACAAGAAGGTTGTATTATAATTCGAATAGGCAAGTCACTGATTCTTAATCATCCCTAGTGGACTCGCCAATTTGGTGAGTTCGGTTACTAAGAATGTTGACTTAGGAAAAAGTAATACGTGAATTCTAGACAAAGAGTGTTTAGATAGAGAAAGTCAGACCACAATTGAGTTAAATAAAAAAATGTTCAACCCCTTTATTAATTCACCCTTTCCCTTTATATAGAGGTGCTAAGACTCAGCTTCAAACTGAAAATAGTTACACAAAAGAGTTTATATTACCCTTAGTCCTCAATAGTATTACATAGTCATAATTGTTCTACTAAACTTATATTATTTACATTTTAGTCCTTTAATTCCTACTTCTATACCAAATGACATGCATGCCAACCTTGTACAATGGCTTCGTCATCTTTTGTTAATTTGAGCCAATTGAAACCCTCGAGAATAAATCATTATATTAAGCTACGATTCCTGCAATGTGCCCTGATGATCCCTTCATGCATATAATTAAAGATGACGAGGGCTTTTTCTTTTTTAGACAGCATGGCATAGGTCGTGTAGTATGTTATCTGTAGATGACATCGTCAAGCACTACATATTTTTCTGCTTCTATTTTGAGTACTCGAGACTTGCCTTTCCCGTTACAGAGAATTTGACCTTGCAAATGTAATAAGTATTCTTTTCACCAGTCGTCAATAATGTATATAGTCATGACCTCAACCACTGATGCATTATCGTCTACGGTCAATCGATCTTTTAAGATAACAAACGAATTATCATTAGAGAGTTATTCTTTTGTTAAGTTCTCTGCGGTTGAATTATTGAGGTGAGGAACTTGTTCGTATTCAACGCGTTTGAAGTCACTTTCCAGTGCCCATAGGTAGCCCCTCATACTCTATTGCTCTGTCTCATACATATTGGTTGAAGTATATAAGATCTTGGTTTGTATCTTTAATTTTTAATGTATTAAGTTCTATAATTATGATATTTTTATAATGTTTGAGAATTTATTTGCCGTGAACAGTCTTACAACCAAAATTCGAGAAACATTACGTCTTTATTAAGAAAGTTTTGAGACATGTATTGTATACCTTTTCTAAAAAAATAAAATTACCATGCAATTGCATTGATTTTTTCATAAATTAAAAAGCCTTTAAGTTTTAACACAAATAACTAGAAATCATAACTTTTCAATAAACTTAGTGCTTAATATTTTTTAAAAAAGGTTAAGAAAACAAATTGTTGAACAATTCAACCTCTGAATATTCTTGTCCTATTTACAGATTTAAGGTAATTTTGTAGCCAATACAAAGTTTCAAAAATAATATAAGTAGCTAAAGATGTTTCGAAACACTACATTCGTTTGAATTTGTTGTTGTAAAAAACAGAGCTTGCATGGTAAACCTTGCATAACTGATCAACCGTCACTTACGTTATGTCACAATAACAAGCAACATTTTATTGTGGTAACAAGATATGTCGCCTAATGATCTTCTTAACTTTCAAAGCATTAACCTCGTGGCTCAAATATAAATTCAGGAAAATTTAGATGTTTATCAACATATCGAGTCAGAATTTTTGTTGAATAAAAAATATTATAACATATCATGTTACAATAATAATACGAGACATCCATGACATCTTAGAAATAAATTATTTTTTATAATTGCAAAATATAACACATATCACAATTTTTAACAACTATATTTTATAATATTAAAATAATTGTAAATCCAAATAATATCCTAGTGAACATAATTTTTTCGATATTCATGTTTTATATTTTAAGTTTTATTTGAATTATGTTATACGATTATCTTATTTAATTCAAATTCAGAATGATTGATATGGTCCTTTATGTACAAATAACATAAATTAAAGATATTTTTATATAAAAAATATTGTACAAAATAATATCACTACATAGCACTTCAAAAATATGAGTACTCACCGGAATTAGTGGCATGTAAAAAAAATCACTACTGTTATTTTTGTATCTTTTTCGTTGGTCTTGTTTACATTTTTCGTCACTCACGGATGACCACCGATGTAAGTCGAGACAAACAAAAGTAGTTTGCACTACTGGAGAAACTTCTTTTTACAACTAACTGAAAACAATGAAAATCATCACTAACTCGTTGAAATAAAGATTTTGTAACAAGTTTGTGACCGGAACGTCCGGATGTATTAAGTAGGATTGCTAACCAAACTCAATTGCAACCAGAATGCTATTTCAACCGGAATGTATTGCAAAATTTGACTCATATATAATTAGGTCATGGTATTGCAAATTTCTTTGTAAGTTTGTTGCACTTTTTCAACCACAAGGTTATGTTTGTTGACTCGTCTTTCATTGTGAATTTCGTTACCATCTGGTTGCATATTTATATTTACTGATCTTAATGTTGTTATTAAAGTATTGCAATCCCATTGTTGACTTTAATGAGAATTTTCTAAAACTTGTGTTGTTATGCAAGAGGATTACATAGATATGCATTTCTATTTAATGATTCGAAAATTTAAAATATAATCTAACTAAACTAGAATAATAAAATATGATTTGAATATATAAAATATGAATGAAACATTCAATTGTCACTCACAGCAAAACCTACTTAATACTTCTTAATCCTACAGTTTGATGATCTATTCTTTCTTCTCTCTTTTAATCTTCGGTGATACATGCACAAAGAAAAAGAATGCTTTCAGTTTACAGAAAGAAGTTTCAGATAGAAATATACTTTTATATTTATATATATATATATATATATATATATATATATATATATATATATATATATCACAAAGGCACCAATGCAAAGGAAAAATAGTAGACCAATATAAATATAACAGTTAGATTAAGACATTGAAAACTGAGAAATCAGATCAGATATAAGTAATTGAAAACGGAGAAATCCATGCAGTAGCTAATAACATATAAAATATATAATAGCTAATAACATATAAAATATAGAGAAAAGTACATGAAAATACTCACTCAACTATCCTATTACCAGCACTACCTAAATTTGACATAATGTTACTTAATACCTATACTAATAAATTGGACAAAAATACCCTTCAACTATATATAGCCATTTTTCAGTTCCAACTCACTTTTTCCACCTTCCTATCACCCTAAACAAACACAAAAGTCTAATTTTAGAAACCACCAGAAAACCGTTCGACTTCGTGATACTCTCTCTCTCTCTCTCAAACCCAAAAACCCTACAGCTTCTCACCGTTCGCACCTTCGACACTATCGCACCGGTCAGCGTCTTTTACTCACTCCAACTACACACCTTCTGTTCAACAAAGTTGTCGTGAAGTCATCGCTGAAAGCTTCAATCTCGTTCTCCGACCCGCGAAATTTAACAGGTATGCATTATCGTGGAAAGTGTACTTTTTTTTGCGTTTTTGACGAATTCGAATCATTATTTTCTGTTAATTCATGATAGGCGTTGCTTTTTATACTGGAATGAAGTATCTACTGACGATAGTTTCTCAGTTTCTGGGTTTATCATCGAAGGAACGGTAGAAGTTTAATTGCATGTAATGCTAATACTTTCCTGAAAACTATTATGTATGTTAGATGTGCATTAGGTAGTTGTTGTTGGTTTTGGTGTTTGTTCAATAATTCCCAAATCCCTGCAACGTGCATGTAAAAAGTGGAACAGTTCGCATCATGATCACCCATTATGCAAGCAATTCGCAGCTCGATTATATGCTTATCTCATTTATTTACAAACAATTCGCAGCTCAGGCTGCGAATTGTCTGTTAAAAAAATATTCATATATATGCAATTCGCAGCTTGTCATGCGAATTGTGTGTGAACTATTAAGCAGCTTATGATGCGAATTATTTGTGACACCCCAACTGATTTGTGTTTGTGCAGAAAGTATGACAACAAAACCTAGCTACTACAGATTAGGGTTGGTGAGCCTTCTGAAGCTACTTAAAGACATGCGTATTACAAGGGCGCACATTGAAGCTGCAAGAAACACACCCTTCTACACACTTTTGAAAACGGCTTTCCAAATCCGTAATGAGGCAGAGCTGCCAAAGAAAAAATTCTACCAAATCATTCAGTATATCATCGAGCAATTCTCTGTGGATAGAGACGCCTTTAGGATTGGCAACAAGTATGTAAAGCTAACTGAAAACGATGTGAAGATCCTATTCGGGTTGAGGCATGGCACCGAGAAAATGCGGTTAACAAAAAACGGAGCTTTTCACAACAAATATGCACCCGGCGAGGAGGACGAATCAAGGATGATGAAGAAATACTTGATGGGTAAAACTGGCAGGAAAGTATCAGCTAGTAATACCAAAACAATAACAAATGCCATTATTAAGGTACGTCTAAAATGGACTTCATCTTTATAAAGCAAGATTCTGTACATTTCTAACATAGCATGTTGTCATTGGTTTTACAGGAGGGTATAGAGAAGGCCATAAACGAAGGAGGGGAGCATGAGTTGGAAGATGTTGCGAGGTTGTTGATACTATTTTTGTGCTCCACACTATTCTACTCCGTATCTGGAGATATCCTGGGCTGGAGCACGGTTTATTACGTTGAAGACCTCAGCAGAATAAATAATTATGACTAGGCTGGATCAATACTGTACAAGCTTCGACAGTCTATCAGAGGTTGCTTAGCAATAGAAAGAGCTGATAAAATCGTCGGTTGCGTTGCCCTTGTAATTGTAAGATTGATCTATTCAGTATAAAAATTAGTTATGTACAGAGCATCTTGTTGATAAAACTTGTCCCCATGCAGCCCTTCATCATGGAGCACACAACAATCGGCCAAGAGGTAGCGAAGCCAACCTCGATACCAAGGTTTTTCAAATGGTTGGGATTAGAGTGCCAAGCATCAACCATGACATATCTTCTTAGAACACTCTCGCTGGATAATGACCAGGTATAAGCTTTATATATGTATTGAACTGGGGGTGCAAACAGTTCGCAGCATATCATGCGTTTTGCTTAGAAAAATGTATCAATCATTTCGCAGCCTGATATGAATTTTACTTCGCAGCTTCTTTTTCCACACAGTTCGCATCATATAGTTTTACACACATTTCGCAGCTCTGCATGCATCAATCGTTTTCGCAGCCTGACATAAATACTTAGTTCGCAGCATGCGGTTTACACATAGTTCACAGCATATGGTTTACACATAGTTCGCAGCATATTTTCCCATACACATTTTGCAGCTCAGCATGCGAATTCTTTGCAACTCTAACATGATTAAAATCACACAGTTTGCATCATATGATGCGAACTGTTTCTAAAAAACAATTTGTTTGTCTACACCCTCATACTTTCGAAACATTTTATTTACTTACATGTGCCTCTGTTGGTAGGTTTTAGAAGGTCCATTACGTCTTACCGAGACTGAAAGTGAAGCTTTCGGAGAAATAGAAGATAGTGAAGATGCATAAACCTTTTCTACTTCACCGGAAGAAAGACCAAGGAAGAGGACGAAAAGCACAACATCAAAACCAAAACAAAGGAGACGAGCATCACAGAATATAATGAATAAGTTGATGTCTCCCAGACCCGAACAACTAACACCACCCGAGCCAACGATTCCACCACCAAGACACCCCAAGCAACCGATTCCACCACAACCGAAAGGCAAATCCAGGCAGGAGCCCGCCGACGACGACACAACCAGTATGAGTGAAACAATCGGTGATTATGTACTCAAACGCAGAGGTCCTAATCCATAGATTTATGCAATTGTTGCTGAATCAAAGTGTTTGAAGACATACGCCGACAAGAACAAGTACGAGAGAAAGATAAAAAAACAGGCCAGAGAAGTAAGTATGACTTGAGCCTTAAATAATCACTACAATCAGCACTTAATAAGTTTATAAAAAGTTTGCTATCATTTTTGCAGCTGAAAGAATTGAAACGCAAGATAGCGGAACTTGAAGCACAACAACTCCACAATGCCAATTTACCGGATAGAAAGCCCATACTTGAGCAGGTACCAGCATTTACAGACAGAGAAGAATCCACTGATCAGCAAGCATCCGTGTCTAATGCTGATCAGCACCATGTTGATGGAGTACTGCCAGAAGAAAGGGACGATGATGCCAACCATTCACCCATACCGGTACAATCTGAAGAGATGGACATCATGGAGACACAGACAGAGAAAGAAAGACACGAGTCTCCTCCGAATGACCCAAAGGAGGTAGATAATGTAAGTGGATGGTATGATGTTATCAAACAAATATCAGGACTCTTGTGTAGTCCTGTCCAAACGTTTCGCAGCTTAAGCTGCGAATGTGTAATCAACTAGTGGGTTGGTTATTACACAATTCGCATGCTGAGCTGCGAATTGTTTGGAATGGACAACACATATATCAGGTCAGCATGCGAATCGTGCTCAACAATGATTAACTTATGCTTAACCCTTCCACCCTTTTATTTTTTTGGAATTTTGTATGAAACAGGAGACCGAAAGACAACAACAACAACAGTAGAAACAACAATACCAGCAGCAACAACAAGAACAACAACAGCAACAAGAACAACAGCAACAAGAAGAACAACAACAACAACAACACCACCAACAACAACAAGAAGAACAACAACAACAACACCAACAGGAAGAACAAGAAGAAGAACAACAACAACACCAACAGCAAGACCAAGAAGAACACCACCAGCAACAACAACACCAAAAACAACAACAAGAACAACACCACCAGCAACAACACCAGCAGCCACAAGTTCAACACGAAGACCGGCAACAAGAACACCGACAAGAACAACAACGAGAGCAACAAGGACAACAAGAACAACAACAGGAGCAACAGATAACCTTGGCAAAGAGAGAAAGGCTAACTCAAGAGATAGCACCTCAAGAGTCAGACCCTGTCCATCCCGGTGAGAAGACGGAACTACTCAGCCAGGAAGGACCATCCTTAGAAGACAACACCACTTCTTCAGTGGAACCTCAAAGACCAACGGTGCTGTCAGCAAATTCAGAATTGCTAAGTCAACGTGAAACTGTAGGCCCGTTAACAAATCAACTGAAAGCTCCAGAGTCCCACGATAACACAATAGGTTTACCCGATGCTTTTGTTGATGGTATTTACACTCAAGTTTCACAGACATTTTTAAATGAAATTGATAATGTATATTACGATTCTATAATACAACGGTCCTTGGAGAACATGTCGGAGGATGACATTAATGATTTCTGCCGACACGATCCAGATCCTATGCCGAACAAGTCAACGGCATTGGTTGTCGCTGACCGTGCGGTAAGGGCTACTTATAATGATTTCGCATCATGACATGAGATTTGTGTTAGCAAACTGATTGGGGTATTACAAACGAATATCAGGGTAGGATGTGAACTGTTCAGTGGAACCTCGAATAGTTCGCATCCTATCCTGATAGATACTATGAAATTTATTCATCTGGAACCAAACAGTTCGCAACCTAAGATGCGAACTGTTTGAAGTCGTTGAAATTACAAATACTAACACCCATCTACTTTTGATTTTTGTTATTTACTAAGCTCGAGCCCTGTAAAGAGATAGAGCAGCCAAGTTTTACTCTACTGACACAAACACAGCCTCAAGTGGCAGAGGAAGAGGAAGAGTTCGTTATAACAATACGGGAACCGCCAGAAGTAGAATACAGCGACTGGCAAAAGAAAACAAAAGTAACTGACTGTATAAATGTGGAAGAATACCACAAAATACAGTTAGTTAAAGCCTACGAGAGCGACACCCCTGATCCAGTGGTATGGCAGTTACGAGAGTCCAAGTTTACATACGGAATCAGAGTGCAAGCGAGTGATGTCATGGCACTACCTTTAGAACTGGAGCTGGACGTAAAGGTATCCAATTGTCAACCAATTCTATTTTCAATGTTTCAAATGTGTATTGTATATTTAACATAAATCTACAACTCCTTTGTTAGGTTATCGATGCTTGGATTCGAAAGATGCTTCAAGAAGCAGACTTCAAAGTTCCATGCACTAAAGCTAAAGGAGAGCATCATGACGCCGTACTGATTTCGGGCATGACTGCGGTAAGTTTAGCTCAGGTAAATTGAACAAAGTTTTCAGAAAATGTTCTCATTTTAATATACTCTTGCTTGGATGCAGCATCAAATGAAAGCAGACTGGCAAGTAGAAAATTTGGTGGACATGGCTTTTAGAATGGGGCGCAAAGATGCCAACATCATTATGGTTCCAGTATGCACCGAGATGAAGGACACCGTAAACCACTGGACGTTGCTCGTTATTGACATCGACGCCAGGACAATTTCAAACTACAATCCGCTTCTGCCTAAGCTGAAAGCCATAGACCACACCACAAGGACACCTGCACTACTGGTAAATATTCTAAACTATACACTTAAATTTAAACACATTTTAAGTATGCATGCTGCGAACTGTGACCGGGATATGCTGCAAATTGTGAGTAAATCAATTGCTTTTCACAGCCTATCCATAACTCAATTCGCAGCATATGATGCGAATTATGTTGAACGGGGCATTTCAACAAAAAATGGGTTGCATATCAAATAATTCGCAGCTTAAGCTACGAATCGTGTGACATTCCCATGTTGGATTTGTTGTCATACAATTCGCAGCCTAAGGTGCGAATATATTGGATTTGTTGTCATACAATTCGCAGCCTAAGGTGCGAATCGTATGGCACCAACTGTTGTTGTTTTTATGCTTATTCCTAACACTAATTATTATACACAGATCAAATATTTGTTGGATAGAGGATTCCTACCTAAATATTCTACAGGGTGGAAGGTGAAAGTTGAAAGAGGCATCGCACAACAAAAGCGAGGCACCCTGGACTGTGGTATCTTTGTCTGCAAATATGCAAGAGATATTATCGAGCATGGATCAGTGCAGAAAAAATACGATGCATATATGGTAACTGCCTTCAGAACAGAAATGTTTTATTACTTTTTAAATGACAAAGACCGCATCGCATATGGCTGATTCGATTTAAAATACTATGCAGTTGCTTGTAAATACATCAGTTGTAATTTTTAGTTTTGTTGTGCATACATAAACAAATTACATTTTCAAAAATTTGAATATTCCTTAGCTTATAGTTCGCACCATACCCTTATCTATCTATAAGGGTTGATTAATATTCGATTAATTCCAACCAAATAATTCGCAACAAATCCCTGGTATGTATGAACAGTTCGCAGCCTAACCTGATAGATGCTTATTTATCATTAAATAATTCGCAGCCTAACTTATCATCAAATAGTTCGCAGCCTAACCTGATAGATGCTTATCACTACACAAACAGTTCGCAGCCTGGTATACCACCTTAAAATCAGTTCGCAGCCTGGTGCGGAAATAAAAAATTCAAAATATAAAGTTCAAGGATACGAACAGGCTGTGGCTTATGCCTTGGTAAACGTTTTCTCCATTGAGCACACAAAAAACAATCTAATCAAGTACATAATTCATTAAATGCTGATTGGACATGGAGGCTATGTAATGATTACCTCATTTCCCTATAAATACCTCTAGTAACCAGAGGCTAATTTTAAACCAAACTCTATATTTTTTTAAAAACACCTCTTCTTCTCTTCGAATTAAAACAGTCATGTCTTTTTCCACCACCACAACCACCACCTCATACTCAAACTCTGGTTCACTCGGTTCTCTGGGTGACTCAAGGTCATCCTTAACCGTTAACTGGAGTGATGAGTTGATCATGCTAGCAGCACCACCAAACAGTCCAGTATCTGTTTTTGGGTTAGACATGTATGATGAATACTACTCTGCTGACTCTCAACCAGTGGAAGTTGTTCCACTGGTTGCTGCTGAACCTCAGCCAGAAGAGGTTCCAATGCTTGCTGCTGCACCTCGGCCAGAAAAGGTGCAACCTCAAACGGCAGCAGTTCGAAACAACAAAAAGAAGACGGAAGACGAAGCCGGTCCATCAAGGACTAAATTTTTAAGCATGATGGACGTAGATATTGAAGATGAAGAGAAAGTGGAAGAGAAAGAGAAAGTGGAAGATAAAGAGGAGAAACACAAAGATGATCACCACAAAGAGGAGAAAGAGGAAAAAGATGGTGATGAATCCTCTACCAAGTGCTAGAGTTGGTTTTTGTTTTTTGTTTTTTTGGAATGCAACTAACTAGCAGCACTAGCTTGTAGTGATATGTGTAAACAGTTGTTAGTGCATGAAAATATTGTAATCCTCTTTTTTGTAATCCAATCTGTTTACAGACTTTCAATCATATAAACGATTCGCATCCAATTACATTTTGCACATCATTCGCATGTTAACCTGCGTTAATACTTATTTTCAACCTTACTGAATATCCTGGTATTTTTATTAAAGCACACTTCGCAGCTTATCATATGACAAATATCAGGACTACTAATTGTTCGCCATTCACATCATAATTCTGGCCATGATTCGCAGCCTATCATGCGCAATGTATGCGTTTAATTATTATCTTATGTTCTGGTCATAGTTCGCAACCTCATGTGTTGATAAATGTTTGATATGATTTTACTAACGTTTCGCATCCTGGTGAAATTTCACTCAAAATCGCATGTAATCCTGATAGATGTTTGTAACAATATACCAACATATTGTACATAATTCGCAACACAGGATGCGAAATGCTTACAACTCCAATAATAGCAATACAAAACACAGGAATGTAAAAATGTTTAGTTTGCTATACAGAACAATAACAGTACTACAAAAATAAATGTGATATGGCCAACCAGAATTGTCCTTCAACTGGAACATCACAAGTCCTCCGGTTATGGCCTGATTTCGAACATCGGCCACACCTCAACTTCTTCGTTGAGGTTTCTCCTCTAGAAGGGATTCGCTTTTTCTTAGGCCTTCCGGAGCGTCTCTTAACGTTCAGAGGCAAGACTTCAACAAAAAAAGGATTTTTAGCGCTGGACCCTTCACCAAAATCAGTTATAGCTGGTATGCTGAAAGAGTAACTTTCCCTGTAATTCTTAATCGTAAAGAAGGGTTCAATTACAGTCAATTGATCTTGGTCGGTGTATTGTAATGCCGCTAGAGCATGAGAACATGGAAAACACTCTTGTTGCCATGATCCGCATGAACATTTGAAATCCAATAGATTAATAACAGCCACAGGATTCGAAAAGACTTCGAACATGGCGGAAGAGAACTTACGTACTACCCAAGTTCGGCACATGTCAACATTCTGCTTTAGCTTCTTCTCGTACTCGGGAACTAAATTAGTACTCGAGCTGAGACCTTCTTCGTATCTCCGTGAAACTTGAGTCATAAGCAAGACTCTAATCCAATCAATAAACTCAACAATTGGTAAGCCGCAATATTTTTTAATCTGACTATTAAATGATTCAGCTGCGGTAGAAGCCATAGAGCCATATCGCTTCCCTTTTACGTAAGCATGCGCATACTTTTCAGGGGGTAAATTTGCAAGAAAATCACTCATTCTCTCACCACCTTCACATAGAAAACCTGTTAGTATATCTTTAAAAAGCTCTTGACTGGGAGCATAAGCAACACGATGGAAGAAACTCAACATCCTTTTTTTATACTCCCTGTTAGTATGTTCCAGTTTGGCTTTCAAATTCTGCATGAGATGGAAATAACCGGTACGCATGATAGCAGTTTGGATACAAGACAGAAACAGCATTAACAATACCAGAATGACGGTCTGAAATAAATGTGATCTGGCGATCCAGCAAATGTGGTTTCAAACACCCCAAAAACCACATCCAATTGTCTCAATCTTCAATGCTAACTACACCAACAGCAACAGGGAATAGTCCTAGAAAAAGGCAGATCAAATGAACACTACAACAGTATGCAAACGTTTAAAAATTGTAAACAATTCGCATGCTGTCCTGGAACAATTCGCAGCTTTCCATGCGAATTATGTGTGACATTTTAATTGCTCATACAAACAATTCGCAGCTTGTCATGCGAATTGTTTGTGACAACTTTAAATAATACCTAACTCAAGCTGCGATGTAAGTACAGTTTACTCAGGTAATACCTAATTCGCAGCCTGAAATGCGAAATGTGAGGATCACAACATTGCTTAATTCGCATCACCTGATGCGAATTGCATCAACATTTTCACAAAAAACATCATTCAAATTAACCAAGATAAATGTAACTAACCGTTGTTTCCTTCCTTTGCTACAGCAGTGAGCAATATACCCTTGTACTTGCCATATAAGTGGGTTCCATCGACAAACAACATTGGACGACATGAATGAAAACCCCGAAGGGACGAACCGGATGCTACAAAACCACGCTTGAATCGGTTTCCAGCTGACAACTCCAACTGGCAGTCTGAAGTAATATCCCGGCTCTTCAAGCGTTTGAAGTATCCGCTTAGTAAACTAAAAGAACTTGAACTATCTCCAAAAACTCCCCTCCTAGCCTTCTCTAAAGCATTCCATGACAGACGATAAGAGATGTCAAGACCGTAATCTTGTTTGACAGTTGATTGTATGGTTTTCGCTGTCAACGAATGGCAGGTCTGGAGAGAATCCTGAATTTCCTCTGCAATCAAATCTGATGTCAAATATCTGTGCCGCTTATGCTTATGCTTCTGGGAGAAAACAGGACTGCAAGTATGGTACGGGACATACTTCTTGATCGTCATAAGGCCGGTGCTTAAGTCAATAGATGCATAAACCCTCCATTTGCACCCGCTTGTGAGTTTATTTTCACAATAAGTAGTGATCTTATTCGTTGTGTTGTGCAGGTATTTGAAAGAAAAACCATGCTCTAACGCACACTTGCACAAAGATACCCTCAGACCGGCAACACCTTCTTCAAAAGCTTGACCCACTCCTGTAATAGCATCAGCCCAACCAGCAGTAGCAAGTTGTTTTTTCCTCTGATCAGAATTAACTAAACCGTTACTACTCTCCCCGCTAACTAGTTGATCAAGAGATGGATCTCCCAAAATCAAGCTACGCTCTTTACGCTTTACACCACAATCCTTACCACCAGAGCTCTTATCAACAAAACTTTTATTACCAGAACCCTTATCGAAGACGTGTTGTTCTATGAGAAAACTAACCCGTTTTAAACGCTCCAAATCATGATATAACACCAACCCAACAAAATCATTATGGTTATTAAAGAAACAATTATTGTGATCCCCGCAGGAGTAAGTAATTAGGTAGTCACCTGTGGCAAGCTCCTCCAATGTGTTCTCTACATAAGCTTGGATACTTTGGAAGCTTTCAAACTCCGTGAAAGGAACAATTGCAGTTTGGTCACCATATTTAAAAATACATACTCGTGATTTAGACATCTCTTACCCTGGACAATACAAGTTATTTTTTATTAGTCACAAAAACTATGTTCAAACAATTCGCATCTTATATTGCGAATTGTGTATACCTATATCGAGCTATTCGCATCTTGTCCTGATATTTGTATGTAAAAAAAAGTCTTGATATTTGTTATTAGTCACAAAAACTATGTGCAAATTATTTACTACTGCATCAAACAATTCGCATCCTATCTTGCGAATTGTGTATACCTACATCGAGCTATTCGCATCTTGTCCTGATATTTGTATGTAAAAAAAGTCCTGATATTTGTTTCAAAATACAATACTCTAAAAATTTCTAGATAGTTCGCATCATAGCATGCGAAACGTAATTAACTAAAAAGTCCTTGTATTTGTTTGAGCGCACAGTATTATAGAGTTTCACATAAATCGCATCCTAACATGCGAAACGTTTGTAAACTTTGAACTTCGTTCATGTGATTCACATGTCTCCATGCGAATTGATCATACAATTGGCATCTTTCTCATCGAATACACCAAACAATTCGCATCTTGAGTGTAAGGCATGGACAACTAAAACTCGTAATCTACACATTCAAGACAAAACTAAAGCACTACCAAATTAGTATATAACATCAGAAAACAAGGACATAACTATATAACGAACAATATTAACTAAACAATAACAGATCACTAAAACGAAAAAAACAGAGAAAAGCTCAAAATCAGGCAATGGCGTCTAAAAACAGTAGAATAGAACCTATTCCAACAGAGAAAACCAATAAATAACTTCGAAATTGGTAGGTAATTACCTAAAAAGCTCGCAACAGTATGCAAACGTTTAAAAATTGTAAACAATTCGCATGCTGTCCTGGAACAATTCGCAGCTTTCCATGCGAATTATGTGTGACATTTTAATTGCTCATACAAACAATTCGCAACTTGTCATGCGAATTGTTTGTGACAACTTTAAATAATACCTAACTCAAGCTGCGATGTAAGTACAGTTTACTCAGGTAATACCTAATTCGCAGCCTGAAATGCGAAATGTGAGGATCACAACATTGCTTAATTCGCATCACCTGATGCGAATTGCATCAACATTTTCACAAAAAACATCATTCAAATTAACCAAGATAAATGTAACTAACCGTTGTTTCCTTCCTTTGCTACAGCAGTGAGCAATATACCCTTGTACTTGCCATATAAGTGGGTTCCATCGACAAACAACATTGGACGACATGAATGAAAACCCCGAAGGGACGAACCAGATGCTACAAAACCACGCTTGAATCGGTTTCCAGCTGACAACTCCAACTGGCAGTCTGAAGTAATATCCCGGCTCTTCAAGCGTTTGAAGTATCCGCTTAGTAAACTAAAAGAACTTGAACTATCTCCAAAAACTCCTCTCCTAGCCTTCTCTAAAGCATTCCATGACAGACGATAAGAGATGTCAAGACCGTAATCTTGTTTGACAGTTGATTGTATGGTTTTCGCTGTCAACGAATGGCAGGTCTGGAGAGAATCCTGAATTTCCTCTGCAATCAAATCTGATGTCAAATATCTGTGCCGCTTATGCTTATGCTTCTGGGAGAAAACAGGACTGCAAGTATGGTACGGGACATACTTCTTGATCGTCATAAGGCCGGTGCTTAAGTCAATAGATGCATAAACCCTCCATTTGCACCCGCTTGTGAGTTTATTTTCACAATAAGTAGTGATCTTATTCGTTGTGTTGTGCAGGTATTTGAAAGAAAAACCATGCTCTAACGCACACTTGCACAAAGATACCCTCAGACCGGCAACACCTTCTTCAAAAGCTTGACCCACTCCTGTAATAGCATCAGCCCAACCAGCAGTAGCAAGTTGTTTTTTCCTCTGATCAGAATTAACTAAACCGTTACTACTCTCCCCGCTAACTAGTTGATCAAGAGATGGTTCTCCCAAAATCAAGCTACGCTCTTTACGCTTTACACCACAATCCTTACCACCAGAGCTCTTATCAACAAAACTTTTATTACCAGAACCCTTATCGAAGACGTGTTGTTCTATGAGAAAACTAACCCGTTTTAAACGCTCCAAATCATGATATAACACCAACCCAACAAAATCATTATGGTTATTAAAGAAACAATTATTGTGATCCCCGCAGGAGTAAGTAATTAGGTAGTCACCTGTGGCAAGCTCCTCCAATGTGTTCTCTACATAAGCTTGGATACTTTGGAAGCTTTCAAACTCCGTGAAAGGAACAATTGCAGTTTGGTCACCATATTTAAAAATACATACTCGTGATTTAGACATCTCTTACCCTGGACAATACAAGTTATTTTTTATTAGTCACAAAAACTATGTTCAAACAATTCGCATCTTATATTGCGAATTGTGTATACCTATATCGAGCTATTCGCATCTTGTCCTGATATTTGTATGTAAAAAAAAGTCCTGATATTTGTTATTAGTCACAAAAACTATGTGCAAATTATTTACTACTGCATCAAACAATTCGCATCCTATCTTGCGAATTGTGTATACCTACATCGAGCTATTCGCATCTTGTCCTGATATTTGTATGTAAAAAAAGTCCTGATAGTTGTTTCAAAATACAATACTCTAAAAATTTCTAGATAGTTCGCATCATAGCATGCGAAACGTAATTAACTAAAAAGTCCTGGTATTTGTTTGAACGCACAGTATTATAGAGTTTCACATAAATCGCATCCTAACATGCGAAACGTTTGTAAACTTTGAACTTCGTTCATGTGATTCACATGTCTCCATGCGAATTGATCATACAATTGGCATCTTTCTCATCGAATACACCAAACAATTCGCATCTTGAGTGTAAGGCATGGACAACTAAAACTCGTAATCTACACATTCAAGACAAAACTAAAGCACTACCAAATTAGTATATAACATCAGAAAACAAGGACATAACTATATAACGAACAATATTAACTAAACAATAACAGATCACTAAAACGAAAAAAACAGAGAAAAGCTCAAAATCAGGCAATGGCGTCTAAAAACAGTAGAATAGAACCTATTCCAACAGAGAAAACCAATAAATAACTTCGAAATTGGTAGGTAATTACCTAAAAAGCTCGCAACACGATTACTTGTAAGCTATAAGATTCCAAAAAGCGACGATCAACTCCTGCACGTATAAAACAGAGGTTAGACAGGCCTAACACAACAACCTACATAAAGAAACAAACCTTTAGCAGCTTCCGATCACCGGAAAATGTGATTTCAACCGGTTTTGTGGTGGTTCGTAGGATTAGTTGGTTAGAGCGGCTAACAAATTCAAATCTTCAAAAAACTATAAAAAATAGAAAGAAAACAGAAAATTATGTTTATATAGTGGGTTAGGGTAGTTAGGGTATTAAAATAATATTAGGTTGTAAGTGACAATAAAGTAGTTGAGTTGAGTATTAAGTAACAATTGATCAAACCTTGAGTAATAAGTGACAATTGAATAGTTGAGTGGGTACTTTAAGTACAATCTCCCCAAAATATATAAAAGGTTTAAACCTATAACAAATACTTTTTAACAAGCATTTTGGATTTTGTAAACCTATATTTGGTCTGAAAAACTATTAGTTACTATAAAGCTTTGTCCAAATAATAGGAACTCTATTATCATAATTTAGCATTTCATATATTGGAGACAGAAATCACAAAGGACAAACCGAATCTCTTTAGTGTAACTAGAATTCTTTAATGAAATATTTATCGTTTTTGTCCCTGAGAAAAAATAGTTCTTTCATTTTTAATTACAAATAATTTATTCTCCATCGTTGGATTGGATTTTGATTATTAGAATCCTAACAGCCTTTCATTAACCATTCTTTCCTTTTCATATATTATATATATATATATATATATATATATATATTCCAAAATAGAGATCCTTTATCTCCCCAAAGCCTTCCTTTTATTTTATTTGCAACCTATACTTCTAACGATATGACGGACCGAATTATTCATCTCCGATAAAGATTATGATATCTTATGGGTTTCCTCGAATATTTAATCATGGTTTGCAAACTTGACGATACGTATATGTTTTTTTGAATTTTGCAATACTTCCATTAATAATTTCAAAAATTATTGTTATCAATGTGAACTTAATAATCTTCTGGCTACTTCGTTATAAATTTTCATGGTCAAGAAGAAAAAATCTAGCCGTTACTAGAGAGAGAAACTCTCTCTGGCTCTTATCGGAAAAAAAAAGCTTCAATCTTCTTCCTTTTCAAGCCTGTATGGGCTCTAATCCGATGAAATCTCCCCATCACAAGCTTTAAAGCTTGTCGATGGGGACACTCTGCAACAACGAACCAGTCGGCCGCCCTCTCCCCTTGACCCCAGAGTTTCATCGCCTTTAATGGCTCCTGCTCTCACCAGGAGGCTCATCAAAACTCTGCATCTCATCTCTCCCCTTAACAACCTGCTAACACCCCTGAAAACACCTCCATTAATGGCTTTTCTTCCGCCATTAATGAAGCTCGCCATAACTACCCTCTCTCTTTCTTTAAAACTCACAAAGCCCCAAAAACACTCTCTCTCCCATCATTACACTGCTCCTCCCTCTTCCTCTTCTCTGTCTGCAAAATCTCCCCCATTAATGGCGGATCTAACTGAACAGACTATGCCTCTGACGATCCTCTCCCTTCCCTCTAGCCAACACCTACCTCTCCGCAAATCAAGCGACCCAGCGCCTGCAACCATTGGTGAGGTTCGAAAATTCTTCTGCCTTTTACTTTCCATAAAACAGGCCAATACTCTTGCATGGGTTGATGTGCATACATTAATGAGCCCTCTCTCCTCATTAATGCCTCACTCACCCGTGGAAGAAACCCCTCGAGCTTCCCTAGAAACTCAACTCTTCGTTTCTCTCCCTCCATTAATTTTAATCCTCCTCTCAGCGACTTCTCTACCAACCATCTTCTTTAAAACCAAGCCCTTGTCATCTCCCCCACTACAAACTCCCCACCATAACTGTCCCCCTCAACTCCCGAAAACCACCCTCCTTTCAACTACCTCCCCTCCCTTCAGGCAACCGCCAATAATTTCCCATACCTCCCGACATCCACCAAACACACACCCTCCCCCTCAATCTCCTTTAGTTTACCCCCTCTCTTCACTAAAATGGTTGAAACACGCAGGAGCTCCTCTGCTCGCCAAAACAACAGAAAGATAACACCTCGATTCAACCAAAAAATCATCTCTTCCATCTCTGATCCCATCCTTGTCCCTTCAAGCCCCAGCACAACTCTCTCCCTCGAAACTCGATCATCATCGCCTCCTTCTGCCTCCCCCCCCAGAGACTTTGAATTGACTGGACTGCCCCTCTCAGTCCATGGATCACCCCCTCCCGTCACCAAGATAAACCAGCCCCATCGTCGCAGTCTTTCCCTTGGCTCCCCCATAAATGAGAGAGAAACCTTCCCCCTCTCTCTCTCTCCTCCAGGCTCCAGATCAGGCATGCATGCTCACACGGAGGAGGAAGATCCATCCGAAATGGATGCTATACCCACTCCATCCGAAGAACAGCAACTTAAAGCCATCTTAGAGGGTAATGAAAAACTCATCTTTGCATGACCTCTCTGGAAGAGCGTCGATCTCCTATCTCGAGTCTAAAAACCACCCTGCATGGATCCGACTCAGCCTCTATCCCGGGTCTGAATCGATCAGACCTCCCCGACTCCCCTCTCCTCAACGCCTCCCTCTGCCCTCCAGAAAACCAATCCTCCTCAACGATTCTCAAATCCCCCGTTGTTTCGACTGCATGCATGCATGTAAACCAAGACCACCCTGTCCTGCATGATTCCCAAAACCCTAACCGTACTGCCATGCAAACCCTCAATGCTCTTCAAAGCCTCTCCCCCACTCAACCTAACCCTCTGTATACCTCGATCTTCAGCCGCTACTTATTCAGCAATACTTTCTCCTCTACTCTCCCCACTTCCCTCCCCACCTCCAATATCCTTTCGACCGCCGTTCTTACCATTCAACAAGTTATTGAAGCTAGCAACGCCCCTCTGCCCTCAAACAACCAGCACTACTCCACTGTTATCCATTCAGCGAGCCACCTCTCGATTCAAACCCCAAAACTCAACCCCATTCCCTCTGCTCGACCTTTTTCAGAATCCTACCCTGGAAGAAACAGCAAGGGCTATGCTTTCTCTCGACCCTCTAAAGCCCACAAGACCCCTGCAAACCGACCGGATCTCTTATCTCCCTCGAAACCATCAAGTCCTTTCAAAAACTCTCGAGCAGTCCAGAATACCATTCAATCCCACCTTATAGCTGAATCTGCTTCCATGATAAACATCCCACCCCAAGGTCCCCTCCTACCGACCCCTCCCCCCTCAGCGATCCTGGGCTCAAGTTGTCTCTAATCCAGTCATGAAAGCATCAATAAGCCTGGAAAAAATTGATTCCCTAGAGATTGACAACGACATTTTAGTATTCCCGGATGACGCCCTAACTGGTGGTGAGGAAGAATGGGCCAAGTGTCTATCTGGCTACTTCCTCTCAAAGAAAAGAGTCGTCTCTCATGTCCAAGCCCTCGCGTCCCAAATTTGGAGCCCCTTTGGCCTCCAAGAGTGTAAACCCACCCCCTATGGCCACTACTTTTTCAAATTCTCTACCGCCGACAATGCCACGGAAGTCCTAGAAAAGGCTCCCTGGTTCTTCAGTAGCCATCCAGTATTCCTCAAAAGATGGGCTCCGATGGAAACGCTTACTAACGAAGCTTTAAAGGCCATTCCTTTGTGGGTAAAATTCCATGGAATGCCTCACGAGCTCTGGTCAGAAAAAGGCCTGGGAATTCTCGGAAGCTACCTAGGGACACCCCTCTATGTGGACTCTCAAACCGTCGACAGATCTCGACTCAGTTTCGCTCGAATTTGTATCATCATGAAAGCATCCTCCCATTTCCCGACGACTATATCCATTCGCTGCCTTGGAAAGAATCATACAATCCAGGTTGAATTCCAAGGGCTACCTACAATCTGCAAGCGCTGAATCTCTTTCGGCCACGCAACTGCTGCTTGCCACCTTCCACCAGAACCTGCTCGCCCAGACTCGCCAGTTCATCGCCCCGGGAAAGAACCCATGACAGATCCTGCTCCATCCCACATGTTATCAAACTCCAGTAACAATGAATCAATGTCTCCAGACACCTTATGCCGCCTCACTCAAAGCATTTGGACCCAAAGTTTTCTGAAGAACAACAACTGCCCCGCCACAGCCCAAATCAACCAGAATATGGGAGACCCCTCTACCTCCGAAATCACTTCACCAGGACCAAAAACCGCAAACCTTACGGTTAATGTAAGTATGTGTGGGGATACCCCAATGACTCTTTAGTGTTTCCTATCCCTCTATTTGCTTTTTAGTCTATGAAATTAGCAAGTTGGAATGTTAGAGGGTTGAACGACCCTATCCGTCAGAAGGATGTTAAAGACTTTGTTTTTTCCAATGGTATTAATGTAGTTTGCTTGCTTGAAACAAAAGTCAAATTTGATAATGTCTCGCTTATAATGTCCTTTATGCTCCCTTATTGGCAATGTGCATCAAATCATTATAGTCATCCTTTAGGAAGAATATGGATTGCCTGGAATCCAATCGTTGTCCAAATTTCATTAAAAGATGTCACGGCCCAATCCCTTCATTATGACCTCTTTTGGATTGCGAGGAACTCCTCTATGAGTCTCACTGCTATCTATGGTTTTAATGACCCCCCCTGACCGCTTACCCTTGTGGAATTACATTTGCTCTTATGGTCACTCCATCGCTTAGAATCCTTGGATTGTCCTTGGAGACTTTAATGCAATTAGAAATCCCCATGAACGAACCAACTCCAACCCCCGCTGGACTAATGCCATCGATTCTTTTAATGACTGTTGTCGTAGTTGTAACCTAGATGACCGGCGAGCATCTGGGTTCCAATATTCTTGATTCAACCGCCAAGAAAACAACCTAATTTCCTCTCGTATTGATAGAGCCCTGATCAATGCCTCTTGGGATGATAATTTCCGTAACTCTTTTGCCCACTATGATCTCCCTAGAACCTCTGACCACACTCCTATCATTGTCCATCTCACTACTCCCTTTACCCCCTCCCCCAAGCCTTTTAAATTTTTCAATATGTGGAAATCTCACCCAAAATACCATCCACTTATTACTGAAAGCTGGTCCCTCTCTTGCGCCTCCAGCCCTATGCAAGTAGTAGGTCTTAAATTGTCTAGACTTTCCATTGTCCTCTCCTCCTTGACCAAGACCGCTTTTAGTAATATTGGCCAAAGAGTTGAGGAAGCTAGATCCCCACTTGCCGCTGCCCAAGAGAATCTCATCTCGGACCCTTCAAACAGGACTCTTATCATCGCCGAAAAGGAGGCTTCCTCCTCTTATATATTTTTTAACCGTGCTGAGAAATCCTTCTTCAAGCAAAAATCAAGAGAAACCTGGGTCAAGCTTGGGGATCGTAACTCCAAATTCTTTCATAACAGTATTAGGGCTCGCAGAGCCCAAAATAAAATCCTCTCAATCTCCACGCCCAGAGGCATATCATCAAACCCCAATTCCATCTCGAGAAACTTCCAAAACTATTTCATCCAACACCTAGGTACCACCAGCAAAGACAACTACCGCGGTCCGGATAGGATAAAAGCCTTAATCATATCCACTGTCCCCCCTGATCTCAGCAACGAGATGATAAAACCCATCTCTAATGATGAAATCAAGGCTGGCATCTTCGATATAGACAGGGATAAAGCCCCGGGCCCTGACGGATTTAGCGCCGGTTTTTTCAAATCCATCCGGCCGCTTATTAGTAAAGACATCTGTCTTGGAGTCAAACATTTTTTTGAAAAGGGCAAAATGGACCCTGACTGGAACAAAACCCTTATTGCCCTCATTCCAAAAATTGACTCCCCATCCCTCCCTTCTGATTTCCGTCCAATTGCCTGTTGTAATGTAATTTACAAAATCATTTCCAAAATCATTGCTAACAGAATAAAGCCTTCCCTCCCGGCCCCCATTAACCCCTCTCAATCCGCTTTCGTCCTGGGTCGCTCTATAGTTGACAACATCCTCCTCACCCAAAAACCTTTGCATGGCTACCAACCAACCGAAAAGTCCCTCGATGTGCTTTTAAAATTGACCTTATGAAAGCGTTTGACAATATCAGATGGGAAGTTATCCTAGACATCCTCCTAGCCATGCGATTCCCTATGCCAATGATCAATTGGATCATCCAATGCATCACCTATGTCTCCTATTCAGTTTGTATTAACGGAAAGCCGATGAGCCTCTTCCCGGACAAGAAGGGTCTTCATCAGGGAGACCCCCTTTCCCGTATCTCTTTGTTATTGTCATGCAGGTGCTCTCTAGAATCCTGCAAGAAAAAAGTCAAAACCCCTCCTTCGGTTTCCACTGGAAATTCCAAAAGCTCAAGATAATCAACCTCTGTTTCGCGGATGACCTGATGATCCTATGCAGGGCAAACCTCCCGTCAATAAAGTTAATCTTAGAAGGACTAACCGAATTTGCCGCAATTTCTGGCCTTCATCTAAATCCGGAAAAAAACACCATCTTCTTCTCAGGCACCTCTCCCTCAGTAAAGCTCAGCATCCTCCACCACCTCAACTTCACGGAAGGCTCCCTCCCCGTCAGATATCTAGGCGTGCCTCTCATTACCTCACGCCTTTCCTACAATGATTACCGCCATCTCTTCCTTAACATCACTAACTGTATCAACTCATGGACCTCGAAGCACCTCTCCTACGCAGGTCGACTTCAACTCATCAACTCAGTACTCTTCGCAAGCCAAGTCTACTGGTCTACCATCTTCATTCTCCCAGCTCGCGTCCTCAACGAACTGTCCCAATTACTCCGTCGCTTCCTCTGGTCTGGACCAGAAATGAAAATCGCTGGAGCAAAGATAGCATGGAATAAACTGACCGTGTCCAAAGATGAGGGTGGCCTTGGGATCCCGGAACTAAAAGTCTGGAATCAGGCGGCTGCCCTCAAACTCCTCTGGTCCATCCTCACTCGGAACAAAAGCTCGCTCTGGACACAATGGATTCTTTCTGAAAAGATTAAATCAAAATACTTCTGGTCCCTACCCCTCCCATCCTCTGAGAGCTGGAGTTGGAAGAAAATCCTAATTTTAAGAAGCAAAGCAGCAAACCTCTACCGAGTAATTATTGGAAATGGAGCAAACACATCCATTTGGCATGACCCATGGTTATTCCCTACATCTCTTGTCAATCGATTTGGCCCTCACATCCTTACTCTCACTCGCCTCCGCAACATAAAAACCGTAAAAGACTTATGCTCGGACGGGAATTGGTCTTGGCCCTCCCATGCTAGAGCCCCGAACCGCCACCTCCGAGATCATCTCCGAGAAATCACCTCAGCCCTCGAAATTTTTCCTTCCGCCACTTCGGATCCAGATACCTTTATCTGGATCCCAAATAAATCCAAACCAGAATTCACCATCAGTAGTACCTACGCTGCCCTCAAGCCTCCAACCCCCAAGGTCAGATTAGCAATCCATAACAAACTATCTACTCGTGACAGAATTATCTCATGGGGACCTGATTGCCCTGTGTCCTGCATCCTTTGTAATACCGCCGCTGAAACCTTAGATCACCTCCTAATCCATTGCCCTTACTCCTCTGCCATTTGGGAAACCATAACCCAAAGAATCCCTCTCCCCCCCAGTATCGTCATCTTGGAATCAATGGCACGAGACTGCAAGCACTTGGGCCCCCTCCAATAAGCACAGTCGACTTCACTGAAATATTGCCTTCTGCGCCACTGTCTACTACATCTGGAAAGAAAGGAACAACATAATCTATAATGATAAACATTCTCACTTTAGCAGCACCGCCCACCTGATTCTCTCCGACCTTCGATACAGATTCAAAGGATCGAAATATCCCTTCCAGGGGTAATCTATAATCGATCCCCCCAAATCCCCAACTCATTTTGTTTTCTTATACATTATAGATCCTTGAAATTGTAAAGGGTATTTTTACCGCAAGAAGTTTTGTAACCTTTAATTTACATCAATATTATAAGCTTTTTATACCCAAAAAAAATCTCATGGTCAAACAGATAATACAACTACATTATATCTATATTTATAGTATCCTAGTTTACAATATTAAGATGATTCTTTTCCTATATTTTTCGTGCATTTCGGACATCGATGCAACTCTAACAAAAAAATGATGACCCTAAATCTAGGTACCCTAATCACCTATAAATAAATCATTCAAATTTTTCAATATGTAGAAATCCCACCATAACTATAACAACATTGTTCCCACTAATTAAAATTTGTCTTTGGTTGATAGTGATACAAATACTTCAACTCTCAAGCTTGCTCGACTTCAAAAATACATTCGTACTCTTAACCGTATGGTATTTGCGACATCAATACTAGTGTGACCAATGTTCAAAATAACAATTTTGATGCCCAAATTACTTGAACCTTGATCTTATGAATACTCTCTTAGTCTTTGAGGAAATTGAAGTTGCTTCGACTTTCGTTTTCCTTAGAACAGTGGAAGAATATTTTTTAAAACAAAAATCTAGAGAATCTTCACTTAAGTTTGGTGATATTAATACCAAATTATTCTAAAATAGTCTTAAAAATTATATCATGTGTAAATGTTTTATTTATATCATCAGTAGCCATAGGGAGCTCCCCAACTCTCATGCGAGTGAGTCTAATATCTTCTTAAATGATTTCCTTATATCATAGGTACTAAAAATTATCTAGGGTTTCTCTATAATAACCTCTAAATTCAATTATATTGACATAGATTCTATGATCCATAATGTTACTAATAAAAAAATCAAAAATACTTTTTAGTATTAAGAATAATAAATCCCTTGGTTCAGATGGGTTAGTGCAAGTTTTTTTGCACAAAACCTGGTGGAGTATTCTGGGTAAAGATCTTTGCGAGAGAGCCCAAAATTTATCTGATTTTGACTTCCTTGACCATTCCGAGAATAATACATTCATCGTTTTAATATCTAATCTAAAACACCATTATACCTATTGTTAGTTGTTATGTGACTTATAAAACCAATCTCTAAGATTTTGGCCAACAAAATCTTAGAATACTTCCTATATATAATTGATGAATCAAACCCGTCTATGTTTCTAGGAAAAGTATCTCATAGGATATCCTTTTATCCTAAAAGTTTCTTAGAGGATATCAAATCAAAAATAATAATTCGATGCTTGCCCTAAAAGTAGAACTTATGAAAGCATTTGAATATGTTCGGTGACACTTTATTTTGGACACCATGGTCATTATGAATCTCTTGGATTACACTTTATTTTAGACACCCTTTGTCACTATGAATATCTAGGATAAGATGGTCAATTAGATTGTACAATGCCTCACTCTTCCTTCTTATATTTTTAACATCAATTAAGACCCCATGAAAATTTTATGGGTGGAAACAATGTATGATATCTCTTTTCTTCTTTGTCTTACACATAGAAGTCCTTTCAAGTATCTTAAAAAAATAGTGATTGATGAGTTCAAATATTTTTGTCACCATACCTAAGCAAATCCACTTATCCGAACAGGGACAATTCAGACCATATCACACCACTAAATATCCGAACAGGACAAATGTATTAACTTTTAACTAAAATGTTTGCTAATCAACTTAAAACTAATGGGTCTTTAAATTTGACCCGGTTTCATAACCCGAACCAATAGGCCCACGGGTCAGTATTTAAGGTATAAATACCCCAACCACTCTCATTAATAAGGATAATCAAAATTAAATGCAAGTACACAACTTAATTATCTCTCTACTCCACACGCTAAACACAAAACCCTCCAAAATTATTAAAACACTCTCTAAACATTTTACCAGTCTACCCTCAACCCAAAATAAACGAAACGAAACTGGCGACCACAGTGAGAGGCGACGATGCCACAATTTTACATTCAAAACTAGTAAGGAAAACAATTTTGATGGATTTGGATGGGCTAAATACTCCACATCCTGAGGTGGAAGGAGAAAAGGAAAATAAGGAAGACACCATCGAGAAACGAGACCAACTGAGGGCTAAAATAGAGGCACTAAGAGCTATAAAACAAGTAGAGAAAGGTATCAAGGAGAAATCTCGAGTGTCAATACTTCATCATACTTACAACCTTGGGGAGAACGAGCCATCCCTAAAGACTCACCTCAATTAAAAGAAAACACACTCGTCTAAGCCTGTTAAAAGTTCTGGATTTGAATTTTCCAGCAACTCTTCAAACGAGGTAGAGCTTGAAGAATCATTTTCCTCAAGCAGTGATGAAGGAAGATCCAGAAAAAAGATGAAGTTAACCAAAAATCACTCGAGAAAGAGGGACAAACATGGTAGGCTCAAAATGAACCTCGGCAAAGGATCATCCCATAAGCATGGTGATCAATTGTTGATTGATCCCTTTGCCTCTCAGTCTGAACCATGTATTTTTGAAACTCCTAATGAAGATACTGTTTTTAGTCTCAATAAAAAGTGGAGGCAGTCACCTTTGTCTGCGAAAATACTTTCCGGAAACCTTCCTAAAAGGTTTGATAGCTCTAAGAAGGATAAATACAATGGAATTCGGGATCCAGACAACCATCTGTAGAAATTCAAGAACTTTATGATGATGATGATAGTCTCTTGTGCATATATTTCTCCCAAACGTTTACGGGGAGTGCTCTTAAATGGTATAACAGTTTATCTTAAGGATGTATTAGAAACTTTGATACATTTTGGGTTGCCTTCCGGAGGCAATTTGTTGGGAGTAAAGAACTGAAAGGTAATAGGGATACCATTATCTATTGTGCGCATAAACCAAACGAGTTTTTGAAAGATTACATAAGTTGTTTCTTGAATACAAAGAATGGACTAGCAGACTGCTTTGAGCAAGTGGAAATTGCATCTCTTACACAAGGATTGAATCCTATGAACTTAGCTGATTTTGTGACCCATAAGAAGGCTATGAACTGGGGTGGCTTATTAAACCAAGTAGGAAAACAAATTAATGTAGAAGAAACAAAAAAAACGATGGTGCACCGTCAGGTGAGGTCCACCACCACAACTGCTTCTCCAGCCACTAACTAATCCGGTTACAGGGAAAAAGAGACCAGACAAGGATCTAATCGGTCCAAGAAAACTCAATCCAACCAGAACCAGACCCTGAACCAGAAGTAAGAAGGGTCATTGGGTCCAGCCTGAATGGTTCTCTGAATTGAGAGAAAATGCAGCTACAATCTATGATAAAACCAAGGATGAAGTACACTTTCGAAAGCCGGCGACATTGCAGTCCCCTAGAGAAAACAGGAATACTTGTTTTTGCCAATATCACAATGATATAGGCCATAATACCCATGACTGCATAACATTGAAATAAGAGGTCTAAAACCTTATTGAGAGGGAAAAGTTGGGGGAATACGTTAAAAGACGAAATGGAAACAGACCCGACAATGCTCCTCAGACAGGTCCTTCGAACAATCCTGCAACATTTGCTCAAGAGGGTGCAATGATGATCCTTGAAAGGTTCGATGTAGACTCTGAGTATCTGGATCCAGATCGAACTCGAAATAAGGTGGGGTGATAACAGAAAAACTAAGACAGTTTCCGGACTGATCAGCTTCTTCGAATCATTAACTATTTTTTGGAGGAGATATTGTAACTGCACTTACCCCTTCATAAAGGAAGAGGCATGTCCATCATTTGGCTACCCAATTAGAAGGTGGAATATCCTCCCATAAATTCCAATACCCATTCCCATTCATAGTTTTCGATGAAGATGACTTGAGGGATATCGCAGGGCCTCAAGAAGATACGGTAGAAATAAGAGCTTCTATAGGGGGAAATGATATACGCCGAATTCTGATTGATACGGGCAGTTCGACAAATATCCTATTTTAAATATCTTACAAACATATAAGGAATCCGAGTGTTATTCAACGTGTGAACAGAACCATTGTGGGCTTTGATGAGGGAGAATAAAAGACATGGTAGAATTGAAAAGAAGAAGTTGGTTAGGAGAGAATTGCAAAGAAGAAGTTTGTTTGGAGAGAATTGCAAAGAAGAAGTTTGTTAGGAGAGAATTGTAAAGAAGAAATTGTATAAGGGGAAAAGTGTATAGACTACTAAAGAAGTAGACATTATGAGAAGATTAAAATATATAGGGACAAAAAATATAATAAACGGGAATTAAAGCGTGTGGGACCTGCAATTTTACTATAAAAGGACCACACACGCTTTATAGATCCCGAGATGAAGATAATACTATTTTCTCTCTCTACTTAATCTAATTCTTACTTTCTCTCTCTAAAAAGACTCCCAAACAAAGTACTTAAGTCTATTTCAACACTAAGAGATTCTCGTAACACAAAATCACCCAAGAGCCTTCTTAAAACTCTTCAGTGGCGCCGTCTGTGGGAAATGAAGATTGTTCTAACGACAATCGCTTCCTGGAAATAGTTCATAATCCGAGTGGAATTATGGAAGAGCAAGGGGATGATTTTGTTAACAACTGCGAGGAGAATTTGGTGGGTGACGATTATCGGAATGACATGGAATACGAGGCACATGGGGGCCACCGCGTCGGAGACACTTTTGATGTCTCGGATCTGTTGGCTCGAAGGAACGAATTGTTGTTGGAGATCGAAAGATTGAAGGCAGAAAAAGAAATTTTTCAGGCAAATCTTCGCTCTAAGGTGAGAAGGGAGCCAGACAGTGGAAAAGAGGAGCGCGAAACCAATTTTCGTCCTAAAGCCAGGGATGATAGATATAGAGGATATGAACGACGATCTTCGAGGAGGAAAGAAAAATGACGTCTCGAGTCATCTGACTCGAGCGATTATTCTCGTTACAGCTCGTCGGAGTCATCTCCTAGGAAAAATCACAGAAAGAAAAGACATGATCGAGGACATGCAGATCACCGGAGGGGAAGGAGCTCGGACAGGAAATCTCCGAGGGAGAAGAGTTATCATACTCGAGTTAATGAGCGGGGTTATGGCCAAACGAATTTTCCCGCTGGAAACCAAAACGTTGGCCCGCGAAATTCGCAGTGGCGGCATCAATATACTCTACCGTCCGAGGAGGGATTGTATTTTTCGAGCAATGAAAACTTGAGATTTAATGCTTATCATACGGGTCATAATTGGAGAGCTTCTCATTTGTCCTCGAAAATTTTGGTGGGCAATCTTCGAAAACATTTCGATATCTCGAAGTTAGAAAAGTTCGATGGGACACAAGACCTTGATAACCACATCGAGAAATTCAAAAAATTCATGATTAATTTGGATGACGATGATAAATTGTTGTGTAGAGCGTTTTCTCAGACCTTCAAGGGGGTAGCTTCCAAGTGGTATAATAGGCTTCCGCAGGGCTCGATAAAGAATTTCGACATGTTCTGGAATATCTTCAGACATCACTTTGTGGGTAGCAAATAGTTCAGAGCTAATGGAGATACTATAATCTATTGTAGACAAAACTTTAGGGAAAGCTTGAAGAATTATACCAATCGATTCTTCAAAACGAAAACAGACATGGAGTATTGTAAAGACTCAGTGGCACTTGCAGCTTTCAGAATGGGCCTACTCCCCGGACTATTAAAGGACACGGTGGAGGAGAGACATGCCATTACCTTCGGAGCATTGTTGGATCAGGTTGAGAAGAGAATTCTGGTGGAGGAGACTCAGGCATCTGAGAAAGGATCCAGTGATCAATTGGATCAGAACCAGTTTCAGAGATCTGAGTCTAGTAACCAAGGGCCTCGTGCCAATGTTCAAGCCAAAAGTACGGGTCAGTATCCGCCGAGGCAGAAAACAAACCCACAGTATTATGGCAACCATCAAAATTACAATCAAGGGGCTAGACCAATTTTGAACAAATGGGTTCGACCGGACTATTTCGCGGAGTTAACGGAAAATGTCGCCACGATATTTGATAAGACGAGATCAACGGTGCCATTCAGGAAACCTTTTCCTATTCAAACTCCGAGGGAAAGCAGAAGTGTTAGCAAGTATTGTAAGTATCACGAGGATATTGGGCACGATACGAAGGACTGCATTGCTTTGAAAAAAGAAGTGCAGGCTTTGATTGAGAATGGAATGTTGCTGGAGTTTGTGAAAAAGCATTCTGAGAAAAATACGACGGTAAAGGTTGTTCCAAAAATCGCTGACACAACTATGGTGATTTCTGAGGAATTTGACGTTTTTTATATTGAGCAAGAGTATCTGGATCCCAATGCAGGAAGGAACAACGTAAATATGGTGGAGGAAATTATTCCGAGGGGGAAAGTAAACGACCTTTGTGCTTTCTTTGAGTAACTGGAAATCTTTGGATGGGATACCATCACAGGGAATTCTAATAGCTCGCGTAAAAGGCATATGGTCAATCTGACTACCCAGATTGAAGCAGGGGTGTCGACACAAATGCACCGATTACCCTCCCCCATCATATGCTTTGATGATGATGATATGCGAAATATCGCGGGCCCGCACAAAGATGCGGTGGTGATTGCCGGGGGTATTGCTGGTGATCAAGTTCAGAAGATACTTGTTGATACAGGAAGTTCAGCGAACATCTTGTTTATGAGCACTTACAGGAGAATTTCTGACCCACTAGTTATACGACGATCAGACAGAACCATAGTAGGATTAACCGGCGCCACAGCAGTGGTTGTTGGAGAATTTCAGTGTGTGGTCGAGTTAGGTCGTGGGCCGTTCAAGAAGGAGGTGGAAGTATTGTTTATTGTTGTCGACGCACCAACTTCGTATGATGCAATTTTGGGTCGCTTTTGGCTGTCCCGAATGCATGGTGTGATTTCGAAGGTGCATCAGTGTTGGAAATATGTGGTAGAAAACAACATCGGGACAATCAGGAGCAGCCAGAAGATGGCCCGTGAATGTTACCAGATCGCTTTATCCTCGAAGGGAGTTCGGGGAGAAATATCAGACAAGGCATATCAATTAAAGGGGCCTTCCTTGGAAATCATTCCATGTGATGATCCGAGGGAGACCCCCAGATTTCTGGTCCTATAAAAGGATTTCAAGGAACATAAATTTGGAGATGGAAAATTTCTAAAGATCGGAGTAAAACTTTCTTTTGAGTTCAGAGAAAGATTAATTGCGTTTTTTGTCTAACAAACTCGATATGTTTGCTTGGTGTGCACAGGATGTTACGGGAGTACCATCAGAGATAATATGTCATAAACTTGCGGTACGACTTGATGTTCGACCCATTGTCTAGAAAAGGAGACCAGTTTCTGAGGAGAAGGCTGCAACTATTCTTTTGGAAGTGGAAAGGCTATTAAGCATATGCCACATTCGCGAGTCGCATTATCCCGTATGGGCCTCGAATCCAGTCTTGGTCAGGAAAAATAATGGCAAGTGGAGAATGTGCGTGGACTTCATGGACCTAAACAGAGCTTGTCCTAAGGATTCTTTTACCAGTGCCCCGCATTGATCAGTTAGTGGATTCGACCACGGGCAATCGATTGTTGTCTTTCATAGACGCGTATTCAGGGTATAATCAAATTTGGTTGGATGCAGAAGATGAAGAGAGCACGTCATTTATTACCGGGAGAGGATTATATTGTTACAAGGTTATGCCATTTGGCCTAAAGAATGAAGGGGCAACTTATCAGCGCTTGGTCAACAAAACCTTTGAGGGGCAAATTGGTCGGAATTTCGAAGTGTATATCGATGATATACTTGTCAAGAGTTTGCGGGGCGAAGATCATTTTGCTGACCTAGAGGAGACTTTTCATAATTTGAGTAAGGTCAGTTTGAAACTGAACCCGGAAAAGTGTGTCTTTGGGGTACGATCGGGCAAGTTCCTTGGCTATATGATAAGTGAAAAAGGCATCGAGGCTGACCCAGAACAGATGAAAGCTTTAATCACCATGACTCCACCTCGGAATATCAAAAAAGTCCAGATCTTGACAGGGAGATTGGCAGTACTGAATAGATTCATTTCTCGGTCCTCAGACAAATGTGCACCTTTCTTTAAGGTATTACGAAACGTAAAACAATTTAATTGGACTGATGAGTGTTCAGCAGCTTTTCGCCAAATTCAGGAATATTTGACATCCCCTGATGTACTGTCTAAACCATTGGTGGGGGGAACGATTAATTGTCTATGTAGCGGTTTCAAATTGTGCGGTCAGTGCTTTTTTACTCCGAGAAGAGGACACTCTTTTGAAACCTATCTACTATGTCAGTAAGAGTTTGTTGGATGCAAAGAAACGATATCTCAAGTTTGAGAAGGTAGCTTTGGCTTTGGTAATAGCTACCCGAAAGATGAGACCTTACTTCCAAGCGCATCTTATAGTTGTTCGAACGACATTCCCCCTAAAAGAATTGTTAGAAAGGCCCGATATCTCTAGGAGGATGACTAAATGGTCAGTGGAATTTGGGGATTTCGACATAGCATTTGAGCCTCATACGGCGATAAAAGCCTAGGTTTTGGCTGACTTTTTGGTTGAATTCCACTCAAACAGAGAGGACATGGAGGTTATTGACCATTTTGATGGCACGGAATGGTTGGTTCGAACGGATGGAGGGTCGAATAAATCTGAAAGTGGTGCGGGTGTCCAATTAATTTCTCCAGAAGGGATAGCTATGTTTCAAGCTATTCGATTTGGTTTCAAGGCAACTAATAATGAGGCTGAGTATGAAGCAGCATTGGCGGGTTTGCGTTTAGCTCGAATATGTGGGGCCAAAAGGATTAAATTGATCAGTGACTCACAGTTGGTGATAAACCAAGCTTTGGGGGAATCTGAAGCCAGAAAAGATAAGCTGATACAATATCTGAAAGCATTAAAGGATTTGATTTCTGAATTCGATGGGGTTAAATATGAACATGTTCGAAGAGAGGAAAATGTCGTCCCAAATTCTTTGGCCACAACCTCGCAAACGGAGGGATACCCATGGGTCATGATTCAGGAGCATCCTTCGGTCATGATCGATGCGGAGCATTCAATGAACATTAAAGAGGTAAGCAATGTGATCACAAATTATTGGAGGTAAAAAAATTATTGACTTCTTGGAAAAAGATACTTTACCCGCTCGAAAGTACGAGGCTAGGAAGATCAGGTTCAAGTCTTACGGGTATATCATGTTGGGAGGCGTTTTGTATAAGAAATATTTGAGCCGACCATTACTAAGGTGTATGAACAAGGATGAATCGCAATTTGTCCTGTCCGAATTGCACGATGGGGAAGGTTCAGCCCATTGTGGGTATAAGGCGTTAATTCGACGGGTGTTTCTGGCTGGTTATTATTGGCCGACTATTTCTTCGGATGCGAAAGACTTGGTAAAACAATGTGATATGTGTCAGCGCTATGCAAACGTAATCCACAGGTCTGGGGTGTTATTGGAGAGTATTTCAGAGGCGGTCCCATTTGACAGGTGGGGCATTGATTTAGTTGGGCCCCTACCAATGGCGTCTGGAGGCAGACAGACTATAATCATAGCGATGGATTATTTCTCTAAGTGGGTGGAAGCGGAACCCCTAGCAGGGACGAAAGCCAAAGATGTTATCAAATTCGTCGTTTCGAATATTTGCTGTCGCTTTGGGGTACCAGTACAGATCACAACGGATAATGGACCTCAGTTCGACAACAAGGAGTTTAAAAGCTTTTGCCTTTCGAGGGGCATACGACAATTTTTGTCTGCCCCATTTCACCCCCAAGCTAACGAACAGGTGGAAGTGACTAATCGAACAATTCTGGATGGGTTGAAAAAGAATTTGGAAGGAAAGGCATAAAGATGGCTTGATTATTTACAAGAAGTATTGTGGGCTTATAGGACAACACCTCGAACTGCCACTACTGCATCTCCATTTGCATTAGTATACGGTATGGATGCAATTGTCCCTTCGGAGATTGTCTTCCCATCATATCGTGTGGCAACTTATACAGGAGATTTGAACGATCAAAGCAGATCCCTGGAATTAGATTTGGTTGAAGAGAAAAGACAACGCGCACAGTTGAAGTCTTTGCATTATCAAACCCTAATGAGGAGTCGATATGCTTCTAAATTAAAGCACAGAGCTTTTAAGGTGGGGGACAAAGTATTACGCAAAGTCTTCCTACACACTAAAGAGAAGAGTCTTGGAAAATTGGGACCAAATTGGGAGGGCCCCTATGAAGTGACGGAGAAGGATATTGGCTGAGCTTCCAGTATCCACCAAAATTCGTCTTATGTCGTTGCCCCCAATAGATGCTCCTATGACAACAGCATCCTCATGAGGGCCAGCAATGTCTCTTAAATCATCTTCATCGAAAACAATGAAGGGGAATGAGTTAGGTGACTGATAGGAAGTCATGCCTCCTTCTAGCTGGGAGGCTAAAGTATGCACGTGCCTCTTCCTCGAAGAAGCAGTAGGAGCTGTCATAGTGTCCCTTCCGAAAATTGTAAGTGACTCAAAAAACTTAATGAGTCCGGAGACCGACCTAGAAAATTCTTCAATTGTTCCTACTCTGTTTCGAGTTGGATCTGGATCCAAGTACTCAGATTCCACGTCAAACCTTTCAACTATAACCATGGCTCCCTCCGGAGCAGCATTACTTGGACCAACCCGATGAGTGTTGTCAGGCCTGCTGCCTCCTCTTCTTTTGACGTAAGCTCCCAGCTTTCCCCTCTCAATGAAGTTCTGAACTTCTTGTTTTAATGCTATGCAGTCATCAGTGGTATGGCTAATATCATTGTGATATTGGCAAAAAGAGTTATTGTGATGCTCTCTAGGAGACTGTAGTGTAGCCGGTCTCCGATAATGCACCTCTTCCTTTGTTTTATCAAAAATAGTGGCCATACTTTCTTTCAACTTTGCGAACCACTCCGGTTGCACCCATGGCCCTCTCTTGTTTCTGGATTGCTAACTTTGAGCAGGAGCAGCTGGCTGAGACTGAGCTTTTTCCCTACCATGCCCCTGGTCGGTCTCTCTTGCTTTGTTCCCGGACTGATTTTGATTAGGATTTGGTACCACCGGGGTAGACCTCGCCTGCATGTGCACCCTGGTTTTCTTTGTTTCATCGACGTTTATTTGTTTTCCAACCTGATTCAGCAACCCTCCCCATGTCATGGCCTTCTTCCTGGTCACTGAATCAGCTAAATTGCCTGGGTTCAAACCCTTCCTTAGGGATGCTATTGCCACCTGTTCGAAGCAATCAGCCAACCCATTCTTGGTATTCACAAAACGGTTTATATATTCTTTCAAGGACTCATTTGGCTCCTGGGCACAATGGATTATTGTGTCTCCATTTCCCTTTAGCTCTTTACTCCCTACAAACTGCCTTCGAAAGGCTACCCAAAAGGTATCGAAATCTTTAATACAACCCTGAGGCAGGCTGTTGTACCATTTTAGAGCACTCCCCGTAAATGATTGGGAGAATGCCCTACAAAGTAGTTTATCGTCGTTGTCAAAGTTCATCATGAAGTTTTTAAATTGGTCCAGATGGTTGTCCGGATCAGTACTGCCATCGTACTTCTCTATTTTGGTGCTGTCAAACCTCTTGGGGAGGTTTCCGGACAAATTTTTTGAAGATAATAGAGATTGCCTCCAATTCCTTCCACGACTGAACACAGTACCCTCATTGGGAGTTGCAAAGATACCTGGTTCATCGTGAAAAGCGAAGGGATCCATCAGCATCCGGTCCACATGCTTCCGGCTATGAGATGATCCTTTACCAATATGCCTCTTCATCTTTCCTTGTCTATCCCTTTTTCTTGAATATTTTTTAATCTGCTTTTGCTTCTTTCTAGTTCGACCCTCATCGTTGCTAGAGGATAAGGATTTTTCAACTCCCTCACTGTCCGAAGAGCTATCAGAAGATTCTGAGCTTGAGTCAGAACTCTCCACTGGCTTAAACCGGTGAGACTTTTTGGAACTGGCATGAGTCTTTTTGGTGCTCACATGAGTCTTTGAAGACTCATGCTCTGTGGGGTCATCGGTGTAATGAGCAGCTGATGCTTTGGACTTTTCTTTCAGGCCCATCTTAGCCTTTTCGGCCCTCAGAGCTTCTATTTCACCCTTTAGCCTATCACGCTCTTTGATAGTGTACTCATCGTTCTCTCCCACCACTTCGAGCAGAGCTGGTGGTACTTCTGGGTTGTCCGGATTCATTTGGACAGATTTTCTTAGCTGGGTTTGAATGCTTGATTCAGGCACCTTCTCCTCCCACTGTGGTCGCCAATTTGGTGAGGACAATTATTGCCTGAGGGTAGGCTTGTAATTTGGTTGGTGTTTTACAGTAGTATGTGGGTGTTATGTGTTTTGAGTAGAGAGTAGAGAGATAATTAAGCTGGCTGGTAGCAGTTAATTCTCATTACCCACATTTAATGCAGGTGGTTGGGTATTTATACCCTGATGTTTGGGCCCTTATGGGCTTTCGGGTCATGTTTAATGGACCCGGGTCATGTTCAAAGACGCATGATCTCTTAAGTAAGAGAGCAAGTAGCTTAGTCAAGAAGTGTTTAGGTTTTTTAGTACTTTTGTCATAGTTCGAACAGTCATATGGTCTGAGTGTTCGAAGTGATCTGTCCGGTCCGGAGGCATTGGACTGAACTGTCCTTGTCCGGGGAGCATGCAGAATTTGGACTCATCAATGGCGATCTTTTGGTTCCTCGAATTATTTTTAGTTAGCCTTAGTGCAGCATATACTGAATATTACGATGCAAATCGATGCATCAATAACCATTCAACGTAAGTTGGCATACTCATTTTTTTCATAAGAGAAATATGGAGAGTCACAACTCATAAATTTATCATTCAAACAAAGTGGCATACACAAAAATTTGAGGAGCTACAAGTTATAAAACGCTCCTCGAAGAACATCAGATGGCTTACAAAAACTTCCTTACAAGGACTTATACACAAAAATTTCCACAATAGCCTAACATCTTTTCCTAGTCAGAATTTTTCGAAGAGGTGCTCTCTTCTGTGTCTGATTCTTCACTGTCACTCACCACAATGTTTGGAGGATGAAGGTCGGGGGCGACAAGCTTCCAAAAACTCCCCAGATCATATTTAGGATGTTCTGCATGAATCTGGGTGATTAGCCCTGCCCGAATTGTAGCATCCCGGGCATTAAGGTTGTCTGTACACTTAGCCATATAGGGATTTGACCGCTTTTTCCTTCTCCTCCTCAACTTTCCTAGGAAAGTCTTCAATTCTTTTCACCAAATTTTCCCAGTCCTTCATCACTTTTTCATAGTCATCGCATCAGTCCTTAAATCTTCGGCAGGCTAGTTCATGAGCCTTTTTCAATTCTACCAGGACTTTTTCTTGAGCCCCCGTCTTCTTTTGATAGAGGTCTCTTTCTTCCTAGCAGCACCTTTCGAGCATTATGACATAATTTTCTGAGGCATACAATTTTTCGAAGAGTGCATCTGCTTGACTCTCCACATTAGCATATTGTTTCTTTGCCTCTTCAAGCTGCAAAGCGATCATGGATGCCTTAAACTTATAGTGTTTTTTTCGATCCTCTAAATGCTGCATTTTCTTTCCCATATTGATAGACGTGTGCAACATGCTTCGAAGACTTAGTGAAAATTCCTCATGAAGAGGAAATTCGAAAGAGCTGGTGGGTGAGCATAAGGCTGCGGGATCAAAATCCGATGACTCTCCCACTAGAATATTAAGGTCTACATGTTGAGGATGATTGCTTCGAGGAATGGGAAGTGGTGCCAAGATAGGGGGATTTTCGGTGGGGGCTGGATTTGAGGCCTGGATAAGAGGAGAGTTGGGCATCTGATTTGAGTCTTGTTTGAGGAAATTATCTCCAACTTATTTTTCAGGCTCACTTGATGCGCTTTGGAGCTCAATTTCTTGGGCAAGTTCTGGGGCATCGTCTTGTATTTTGCCGTCCTCGCATAATTCCTAGATGGGCTCAAGGACAGCTTTGTCCTCTCTATCTTTTGCATTAGAGTCTCTCTTCTTCTGAGGATGGACAAACTTATTGGGGGGAGAGTTGGGGCTGTGTGTCACAATGTTGGCGAAGGAAGATGGCTCATGGTTGGTGACTACTCCTTCAATTTTTGGCTGATGTTCTTTGGTGGCAACTTCCTCATCGGGTTCACCTGAATGACTTTTACCGCGAGAACGCTTCAGAAGGTAAATTACTATGTCTTTCTTAGTCACTCGCTCTAGCACCTCGTCTTGAGAAGGGGGGGGGGGGGTCATCAGTTCTTTTAAGGACAACCGGTCAAGGGGGTTCTGATGAGTCCGGATTCTGTCAGCACTTCGGACAGGGTCAGTTCGGACAATGTCTACTTAACCGGACAGGGGCAGTTCGGACATCATCATCCATTGGACTGTTCGAACAGAACTAAAGTACTTAAAACCTAATCACTTATTGACTAAGCTGTATGTTCTCCTACTTAGAAGTAATGGGTCCTTAAACTCGACCCGGGTCTATTAAACACGACCCGAAAGCCCATAAGGCCCAAATGTAAGGGTATAAATACTCAACCACCAACATTAAATGAGGGTAATGAAAATTAAATACAACCAGGCTGCTCAATTCTCCCTCTACACTCTACCCAAACATTAAATACTCACAAAATTCCACAAAACTCGAAACAAAAATTACAAACTTACTCTCAGACAAAAACAAACCACACCAAATTGGCGACCACAATGGGAGCACGACGGTGCCTGAATCTAGCATTCGAAACCATCAGAAGAAATTAGTCCGAATGAATCCGGACGAACCGGAAGTACCCCCAGCTTTGCTTGAAGTGGTGGGTGAAAATTATGAATATACCATCGAGGAGCGTGATAGATTAAAGGGCGAGATAGAGGCTCTGAGGGCACAGAAGGAAAAGATGGGCATAAAAGAGAAGTCAAAGGCATCAGTTGCTCATCATACTGACAACCCTAGAGAGCATGAGCCTTCGAAGACCTATGTGCGTACCAAGAAGACTCATGCTAGCTCCAAAAAGTCTCACCGGTCCAAGCCAGTGGAAAGCTCTGACTCAGACTCGGAATCTTCTGATAGCTCCTCGGGCGAGGATGAAGTTGAAGATTCCTTATCCTCTAGTAGTGATGAGGGCCGATCTAAAAAGAAACAAAAGTTTATCAAAAAGTATTCAAGAAAAAGTGATAGACATGGGAAGTTAAAGAGGAATATAGGAAAAGGATCATCTCATAGCCGGAGACACGTAGACCGGATGCTGGTGGATCCTTTTGTTTTCCATGATTAACCAGTTATCTTTGCAACTCCCAATGAGGATACCGTTTTCAGTCGTGGCCGGAATTGGAGACAATCTCCATTATCTTCCAAGATCCTGTCCGGAAACCTCCTTAAGAGGTTCGATAGTACAAAAATGGAGAAATACGATGGCGGTAAAGATCCGGACAACCACTTGGAGCAATTTAAAAACTTCATGATGAATTTCGATGCTGATGACAAGTTACTCTGTAGAGCATTCTCCCAATCCTTTATGGGGAGTGCTCTGAAGTGGTATAACAGCCTACCACAAGGTTGCATTAGAAATTTCGATACCTTTTGGGTGGCCTTTCGAAGGCAATTCGTTGGAAGTAAGGAATTGAAGGGCAATGGGGACACAATTATCCATTGTGCCCAAGAACCGAACGAATCACTGAAAGAATACATAAGTCGTTTTGTAAAAACCAAAAACGGATTGGCTGATTGCTTTGAGCAAGTAGCCATAGCATCTTTAATGCAGGGCTTAAACCCTGGAAATTTGGCTGATTCAGTAACCAGAAAGAAAGCCATGACTTGGGGGGGGGGTCTGGTGAATCAGGTCAGAAAGCAAATTAACGTTGATGAAACAAAGAAAACTAGGATGCATAGGCAGGTGAGGTCTGCTCCAGTTGCACCTAACCCCAACCAAAATCAATCCGAGAACAAGACAAGGGGGACCGGACAGGGTCATAACAGAGCTAGAGCTCAGGCTCAGCCAGCTGCGCCTGCCCAAATTCAACAATCTAGAAATAAGAGAGGGCCTTGGGTTCAACCGGAGTGGTTTTTTTTATTTGAAAGAAAGTATGGCCACCATTTATGACAAAACAAAGGAAGAAGTACACTATAGAAGGCCGGCTGCACTACAATCTCCTAGGGAACATCGTGACAATTCCTTCTGTCAGTACCATAATGATACTGGCCATACCACCGACGATTGTATTACTTTAAAACAAGAAGTCCTGAATTTAATTGAAAGAGGAAAGATGGGGGCATATGTCAAAATAATATGAGGAAATAGGCCTGATAATGCTCATCGGCCTGGTCCAAATAATGCAGGCACTTCCGCTCCGGAGGGAGCTATGGTTATAATCGAATGATTCGATGTAGAGTCGGAATACTTGGATCCTGATCCAACTCAAAACAGAGTGGTTTCCATTGAGGAACGTTGTAAAATAGTCTCCGGACTTATTAACGTTTTTGAGTCACTCACAATTTTCGGAGGGATACTATGACAGCACCCACTGCTTCTTCAAGAAAGAGGCACATTCATACTTTAGCTACCCAGCTGGAAGGAGGCATGACCTCTTATCAATCACAAATTCCATTTCCCTTCATTGTTTTTGATGAAGATGACTTGAGGGATATATTTGGCCCCCGTAAAGATGATGTTGTCATAGGAGCATCCATTGGGGGAAATGATATAAGACATATTGGTGGATACTGGGAGTTCATCCCATATCCTCTTTTTAACCTCTTACAAAAAGATGAAAAACCCAGCTATAATTCAGCGTTCGGACAGATCAATTGTGGGTTTCACTGAGAGCTCAGCAGATGTGATCGGGGAGTTCGAAGAGGAAGTTTTGTTGGGCAAGGGCCCTTTTAAGAAGATGGTTATAGTACTTTTTATTGTGGTGGATTGTCCCACTTGTTATAATGTTATTTTAGGGAGGTCTTGGCTCTCTAGGATGCACGCAGTGGCCTCAACAGTCCACCAATGTTTGAAATATGTTGTTTAAGGATAAGTGGAAGTTGTTTGGAGCAGCCAAAAGATTACAAGAGAATGTTATGCCACAGCACTGGCTCCAAGGACACTGGGGGCAGTTCGTATCAATGAAGAATAGCAGTTTGAGGGGTTTTCTGGGGGTGAGGGTGAAATTGATGACCCCAGAGAGACCCCTGGAGTGTTAATACCGGTTGAAGAAGTTGAAGCATATTCTGTGGGAGAGGGAAAAAATGTTAAGATAGGGTCCAAAATGCCATCCGAACTGAAGAGTAAAATGTTGAAGTTTTTAAAAGACAATCAGCATGTTTTTGCTTGGTGCAATGCTGATGTTATCGGGGTTCCAGCAGATATTATATTACATCACCTATCCATCCGGAGAGACATAACGCCTGTGGTACAAAAAAGAAGAGCTTTTTCCAAACAAAAGGCTGATGTCATAGTTCAAGAGGTCGACAGGCTTACTAAAATGGGGCACATAAAGGAGTCTCAGTATCCTTTATAGACAGCCAATCCGGTCTTGGTGAAAAAGAAGAATGGCAAGTGGCGTATGTGCATTGACTTCACAGATCTCAATAGGGCTTGCCCAAAAGATTTATACCCGGTCCCCCGGATTGATCAGCTGGTGGATTCCACTTCTAGGAATAAGCTACTGTCTTTCATGGATGCCTTCTCTGGGTACAATCATATTCAAGTAGATCTAAAAGATCAGGATCATACCACGTTTGTCACTGATAGGGGTCTTCATTGTTACAAAGTGATGCCGTTTGGGTTAAAAATGATGGGGCTACTTATCAGAGGTTAGTGAACAAAGCTTTTGCTGATCAAATTGGAAGAAATATGGAGGTGTACATTGATGACATAATGGTAAAAAGTGTGGATGAAGAACTACACTTGGCAGATCTCCAAGAAACTTTTGCTAACTTAGTAAAAGTAAATTTGAAACTAAATCTAGAGAAGTGTGTGTTCGGAGTGCAGTCCGGGAAATTCCTGGGGTATATAATAAGTGAGCAAGGAATACAGCCCGATCCGGACTAGCGTAATGCTATATTCCAAATGGAGCCTCCTCGGAATATTAAAGAAGTACAACGGTTGACTTGGAGGTTGGCTGCTTTAAATCGATTTATCTCGAGGTCTTCGGACAGATGTGCCCCGTTTTTTTAAACTTTAAAGGGTGCAAAGGAATTTAACTGGACTTCACAGTGTGATGAGGCCTTCAATGAGATTAAGAAACATATGTCCTCCCCCAAGACTTTATTTAAACCTGTTAATGAAGAGACACTCTTCGTATACTTGGCAGTTTCCAATTGTGCTATCAGTGCTGTATTGGTAAGAGAGGTGGATAATTACCCCTGTCCAGTGTACTATATCAGCAAGAGCTTGATAGATGCAGAGAAACGCTATTTAAAGCTCAAAAAATTAGCATTAGTCTTGGTAATTGCTGCAAGGAAGATGAGGCCTTATTTTCAGGCTCATCCTATTATCGTCCGGACATCCTATCCCTTGAAAAATGTTCTCCATAAGGCAGACGTTTCAAGTAGAATGACTAAGTGGTCAGTGGAGTTGGGGGACTTCGATATTTATTTTTCTCCTCGAACAGCAATCAAAGCCGAGGTTGTGGCTGATTTCTTAGTTGAATTCCATTCAGATAGGGATACAGAGCAAACGACTAAAATGAAAGATAAAAAGGTCTGGATCGTCAGGACGAATGGTGGATCAAGTACTATGGGATGTGGTGCAGGGGTATGCCTGACCTCTCCGTATGGTGACAAAATATACCAGGCTAGATGTTTTGCTTTTAGGGCTTTTAACAATGAGTCCGAATATGAACTGCTATAGCTGGTTTGAAGTTGGCTTTCATTTGTGGAGCCAAAAGGGTCAAGTTGATGAGCGATTCCAAACTTCTTATCCATCATGCACAGGGTCAATCCGAAGCTAAAAATGAAAAACTAGTGAAGTACTTACTTCTTCTTAAAAATGAGGCACTTAAGTTTAAAAGCATTGTTTATGAACACATACCCCGAACAAAAAAAGGAACTAGCAGATTCCTTGGCAATCATAGCCTATACTGAGTCATACCCTTGGATCCATGTGCTGGAGTGCCCTTCCATTCAACTCAATATGGGTAAGGAGGAAGAAATTTTTGATGTACAGATGAAACAACCTCAAGATTGGAGGTTTCCTCTCCTGCAATATCTCTCCGGTGGTATTTTGCCTTCGGACAAGTCAATAGCAAGAAAAGTAAAGTACAAGGCTCGTGGTTTCATCATACTAAGAGATGTTCTTTATAAGAAGTCTTACAGTAAACCCCTTTTACGATGTTTGGGGGATGATGAATCTCAAATAGTCCTCTCCGAATTACATGATGGTGAGAGATCAGCTCACTGTGGATTCAGGGCTCTAACAAGAAGAGTGTTATTGGCTGGCTATTACTGGCCATCTATAATGCAATATGCTAAGGAGCTGGTGAAAAAGTGTGACCCATGCCAGAGATATAGCATTGAAATTCATGTCCCTGCCATCCCTTTAGAGTCGATTTCTGAGCCTATACCTTTTGCTCGATGGGGGTTGGATTTGGTGTGACCTCTTCCTATGGCATCCCGAGGACGCAGGACAATAATTGTTGTTATTGATTATTTTTTGAAGTGGATCGAAGCAGCCCCCCTTGGCAGGAACAACATCAAAAGTTGTCATAAAATTCATTTTATCCAATATCTGTTGTAGATTTGGCATTCCACAGAAGATAACAACAGACAATGGGCCACAGTTCGATAACAAGGAAGCTGTCATAAAATTCATTTTATCCAATATCATTTTATCCAATATCTGTTGTAGATTTGGCATTTTATTCAATATCTGTTGTGGGCCTACCGGACTACACCTGGGACTGCGATACAAGAGTCACCTTTTGCCTTGGTCTATGGGATGGATGCTATAGCTCCCATAGAAGAAACTCTCCCTTCATTTCGAGTTCACAATTTATTCGAACACGCTAATGAAGTGGCAATTAGAGGTCAGCTCGACTTAATAGAAGAAAGAAGAGTTAAAGCTCACCTTAGAGCTGCACACTATCAGGGTTTGATGAGAAGAAGGTTTGCTTCCAAAGTTAAAAGAAGATATTTTCAGCCGGGGGACAAGGTGTTAAGGAAAGTCTTCTTACACACTAAAGAGAAGCTGCTCGGCAAACTGGCCCCAACTTGGGAAGGACCGTATATGGTCATTGAAAGGCTTAAACCTGGAACATACTGGCTAGAAGACAAGGATGGAAGGGTTTTAAATCACCCTTGGAACATTGAGCATCTCCGAATGTACTTAGAGTAGAAACTATGTAAATATTTACTTGTTTAAAAATCCATGTAAATATTTGGGGGCATACTCTTTCCTACCCTAGTGGCGCAGGGAGGTTTTAATGAAGTTTTCGGGCTTTTTTATAAAATTTGATGCCTTCTTAAAAATTCGGAGTGTTCTTACTTTGTTTCTTGTCACACCATCCGGGTTGAATTAAAAGAATGATGACTACTTAAACATTTGTCATCGGAGAATTTAAACACTCTCGCTTTAGAATATTTATGAAATAACTAAGGGTTGTTTAAACACTAGCCACCAAAATTGAAACAAACTATGAAACAATGCAAGAGTTGTGCAAAATAAAGACATCAATTAAAATAACCGAAGTGCCTTGTCCATCCAAGGACTTTAAGTTTTCAAAACAAACAGATCTGTCCGAACAAACACTGGACACGGTTATAGAAATGCCTTGTCATTCTAAGGACTTTAGTTTAATCAAAACAAAAAAAACACACACAAGAGATAATTTATATTCTAATACTGAGCCTTTGAAGATGGCTCATCCTCACCTATTTTCTTTTTCTTGGGGTCGTCATTCCCCTCACCTAGACTCTCCCCGGTGTTCTCTTCTTCGTCGGATGAGGACGCACTGGAGAAGTCAAAACTGTCACCCTCAGCCATTGTATGAAAGGGAAGGTCTGGATAGTCTACAAAACTCCATAAGTCTCCCAGATTCCTCTTTGGGAACTTCTCGTGAAACAGCAAAACCATATCCGACTTCACCTTGGCATACATCTCCTCTTGACTCTCTATCATATTTTTGGCATAAGAATCAATCTTGGCCTGAATTTTGGCCTCTTGCTCCCTTAGCAGATCAGCTTTCTCCTCTGCAGCCTTGGACACCGAATTCTCGAGCGCAATCTTGTCATTTGTCAAGTTATGGATGACTTGGTCCTTGGCTTTCGCCTCCTCTTTTGAAGAGGTGAGATCTTTCTCTAATCCGAGCAGCTTTTCCCGAAGATCTTTGATAGTATCTTCTAAGGTGGCAACCTTTGTGGTCAACCCCTCCTAACTCTTCTTTAGCTCCTCGTTTTCTCCCTTCAAAACATCATCATTTTGGGTGGCAGTGAGGAGGTCGTTGGACAGCTTCTCCAGGACCAACACTGACTGAACGGTGCTCAGTATGGAGTGAGTTATAGCCTCTCTTTACTTGAAACAGTGAAAGTTTTGCCATTAAAGGTAACAGTGTTCGAAGTGCTTGGAGGGAGATAGGGCCTAGCAAAATCATCTCTGGGGAGGTTTTCAAAGTACTCCCCAAGCCCCTCAAGCCCTGTAAGGTCGACACCATCAATACTAAGGTCTCCTCCTCCAACCTCTTCAGTTCAAAAATCGCCAGGGATCTCCTCTACTCTTGTTGGATTGATAGGGTCAACAGGAGGGAGAGGCTCTGGAGGCCGGAGAGAAAGTTCATCACCCCTGGAGGTCTTTTTTTTCTTGGCCTCCCTCTCCTTGCTTTCTGCTCCTCGTCTCCGGTCTCTTTTAGGAACCCTTGGGGGTTTGGAGATCCTACTTCCTCCCTAGCACTCGCATGCTCTACCACTTCTAGCAGAGCAGCATCGATCTGGCTTGGAGCTGGCCCCTCTGGGTTTGTGGGAGCAGTCTCTACTACCTCGGCAGGATTAGCCTCACCTGCAGCTTTCTTGCCTTTCCCTTTTTTTCCTTTCATCTTACTTGGGGCCTTGGCTCGACCTGGCAAGTACAGTGACCCGTCCGGTGCTTGTGTTCTTTTAAGGACAACATCCGGAGGGGGTGGAGTGGTAAGTTCTTCCCAGGTCAAGTCTCTCCGGCCAGTAGTGCTCCAGAGTTGAGACCTGGCAAGATTGCCTCCGGTAAAGGCGTCATGAAAACGGTTCCCCCACTTTTCAACAGCCCAAGTGTTGATCTTGTTACAAGTGGTCTACCCGGCCTTTAAATAGTCATTGAAGTCTTTGGGCAGCTCTGTAAAAAAAAACAAGACCAATCAGTTTAAACAAATTCGATAAAAGTAAAAATGAGAATGTAAGGTAGGATCCTTACGATCACTTCTCCATCTGTTGGTGAGGAGACTCGGATTGACTCCGGCTTTGATCTTCCTTCCATTATCCCAAGCTCAGCTTACAAACAAGAATTGAGTCCTCCAGTTTCTCTCCGACTCAAGCAGGTCATCCACTGCTTTATAATTATCACCCATGTTGAAGTGATAGAAGGGAATGTGGTGGTTTTTGCAGAGGCTGGCCACATCTGCGAATTCCTCCATTGGTAAAGGAATTCTGGAGAGCCTGGAAGCCATGATACATGCCATAAGAGTGTACCAAGCGTTGGGGTTTAGTTGACTAGGGAAAAGTTTGATAAGATGGAAGTACCTGACTATCTCCGGATCTAAGGGAAACCTTAGCCCCCAGTTAAAGAGCTCAGTGAAGATTACTATTTCACTAAGCTTGCAGTCCATTGGGGTTTCAGGGTCTATGGGAATTCTTATTTTTACGTTCTCCGGAATCCCCCACTTCGTACGCATCCGGCCCAACTCGGTTGTATGGATGAAAGCATTGTTGATTTTTTTGTAAGGCAAGAAGATATTTAACGTTTACCTTGTGGAAACAAGGTCCCACTTTTTCTTCGAGGATTTCTGGTAATTCTGGGTGCCTAAGGCATAGTTTCTCTTTGCCTTTATCTTTCTTGGCAGCAACAGCATCAGAAGTTTGTCCGGAGGGTTCGGACTCGAACGGAGCCTCTTCGATGGAATCCTCCATTACTTCCTCCATTATCGAGGAGGGGTTTTCAGTTGTCTTTGGGAGGGGGGAATTGGAAGTTGGTTCAGTCTGACCTCCGGACTGTTGAGCTTCAATACTGTCCTGAACTCGGGCCTCCGGCTGGGGCTCAGATGTGGTGGTTTCTCTTCGAAGGCTTGAGCTAGTGGCCTCTGGTCCGGACAGCCTGTCGTGAGGTACTTTTATGGGTGCCTCTGACCCTGTATTGCTGTCCTTGACCCCTGATTTTGAAGGGGTGCCTTTGGAAGCTTGCCCTTTTACCAGGCGACCTTTTCTTCGACCGACTAACTTGTTGGGAGAGATATCTGCATCTAACCCCGTGGCTATAAATAGGGAAGGCTTTTTGAAGCTGGTAACTGCTAGCCCTGGTTCAACAGTGGGCTCTGATTCTTGAACCGACGAGCCTGAAACAATAGGAGAAATGATGGATTGAAACAATCTCCTCGGTTTGACAATTCTGGTTGAGGAAGAACCCTGGTCAGGCTCTGTGTTTGAGATTACTGGTTTGTCGATAGGGGAAGTAGGTAGACCTGCTGCAATGCGCCTCTCCCGTTCAACTTTTTGTGATTTTTCTAGCTCTGATAGATTAAGCCACTCGCCTTTGATTAAAGCGTTCCTAGTCGTGAACATAAACTCACAACCAAAGAGAAGGATTTGTGTTTGAGAGAGAAAGCTCTGAAAATTAGTAAAGTGAAAATGAAGATTATGGTAAAATAGTGGAGAAGTGATTAATTTATAGTAAACACCCAAAAAGATGCTTTGATTCCTAAGAGAATTCGAAAGGATTTGCAATGATTAAGGAACGACACTGATGTCATCTTCATTTAATGAAGAGGTTACTTTTCAGAGAAGGTGGGAGCGAAATTCAAGGTGAAAAAACGGCTGAAATAATGAACCACAGAGAGACACGTGTCCCACGAACACTGGCAAAAAACCATTCAAATTCAATGAACCTTTTTTAGTCCGGATAAAGCTATGACACACTTCGAAGGACCTGTCCGGATGTAACTGTCACTAGCAACAGACTGTTTTTTAGGTCTTGTCCAAGATTTTTGAACACCACCTAAAAAAGGGGCTACTGATGAGTCCGGATTCAGTCAGCACTTCGGACAGGGTCAGTTCGGACAATGTCTACTTAACCGGATAAGGGCAGTTCGGACACCATCATCCATTAGACTATTCGAACAGAACTAAAGTACTTAAAACCTAATCACTTCTTGACTAAGCTGTCTGTTCTCCTACTTAGAACTAATAGGTCCTTCAACTCGACCCGGGTCCATTACACGACCCGAAAGCCGATAAGGCCCAAATGTAAGGGTATAAATACTCAACCACCAACATTAAATGAGGGTAATGAAAATTAAATACAACCAGGCTGCTCAATTCTCCCTCCACACACTACCCAAACATTAAATACTCACAAACTTCCACAAAACTCTAAACAAAAATTACAAACTTACCCTCAGACAAAAACAAACCACACCAGGTTCAACCTCCACAGTCTGCTCAAGGCCAAATTGTTGTCCCTAAAGCATAGGTGGAATCTATTTTCCCAATTTTCTTTGGCCCATTTTCTCAGTTTGGTGAAGATGGTAGTGGCACTCTCTACGTGGTCTGCGTATGGTTTTGAGACACCAATAGCTGCAAATATATCAAATTAGAACTTCATCATTCGAGCAGTTCCCATAAGTAAAATAGTTCGAGGACTTACATTTGTTAGTCCATAGGAGGGATAGTTTGTGAGGGTTCGAAGGGGTTGACTATTAGCATGTCTCCCAATGGCCCGAGAAGTAGATGAATTACTCTCTCCACTTTTTGTCAGCCTCTAGCAAGTCCTTCAACACTTTCTGTCTTCGATTAAAGGTCAATGAATAAAATGGGAAGAAAGGGTTTCTGGCTAGACCAGATAGTCCGATGATCTGCTCCAATGAAAATTCTTAGCCTAAGATTCTCGAAGCCATGATGCATGCCATCAATGTGAACCACATATTGGGACCGGTTTGAGAGGGGCAAAGGTCAATCTTAGAAAAATACTCAATGAAAAATGGGTCTAAAAGAAATCTTAGTCCCCAATTCATGATTTCAGTATACACAACAAGTTCGTTATCCCTCACTGACAATGGGGTCTCACCCTCCGAGGGGAGCCTAATGTCGATGTATAAAGGAATGCACCACCGGGTCCTCAGCAACATTTCTTCCGAAGGCAAAATGTACTTGTATGATATGTTGCGAAGAGCAACCATATATTTGTTCTCGATCCCTCGAATATTGTTGCCCACAATGGCATCAAGTTCCAAGGGAATCGTTATGTATCCTTTAGACTTAGGGGCAATTTGGCTCGCTTTCTCTTCGGATATTGTTGGAGGAGCGATGGGCCTTTGGCTAGATGACTCTGTAGGAACTTTGATGACTTTGCTCTGATCAGTAACCTGAATCGCTTGAGTCGATGGCTCAGGATTGTCCGAGGCGATGGCCTTCCCCTTGGCAGCTAGGCTTTGTTACACAGCTCTCGAATCTCATCATCGGTAATGATAGTCTTTCCTGGAGAAAATCGGGGGCTTCCAGTTGCTGTTATCGACAGAGTGGCTGGAAGACTTGACACAGAATTACCGGTCTTCGGAAGAGAATTGTCCACCACCAAATTTCGAGGAGGTTTGGGGGAAGTTGGTGGCGCTTTCTTGGCACGTTTGCGCTCCTGGGAATGCTTTTTATCTTTATGGTGTCTTTTCCTTTTCCCAGATGAATGCTTATGGTGTTTTTATTTCCCCATTAGACCAAGGGTGATGTGATCGGAACTTTGGTTTTGTTGTGATATTTCGAGGGGAATGATTGCAGTCGAATGTTTTTGGGGGGGGGGGGGGGGGGACGAACCGTAAAATGTAGTGACAGCAAGTGGGGGTTGAGGCTCAGTGTATTCACCAGCAGCAACTCTCTCTTTGAACTTTTTGCTAATAAGGAGCCACTCTGGAATCCAACGAGGTCTAGACGCCAGCTTTCTCTCTTTATAAATTTTAGATGAAAAGTTTGAGCTGTTATTGAAGGAGATCAGTATTTATAGAAGACAATGGGCTTTTAGGGCAAGTCAAGTCTGGGGATATTTTCTCTTGTTTGCCTAGGGGCCCTATGGGAAACATAGGTGCACAATTATTGATAGAAAAAACGCGGGAGAACTGCAGAGGCATGATCTAGTCTGAGGAATACGAAACAATCTTTAAATCGATGCGCTGGCAAGGAAGTACGACTGTTGACGTCATATCTTCTTGATCCAATCCTTGCAATGTATTAGCCTAGTATTGGTGGTTGTGATATGCTGATACAGTGAATCCCGATGCACGATATTACCAAGGCCTGAGTCAAGCCTTGCTAAGACATTGCAAGGATTGTGGGGCTACTGGTTAGTGTGACGTAAAAAGTAGTTTGTATTCAAAGGATAAACTTGTTAAGAAGACATGAGACATGTAGCATTTGAAGTATTGATTCAAAAGCATTTTCGAGGAGAAGTTTTGCATTTGAAGAGGAGTTATCCGAGGAGAAGATGTTCGAGGGAGCGAATTTTCGAGGAGAAGTTTTGCATTTGAAGAGGATTTATCCAAGGAAAAGACGTTCGAGGGAGCGAATTTTCGAGGAGGATTTAAATGAACAATGGAGACTTATTTACAGTCCCAGCAAAACTATTTTTACTAGGACTGGGGGGCTACTGATGAGGGAGAATAAAAGACATGGTCGAATTGCAAAGAATAAGTTGGAGAAGTGGTTACCTTTATCGCTTGGAGAAGTGGGAAGACCGGCAGCAATACCCTAATCTCTCGCTACTTTCTTTGCTCTCTTTAATTCAAATAAGCTCAACTAATCTCCTTTGACTAAGGCGTTTCTGGCTGTGAGCATATATGTATCAAGAACAATATAAATGTGAACTGAGTTTTCTCTCTAGAGAGGTTTGAGTGTGGAAGACAATAAAACAATGGAAAGGTTAATATATAACAGTAGAAACAGTATTTACCAATGAGCAGATGAATAGAATTTTTGCAATGATTAAAGGCTGCGCAACGTGTGAAAATTGAAACCTATGTAACTTTCTAGACCTAGTGGGTACGAAAATCTAGGAGAAAAACGGTTGGGAGGTTGAACCAGATATTGACACGTGTCCCACGATTCAAGAAAAAATCTTAGAATTCTGAGAAGGGAAATCAGTTCTGATAAAATTCGAACATGATCAATTGTGAAAAGAAATTCTTCAGTTCGAACAACATAAGCAGATCAGACAAGATTGGTGCTGGCTTTAAGAATTTTTAGCCCTTCCAAATATCTTTTACAAGGCCTAAAAAGGGGCTACTAATGAGCTCAGAGATTTTGGTCACCATACCTAAGCAAATCCACTTATCCAAACAGGGACAATTCAGACCATATCACACCACTAAATATCCGAACATGATAAATGTATTAACTTTTCACTAAGTTGTTTGCTAATCAACTTAAAACTAATGGGTCTTTAAATTCAACCTGGTTTCATGACCCAACCCAATAAGCCCACGTGTGAGTAATTAAGGTATAAATTGTTGGGAATCTACCCTAACATAAATATCCCAACCACTCTCATTAATGAGGATGATCAAAATTTAATACAAGTAGACATCTCAATTATCTCTCTACTCCACACATTAAACACAAAACACCCCAAAATTATTAAAATATTCTCTAAACATTTTACCAGTCCAAACCAGTAGTGACAAGAACTTCAAGTTCCACTAAAAATATCACAAACTAAAAACTGTTAATCTTTAGTTTGCGGACGACTTTATGATTTTATAACGGGGAAACATTATCTCTCTTAATTTAATAAAGGATGGTCTCCATGAATTCAATTACCTATCGTTTCTCCAGACTAGACCTAGTAAGAGTCATGCATTTCTATATGGTACCAAAACTTTCCTCTGGAAATATCTGATTAACAACTTAGGTTATGAAGTTAATTCATTTCCGGTAAAGTACCATGATGTTCCTTTAATTACGAACCACCTCTCTTTTAATGAATACCACCCTCTTTATCAATAAAATAACCCCCAGGGTCTGGTGATGGACTTCTAAACACCTCTCGTATGTGAATAGGCTATTATTGATATATATATTCTCTTTACAAGTCAAGTCTACTGGTCATCTATCTTTATTTTTGCAGTCACTTCCCCTTTCGACTGCATCTTTTGGAATTCTTGTGCAAAATCTATTAATCTTATTTGTTATGATTGTGCTTTCACTCGTTACATTAGGAATGTTGGCAACATAAAGTTTGGGTTCTCACTGAACGGCCATAATTAGCCTAAGCTGGTTTCTGGCGGCTGAAAAGTGGTCTCTCACTAGTCTCTCTCATCTTTACAGTACTTGTTTTAATGTTATTATTTACCATGTATTTAAATAGAAGAACTATATATCATTTTTCTCTCATGTCTCTTTCCCCTTTGTGATCTCGCATCACATGTTTTTTTTATCTTCATTTTAGATTTTTTGCCACTATGGTTGTTTGACCCACCTAATATAATAACTCACCCAACCTTTCTTAATTTAGTTTAATGCAAGTGTTTTTTTTTTCTTGTTTTTTTTTCACTTTGTGTCAAATAGCTTGGATAACTTCCTTTTCAGACAATCCCTATGGATACACATCACTTTCTAGCCTCGAAGAACCTTTTGTATTTTGATTCAAATATACCTTAAGAGTATTTTCTTAAAATTCAATAACATAATATGGATAACTATGATGGAAGTAACGACCATGAGTACCATATTGAACAATTCAGAAATAAAATTTTGGATTCAGAAAGGACAACTAATTATGCTGTCGAATTTCCTTTATGAGAATTCAGGGAAGTGTTCTAATGTTTTTGGACCATAATCTAAGATCAATTCATCAAAATTAAGGTAATAAGAGACGTTATAGATTATGTTATGCATTGTAAACAGAAACCGAATGATAGTCAGCAAAACTACAACATGCATTTTATTAAAACTACTGATAACATTAAATACTATCATGAACTAGTTGTATATGCAACGTACTGTCAAAGAATCATCCATATAATTTTAGATGAGGCTTTAAATAAAAATAATCATTAAATTTTTGGAACTCATTGGTTCAGGTGGATATGTAAATTAAAGTCGATAAGATAATGCAAATAAGAATTTAAAAATTATAGCCTTAATCTCCACCATGATTCTTTATTAAAATCATATCTTTAAGTTCTGAAAACTTAAACAATATACTTCCAAAATTCTCCTAATAAACAAACGTCTTCCAATATTAAAACCAACCATATTATGGACAAAATCATCTTGTATATTTTTTTATCGAGTGTTCACCGAGTTGATCTACAAAAGAAACACTATAAATTCAATTTTTGGGGATAAATTTACTAGCAATATACTCATTTCTCTTCACAATAATAAAGACTAATGAAATTATTTATGAGGGAATAAATATTATAGATATGAATAAATGTCTAAGCTTATGTGGGCTCATAAATTGATTAAAAATAAATATAAATGATAAAACTATGTGACATGTACCAATATGACTCGAGACTCATAATGTATACAATAAATAAAATCTTAACCTGCACAAAAAGATGGTCAAAGTTATTGTTTGGAGACGCTCATAGATGAATCAGATAATGAACAAAATCAATTGTATCTCGTAACAGTTTTTATTGTGAGAATACTCATAACTTGAACAAATTCTAGTGATTGGTGTAGCATTAGATAGAGTTTTGGGTTGACCTGGTGTTGTTCGGAGAATGCTCGTAGATGAAATCAGATGGATGATGATAGGTAAATAATGGATTGTTTGGATATAAAGGAGATGTAAAGCTTATGATAAGAAGAACTCCAAACTAAACTTATCCTGGATAAAAATAATAATGAATGATCAACTATACTCGCTTCTTACAAGAATAATTTAAAGATATATTTATCCCGGAGAAATGTTCTGAGTAGAAACTCTTATTATTATTATTATTATTATTATTATTATTATTATTATTATTATTATTATTATTATTATTATTATTATTATCTTATTCATTCTGATTATTACAAAGATTCTATGCTTTATATATAAGCATACGAAGAAAGACCAATAATAAAAACAAACTAATTCTTTTTAACTCTCTTAAAAGAGAATGAGTTTAAAGACTCAAACGACTAAAAAGTTAAATATTGGATAATAAATATCAAATAATTCTCATTGAATCTAATAAAATAAAATAAAATAAAAAGTAAAATTTATATAATAAATACGCAATCTATCTCATTAACTCTCTTAAACTAGAATAAAAAAACTTACCAAGTAAATCTTGAATAAAAAATAAAAAATATATCTCATTGATTCTTGGGTTTTGTCACTTTGATGTATTTTAAAAGGTATCATTGACTCGAACTTGAACACAATGAGCTTATATCGCTAAATTGACTCAAAGTCGATTTCTTTTGGTTCTATATCATTTTATAACATAATTGGTTCGTCAACATTTTTAAGCTTGCACGATCGAATATGGCTACGATAACTCGTTTCTCCATACACGTGTATGACACAAAATATATCCGATATGAAATAAAAAATTATAAAGTATTTTTAATCCTAACCCATACGCTTTTTTTGGTGAATTTTCTTATCCTTTTAAGAAACAGACGAGTTTTACCTGTTAAGCTACTTGTTTTTAGAAAATAATACAACTTGATAATGTTTATGACCCTCTAGGATATATTCAACAAATTGACACATTTTTTTATATAATGTATAATAAATATATTGAAAATATGATAAAAATATAATATCAGATATTCAGAAGCAGCGGGTAGTAGTAGTAGTAATAGGAAGAGAGACGCGAAATTGTAATCCTAACCGTGTGAAATTAAAAATGCTAAATAGTGAGGTATTAAGAGAAATTCCTCAAACCGATGATAATGAAGTGACCAAATATTTGAACACTTTATTTGAGTTAAATCAATATAATTAAAAAAACTATTGATATCTTAAGGTGGTGAAATTCGAAAGAAAACTAGTTTCTATTTTTTATTAGTTATGTAGATTTGTTTAATACTTATGTCTACATTGGCAAGCGAATGTAAGTTTAGTCAGACCAACTTGCAATATCGAAAAAATTAACAAGATTGACAAGCGGGGCACTTAAAGTAGTTGTTGTAATCAAGGATTCGACTGCGGCGGAACATAAAATGCAAGACAAAGAGTATAAAATGAAACAGAACCCAAAGGACATTTTTGATGAATTTGAAAAAAAAATGTTCAAGAAGATCTTATTGATGAAGTTGAAAATGTTGCGGGACTTGATGATGAATAAGTGAATCATAAGACATTTTTTAGAATAAATCACATTTCTTATAGAGTTTGTTAATATTTTAGTTATATTTGAGAACATTTAAACAAGTCCTGGCCCAAAAGAGTATAAACCGTGAAAGACTTAAATCAATAAAAAAATTATCCTTCAATCTTATAATTGATAAGGAAATAGAACTTTAGGGATCAAACAGTAAATATATAAAACCTTGCATGATAAATTGTATAGTTAGAGGAGAGATTAGAGCTTTATAAAAATATGAGGGACTAATATGCAATTATATCATTTATATAACCGATTCTGTTTTGTTAAAGCCCTTGTGCCTATATATACTAGCCATGGCTAAACTGAGAAAGGATTATGACATTTGAAATAATATACTTTCAGTTGTTGACGTTCTCTCTCTAGAAACTACTTCACCCAAAATTTGTCTACTTCTCTTTACTTACTAGATTTTACTTTGCAAACCATAAATAATACTCACCAAATTGACAACTTCAATGGGGACGATAACGTATTGGTGCCTAGATTGTTCCTGTTTGATTTCTTTTTCTTATTCTTGTTCAAATAACTATTTTGATCAACAATGAATCCAAGAAATGAAGGTAAAACATCAGTTCGAGCAATTGTTGAAACATTAAAGCATAGTTTGCAAGGAGGAAATGATAAGAAGGAGGAGTGTATTATAGTTTGACAAACTCGGTCGGACATTAAAATGTGAATGAATCAACTAGTAGACAAAATTGCAGCTCTGAATAAGAAGTATGAGCAGAGAGAACAAGAAATTCAATCAGTTAGACTGAAGTTAGAGGTAAGAAAGTTGGATGACAAAAATGATGATGACAATCAGTGTAATCGATCTCGCACAGCTCACCAAGTCCGAAACGAGTATAAAAATTTATTTTGAATCTTCTAAGAAGTATCAAACTTCACGAAAGGATAAAAAAGACAAACGGAGGTATATTATATCCAGTGACGAAGAAATAGAAAGTTCAGGATTGGATTTTAAGATGTACCGATGACTCGAAAAAGACCAACCTCGAAAATCGCAAAAGGAATACAAAACTAGGAGGGAAAGTATGCCATGATGCTTGATGGAAGCTGATTGGTGTGAAGGGAACACATCGAATCAATACAATGTGGTGGATGATCGGAATTTATACGCTATGATGGGAGCTGGAAATGAAAATCAATATGTTAGGGGTGTTGACTAGAGAAATTCTCCTTTGACAACTAAGATAAGATCTATCTCTCTTCTGAAGCGGTTTATTATTTCAAAGGTTAAAAAATTCGATGAGATACAAAATTTTAACGACCACACCAAATAGTTCAAAAATTACATGATGAATTCCAAGGATGATGATTGTTTGGTGTGTCAAGCATTCTCTCAAACGTTCAAAGGAAAAATTTCAAAGTGTTATAATAGATTCCCGAGGGGATTCATTTCAAATTTTAGAGATTTTGATACTAATTTCCGAAGACAGTTTGTGGGGATCAAAAAATTGCGGGCAAAGGATTGTTACCAGGATATCTAGTGAATGAGACAACAAAGCAAAGAGATTTGACTTTTGGAGCATTGATGGCTCAGGTGGAGGAACAAATTAAAGTAGAATAGTCGACTAGGGTTCGAGGAGCAGTTGGAACTAGTCAAAAGAACTCAAGACAAGTGCCAAACAATCAAGGGAAATCTTCAAACTCAGCTCAACCACCACGTTCGAGGAACAACAACAATTTACCTCCTCAAACTGGGGGATATTCAAATCAAGCATCAGGTACCAGTTTCATAGACCGAGGCCCAATTAGTGAATAAGGCCTGACTACTGTGCTGATCTAACTGAAAATGTTGCTATAATCTATGAAAGTGCAAATGGGTATGTGAATTTCAACAAGCCTGCCCCGATAAATAGGTCAAGGGAGGAGCGAAATAACTGGTTTTATAAGTACCATAATGACATCAGAAATGATACAACAGACTCTATTGTGTTAAAAAATGAGGTACCGACATTGATTGAGAATGGAAAGTTATTGGCCTATGTAAAAGGACAGAGCAATACGTCAAAGGTCAAGAGAGGAGCGAAATAACTGGTTTTGTAAGTACCATAATAACATTAGACATGATACAACAGACTCTATTGTGTTAAAAAATGAGGTACTAACATTGATTGAGAATGGAAAGTTATTGTCCTATGTAAAAGGACAGAGCAATACGTCAAAGGTCCCTATTGCATCGACTTCACAAGCAGGAAATCCAAATACAGATGTAGAAAATTTGATTATTTTGGATTCAAAAGTTGATGATTTCAATGTTGTGTCAAAATATTTAGATGTAGATCCAGATCGGTTGATTTTAATGGCAGTAGAGGAGCCAGTAGAACAAGGCCATGCTCGAAGTCTTTCTGAGTACTATGAGTCCTTCGTAATTTTTGGAGGAGATACTATGATTGATAATACTGAGAGTTCTAGAAAAAGTCATGTAGTAAGCTTAGCTACTCAGATAGAACGGGAATGTTCACTCATCTGTACGGTAAGAGAGATGTTCCCTTTATTATTTTTGATGAAGATGATCTGAGAGGTATCGCAGGTCCTCATTAAGATGCAGTGGTTATTGAAGCAGAGATAGTTGGAGTTGAAATCTGACGTGTATTGTTAGATACATGGAGCTCTGCTGATGTTCTTTTCAAAACAACTTACGATAGAATGCGTAATCCTCCTCAGATTCCCAAATCAGAACGTACAATCATTGGTTTTACATGAGTAACAACACAAGTTATTGGGGAATTTGAGGGAGAGGTGATTTTGGGAAAGGGACCTTTAAGAAAAAAGGTTCAGGTGTTGTTCATGGTTGTGGATTGTCCAACAAGTTAAAATGTCATTTTAGAAGGTCTTGGCTGTTGAGGATATATGGTGTTATGTCAACGGTCCACCAGTGCTTTAATATGTCATCAGAGATCGAGTGGGGGTCGTCTGAAGTGATCAGAAGATTGCTAAAGAATGTTATGTCATAGCTATTCATATTCAAGGTTCAAGAAGTGGTGATAAAATGGTTGAATAACAACTAGGGGGTGACCTCAGATCTCGAGGATGGGTTTGATGATCCGAGATAAACCCAGGGTTCTTTAACAGTAAGTGAAAATATAGAGGAATATGTGTTTCCCGATGAAAAAGTAATTTGAATAGGAACCTTACATATCCCAGTTTTACAATAGTAGCTATTACAATTTTTGTTTCACAATTTGGATGTTTTCGCTTGGAAAACAAAAGACGTGATAGCAGTTCTAGTCGAGGTGACAGATCCCAGTTTTACGATAGTAGCTATTACAATTTTTGTTTCACAATTTGGATGTTTAAGCCTCGAATTGAGGAGCAGTTGTTTTTATATATAGTAGTGTCTGATATTGATGTGAGTGTTGTTTTGATATGTGAAGACAAGGGAGTTTCATAGCCAGTCTATTATGTTAGAAAAAGTTTATTTGTGTCGGACAAAAGGTATTTGAAGCTTGAAAAATTGGATTGTGCTTTAGTGGTGGCTGCTAGGAAGATGCGTCCTTATTTTCAAGCTCACACCATTGTGGTTCGAACTTATTTCCTACTAATGATTGTGTTACAATGTCCAGATATTTATGGTATAATGACTAAATGGTCAGTAGAATTGGGAGATTTTGATATCATTTTTTTCTCCTCGAACGGCAATTAAAGCTCAAGCTTTAGCTGATTTTCTGGTCAAATTTCATTCGAGCTGATCAGATGAAATTATAGATAAAAAATTAATTCCAGAAGCTTCAACATGGGTGTATCGAACTGATGGTGGTTCTAGCATATTAGGATCTAGTGCATGGGTTCAGTGAGTTTCTCTTTCTGGGAAGGAACTGTACCAGGCTATTCAATTTGGCTTTCATGCGTTGGATAATGAAGATGAATATAAGGTTGCGTTAGTTGGTTTAAAGCTTGCAAATATTAATAGAGCGATAATAGTTCGTTTGGAAATAGATTCATAACTAGTGCCAAATCATATGGCAGGTTTTTTTCGAGGCTAAGAAAGATCATTTAATTGTGTATCTACGCAAGCTTCGAAATTTGACTCTTTTGTTTGACAAAGTGATTATCGAGTATATTAACCAAGGAGATAATACAGTTGCTGATTCTTTGGCAACAATTGCTTATACAGAGGCTACTGGTGCAGGAAAGTCCTTCTATTTTAATATTGATATAAGGAAATACGATTTTGAGGATTAAATTGTAAATAATGTAAATTTAAGGATTTAATTATAAGTAATGTAAGTTTTGTCCTTAAATTGTAACTGATGTAAATTTTAGAGAATATTTGTAACTATGTATAATTGTTAAGGACTAAACACCAATTGGTCTTCTTTTGTAACATATTTCACTTTGAGACTAAGTTTTGGCTCCTCTATATAAGGGGGCAAGGCTACTCTAATAAAGGGGTTGAACATTTTTACTTTGAAAACTCATTTCTACTTGTATTTTTTCTCTCAAAACTCCCTAGCTCTTTCCCTCTCTAGAATTCACTCTTAACAATTTACTAAGGAAAAATCATAACTCATCAAATTGGCGACATCACTGGGAACATGAACAAAAGAAATCAGTGACCTATTCAGCTCGAAATTAATGCGATATTGTTGTATTTTATATTTAAAATTAGTACGATGAATCCTGAGAACAATCCGACAATTCGATCAGTTATGGATACTCTTAAGGATGATTTATAGGGAGGTCAACCTGGTGGATCATCTCCGATCAAAACTCAATCTGATATTGAGGTTCGAATTAACCGGCTTTTAGAAAAAATTAATGTATTGAATGAAAAGTATAAACGAAGGGACAACTCGAAAGTGGTATAACCAGATTCCGAGGGGGTCCATTTCAAATTTCATATATTTTTATACTACATTTCGAAGGCAGTTTGTAGGAAGCAAAGAGATGAGAGAAAATGGTGATACCATTATTCAGTGCAAGCAGACACCTGGAGAAAAGTTGAAAGACTATACAAAGAGGTTTGTGTTAACCAAGGCTAGTTTGGACAACTGTGAGGAAAATGTGGCGATGACAGCTTTTCGCCAAGGGTTATTGCCACGGGATCTGGCTAATGAGACGACGAAGAGAATGGCCTTGACTTTTGGATCTTTGATGGCTCAAGTTGAGGATCAGATCAAAGTGGAGGAGTCGACTAGAGTCTGAGGTGGACCAGTCAACACTCCGAACAATTCGGGACAGATAGCTAATAATCAGGGGCAGTCTTCGAATGGAAATGGCAATGGAAATCAGCAGTCGAGGCAAAAGAACGGCAAATTTCCTCCTCAGTGTGGTGGTTATTCAAATCACGCTCCATCTAATACTTACAACAGACCTAGACCAAATACTAGGGTCAAACCAGAATACTATGTTGATCTTACAGAAAATGTTTCTGTAATCTGGGATAAGACCAAGAGCTTCGTAAATTCTAGGAAGCCAGCCCCAATCAATAGGCCAATAGAGGAGAGGAATAACAAGTTTTACAAATATCATGATGACATTTAGCGTGATACAAATGATTGTATTGCTCTAAAGAAAGAGATCCAGTATCTGATTGAAAATGGAAAGCTCCTGACTTATGTGAAATCACATGGGAGTGCATCAAAAAATAATGGTTCATCAAATTCAAAGGCTGTACCGCGAGCTAAGAATTTGATGATTTTGGATTCACAGGATGAATCATTCGATGCTTCTTCTGAGTATGTTGAAAAAGATCCGAACATATTGTTTCTGATGACAGTCGAAGAGTCTGTCGAAAAAGGACGTGTTCGGGAGCTATGCAAGTTTTTTGAATTATTGGCTATTTTTGGAGGCGATTAAATGACTGGAAACTCAGATAGTTCGAAAAAGAAGACTTATGGAGATGAATCGGTACTCACGATTTGTTTTAGTTACTATTGTTTTAGTTACTATCACCTTTGCAAGTCCTTAAATTTGGCTTTAGATGTCGGAATGATATTTTTTGTATTCCACATTATTGTTCGATATCTACGTGATGGTAAAGTTTAGTTTTTTTATAACTAATGTAAAAAAATAGGACATTTGGAGATGAACGGATAATAATTTTTTTTTGTTACCATCACCTTTTCAAGTCCGTAATTTTGGCTTAGGATGTCAGAATAATGTGATGTTTTTTTTTTAATTCTAAATTATTTATTTATATGGATGTTATGAAAAAAATTTGGTTTGTTTAACTAAAGTTGAAATATAAGACTTTTGCATATGAACCGGTACTAACGATTGTTTTTGTTACCATCACCTTTACAAATCTCTAACTTTGGCTTCAGATGTCGGAATCATATAAAAAAATTTAGTTTTACATTATTTTTTTATATCTACGTCATGGTAAAGTTTTAGTATCTTTTAACATATATAAAAACATAAGACTTATGGACATGAACCGGTACTCATGATTTGTTTTTGTTACCATCACCTTTGGAAGTTCGTAACTTTGGCTTCAGATGTCGGAATCATACGGATTTTTTTAATTTCACATTATTTTTTTATATCTACGTGATGGTAAAATTTCGGTGTTTTTAACTAATGTAAAAAATAAGAATTTTGGAGATGAACAAGTACTAAAGACTTTTTTTTATTACCATCACATTTGCAAGTCAGAAATTTTAGCTTCGGATGTCGGAATAATCTGATGTGTTTTTAATTCTATATTATTATTTTTAGTATTACCACGAATAATGATCCTCAATTTAACAATAGAGAAATGACTTGTTTTTGCAATTTGAGGGGTATCACATAATGTTTTTCTACACATTTTGATCCCCAAGCGAACGGTCAAGTGAAGGTAACTAATAGGTCTATTCTGGAGGGTTTGAATAAATAATTAACAGGTGCTACAGAGAAATGGCCTAACTATATTCAAGAGGTGTTGTGGGCATTAGGTACAACTCCTGGAGAGACTACTCGAGAAACTCTTTTTACCTTGGTATATGGTATGGATGTTGTTAGCCCTGTAGAATCTACTTTACCTTCTTATAGAGTACTTCATTATTTTGAAGAGCTAAATGAAGAGGCAAAATGAATAGACCTAGACGTATTTGAAGAGAAATGAGTTGGATGACATATGTGAAGCTAGAAAGTGTTATAGAAGGATTTTGAGGCGATGGTGGTGAGAAGTTTTGAAGCTGTAAAGGTGATGACCGTTGAGGAGATTTCGTTAAACAACTGTTAAGATCTGGGTTGGATGAACTCCGAAAATCAGAAGAACTTTGATTAGGGTTTAAGTTACCGTATACGGTGGTTTGAGTTGAAAAGTTTGGAGAATTATATATTACTCGTGTTGCCCGGTACTCAGCTGCCATTTCACTGATACATAAGTAATCGTAAATGCTACAAATGGGTTTTTTTAGTAGCTGAGGATTTTCTCATAAACTAAGATGAAAAGGAATCTTCAAATTAGTTCATAAATGTTTGAAGGTTAATTGAAAAAGATGAGTTTTCCGACGAAGGTAGCCAAGAAATTGGATTTTCATATGAAGATAGCCAAGAAATTGGATTTTCATATGAAGATAGCCAAGAAATTGCATTTTTATATGAAGGTAGCCAAGAAATTATATTTTCAGATGAAATTTCTCTCACTATAAGTTATACATGAAATAAAAATAATGAATACAAGACTATTTACAACATAATCATTGAATAGAAAATGGTCACAGAAGTTGGAGAGGTGATGATAACTATTGGGTGGAAAAAGGAATGACAAGCGTCTACTTGTAGTTGGGTAGTGTAACACCTGTACTTTGTCAGACCTACTGACAGGCCTAGTGGATTTTCGCACGCGTACTAGAATATTCCGAACATTTTTAACTATTATGAAAGACTAGTGAAAGACTTTGTGTGTGAATATTTGAAGATGAAACAAAGGGTTGTGTGAAACATTTGGATCGAATTCAAAGTAAACCTGAGAATGTTTTTGTTGGAGGATGACAACCTAAAAATTTTGAGTCCTTAATGAATGGTATACATTCAAGGTGAAATAATGAATGGTCTACATTCGAGGCGAAATTTATATATGTTTTTATTCGAAGATGAAATACGTTGAAACAAACCTTTTTTTATGAGGGAATGGAAAGATTAAATCCGAAAGGATTTAGGTTTTGACAATTAATAGTTTTCATCTACCGTGATTTTCGATGATTACTAGTTTTGATTGATTGACCCGCATACGAACTAGAGGTCCACTAACAAGGATATGAAATATTAGTGACTTAATGTAATAATGTTAAGGTTATTTATGATAAACTGTATAGCCATAAGAAGTTATTTGAATTATTTGTAAATATAAGGGGTTGGATTGTAATTTACTCATTTATATAACTGATTCAGTTATAGAAGTTTGACACGCCTATAAATAAAGCGTGAGGCGATGAATAAAATGACGAATTTTTTATAAATCATATACAGATTCTCAAGATTACTTTCTCTCTCTACAATATTATTTTATTTTTACTTTCTCTTTCTTAAAGTGAAATTCATTCTCAACAATAGTAATTCAACAATTTGTATATCGATCTATGTATACAGTCAAACATGAAGAATATTAAAGTGGTAACACACTAAAGAAAGAATGGTTTCCAAATGATACACACATATTGAAAGGATCGTTTATACTGAAACTTTTTCTCCATGTTTTAAATTATCAACACTGAAAATGCTTGTTCGCTCTTAACTGGTGCATATGGATGCTTGATGGCTCAACTGGATTTCAACAATTTATTTTTACATGGTGAATTAGAGAAGATGATTTACATGGATATGATGGTTATCATGTATCTCAAAGTAAAACTTACCATACATAAAATTTGGTTTGTTAATTTGACAAAGCTTTGTATGGTCATCAAGCCAATAGTATAGTAATTTTTTACTAACCTAACTGAATCTTGGATTCATATATAAATAAGTCCCATTATAATTTGTTTGTGAATAAGAAGTGTTCCTTTGTATTTGTATATTTTGGTATATGTGTATTACGTAAATATAGTCAGTGATAGAAAAGAAGATATGGACAATCTGAAAAACAAGTATAAATTTTAGTTTTAACTAAAGATATAAGTATATTGTAGTAATTTTTAGTGTTTGAGATTGCCATATATGACACTGGTATTTATAGAATGAAATTTCAAGTGATATTAAACTTGTTTGGTTACACAAATCGTAAGCATACATCAGTCTTTATTGGGGTAAAATTACTGGCTTCAAACAACTTCATCTCATTTTTTATCCATGGAAGACATAGTAAGATATCAAAGGCTTGTTATGAAGTTGACGTACTTGTCCAATAAAATATTAGACATGCATTATGCAGTGCACAGGATTAGCCAACATTTATCTATTTTTTCTCAATAGCACGTGAAGTTTTCACGTCACGTTCTCAGATACCGCAAGCAAGATATTTCACAAGGACTATTTTTCTCAACAACCACAATAGTCTTTTGAAACATTATGCTGATTCAGATTGTGCTAGATTCTTGGATACTATGAGATCAAACATTTATTACTTGATGTATTTGGAACATAAGAAACATACGATAGTGTCAATGAGCTCAGCTGAGGAAGAGTATAAAGGAATTCCAAGAACCACTTATGAGATTCAATGGTTGTAATATTTTTTAAGAGATTTGCATATTGAGTTGAAAGTCTCTCTAATGATATATTGTGATAGTAATTCATAGATTTACACTATGGTCAATCCTGTACTATATGGACCTAAAAAACATAGAGCTTGACTATATTACAGTGATATATATTTGGCGAAAGATCTAGTACAAGTTCTAGCTTTGCTCCCTCTGTAGGTTCTATGTTAAACTACAGTTCAATTTAAAAAATTGTAACAAATGTTTTTATTAGCGTGCAAACCATTTGAAACAACATACAGTTTTAATTATGTTATTAGGTTTTTTTATTTTTTATTAACTTTCATTTATAATAGTCTTGTGTGAGAGATTTTATGTTTTGAAAACAAATATAACTATTAAAAACAATAAAAAAATTTATTAATTAACTAATAGTATTGATTTCAAATTATTATTATTTTATGAAAAAAGTTCAAAATATATTTTTATAATTTTTTTAAATTAACCAATAATATTGATTTCAAATTAATTTTTTAAAACTAATTAGTTTTTGAAAAAATATATCATTATTCTTACTATACGACGAAATATAAAAGCAAAAACAAATAAAACATATTTTATTTAATAAGTGTCTTATATCAAATAGATTTAAGATCCCTTAGATACCTCTAGTTTTCCAATTTAAAATCTTCATTCTTTTTTGTAATATGAACTTACAAAAAATACTAACTATAAAATATATAATGATTCATCCGATTTGAGATAAATAAGTGGAAACCAAAACTCAAATCATACCAAATTAAAATTTGATGTCAGCTAAATTTATAATTATTAGTTTTATATATTCACATGATCTATTAGTCATATTTAATTGTTAAAATATTACTTAAATTTGATGCTAAAATCGAATTGAAAAAAAAAAGATATTGATCAAAGACCCATTCTACAAACATATTATTGATTAAGATCTAACAAAATTAACGAACTGTGTACTTAAAATACATTTATATATAATGTCTACTACATGCAAAGCCCTATACGTTTAACATTGGGAATTTAAGAACCCGTGTACACATTCTATTTTCTTTATTTTTTTAATTTAAAAATTTAAAGGTTTGTATCTTTTAAATCGCAACTCGAAAAAAAATCTAAAAATATCATTGATTTTGTTAACCTGCCGATTCTAGCAGAAAAATATCTTTTAGACTCGATCGTGAGCTGAAGAAGAACCTCCCGATTCTAGTAGAAACCTCGAAAAAAAGTAACAAAAACCGGTAACCTGAAAAATAATAAATATTTGCATAAGTAGACAAGTTATGTAGTAGAAGTATTTGAGCTCAAATAACCCAAACCTAAACTCTCTAAAAGCATTGTAGCTCTTAGAGGGTCAAAAGTAGTGTTTTTATCAAAATAAGTTTTGATCTTGCACCTAAGAGTCCATCAAACCAGTCAATCAACGACTTGATTAATGGTTCCACGGATATATTTAATAGTCATGGAGGGTTTAATTGAGTACTTACATTAGGTGATTACGTGATTAAGGAACCAAAGGGATTTACCCTTAGCAAGCATGTCAGTTAAAGTTATTTACAAATAATCATCTAAAGTTCAATAAAGTACAGATAACCATCCAGTGATAAATGAATAACTATAAATAACAACATGTTAGTCCTAATATACTCATAACCAATCTTCTCTGTTCCGTTTTTAAAAAATATCAACTCTTTCAAACTATAGTTCTAAAAATGTTTGTTTTTTAAAACGAGTAAAACTAGGTCCATAAAATATATTTATAAAAAATAAAAGTAAACTCTTTTTCAGGTACGAAAATACGTGTAATTGAGGTACTAAATTAGTATGGCAAAAACAACTATGTTTCAGTTGCGAAATTACGTGTAATTTGGTTGCAAAAAAAAACTTTGTTTCGGTTGTAGAATTACGTGTAAATGTGTTACGAAAATAGTTATGTAAATAAAATTATAGTTGTTAAATAAGAACAATATTGTAAACAGGTGTGAAAATACGTGTAATTGGGGTTCGAAATTGGTCTAGAAAAAGCAATTGGGTTCGAGTTGCATAATTACATGTAATTTGATTGTGAAAATAGGGGAAAATTAATTCTAAAAAAATATCTTTTATGCATTTCGTTTTGTTTGTTTTTACAAAATTAATAAAAAATATATTTTTATACTTTTTCTTTTAAATTATGATTTTAAAGATGTAGAATTTTAAAAAATAAACTAATTAATAATTAAATGTTGTATTTGTTGGTATATCTATAGTTATTGTTGAAAACATTATAATACAAATTCTAAACAATTAGTTGTCTCTAATTTAATTTTTAACGAAATAAGAGGTTAGATTCATCGTGGAGATTGATGGCTCTCACACTCTCTAAAAAAACCATCTTCCCGATCCCAAATCCTCAGCTAATCCCAACCTTAAAATTCCTCTAATCCAAACCTTATAATTCATTTAGCCTTGAATTAACCTTAATCTGATGTGAATCTAGCAGTTCAACCTCATCTCGAGGTTGACTCGCCTCTAAAAGAAGAGGCAATCTATTCGATAATCATCACAGATCAAGATTAAAGAAATCTGATATGTGAACACAACATAGGAGAAGATCAGCAAGCTCAAGAAATTGAAGCACTAAATGTAAGAATAAAAAAAAAGATGTCCATAAGCTAACCTTAACTTCAATCCAAGAGAACTCTGTTGAAGTCGTTAGTAAAGAGATTATTGAAGCCATCAATACCATACAATTAAGTAACAACATCTCAATATCTAATTAACTTAATTCTACTGGAAATGGAATATATTCTCCTAAAATTCGAAGTTATGGTAGCCTCCCTCTATCCCGTGACATTAACAAGTCAATAATTAAACAAGAAGCCAAAAAACAATTAACAAAAAGATTAAAAAAAATTAGATAAAAACATATAAAGCTCATTTTATCTCTAAAGCCGCAAACTTCAAAAGGATATTTAAGATCCTTTAACTTACTTTTTAAATGAGTTTAAAACTTTTAAAATGTAATGCCCGAGGTGTGGGTAATAAATGAAAATTAAGAAGATTAAAACACTTAATTAAGGCTGAAAAACTGGATTACATTGCTCTTCAAGAGCCAATGATCTCCATTGGGCATACTAACATATTAACAATAAAATATAGATTTTCTATAATGATAATTTCCAGATCACCATTCTATAAAACAATGAACATTTCCTTCATATGATGGTGAAACAATCATCTTTAAACAAAAAGTTTATGGTCACCATCATATACGTAAAATGCCCCAGACATCCAATACAATTCCTTTAAGTACAACCTTATAGAAATCTCAACAACTAACCAATAATGGTTACTTGCTGGAGACTTCAATGAAATAAAAAAATAATTCTGAGCAACTTGCTTGCTTTTCTCTCAGCTTGAGAAGAATTGATAACTTCAACAATATGATCCTAGACAGTCTACTTGAGGATCAAGGTTTTTATTGGTTCAAAATACACATGGTCTAATAATAATAAGTGGAAAAGACTTGATAGAATTCTGCATAGTTGTGCCTGGAGAGATACTTTGATTATCACAAAGGTCAAGCATCTGAACAGAAGTGGCTCGGATCACTCACGCTTGTGCATTCAATCACTTCTCAAAATAATAAACCAAAACTCTCATTTAAATTTCAAAACATGTGGACTCTGTTAGAGATATAAGACCTAGGCCCATTAGCCCATATAGTTTATCTATATAATAGCTTTGTACTCTATGTAATACATACTTTCTAATAATCAGAAACCCTAGCCGCTTATTGGCGACTACTTCTTCTTTTATCTATATTTGTTTACCATACTTCTTCTTTTATCTATATTTGTTTCTTAACATGGTATCAGAGCAAGGTATGTGTGTTTTAGAGGTATGTGTGTTTGAGGTATGTGTGTTTGAGAGGTATGTGTGTTTGAGTAAAACAATTTGAGTGAGAGGTATGTGTGTCTGAGTAAAACAATTTGAGTGAGAGGTATGTGTGTCTGAGTAAAACAATTTCCAATCTGAGTGAGAGGTATGTGTATCTGAGTGAAACACAAAAAGAGTGAGGTATGTGTGTCTGAGTGAAACACAAAAAGAGTGAGGTATGTCTTGAAGTTTTCGCGTCTTCCGCTGTGCCGGCGGGCAGTGTTTTTAGCTGTCCGCCGGAATATTTGTAGATCTACTAGGTATTCAATTTCGTAGTAGCATTGGATTTCGGTTTGGAAGCCACGGTCTCGGTAGATTTGTTTAGCTTTGATTTGGATTTGGTATTTTGATTTATTTTTGGATTTGGTTTCGGTATTTGGATTTGGATTTGGTTTTGGATTCGGTATAGATTTTGTTTGGATTCGTTTGGATTTGTTTTGCTTTGTTTGGATTCGTTTGGATTTGTTTGGTGTTTGATTTCGTTTGGAGTTTAGAGTTTAGAGTTTGAAGCTTGTAGTTTGGATTTTGGTATTTGGATTTGGATTTGGTTTTGGATTCGGTATAGATTTTGTTTTTTTTTAGATAAAAGAAAAAAAAACTATACCGAATCCAAAACCAAATCCAAATACCAAACTCCAAACTACAAGCTTCAAACTCTAAACTCCAAACTCCAAACGAAATCAAACACCATCCAAACGAATCGAAACAAAGCAAAACAAATCCAAACGAATCCAAACAAAATCTATACCGAATCCAAAACCAAATCCAAATCCAAATACCAAACTCCAAACTACAAGCTTGGATTCGTTTGGATTCGTTTGGATTTGTTTTGCTGAGTTTGGAGTTTGGAGTTTGGAGTTTGGAGTTTGGAGTTTGGAGTTTGGAGTTTGGAGTTTGGAGTTTGGAGTTTGGAGTTTGGAGTTTGGAGTTTGGAGTTTGGAGTTTGGAGTTTGGAGTTTGGAGTTTGGAGTTTGGAGTTTGGAGTTTGGAGTTTGGAGTTTGGAGTTTGGAGTTTGGAGTTTGGAGTTTGGAGTTTGGAGTTTGGAGTTTGGAGTTTGGAGTTTGGAGTTTGGAGTTTGGAGTTTGGAGTTTGGAGTTTGGAGTTTGGAGTTTGGAGTTTGGAGTTTGGAGTTTGGAGTTTGGAGTTTGGAGTTTGGAGTTTGGAGTTTGGATATTACAGCTTGAAGATTTGAGATTAGAGTTTGAAGATTGGAGATTTGAGATTAGAGTTTGAAGATTGGAGATTTGAGATTAGAGTTTGAAGATTGGAGATTGAAGTTTGGAGAAATGATTTCGATTTTGACGTTTTGTTTTGTTTTGTTTTGATTTTATTTAAGATTGGCGTTTTGTTTTGTTTTGATTTGATTTTATTTAAGATTGGCGTTTTGTTTTGTTTTGATTTTATTTTTTATTTTGTGTAACAAACTCTTAATGCAAGAATAAGCATTGCGAGTTTGAGAGAGGGTGTTAGAGATATAAGGCCTAGGCCCATTAGCCCATATAGTTTATCTATATAATAGTTTTATACTCTATGTAATACATACTTTCTAATAATCAGAAACCCTAGCCGCTTATTGGCGACTACTTCTTCTTTTATCTATATTTGTTTACCATACTTCTTCTTTTATCTATATTTGTTTCTTAACAGACTCTCCATAATGATTGTCTCAAATTGTTTAAAACGGTTGGAAAGAACCTCTCTCTGGTCAACCTATATCTATCTTATGGTCCAAATTAAAAATACTAATACATAATTTGAAAAATTGGAATAAAGACAACTTTGCAAATATCTTTGATATTATTGCCCAAGTTGCTGAAAATGTTAAACTTGCTGAAACACGTCTTGAAATATATAAAAGAAAAAATAAAAATTTATCTTTTTAAAAGTAAGAGCAATCCATATTAATCTTTTAGCCACAGAGGATACATTTTGGGAACAAAATATTGCCTTCAACTAGTATAAGACGGGAGATAGAAACTCAAAATATTTCAAAACTATGTTAAAATATAACGATAAATAATAAAATAAATGGAATTAAGGTTGAACAAAATCGGATTGAAGACCAATATTTAATAGCTAGCTATTTAGTGGAACACTTCAAAACACTTCTCTCAAATAATCATATCTCTAAAATTATATAATTCTTGAAATTATAACTGAGGAGGATAACCAATTTCTATTGGCCCCAACATTGTTGCAGGGGTTGATGGATTCAACTCAAAGTTTTATCAAGTTTGTTGGACAATCATTTATATTGAATTGTGCAATGTAATGAAAGCATTTTCCAATGGCCACTTAGCCCCTCAAGGCATATATGTAACAACTATATATCTTATTCCTAAAATTGATTCATCCAAATATTGGCAAAACTATACACCCATAATTCTTTGCACAATATGCAATAGAATAATGTCTAAAATGGTAAATAATAAACTTTCTAGAATCTTACATAAAATCATATCGGAAAATCAATGCAGATTTGTAGAAAATAAAAGCATTCATGAAAAAACTTTAATTACTCAAGAGATTGCTCAGGATATTAGTAAGAAATCTAGGGGAGTAAATATAATACTTAAACTGGATATTTCAAAAGCATTTGAAAATATGAAATTCAATTTCATCTTCAGCATAATGAAGGTATTGGGATTCAATAACCAATTCATTGAACTAATAAAAAATGCATTGATCTACTTACTTTTATCATGTTAAATGGTCAATCTATTAGATACTTCAAATCTAGCAATAGTGTAAGACAGGGGACTTCATCTCCCTCAGCCTCTTCATTATTGCTGAAGAATACCTTTAAGAGAAATAAAAAATCCTTTTCAAATTAAGAATTTAATGAAATACAACTCAAGAAGTCAAATTGACATCCAATGCCTTACATTTGCAGATGACATCATTATTTTCATGAATGGTTCCATCAATAATGTCAAGAAAATCTATGATTTTCTTAGAGATTATCAAAATAAATATGGTTAGTTAATCAACAAACATAAAACCAACTTTATTTCCTCAAAACAAATGAGTAATAAGAAGATATCATCAACTGAAAATGTCAATGGTTTCAACCATTGCCATTTTCTTTTTAAATATCTTGGCATCTTAATTCATCCATGAAACAAATTTTGTTTCTTTTATGAGTTAGTTACAAAGGTTAGAAACAAAATTCTTGAATGGGAATGTAAAAATTTATCTTTTGGAGGCAGGCTGAGTCTTATTCAGTTTATCCTTCTTTATTTCCCAATTTACTATACTCAGAGTTGCCTAATACCAAAATTAGTAATCACTAGAATAAATACCTTACTTAATATGTTTATTTGGGGCTCCAAAGAAACCAATAATCTTGTGTAATTGGTCTAAATTTAGTAAACCTTTTAAAGAGGAAGGTTTAAACTTGAGCAAAATTAAAGACATTTAATCATCATTCTCTTGCAAGTATAGCTTAATTTCAGAAATAACAGAAACCTAGGGTCCAAATTAATGCATGAAACTTATTGTCTTTACATCCATCCTCTTCAATCGCAATACAAACCTAAGGACTCTAAAACCTGTAAAAGGTTAATTTACAGTTAGCAAACTGTTGAAAAACATATATATTGGAAAACTGGAAGTGATAAAATAGAATTAGGGGTAGACAAATGGTGTCACACCCTCCCATTAATATCTCTTAATAAAAATGAAAATAACATGTGGCACACTCAATACAAAGTCATTGAATATTGGTTAAATAGAACCTAGAACCTTGACAAACTCAAGGACAGGCTTTTTTCATCTGATATTAAAAGAATATCAAAATTAAATACTGATAAAAATAAAAAAGACTTAATAATATGAAATTTCTCACTTGATTAACTATTTTCACTTAAAGATACATGGGATACTATATAAAATATTTAGAATAATGATATCCCAAATAAATGTTCCTTTACTCTTTGAAGAGTTATGAAAGATATGATCTCTATTGACACTGTAATTCAAACAAATTTACTTTAACTTAACATCAAAATGTCAACACTGTTGTAATATTGAATCCATTCCCCACATGTTGGTTACATAATATGACATTTAAAGTATGAAAATACTTCGCAGGTCTATTTGAGATATTAATCAATAAACATGTGACCCTTACACATATCATAAATTATTGGTTTACATCTACAATAAAAAATACTCACATTAGAACAATTTTACCTCCAATTATTTTGTGGTGTATATAGTATGTTAGAAACAACCTCAAATTTAATAAAAACACTCTTCTTTAAAATCTATAATAGATAAAATATTATATATTATAACTAAGTTAGATGTTTCAAGTCTAAACAAACTCAAACACTGGTTTGGTGACATGAACAAAACAAAAGATATGAACTGTTTTCATCACCTCTAAAATCGGCTAAGAATCTTGGTTAGTCACTGGACTTTGTCATGTGTATCAAATATGTCATTGATGTTTTTTTTTTGTATCAAAACGGCCACTTTTGTTGGCTTTTTGTTACATCCGTGGTCACTAACGGGTGACTATAGATGCAAATTAAGACAAACAAAAGTGACCACATATGCAAAATGAAACCAACAAATGACTGTTTTGATACAAAAAAATATCAGTGGAATTTTTGATACACATGACAAAGTGCGGTGACTAACCAAGGTTCTTAGCCTCTCAAATCACAAGAACTCTCACTAATTAAAACTAAATTGTGACGGTGTTTGCTTATTAAATGGGGAATCTAGTGGTGGAATTATAATTAGAAACAATCCAGGTGACTTAATACAATGATTAGGTAGATTATATGGGAAACAATCCCTCTTAGTAGCTGAAGCAAGAACTATGTTATATGGTCTTTTGCTTTGTAAATCAATGAGATATAATTTTCTAGATATTGAAACAGACTCGTTAGTCTTGTTTGAAATATTGAACCTTTAGTAAATTGCTGTAGAAATCTTATAACATCGTCAATGGTTATGAATCATATATTTCGTGAGCAGAATTAAGCTGCTGATTGGGTAGCTAACCATATCCTTAAAGCTCAATCAAATTGTAATATAATTCTATCTAATGCTCCTCCTTTCGTAAGAGCAATATTACTACTATAAAGCTTAAGTATAGGATACCTAAGACTTGAAAATTGATAATTTATATATTTTCTCAAATGCTTAATCATTAAATTATTAATGTGTCTAACTATATTACCTCACTACAATAAGTTTTTATGCCGCAAAATACAGGATTATCACTTTGAAGAATCAAAACTCTAATTATAAAAAAATATGACAAGATGCATGAAGAAGGTGATGAAGACCACTTGACTCTAAAGATATGAAATGACTCTTAAATAACATCAATCATCTCAAGGCTATTATTCTGACTTGGAACCTTATGTTCCCAGTGAAACCAAACTCTAGATTAGTTTATTCATGAGGGATCAAAACTTAAGATGATTTTTGAAAATTAAATTTTGGATCATTTTATAGACCTAATACATTAAGGCTTTAAGCCAACTATACCATTGTCTAAGTTACAATCCTATAACTATAGTATTAATAAAAAAATTGTTTGCTGAAAAAATTTAATTAATTTTTAACATTAATCAACTGTTGTGATTTAATTTATAATCAAATGTTTATTAGTTACTCTCTCTTGTATTAATTGTTTTTATGATATATTATAAACGTTTTTACTAATCCAGTTGAAACTTTGCTATTTAAGTAAAGATAAAGGCCAATTTTGTTCTTATATAAACTCAATAATGAGGTTAGTGTGAATTTTTAGAAAACCTCAAAATTAATAAAAAGGTACAGTTATTTCTTCCATATTTTTACAATAAGTTAGGGTTTGAAAACAATTTTAAAGGTAAAGAAAAGCAAGTGAAAAAAAGAGAGTAATATAAATGACTAAGTTATCTAAATTCAAATAAAAGTATAACTGAATTTCTAATAGAAAACATAACTATAATACGGATAAAATAAAAAAAATTGATGCATGTCTTTATAAAAATAGCTATCGATAGAAAATTAATAACAAAATCTGGAACAAATTGACTTAATTTTAATATTTTATTGAAGAATTTATTTAGGATCGTTATAAATTACTCAATTTTAATTATAAACCTACCATATAATAAATCCTAGAAACGATTCTAATTTTTAACTTCTAAAGATAAAACTATTTTGAGAATTTAGATTGAAAAAAATAGTTTTCTCTCACAACTGAAAAATAAAATAGTCGCTCAATTAATAATTATTTAAATCTATACACACGTTTATAAATACTTTATTTCCTACAATTAGCTCAAAATTATTATAGGCTATGGTATTACTGTTAATAATATTTGATTGTACATAATCCAAAAAATTATAGTTGTTAACGAATTGATGAATCGAAGATGATTGGAATCAACATATATTGGATTTAGATAAAAAGCTCCAAGAATGGGCGCCAAGATAGGCGCTTCCGATTTGATCGCCGGTCCTCTTTCCGATTAATAGTCTTTTTGTTTTCCTTCTCTCTCGTTTCTCTGTTCTTCAGAGTTTAAGGTGATTAATTTTGGCGTTTCGGTGTTCTCTTCTTGGTCTCTGTTTTTCATTAAAAACAGAGTATCTTTTTGTAATCGGATATGGCGTTTAATGTTCTTAATATGAAAGAATTTCCAGCTCTTCATCAAGAATCTGGTAAGGATCATATGGGAAGTAAATCAAACTCTTATGCTGAAGTTTTAAAGAAAAGTATTTCAAAACAGGAGAAGGATCAGTTTGAGCCAGTATGGAAGGAATTTAAGAATGATCATTTATCGATTCAATTCGATAAAGGAACGCTTGATAAACTGAAATCCAAATCGAAACACTCACTTGTTGGAAAATTCACACATGGAGTGCCGAAAAGAGCTGTTCTGAGTAAGTTTCTTGAATCTTTCAAATTCAGGGAACCTTTTAGATTTAGATTATGGGACTCAAGGCATGTCATATTTGAGTTCAATGCTAAGTATGATTATGCTAAGTTATTCCATAGAGCTGTTTGGACTATGGATTGTTCAGTTATGCGTCTTTTGAAATGGTCTAATGATTTGTCAAAAGAATCATCTGTGGCTCCGGTCTGGGTTAAGTTTGATATTCCAGAAGTTCTATATGATGAAAGCGTGGTTAAATATGTGGCTTCGATGTTGGGTGAAGTTTAAGTTGTGAAAGTTCCTGATGAAAATAGATTGTTTTCACAATGTTCAGCCTTGGTCGAGATTGATGTTACTACTAAGCCTCCATCAGATGTCTGGATTGGATTTGGTGAGAATTTTGGTTTCTGGACCAAGATAATATACACTAATATGCCAGTATACTGTGAAAAGTGGTATCATCTAGGCCATAGTATGGAGGGTTGTAAGAAGATTTCCAAGAATCAAGAAGATGTTGAAGGTTTAACAACTAATAAGATCAAGTCTGTCATAACTAAGCAATGGGTGAAGAAAGATAAAAAGATTGTGCTTGGGAATGATGTTGAAGGCTGTAAGACCCCTGAACAAGGAGAGATAATTGAGGCCATTGAAACGCTTAATCTGGGGTTAACAGATAATAATGGGTATGTTAATATGGTTTCTGATGATGAAGAGTCCCCTAATGTTAATTCGAGAAGTTTGCAGCATTCTCCTACTAAGAAATGGGTGTCTAACTCTCATGAGTTTTATCGTGGAAGTCAGAATGATATGGAGAGTAGTAAGAGATCTGGGGGTAAACTTCAGAATAAGGAGTCTGTTCAGAATAAGGAAGCTAATGTTCAGCATGTTTTACTCAAACCTAATAAGCAGAAGGATAAGAATGATCAGATGGATGCTGAACAAAAGAAGGATGTTATAGAAGAGGAGGATGAACAAAGGAGTAGGTTTAGTAATCAGAATAAGAGTGAAGGTGAAGGGGAGGGTGAATCTAGTTTTAAGGAAATATTTGACAAGAAAATCAAGATGGCTAAAGGCAAGAGGAATACTAGAAGCAAGATTATTAAGGCTTTACAGTTCAACAGTTCAAGTAAATCTAAATCCACAAACTCTTTAAATGATTCGTTTTATAAATTGGAATATTCGTGGTATCAAGGATAAAGCTTCTGTTCGTAGGGCTCAAGTATCTTGCTATTAAAAATAAAGCTAAGTTAATTGCAATTCAAGAACCTTTAGTGAGTTGTGATAATATTGCTAATGTTGCTGCTAAGATAGGTTATGATAACTTTGCTTTTAATGTAAGTAACAAAATTTGGATTTTCTGGAAATATGATGTTTCTGTTGAAATTTTGAATGATATGAATCAGTGTCTTAACATTAAAGTTAGTTTATTAAATGACAGTCAGCATGTTATGATTTCTATTGTTTATGCTAAATGTCAAAGAGTCAATAGAGTTGAGTTGTGGAATTTTCTTAAGAGTATTGATGTTACTGAATTAGGATGGTTAATCTGTGGTGATTTCAATGCTGTTTGCTTTATTGATGATCAGTTGGGCTGTAATTCTTTTTGTTTGAATAACACTAATGATTTTAATGACATGATTAGCACTTGTGATATTGAGGATGCTGGTTACATTGGTTCCAAGTTTACTTGGTCTAATGGTTCTAAATGGAAGAGATTGGACCGTGTTTTTTCTAATAATAAATGGATCAGCATGTTTAACACTACTAAAGTTTATCATCTTGCTAGAACGGGATCTGATCATATGCCCATGGTTATTTCTTTTTCTAATAATGCTATGAAAGGCAAAGCTGGTTTTAAGTTTCAGGAAATGTGGTTGTTAGAAGAGACTTTTCTTCCTTTTGTTGAAGAAAATTGGAGAGGTGATATGATTGGTGATCCTTTATTCATGTTCTGGAATAAGCTGAAAAGATTGAAGAAGGGATTAAAGTTGTGGAATAAGGAGGTGGTTGGTAATATCTTTAGCAAGGTGCAAAGCATAGAAGACATGGTTTTACAAAAAGAGTTACAGCATCAGAATTGTCAGTCTGCTGAGTCCAAATCTGAGCTTCTTAAGGCTAATACTCTTCTTATCAAAGCTCACAAACTCTTCTTTATTGGAAGCAACAACAAATGGTTGCTTGAGGGGGACAGAAACACTAGCTTTTACCATAGCTTTGTGCAAAAGAAAAGAAGGCGCAATAGTATTAAAGGTATCAGATGTGGTGAGGTTTGGCTTTCTGAATCCTCTGAGATTGGTCTTTCTGTTGTGTCTTTCTTTCAAAATGCTCCCACTAATTCTCATATGGATGATGTTAATAGACTTAATGATGATATTTTTAACTATATCCCTAGCCTTGTTACTGCTGATATTAACAGGAGCATTCTTAAACCTATTGATGATAGTGAGCTGAGAAATGTCATCAAGTCTATGAATACGTCTAGTGCTCCTGGTATGGATGAATTTACAGTTAATTTCTATAATCATTGTTGGCACATTATTAAATTAGACATGTTAAATGCTATGAATGATTTCTTAAATGGTAGATGTATTCCTAAGGGTATTTTTTCTACTGGTGTTTGTTTGCTGCCTAAGGTGAATAATCCTATAACTTGGAAAGACTATCGGCCTATTAGTCTTTGCTCTGTGATTAATCGAATTATGTCTAAGATAATTGTTTCTAGGATGGCCTTGTTTCTGCCTAGTTTGATCTCTCCTAACCAGGGAGGGTTTGTTCCTGGCAGAAATATTAATGATAATATTCTGATTTGCAAGGAGCTCATTTGTGACTTAAATAGGAAGGTTAAGCATAATAATATTGTGGTTCAGCTTGATATGTCTAAGGCGTTTGATAAGCTCAAGCATGATTTTATTTTTAAAGTTCTAGATAAATTTGGGTTTTCATCTAGGTTCATATGTCTTATTAAGAAAATGATTCAGTTTGTGAATGTTTCTATCCTTGTGAATGGTGAGAGCTTTGGCTATTTTAACACTACAAAAGGTCTGCGTCAAGGTGATCCTATCTCACATTTTCTTTTTATTATTGCTGAAGAGTTGTTCATTAGGGGTTTTAATGCTTTGATTCTAAATAACAAGAGCATGAAATATAAATGTAGAAGTAGTATCTGTGTTAATAGCTTAGCTTTTGCTGATGATATACAACTGTTAGCAAGCTTTGTAGTTTTTTGGACAAGTATCAGTATCTTTCTGGCCAGGTTGTGAACAAGGAGAAAACTAAGGTGTTAATGGCTAAAGGTATTGATGTTAATAAGATTGATATTGTTGTTAATCAATCTGGTTTCTCTTCTAGTCAGCTGCCTACAGATTATCTAGGTGTTACCATAAGTACTAACAATAAATGCAGCAACTTCAATAAGCTTATTTGTAAAGTCAGTAGTATTAAATTGAGGATTGGAATATTGTTAAGCTTTCTTTTGCAGGAAGGCTTATGCTGGTGAAATCAGTTCTTTCTAGTATTATCCTTTATTGGATGTATTCTAATGTTCTTCCCAAATGTATCATTTATAAGTTAGAAATTATGCTGAATAAGTTTGTTTGGGGTTCTTCTCATTATGGTAAAAAGATTCATTGGTGTAGCTAGTCTAATCTGTGCAAGAGTTATAGTGAGGGTGGGCTGAATGTGAGGAATATGGATGATGTGCAGACTGCTATCTCTTTTAATCTTTGGGCTGCTTTTAGGGAGAATAATACTTTTTGGGCTAATGTTATGCATAGTATCTATTGCAGTAAGCATCATCCATTTCAAGTTAGTCCCTTGAAGGCTGGTTCTTTAGTTTGGAAGAGAATGATTAGTGTTCGTGATAAAGCTGAGTGTTTCATCAAGTGGAAGATTGGTAATGGTATGGTTGATTTTTGGTTGGACAACTGGACTGGTTCTGGTCCTTTTATTTCTTTTAACTACAATGATAATAACTTGTGGTTCACTCCTGAGAAGGTTAGCTCTTATTGGTTTAACAGCTCTTGGGATTTATCTTCTGTTGAAAGATTTATTAGTCCTCATATTATTAATAGCATTAGGAGTATTCATATTAATGATAATAGTCTTGATGTAATGGTTTGGTCTCTTGCTAAGAATGGTAAGTACAGTCTTAAGGATACTTGGGAGGGTGTTAGAAGAAAGTTTGTTACTGATTCTGTTTATAAAAGCAATTGGAATTCTTTAACTCCTAGTAATAGTTCTTTCTTTCACTGGAAGATTCTTAAAAAATTTGTTGCTGTTGAATCTGTTCTTCAAAAGAGAGGTGTTGTTTTGGCTTCTAAATGCTTGGTCTGTGATGGTTGTGAAACTATTGGGCATCTTTTTGTTTCTTGTGATTTTGCTTGGTCAATCTGGATTCATTTTGCTGTCATTTTTAGAATATACATGAATAGGCAGATGAGCATTAAGGTTATATCTAAGCTATGGCAGGGTGCTAGGGCTTCTAAAGTTCAGGTTAGAAGTATCATTCCCTCTCTTATTCTTCACAGTATTTGGAAAGCAAGAAACCAGCTTAAGATCAAAGGCATTAAAACTTCTAATACTGCTATTATTAACCATATTATTTGAATCATTCAGAATTTTGACAAGAACAAAGTGATAAGTAAATCTAACTGGTCTTCGTATCCTAAAGCTGCTTCTAGTTTAGGTTGTTGTAATCATGTTAGTCTTGCTAATTGGCCTGTGTATGTTAAGTGGGTCATGCCTCCTTCTAGTAGGCTTAAGATGAATGTGGATGCCTCTTGTTTAAAGAATGGAGAGGCCAGTGGTGCTGTCATAATTCGAGATAGCAATGGTAGTATAGTTAAAGGTCAGAGCTACTTATATGGTAAGTTGTCACCCTTATTTGCTGAGATTCATGTAATATTAGATGGTCTGCTGCTTTGCAAGGTGAATAACTGGATGTGTGTGGACATAGAATCTGATTCTTTAACTTCCATTAATTGGGTTACTAATAGGACTCTCGTTTTAGCTTGGTTTATTAAACCGGTTATTCATTGCATTCGTAATTTGCTCCACAGCAGCATGACTATTGCTCATGTTTTTAGAGAGCAAAATCATGCTGCTGATTGGCTAGCTCATTACACTATATGTCAGAAAACAACTTTCAATATAACAGTTAACTCTATTCCTATTGATTTAAAAGCTATTATGATTCTTGAAGCATTAAATCTTGGTTACATAACTGTTTGATATATGACATTGATATGTTTACAATGTTTTGTGTAAGAATCTGACTTGTTCTCATTACCTTGTTGCTGTCGCTTTTCTTGTTGGATTGGTCGTAGTCTATATGCTGTTGTGAGTCCTTGGTGATCGTAGCACTGGTGCCGTGGTGGTCCTGGCTTGTTGTAAGGTTTGCATCTGTGTTTCTTGTGCTGAGAAGTTGGTTGCTTGTTGGTGGCTCAGTTGGTGCTGCTTTTCACAATGTTGTTGGTCTTCTGTTGGCTTGATGATGGAATCATGATGATGCTTGTTTCGATCTGCTGGATTTGTCCCTGAAGTTGGTAGCTTTGGTCATGATGGTTTTCGCATTGGCGTCTTGTTGCTGAATCAGCTCTTCCTAGTCTTCGTTGATTCTAAGCATTTGGGGTGTTAAAGGTGTTTGTTTTAATGGTGGCTGCTCAATGGAGTTCTTCTTATAGCTTTAAGAACATGTATTAAGTTATGGTTTTGATTTGGGATTTAGGGTTTGTATAGGGCCCTTGGTCTTTAGTTTCAATTTCCCGCGTCTGTATAAACTTTTTTTATTTTAATAAATATCTCATTTGAGTTAAAAAAAAATCCAAAAAATTAGTTTTAATGCATATTATCAGATCCTTAATGATCGCTATTACATACTATAAAATGAATTTAATTTTGTTTTATTCGAAATCAAATTAGCCACACGAACTCATATCCTTGCATTGAGCTAGGATCCTCTGAAATAAAAAATATTAATAAATTAAATAAAAGAATTTACATTAAGAAAGTTTTCAAAGTAGAGACATCACTATCCACGTGGCAATATGTACAACGAATGAAAACCAGAAATTTCAAAAGAAAATGCAACTTTAAATATGCTGATTGCTGAGTATTGATTTTCCGTTATAAAATAAATTTTTGATCCGATTTCAGTTACCAAATTGGATCTGGGCTTGTCAAAGGGCATTTGGGCCTCACGTAAAGAAAACCTCCACGCTAGAAGACCTCATCGTGAGGCAAACCGGGCATGCTTGTGCCACTTCGTCACACACCGTGCACAGACAGAGGTGCCGGCACGGCAGCAAAAGCACGGCGGCAGCGCGTCTTCTACACGCTCTACACGCAGGCCCAATATCTGCGACCACGAGCCGATTTGGATCCACATAAGCCGATTCAGCGTCCTCCTCCACCGCTGTCAATTGGCCTTCTACGACCCCCGGTCCTTGATCTCCTTTCCTGCTATCTTGGGCGTTTAACATAAGGGCTTGCTGCAGTTGCGTCTTTAACGAGGCGGCGACGGTCTCCTGAGTTCGTACTTTTGCTTGCCAGGCGTAGGCTTCGGCGGCGAGCGTCGCGGCACGTGCTTCCAGCTCTGCGTTCCGGCGCGTGGAGTTCTCCAATTGGGTTTCTTTTTCCCTTAGTTGGTGCGCCACGGACTCCTCAGCAGCGCATAGAAGCGCACGGTAGTGTCTGTTCCGCTTCTCGGCTAATGTGCGCCGCAACTGCTCTGCCTGGATATGAGAGAAGGGCCAAGAAATTTGATTATAGGAATAGGAAATTAAAATTGAGATTGGAAGAAAATCGCATGTATGGAAGGAGTGAGTAATTAGTACCTGGGTTTGAAGGAAGCGGTCTATTTCGTCTCTGTGGTGTTTGATTTGGTGGGCGATGTTTTGGGAGAAGAGAGTGAAGGAGTCTGAGGGAAGTGTGTGGTGAAGGTTTTGTTGGTCGTCGAAAGATAGGCGGAGACCGGTGGAAACTACATTGTGGTGTAGTTGGTGATTGTGTAAGTGAGAGAGGTGTATAAGGTTTGGAGATTGAGATTGAGGTTGAAATGGAAAGGGATTCATTGTAATTGTGGGGTTATTGTTATTGGCGTTTGCTTCAATTTCTCTTCCTCTTTTTTTCGGATAAGTACCTATATGTTATATGTTATATGTTTTGTTGGTTTTGAATTTATTATACATATGTAACAGGAATAGGAATAGGAATAGGAATAGGAAGCAATATCAATAGAGAAAAGAAAAGTGACCTTGAATGTTGAGTAGAGTGGATTTATCAAGAAATCCTGGGGGCTGTGGCCAGATTGAGTAATCTGGCCCTTCTTGTACGCTTCTGTTAGAAAAACATTCAAATATTATTAGCCAGTCCTATGAATCGAGAGAGAGAGAGAGAGAGAGAGAGAGATAAAGAAACCTGTTTAAGAGGAAAAGATTGGATGGGTGTTGCGCTTGAACGGCCATTATAGAGAAAAGAAAGGAAGTGAGATTGGGAGAAGGGAAAGAAGCAGTTGGTATAGATGTTCAAATTAATAATAATAATAATAATAATAATAATAATAATAATAATAATAATAATAATAATAATAATAATAATAATAATAATAATAATAATAATAATAATAATAATAATAATAATAATAATAATAATAATAATAATAATAATAATAATAATAATAATAATAATAATAATAATAATAATAATAATAATAATAATAATAATAATAATAATAATAATAATAATAATAATAATAATAATAATAATAATAATAATAATAATAATAATAATAATAATAATAATAATAATAATAATAATAATAATAATAATAATAATAATAATAATAATAATAATAATAATAATAATAATAATAATAATAATAATAATAATAATAATAATAATAATAATAATAATAATAATAATAATAATAATAATAATAATAATAATAATAATAATAATAATAATAATAATAATAATAATAATAATAATAATAATAATAATAATAATAATAATAATAATAATAATAATAATAATAATAATAATAATAATAATAATAATAATAATAATAATAATAATAATAATAATAATAATAATAATAATAATAATAATAATAATAATAATAATAATAATAATAATAATAATAATAATAATAATAATAATAATAATAATAATAATAATAATAATAATAATAATAATAATAATAATAATAATAATAATAATGGGTGTGGAGAAGTTAAAGGGTAGAGCAATAAACGTTGACACAAAAGAAGCATGAGAAACAAAAGAAAGAGAGATGCCCCCACTCGGTGCCCCTTCCCTTTATGTTTATGAGTTTATGACATTATGTATGTAGCACCAAGCACCACCAGACCACCACTACTAGGACGAGGGGTACTGTTTCATAAATAAATTCAATATTTCTTATTAATAAAAATAATTAGTGGTATATCAGTAGTAGTTTTAAACTTTTTATTTTGTGTTGTTTGTTTCCTCTGTTGAAAAGATGGAAAGATGCTGTTGAAAAGAATGAGTCAAGAAAGAAGAGAGGGACACACATACACACTACACACCACCTTATTTATTCTTCAATATTGGTGGTACTCGTATCATATTATTATTATTAGTATATAACTTTGAAAACATCCAAATCCAAATTGAAATGGAAGAGGTTGGGAGGGTGGGGTTAGGGTTAGGGTAGGGTTGGCTTTTCTTGAGGAAGAGTCTCTGGTGTTTGTTGTAATCACTAATCAACCATAACTACCTATTCCAATTCCACCATTTCTTCTTTACGTTTCATTTACCAATTAATTTATTTCTTATTTATTTATTTATAGAAAACAATTACCTACTCGTTACAACATCAGACCCTTTCTTCTCTCTTTTTATTGAAAATGCTAAATACTAGATGCTAACTGCATTGCACAAAATAAATATATGCTAATTCTTGAACCATTAAACTAAAAAAAAAAGTTTTTTTGGAGATTTTAATGCTATCCGCCATCCGGATGAGCGTTTTCGCTCCTCTGATTCTTGATCTTCAGTAATTGATGAATTCAACAATTGCTGTTATCATTGTGAGTTTAGTGATTTTCGATCATCTGGTTTTCCTTTCACTTGGATTAACAAGCAACCTGCTCACCCTATCCTTTTCAAAATTGATCGACTCATTGTCAACCCTGATTGGGACGACCTCTTTCCCATGTCCCATGTCCTCATAGGTCACTTTCGCACCTCTGACCATACCACTCTCACTCTTAATCTTGGGCTCAAGCGCCCAAGACGGAAAAAGCCTTTTCGTTTTTTCAACATGTGGCAATCTCATCCCCACTTCAATGACATAGTTTCCAACTGCTGGAACTCCCCTATTTCTTTCTCGGGAATGAGAATGGTTTCTGACAAACTAAATCGCTTGCAAACCGAGTTAGCTTTGTTAAATCGTAAGGAGTTTAATGATATTTCCTCCCGAGCCGATAAAGCTTAAAATGATCTATTTGAGGCTCAGTCTAACTTAGCTCTGACCCTCTCAACCCTCGGTTATTAACAATCAAATTGGAGGCCTCCGCTTCATTCATTTTTCTAAGCCGAGCTGAAGAATCTTTCTTGAAGCAGAAATCTAGAGAAAATTGGATTAAGCTGAGCGATAGGAATACCAAATTTTTCCACAAAAGTATTAAAGCTCGGCTTTTTCGCAATAAAATCATCTCGATTTCAAATGATCAAGATGTCATCGTTTCCTCCCCTGCGAAAGTGTCAAAAGTTTTTGTTAATTTTTTTGAGAAATCTCTTGGTAGCAAACACTCTGTGGTCTACCCTGGTTTGGAAAAAGTTTATTCTCTTATCTGTTCGAAAGTTAATTCCGCTGATAAGGAATTTATGACCCGTGATATTTCATGCGTTGAAATCAAATATGCTCTTCACAGTATTGATAGCGATAAATCTCCGGGCCAAGATGACTTTAATTCTAGTTTTTGTAAGTCATCTTGGAACATCGTCGGCCCTGACATCTGTAAATGGGTCCAAGAATTCTTCCTCACTGGCACGCTGTTTGAATCTTGGAATGACACCTCCATCGCTCTTATCCCTAAAAAAGACTCGCCCTCTGAGCCTGCCGACTTTAGACCAATTGCTTTATGCAATATTGTCTATAAAATCATCTCCAAAATTTTGGCCAACAGAATCAAAGTATCCTTCCCTTATCTTATCGACTCTTCCCAATCAGCTTTCGTTTCTAGAAGGAATATATGTGATAATATTCTCCTCTCCCAAGAACTTCTAAAATGATATCATTCCAATGGAAGAGGAAACAGAATTGCCCTTAAAATCGATATAATGAAAGCCTTCGATAACGTTCGCTGGCATCTCATTCTCGATGTTCTTGTTGCGATGCATTTTTCTGAGAAAATAATCTTATGGATTGTCAAATGCATCTCCTCCCGCTCTTACTCCATTATTATTAATGGAGACACTCATGGAAATTTTAAAGGTAAAAAAAGGTCTGAGACAAGGTGATCCTCTATCCCCTCTTCTTTTTGTGCTCGTTATGCAAGTACTTTCCGGTATCCTTAAAGAGAAAAGTCATAATGAGAATTTCCATTTTCATTGGAAATGTCATAAGCAAAAAATCATTAACCTCTACTTTGTAGATGACCTGATAATTTTTTGTCACGATGATACTCATTCCCTTAATCTCATTAAAGAGGCTCTGGACGACTTTTATCTTCTCTCTGGCCTTAAAGTCAATCCCTTTAAAAGTCATATCTTTTTATCCAGCATTGACGATCAACTTAGATTGGATCTGTTGCATATTTTGAATTTCCCGGAAGCAACCCTCCCGGTGAAATACCTAGGAGTCCCTCTCCTCACTGGTAGGCTAACTCACTCAGATTTCCGTCCCCTCTTGCACAAGATTACCTCTAGAATTAAATCTTGGACCGCAAAACACCTCTCTTACGCGGGTAGGCTTCAATTGATTAAATCAGTTTTATTTGCTGGTCAGGTATATTGGTCTTCAATATTTATTCTTCCTTTTAGAATAATTAAAGAATTAACCCAGTATCTTCGTCGGTTCCTTTGGTCTGGATCTGCTATGAAGATCTATGGGGCCAAGGTAGCCTGTTCCACCATTACCACTCCCTATAAAGAGGGCGGCCTTGGGATCCTAGATTTAAAAATCTGGAATCAGGCGGCCGTCCTTAAGCACCTTTGGTCCATAGTTAGTAATAAGACCCAATCTTTCTGGTGTGATTGGATCAAAACGGAAAAAAAATTAAAACTAAAAGTTTTTGGGATGTTTCCTTCGGATCCTCCCCCGCTTGGATCTGGAGGAAAATTCTCCGTCTTCGACCTTTGGCTCGTAATTTATACAGGGTTGCAATTGAAAATGGTCTGAACACTTCCTTCTGGCACGACCCGTGACTCCTCTCCTCGTCGATTGCAGTCCACTATGGCACTGATATTATTTATGACTCTCGAATGGGAAATAACCTTAAGGTTGCTGACATCATAAGCAATGGTGAATGGAGCTGGCCATCCAACTTGAGATCGGCTCGAGCTCTTAGTCGGAGTCATCTGGACGAAATCAATAGACTAATTCTCTCACTCCCTCAACCAAACTCTCTCTTGATGGATGTTCCATATTGGACTGCGAAAGATGGATGCATCACTTTCACAGTCAAGGACACGTACAATGCTATTCGTGTGCCTACCCAAAACGTGGGGTGGGCGGGGTTAGTTTGGAATAAATACAACATTCTGCGTCATTCCTTCATATCATGGCTTGCTATAAAGGGCAAGCTAGTTACCAGAGACAAACTCATTAGTTGGGGTTACAATACCCCAACTGATTGGTCTCTCTGCTCCTCTGATTTGGAATCTATATCTCATATTCTCTTTGAATGTAATTTCACTCAGAGTATCTGGATTGCCGCAAGTAATAAACTTGGATTCCCTTTTCAATCCCTGAGCTAGCAATCTTGGACTCTTGAGGCTTCAAGTTGGTCAAATTTGCGTGACCATTGTATTTGGCGCACGTGTTTCAACACGGTCGTCTACCACGTTTGGAAGGAGCGGAATTCAAGAATTTTTGGATCCGCTCCCGCTTTAGCCTCCTCTATCTCATACCAAATCTTATCGGATCTCTGATACAAATTTCATGGTACCAAGATTGTCTGGCCAACAACGTAGTTTAACCTTTCCTAACTTATTCTATCATAATTTGTTTCAGGCGATCTTCTTTCAGGACTAGAGCGTGGATTCCGTCCGGAAGCTCCCGGAGTAGCTTCATCTCTTTAGCTTGATTTTGTTATGCTATGTCATATCTAGTGTGTCATATCCCTAGTTGGGCATTTAGACATTGTTCTGTCTTATAGTACCTATGTTGTCTTGTTATTGCCTTTTATTGTAGTTGATGTATTACCGCGGGGTATGTCCCAGATCTATGTATAAACCCTTTTATTTAATTTAAGTTTCTTACACCAAAAAAAAACTAAAAATAGGCAATGTCATCACTCTTTCTTTAATCTTTTTATGCTCATGTGTCATGGGTCATGGATCGACCACTTATGGACGGACACACATTTTTTACTCTATATATTACATATCATTATCCTTCTCATATTTGATATATCGCTTACAAATTTCAAAACATCTACCTAATTTCTTTCCTCTATATCTTTTCAATTCCAATATGTTCATTTTGTAAACCCAATAATATAAATTGTTATCATTCATGGATTGGATTCCTATTCTACTATTATTTTGTTATGTTTATCCCACGTTTCCTCCCGATATATGTTATGGTAACATGATGATTATTGGTGGTCGATATAGAGTTTAAACTATAAATACGAAAAACGAGTTATTGACTCAATACAAAATTATTAGTCATAGTCAACACGTCTAATAATCAAACTTTAGCTTCCATTCAATTACTCATACATTTATTAAATAATACTACAAAACAATTTGGTCTTCTTCTAGCACAAAAATTTGGGAAAATAATTAAAACAAATACTGTTTGAACTAGGAAATCAGAGAAACTGAAACTATTGGTAAATTATACTAATATTTTAGGATTTAAACGAGTAAATTTGTTCTTCATCAATCAATTTCTAATTACTAATTAGGCCTTTAATTTTGGGCAAATAAAAAGGAAAATAATAATTACTGGTAATCTTGGAGGAGTGTCAGGCCCATATACCACCTTGTCGTTGGACTTGTCCTTCACTCTTAAATTAATCCACCAATCAACAGCTCCTTTTGAATTGATATAAATGCATACCTTCAAAATATACTACTAATTACCTGGTTTCTATTTTCATTCATATATTTAATTGTTTTATAAAGTTGATTCATGAACTTAATGCGGTATAACATGAATGTAAGAATAGGTCTCCCATATTTAATCTGTGAATGCCCTCACATATTTTATACTTGATGAAATACAAATGTGGCATAATAATTCCATTCTGGTCAGATTTAAAAATTGCGTGATGGTGATGGGGATGGTGGGGTTCGCAACTGAATTTATTAAATTGTGTCACAAGTATTTGGTTGATATACTCATAGAGAGAGAGAGAGATAAAGAGAGGGAGAGATCCCAATTCAAGCCACCCATCGTACGTATCCCTTCTCTGCCCCACGCGGACCTGCACAAAAATCGGTCCTATACAATTTTTTTTCTTTCACAAAAATAGTTATTTTTTAGTTTTATAATTTTAATTCTAAATACTTAGATAATCTTAATTAATAGTTACGCTTCCAATTTATCCTAAACAAATATTTTATATATATTTATTTGATTTCAATTCTAATTTTAATTTTAATTTCAAAGATAAAATCAGGGCAGTCCAATCTCACTCGATGTCTAAAATAAACAATTATTGTGATTCTTAACTCTATTCTAATATCAATTTGTTTTTAATCTTTAAATTACCTCTATCTATTATATAACCATATCTTCTTATTAGAGAATTATTTGTTTCCTAACTATTTCAAACTTTCAATTTTCGTCTACCGCTCTATTATATCGTAACATCTTCTTCCAATCTATGAACAAATACTACTTTGCAAAAAAAAAAAGTGTTTTCAAAAGAGAATTTAGGTATGTTTACCATGCTACCTACATGACCTCAGTTTATCCCTGATTTTTCAGGTGATTTTTAACATCTCAGTCAGTCATGATAGTTTCATAAATTTTTGGAAGAGATGTTAGAGTAAAACAATGTTTAGAGGACTAAAATTCGTGATACAAGTTACTTAGTAAATATTTAGTAAATATTTTAAAGAGATAAGTTCTACTTTCTAGAGAGAAAGTTGAAGTAATAATTGTGAAATTATTAATCACTCGCCCTTTCCCCAAAAGGGGTGTGGTGTTTTTATAGTACGTTTATTGTCCACGTCTCTAACAATTCACTAATAGTGGTTACGTCCTCAAGTTTGTTTTTTTGCTATAAATTAGTCCTTTTACATCACATAATTCTCAATTTCTTCTATGAGACCTTTGTATAAAGTTACACCCTTAACTTTCTAAGATTTTCTTATCAATTTATTATTCCATCATCAGTAGCTCTCCAGTCCTTGTGAAAATGTTTGAACAAGGATTGTTGCATGATCATTTTTATCTTCATCGAATTACTTAGTGCTTTAACCGTTAACTTGTCAAGTGAGAAACCCTTCCTCGAATGCAAAAAGCTTCTCGCCAAATTTCACCTGTTGATCCTCGTCGAATTTTGTATATTACACATCAATATGTGATTATCATATTTTTAAATACTTAGTTTAAATACTTAGATAATCTTAATTAATTTCTAAAATACCCTCTCATAAGGGCATAAAATGTCAAGATTATTATGGGGTTTAATTGATATTAGAGAAGCATGTAATGGCTTATTTGTAAATTTTGGGAAACATAGAAAACAAGTGTATTTAAGAGGGCCAATATGTAATTAATTAAACATAGCATGTGTCAGTGGAGCCCACCACTAACCTTATATAAGGAAAGATCCTCTTTTTGGAAAAAGAGTACTTTCTAATGGTTGGTACTTTGATTTGACTACTTTCTCTCTCTACAACTTTGCATTTATTCCTCTAACACGATTCCACTATACAATTCATTCAATATTTAGCCCCTGATATTTCTAGAACCATCATTGGCGCCGTCTGTGGGAACGAGTGATACCTGGAGATCAAATTCTCAAAAATCTCGACCCAACGAAAAATTTAAATTCGAGGAATGGATACGAAGGTTAAAAAAGGAAAGGAAAATAAAGAAGCTCTAACAGGGAAATTTTATATTCAGAGGATCGACGCTCCGAAGAGCAGTACGGTGATCATGATCGGTGTAACCAAGTTCGAGGCAAACGTTCGACCCTTATCATGACCAGACAACAGTTACTGGCCAACATAACCAAACTTAATGCTGAGAAAAGGGCGACCTTGGTTGAAAAAAGTATCGACTACATAGCCGAGGAGAACGGTTATGTGAAGATGGCAAAAATGATAATTGTGTTATTAATCAGGCTGAGGATGATTTTTGTAAGGGCAGAACTCGAGTGCGAAAGCACAATGATATGTTGAGGAAAATGCCTGGATTGCGAGCCAAACGAGAATATGAGTATTCGACCGATGAAAACCTATATGACTCATCCTCTCTAGATCGGGAAGCTCAATGCTTTGGAAGGGACAAAAGAATTATTCAGGAGCGAGAAATTCAAAGACGTAAATCGCGCCGAGCGAAAATAACAAAACCTCAGGGGGATAGCATCGATAAAATAACTCCCATATCCATGGAAAAGGAAGGGGCGATAACAGTTAATAGAGAGCAACTCAACGTACCCCAGTTTCAGTTTCCATCGGGAAGCCAAACTTACGGATATAGGATCAGAAGTGAGTTTGCTAACCCACTTGAAGAAGTGCTATACGAAACCCACACAGAAGGGTAGTAAAGCTTTCGGGTTCAGGCATAACTGGAGATCATCTCCCCTCTCAGATGAGATTTTGTCTGGAAATCTCCCCAAGTGATTTTATATTTCTAAGCTAGAAAAACACGATGGGAAGAAAGACCCTGATAGCCATTTGGAAGCATTCAAGAACTTCGTGTTAAGTTTTAACAATGATGATAAGTTAATTTGCTAAGATTTTTTGATGACGTTGAAGGATCGAGTGCCAAAATGGTATAATCACTTGCCTCAGGGATGTATTAAAAACTTTGGCATGTTGTGGCTGATATTTAGACAGCAGTTTGTAGGAAGCAAAAACTTCCGAGTCAATGGTGACACAATCGTGAATTGTCGACAAAGGGTCGGGGAAAGTTTGAGGGACTACACCCGACGCTTTGTAGATGCAAAAAATGATCTTGATTATTGCGATGAGAGTGTGGCTTTAACGGGTTATAGGTTGGGTTTGTTGCCCGGTCCTATGAAGCAAGTTGTAGCAAAAAAGTAAGCTTTTACTTTCTCTGCATTGTTAGCTCAGGTGGAAAAGCAGATCCTAATTGAAGAGACTGCAATGTCCGAATTGACAGCTCAAATCCAACAAACTGCACAAGCTTTGGTGGTATCATATCAACAAAATATGCAAAAGACAATTTCGGTTTCCCAACCACAACCAATAACTACTTTGGCACCGACAACACATCAATCGAATGGGAAAGGGTCGGGAATTCCAACGTAGAAATTACGGAACAACAACCAAGTGACTTCGTACCAACCCATATCAAATAAATGGGTCCGACCAACGCATTATGCAGACTTAACCGAGTGCGTTGCAACTATTTTTGACAGATCGAAGAAAAATGTATATTTTTGAAAATCTTTTCCGATTGGAACTCCTCGCCAGAGCTGAAATAACCAATATTGTCGGTATCATGAGGATATGGGGCACGACATCAAAGATTGCATCGCATTAAAGAAAGAGGTACAAGTGCTAATTGACAATGGGAAATTGACAGACTATGTGACAAAGCAAGTTCAGCAAAGCGTGGCGTCTAAAAAAATAGTGGCAATGCCAAAGCAAGAAACTGTTTTAATGAATTTTGAGTTCACAGATCTGTTTGACATATCCACTGAATACTTGGATCCCAACCAAGACAGAAATGCGATCAGAGTAATTGAAGAAGTAGTTCATGCAGCACGGGAAAAAGGTGAGTGATTTGTGCAAGTTTTTTGAATCTTTGACCATTTTTTTGTGGTGATTAAATAACAGGGATCACTAATTCTTCTAAAAAAAGGCACGTGGTCAATCTGGCTACACAGATAGAAGTAATGACCTCGCCACATTTATATAAAAAACTGTCTCACATCCTATGTTTCGATGATGATGATATGAGAGACATTTTCGGACCTTATGAATACGTAGTAGTGACCATAGCGGCAATTTCTGGTGAAGAAGTTCGAAGGATATTGGTTGATATTAGAAGTTCGGCAAATATCTTTTTTGTACCTTTTCAAAGTTTAAGAAGGTGACAATAATTGTTAAATCAGATCAGGCTATTGTTGGTTTCACGGGAGCATCGACAGAAGTGGTTGGAGAATTTGAAGATATAGTCCAACTGGGTCGAGGAGCTTTCGAGAAGGAAGTAACAGTACTGTTTGTAGTGGTAGATGCCCCCACGTCGCATAACGCAAATTTTGGTTGATCTTGGTTATCGAGGATGCATGCAGTAAATTCTATGATTCACCAGTGCATGATATATGGGGTGGGAAATAACGTTGGTATAGTCAGAAGCATCCAGCGGACTGCAAGAGAATGTTACCGAGCAGCGTTAGCAGTGAAACCAGATAAAGAGATGGTCGATGCAAGAGATTAACAATTAGTGGGGTCGACCCCGGATGGGAACCTACAGATGATCCTATAGATATCGTAGGATTATTGCCTACAAATGAGAATTGTGAAAGTTATGAATTTTCTAAAGGTAAAGTCTTAAATATCGGTATAAATTTGTCCTTTTTATCCGAATAAGTTGATTTCGTTCCTTAGACAAAAACTACACTTGTTTGCTTGGTGTTCAGAGGATGTTACAAGGGTTCCTGAAGATGTTATTTATCAGCAGTTGTCCATAAATCAAAATGTTCGACCCATAACCCAAAAACGTCGAGCTTTTTCCCAAGAAAAGGCAGAGGAGATTGATTCATAGGTTGAAAATTTATAGGTTTCGTGATCAGTGAAAAAAGAATAGAAGTAGATCCGGTTCAGTTAAACGCTTTGAATAATATGACACCCCAAGGAATATAAAAGAAGTACAAATCTTAATAGGACGACTTGCAACCCTGAATAGATTCATTTCACGATCTTCTAATAAATTTGCACCTTTCTTCCAAGTATTAAGAAATACCAAGGATTTTAATTGGACACCTAAGTGTACCGAGGCTTTCTGTAAACTCAAAAGTTATTTATCATCGCTGACACTATTGACAAAACCACTACCCCGTGAGGCTTTGTTTTTATACATAGCGGTTTCAAATCATGCGGTGAGCGCGATGTTAGTTCAAGAAGAGGATCGAGTTCCTAAACTTGTTTACAATGTAAGTAAGTGTTTGTTAGATGCTGAAAAACGATATTTGAAAGTTGAAAAGTTAGCTTTGGCTTTGGTAACGACCGCAAGAAAAATGCGACCCTATTTCCAAGGTCACTCTATTTTGGTTCGGACTGCTTTCCCGTTAAAAAATGTGTTATAACGAGCTGAAATTTCTGGACGTATGTCCAAGTGTTCGGTAGAACTGAGTGACTTCGTTATTGATTTCGAACCAAGGACGACTATTAAAGGGTAAGCTCTAGCAGACGTTTTAGTAGAGTTCGACTCCTGAAGGGAAGATGAGACAACAATCGAGCCAGAAATGAACTCAGATGAGTGGATAGTCAGAACTGAAGGTGGGTCAACTATTAACGGTTGGAGGGGCGGTGTCCAGATCTCTATGCCATCGGGAATTGCGATGCATCAAATAATTCATTTTGGTTTTAACTTTTCGAACAACGAAGCTGAATATGAGGCAAGCATTGACATGTTTAAGGTTAGCACAAATTTGTGGAGCTAGGAACGTTCGACTACTAAGCAATTCCTAACTACTTGTTAATCATGCAACGAGGAAATCTGAGGGGAGAAAAGAGCAGCTAGTCCAATATTTAGTAGGTTTGAGAATTTTGGCTTCATCTTTCAAGAAAATTACTTACGAGCATGCCCGCAGGGAGGATAATACAATTTCTTACTCATTAGAAACTACAGCGTATGTCGGTGAGTATCCGTGGATTTTAACTCAATAATGCCCTTCTATTTTGAAGCGGAAGGAGCTATAAACCGACCAGAGCTGGCGTGTCAAGTTTCAACAGCACCAAGCGTTGATTGGAGGAATAACATCACAAATGTTTTAGCGGGAGAGGTGTTACGCGACGACAAAATTTTGGAAAGAAGTGTGCGATACAAGGCGCGAGGTTTTGTGTTATTGGGAAATATACTTTATAAAACAATCAGTGAGTAGACCTCTGCTAAGGTGTTTGGGACAAGAAGAGTAGCATATGGTGTTATCTGAAATGCACGATAGCGAAGGGTCAGCACATTGCGGTTTTAAGACATTGATTAGAAGAGTTTTATTATCAGGATTTATTGGCCCACGATAACAGCTGATGCCAAAGAATTAGTTAAAAGGTGCGACACTTGTCAAAGGTTCGCTAACTCAATTCATACCCCAACAATCCCCCTTGAATCGATTTCAGAAGGTTCGCCATTTGACAGACGGGGGATAGATTTAGTGGGCCCATTTCCATTTCCAACCGAAGGAAGATAAACCATTGTGGTCGTGGTGGATTATTTCTCAAAGTGGGTCGAGGCGGAACCACTGTCATGAACCAAAGCTAAAGACGTCGTAAAGTTCATATGGTTCAACATTTGTTGTCGGTATAGGGTCCCTCAAAAGATAACTATGGATAATGGCCCCCAATTTTAACAACAACAAAATGAGGAAATTTTGTTCGAATAAAAAAATACAGTAGTGTTTTTTGGCTCCATTCCATCCTCAAGCTATGGACAGGTTGAAGTGACGAATTACGATTGTCAGTGGGATCAATAAAATTTTGGAAGAAAAAGTGGGAAAATGGCCGAATTATTTGCAAGAAGTACTATGGGCATACCGAACCACGACCCGAACTGAAACTCGTGAATCGCCCTACGCGCTAGTATACGGCATGGATGTACTAATTCCTGCGGAGACAATGTTCCCTAACTACAGAGTCAATCATTATGAGGAGGACGCTAACGACGAAAGTTGAGCTTTAGCCTTGAATCTGATCGAGGAGAAACGAGCCAGAGCTCACCTAAGTTTGTTGCATTATGAGACCCTTATGAGAAGCAGGTATGCTTCGAAAGATTGAAGAAGATACTTCAAGGTTGGGGAGAAGTATTGCGGAAAGTTTACCTTTATACTAAAGACAAGAATTTAGGGAAGTTGGCACCTAATTGGAAAGGTCTGTACCAGGTGGTATAAAAAGTAAAGGAAGGGATGTATAGATTGAAAGACAAGTTCGACCGACCTCTACGGCTTCCTTGGAACATTGAGCACCCTAAATTGTATCTAAAATGATTGTTAATTTTTACATTCTTTTCTTTCCTCCTATTGTAAATCAATTTTGGTCGGGGCATACTCTTTCCTACCCTGGTGGCGCGGGGAGGTTTTAATGAGGTGTCTATAGAAACTGACTTATTCAGTAAATCGTTAAAGCCTTAAAACAATTTGCTATTATTATAAGCTCGAACCTTTTACAAAGGTTTTTCAACTCTAAAGTTGATCAACAAGGTCCAACCTTTTTACAAAGGTTTTTCAACTCTAAGGTTTATCAACAAGGTCGAACCTTTTTACAAAGGTTTTTCAACTCTAAAGTTGATCTACATATTGGAACCTGTTAGAAAGTTTTTAAATTTTTAAGGTTGATATACATATTAGAACCTTTTACAAGGTTTTTCAAATTTTAAGTTTGATCTACATATTCGAAACTTTTACAAGGTTTTTCAATTTTTAAGGTTGATTTATATATTCGAACATGTTACAAGGTTTTTCAATTTTTAAGGTTGATCTACATATTCGAACCTTTAACAAGGTTTTTCAATTTTTAAGGTTGATCTACATATTCTGACCTTACAAGGTTTTTCAATTTTTAGAATTGATCTACGAGTTCGAACCTTTTACATGGTTTTTCAACTTAAAGGATGATCTACGAATTCGAATATAGCATATGATATGAGGACTCTATTAGTTTTTGGCATCAGAAATTGATCACTTTCAATTACAAAAAATGGGAGGGCATTAGACAAAATAAGCAAAACGAGAACAGGAATTAAAACATACAACAACCAAGTCCTACTTTTGAAAAGAAAAAAAAAACATACTACAAACAACAATGGTTAAACATTGGAGGGATCTTTGGATGATTCTGTGTATTCAACAACGGGATCTACACAATCAACACCTTCAGGATAATTTTCTTGTGGGATATCTAGCCACATCGACCCTAACGGTAGCTGGGCAAACTGTTCATGGAAGTTTAAAACATAGCCGACCCTTGCATCGACCAACTCTTCTTCCATGACTTTATTTCACTTAGAAGCAAAAAGACTGTTCTCCTCTTTACTTTTATAGAAGCAAGGGTTTTAGCCATTTTTATCGATCGAAAACGAAGGTAACCGTTCTGAAGGTTCTGGGCAGCCAATTCTTTGATGGCTTTGGCACGATCTTCTTTGGCCTGAGAAACAGATTGTTACCACTCTTTTTCTTTGACATTGAAAGCCTGAATTTTAGCGTCGGCTGCAACAGCTCGAGCACTGGCACAGTCAATTAAGTCTTGTGAATCCTTGGCCTTGGATGAGGCATTTTTCTTGAGTTCTGCAAGATCTTTTTAAAGTCTCATTACTTCACTTTATTTTTGGACTAAGGGGGAAAACATGTTGTGTAAGGAACTTGCTAGGATGTCCGATTCTTGAAGAGAAAACGGACCCAAACTCTGGGCATGAATAGATAAAATCATGAGATCGGGAGGCATCAAACCCTCTTGGTGATGAGTACAATCTCGGTGTGTCTCAGCAACAGGTTTATCTAAGCGATTCAATGCTTTAGTCTTGTCCGCATAATGTGTTTCCTCTGAGCCTCTTCCATATAAAGAAGCCTCAGCAGGCGTGACCGACTTCGCGCCCTCAAATTGTTCAAACATGGTGGGGATTGTGATCTGTTCCGCGGCCATGTCATTGCTCACTTCATCCACCATGATTTTCCCCTTGTATTTTTTGGAAGAATTATGGTTTCCCTCGTCAGCTACGATGATTTCCTTTCTCTTTTCACCACGAACTTTCTTTTGGCTTTTGCCGGCTAAAAGAGATTTATCTCCACTAGCGATCGGGTAACTAAGGATGACAGTAGTTTCAGACTCTGAGGGTAACACTTCTCGGGGTTTGTCTACGGTGACGCCATGGAAACTTCGTTCTCATTTTCTTGGTCGGACATCTCTTCTGACTTCACCCGTTTACTGCGCGCCCGATCCCTCTTGGGTAAGAACACCTTGGAATCTGGGGCATCTAACCTTTTCACGAGGTCGACGACGTCAAAAAGTGTTCGCAATTTATTGATACTCAGAAGGTCGCTAGAACAACACTAAATATTGTTATTGATGAGAATGGTATTTTTGAAGCATCGGCGAAACTGTTGACCCTAATTTTGTCTGGTAAAGGCTCGAATTTTAGCAAAGATGTCCGAGGATTTCTTAAGATGAGCTTTCCCCAACTCCTGTATAGTTACCTTGCAAGCTTAAAGAAGAAGATCGGTTAGTAAACAAAATGTATATGCAATTTGTTAAGGTGTATCATGTGATTTCTAAACAGTTTGTATAATGAAGTAAAATTGCACAATGTGATTCTTTTGGAATATGGACTATGCGATTTTATTGATGTAGTTTTGCGATTTTAAACGTACTATGTTTCATGGTGCGTATTAAAAATAATCTGGCAAAATTATTTTAAAGTCCTTAACAATACATCCCTAATCTTTCGAAAAATATGTGGAGTGGATTTGCTCTCAAAATATAGTGGGTTATAGTTTCTAGCAGTCATATTCTTCATATCAATTACCAACAAACTCCAATATTTTATTCTGTCATGGGTTATGTTGCATAACATCGTGAACGCAATATAATTATCCACCCTCATATTCTCGAAAACTTCATCGACAATGTATGACATATCTTATTTCACTTCCAGTGTTTTCTATAATAAATAGCAGCATTAAATGAAGCATTGTGTGACAAAATGGGACTATTAAAACAAATTTTACTCACTGTTGCAATTTTGGAAATTTGAATAATGTTGTATTTACAATTGTACTTGTTATCAAACCCTTTGAAAGATACTTGCCAATGTTATTCTGTAATTAACTTATATATCTAGGCATCAATAATCTAACAGAAAACAAGTTGCAGTTTAAATCTTACAATTATTTCGGAAAGAAACATGCTATAAAATATACTAAAACTTTAATGCTAGGCTATGGGAAATCTACCTATAAATGCACTCTTACTTATTTCAAATTGTATAATTTACCTTGTAGTCAAGGTTCGCTTCGTACGATAATGCTATTATCTCACTCACACTAACGTTAATCCTGTATGAGAATTTTGATTGTGGTAAATATCATACTTATGGATTTTCCTGATCTTCAGCTCTTTGTATTTAAAGGACCTCGTGGTATTCACTCACTGCTAGTAACTTTGTTGTTGTTTCACGTCTCCAACCTTCGACACTAAATTTTTGTAGATGTGTTTGGCTAAGAAATTCCACTTGGGATACTCGTCCGCTACTATCCATAACATATAGAACTTGGGGTCACATTATAACCACATGACTTCATTTATTACGTGCTTACTAATAAAGACACCCATTTACCATTGATGCTGTCTCCTCTAAAGCATTTTTTTGCGCCAACCAGTCCAACATTTTTACCTCCACTGGATTCCATGATATGATTAGCCGCAACCTTATCACATTCATCAAAAAATAACTGTGTACAGACTACGTAATTATCATCTAGTTTGGGTAGATCAAAACATGCAACTTCGTATTGAGCTACAGGTTGTACTTCTTCAACTCTTTCTACCTCGGTTAATACTTATGCCTTTGTGGTAAGTTGCGCTTCTGTTTTGGTTTGTCCCTCTTGTGGGAGTTTATGCGTGTCTTCTATTTGTGATCTCTGTTCGGTCTTTGGAAGGTCTGACTTCTGTTTTTGATGTTGTTGTATAGGTAGATGTTGTCCGTCATCTTCTGCTAGTAGTTTTCCATGACATACCTTGCACAGTCAACGTTTTACATCTATAAACATGTTCGCTAATTTAAATGAACAACACGAATTATCAACATGAAATTTTTATAATAAACTAGTATATATACGTGCGGTTTGTGGGTCATCTGCAAACTCTTCTCTTTTAAAATAATATATAATGTGATTTATGACATATTGCCTATGACACCGATTCTTGTATTAATTCAAACATGCTTTTGTATGATATATTTGTCATTATGATTGTAAGCAAACTAAAATAAAAACTAATATGAAAACTAAACTAATATGGCAGTACGCTACTTTCGTAATTGCAATTTATAAGTAAAAACAAATACTATTTTATGGAAGCACTAGTGCGATTTAAATGTAATCAACATTTGAAGTGCTCATGATAAGTATAAAAACAACAACCGTAAAATTAAAACACAAACATCCTAAAAATTCACCAAAAACAACATCCATAATATTAAAACACCAAACCGAATGACTACATCCACAATCCAAAATATACCAAAAATATCATCCTCAAATTAAAAACACTAAAAACTGAAAAACCTACAGAATATGAATTCTTAAAGAGATATGATAGCACAAAAATAATTTTATAATGTTGAATCTTAATGATTTTAAGATTCACTTACTTTTTTACGACCTTCATGGACTATGTGGGGTAGTTTGTGGTACCTCCCTGTATATCACCCTCTTTTTCCCCACTACCTTTAATTCTGCCAAATCCGTTAATCTAACATACTTTTACTGTGGCTCCTCCTTCGTGGTATATCTCTTCTTTAAATCAGATTCATTTGTTTCCACTACTTCTACTGTCGGTAAAACGCCTCCACCAACTGCCTCATTTTGTTTTTCTATGTCCCCGGCTGGTACATCGTCTCCACACTCTTCCCGATTGGTCTTTTCTACCTCTCCCGAGGGATATTTAATTTCAAACGCTATCTCTATTTGGTTCACTTTCCGGTCATGCTGCTCAACTACTCTCTGTCAACAGATTTTTCAACTTGCACCTCTTCTGGTTTCTCAGACTGCCCCAAAACTAGTTCACGTGTGGTTTCTTCAACCTCCTTTTCAACCGGAACTACTAACGTACTATTAGGTTTCACTACAACTAGTTCATGTAAGTTTTTATCCCTGATGTTTTCAGCTGGTACAACTAATGGACTTTCTGCCAACACAAGCTTAGAGTGATCGATACATAAAACATACAAAGGATAATCCTTTTGTTGCGTTTCAGATTGTCTGACCAACCAATGCATGACTCAGCTGAGTGCTAACATTATTTGAAGGGTTGGGATTTAAATATTGACCCGTATCCAGAGTCTGACCCGAAAGGCCGAGGGGTCCAAAACTAGTATAAATACCCCAACCAACTTCATTTAATAGGTTAGAATTTTTTTAAAACATAAAATACAAGCTTACACCTCCTTTATCTCACTACTCACTACCCATAAAATAATATTCAACTCACGAACTCCAAAAAATACCCTCCAACTAAAAATTATCCCCACCAAATTGGCGACCATAGTGGGAGACGAATGTGCCTGAATTACAGATTTAAAACTAGTAAAAAACCCAGTTTGGATGAATGTGAATGTACAAAACACTCCACTTCCAGAGGTTGAAGGAGTGAAAGAAAATAATGAGCACACTACTATGTCTCATGTCAATTACAATGACAATGAAAAATAATCCATTCAATAAGAACATGATCAGCTAAGGACTGAAATTGAGGCTTTAAAGGCCTAGAAACAAGCGGAAAAAGGAATAACAGAAAAGTTTGGGGTGTGAGTACTCCAACCTACAGGTAACCCTGGTGAAAATGAGCAGTCCATAACGACTCATCTCGTCTTCTAAAAAACGCATTGGTCCAAACGAATGGAGAGTTCTATGTTGGAGTCTTCTAGCAGTTCATCTAATGATTTGGAGCTTGAGGAGTCAGTCTCATCCAGTAGTGATGAAGGTCTATTGAATAAGAAACTAAGGCTCACCAAGAAGCATTCAAGAAAAAAGGATAGGTATGGCAGGCTCAAAAAGTATAAGGGGAAAACGAAGGGTTCAACTGATTAGCATATTGACCATCTGCTGGTTTATCCATTTGCCTTCGAATCCGAACGTGATATTTTTGCTACTCTAAATGAGGATATTGTGGTTAGTCGTAGCCAAAATTGGAGGCAATCATTTTTGTCTTCAAAAATACTTTCCGGACATCTTCCCAAAATATTTGATAGTTCCAAGATGGAAAAATTTGATGGAAGCAAAGATCTAGACAATCATCTTGAACAATTTAAAAACTTCATGAACTTTGATGATAATGACAAGTTGCTATATAGGGCGTTCTCTCATACCTTTAAGGGAAGTGCCATCAAATGGTACAGTAGTCTTCCTCAGGAATCTATAATTTTCTTTGATATATTCTGGGTTTTGTTCCAGAGAAAATTTGTTGGAAGCAAAGAGCTTAAAGGTAATGGTGACAGAATTATCCATTGTCCCAGGAACCGAACGAGTCATTGAAAGAATACATTAGTAGGTTTGTAAATACGAAAAATGGGCTGGCTGAGTGCTTTGAACAAGTTGCAATTGCCTCTCTGAGACAGGGTTTGAGTCCGTGCAATTTGGCTGATTCTGTGACCCGGAAGAAAACTATGAATTTTTGGGGACTTTTGAATCAAGTCGGGAAACGAATTAATGTTGAGGAGACTAAGAAATCTAGAGTTCATCACTAGATCCAATCTACAACTGCAGCATCAACACCTCAAAAAACTACCCAGTCCGGTTACAGATCAAAGGAAACTAGACACGGGTCTCATTGCCCCGGCAGAATCAATCCAACCAGAACTAGCATGTTAGAAGTAAAAAGGGACCTTTGGCTCAACCTGAATGGTTTGCTGAGTTGGGGGAAAGTGTGGCTTCTATATATGATAAAACTAAAAATTATGTACACTTTAGAAGGTCGGTCACATTACTGTCTCTTAGGGAAACCCGTAGTACCCGTTTTGAAAATATCATAACATTGTGGGGCATGATACCCATGACTGCATAGCGTTAAAACAAGAGGTGCAAAATCTCATTGAAAGTGGTAAGCTGGGGGCTTATGTTAAAAATAAGGGCGCATCAAGACATATAATGAACCATCTAGCACCAATACTCAATATCCCCTGGAACATCCAGACAAGAGGATACAATGGTGATTATTGAAAGGTTTGATGTGGATTTTGAGTACCTTGATCCATATCCCGATCAGAATCAGGTAGGGGTGATAGTACAGAAGACTGCCACTGTTTCCGATATGGTTAAATATCTTAAGTCTTTAATAATATTTCGGGGAGATAATATGACCGCACATTCAAGTTGTTCAAGAAAAAGGTATGTAAACAGCTTGACTACTCAATTGGATAGGAGAACGGCCACACATTTGTACCATACTTCAGCTCCTTTCATAGTTTTTTATGACGATGACCTGAGAGATATTGCAGGGCTTCATGAAGACGACATGGTAATAGGGGCATCAATAGGAGAAAATGATATAGGTCAAATCCTAATTGACACAGGCGGTTCGACAAACATAATATTATTAAATACCTATAAATAAATGAAAAATCTCTCAATTATTCAACGTTCGAACATAACTATTGTGGGATTCACTGGGAGTTTCACAGATGTAATTGAAGAATTCGACGAGGAACTATTATTAGGAAAATGACATTTCAAGAAAACAGTAAAGGTATTGTTTGTTGTGGTTGACTGCCCAACATTTTAAAATGCTATCTTTGGTAGATCTTGGCTCTCTATAATGCATGTTGTAGCCTCTATTGTCCATCAGTGCTTGAAGTATGTTGTGGTTGCACAAGTAGGCATTGTGCAAAGCAGTCAGAAGGTAGCCAGAGAATGTTATGTGACACCTCTTGCCTCGAATTCTTTGAAGGCAGTCAAAGTTAACAAAGAATAGCAGCTACTGGAGCCTTCCACCGATGAGAATGAAATTGATGATCCAAGGGAGGATCCTAGTGTTATAATACAGATAGAAGAAGTTGAATTCCATTGCCTAGCCAAGGGAAAAAATATTAAGATTGATACTAAATTTCCCACAAGTTTGAAACAAAAGCTATTGTCTTTCTTATCCGACAATTTACATGTGTTTGCATTGTGCAATCATGATGTAACCGGGGTACCTGCTAAGGTAATTTGTCATAATTTGTCAGTCCGAGTTGATGCTGGACCAGTTGTAGAAAGAAGAAGATCAATTTCCAAAGAAAAAAGTAGATGTGATTGTACAAGAAGTCGGTTGGTTGACCAAAATGGGCCACATTAAAGAATCTCAGTACCCATTGTGGACTGCCAACCCTGTTTTGGTCAACTAAAAAAATGGTAAGTGGCCCATGTGTATTGACTTCACTGATCTTAATAAGGCATGTCCCAAAGATCATTATCCCGTTCATTGGATGGATCAGTTAGTGGAATCTACCTCTGGGAACAAGCTATTATCCTTCATGGATGCATTTTCAGGGTACAATCAGATAGAAGTATATTCGAATGATCAAGACCACACGACCTTTATTACAGATAGAGGACTTCATTGCTATAGAGTGATGCCATTTGGATTGAAAAATGTTGGGGCCGCTTATCAAAGATTAGTAAATAAAACCGTCTCCAGTGAAATTGGCAGGAATGTGAAAGTATATATAGATGACATGATGGTGAAGATCCTCGAGGAAGATGCACACATATCCGACCTCCAAGAAACCTTTTATAACATAAAAGCCATCAATTTGAAATTGAACCCCAAAGAAATGTGTTTTTGGGGTCCGATCCGAAAAATTCTTGGGTTATGTTATAAGTGAAAAAAGGATTCTGCCTGATCAGGATCAGCATAATGCTCTGTTGGCTATAGATCCTCCTCGAAGCACTAAAGAAGTCCAAAGACTAACCGGATGGTTGGCTGCATTAAATAGGTTCATTTCAAGATTATCAGACAAGTGTGCTCAATTTTTCCAAGTGTTAAGGAATGCCAAAGAATTTAATTGGTCTCCGCAATGTGAGCACGCCTTCCTTGAAATCAATAAACATTTATCTTCACCTAAGATGTTATTCAAACCTATTAAGGGGGAGAAAATTTATATATACTTAATTGTGTCGGAGTATGCAGTAAGTTCTGTGTTAGCAAGAGAAGTGGCTAGTTACACCCATCCGGTGTATTACATAAGCAAAAGTCTATTGGAAGCAAAAAAGAGATATTTAAAGTTAGAAAAGTTAGCCTTGGCATTAATTATAGCAGCCAGAAAAATGAGGCCTTACTTCCAAGCACATTCAATTGTTTTCCGAACATCGTTTCTTTTGAAGAATGTTCTATAAAATGATGATTTATCAAGCATAATGGTCAAATGGTCAGTTGAGCTGAGTGATTACGATATTGATTTTGCGCCTTGAACTGAAATCTAGGCTCCAGTTGTGGCTGATTTCTTAGTAAAGTTTCATATTTGAAAAGACTTATGAGCAAAGGCAGGAAAATCAGTCCGAGAAAGAATGGGTAATCCAAACAGACGACGGATCTATTACCATGGGATGTCGGACCGAAATTTGTTTAACTTGTCCTTACGCTGATAATATGTATCAAGCTATATGTTTTGGGTTTAGGGCCTCTAATAATAAGTCATAATATAAAGTAGCCATAGCCGGTCTAAGGTTAGCCCTTATATGTGGGGCAAAGAGAGTCCAATTCATGAGTGACTCCCAACTGCTTATCTATCATGCTAAAGAACCTCTGAAGCAAAGAAAGAAAAATTGATAAAATATTTACTGATACTAAGGAAAGTAGCTGCAATCTTTAAAAGTATCCAATACGAACATGTCTCTAGAATAGAGAATAATATGGATGACTCTTTAGCGACCATAGCCTATTCCAAAGCCTACCCATGGATTTTGATGCAAGAATGCCTCTCAATAGATTCAAGCCAAGAAAAGGGTAAAAATTATGAAGAAAATATTAGTAGAATTGTCATTCAACCCAAAGACTAGAGGTATGATATTTTTCGGTTTATTTTCTGTGGTGTTTTACCTCTGGATAAAGCCCTGGCTAAAAAGATTAAGTATAAGGCTCGTGGGTTCCTGATATTAAGAGAAGTTCTTTACAAGAAATATTTCAACGGACCCTTCCTACTTTGCTTAGGGTTTGAAGAATCCTAAAATGTTCTATCCGAACTACACGATGGAGAAGGCTCTCCACGTTGTGGTTATAAATCCTTAACTAAAAGAGTTTTATCAACACGATACTACTGGCCAACAATAACGGCAGATGCCAAAGATATAATAAAAAAGGTGTGATCATTGCCAGAGATATGGGAATGGGATCCATGTGCTAATAGTTCCTATGGAATCCGTATTCGAACCCATACCTTTTGATAGATGGGATTTGGATTTGATTGGACCTCTTCCCATGGAATCCGGAGGATATCGAACAATAATAGAGGAAATTGACTATTTTTCTAAGTGGAAAGATATAGCACCCTTAGCTGGAACCAGTTCTAAGGCGGTAATAAATTTTATTCCATCCAACATATGTTGCCGACTTGGAGTTCCCAGAGAATTACTACAGACAATGGGCCACAATTGGATAATAACGACATGGCGATGATTTGCACTTCTAGAGGAATTCAACACTGTTTTTATTCTCCTTTCCACCCTCAGGCTAATGGGAAAGTTGAATTTTCTAATCGAACGATCTTGTCAGGGTTAAAAAAGAATCTGGAAGGTGTTGCAGGAAAATTACCAAGTTATTTGCAAGAGGTATCGTGGGCTTACCGAACTATTCCCTGAACTGCTACACAAGAATCACCTTTAGCCATCGTTTATGGGATGGATGCAATCACGCCCATAGAATATACTTTAGCATAGTTCAGAATCCAAAACTATTCCAAACAAGCAAATGATATGAAGGTTAAAAATCAATTGGATCTGATTTAAGACAAAATATTCAAGGCATATTTAAGAGTAACACACTATGAGGGTTTAATAAGAAGCAGATTTGCATCCAAAGTTAAAAAATAGATTTCCAGTTGGGAGACAAAATCTTAAGAAAAATATTTTTGTATACTAAAGAAAAACAGTTTGAGAAGCTGGCTCCAAACTGGGAAGGCCCTTATATGGTATGTGGAAGAGTCAAACCAAGAATGTATAGAGTTCAAGACGAGGAGGGCAGAGTTTTGAAGCATCCATGGAACATTGAACATCTCAGGTTATATATAGAATAATACTCCCTTGTAAATATTTACCTTATCATACCTAAGTGTAAATATTAAGGTCACACTATTTCCTACCTCTAGTAGCGCGAGAATATTTTAATAAGGAGTCCAGTTTTTAAATCAATGATATCTTATGCCTTCTTCAAAAATTGTTGTGGTAATACGAGAAAATCGGATAAGTTGAATACTCATTAAACACCCCGACTCTCAAATGAAGTATCTTTGAGATGATCGAATTTATTAAACACTTAATCAGATTTATTAAACACTCGTGATCGGAGTTATCAACACTTTCATCCTTCAAAATAAACTATTGTTGAAGTGCTTAAACATTGATTAAACAAATCATAAAAATTAAAAACCACTTAAACATTAGTCATTAGAAGAAAAAGAAGTTCGTAAAAAAGAAAGACTTACATTATAACCTGATCGGAAACAGTCCGATCCATAATCACAAAATTTCCTTAGCCATCCAAGGACTTTGGTTTACGAAACAAGGATTGAAAGAGATAAAAAAAATGTCTTGGCCATCTAGGTACTTTAGTTTTGAACAATAAAATAAACATTATAACCTTAGGGCTTGTTCCCTTTGGGTTTTTCCTCACCCTCGTGTTTCTTGGAACTCTTAATTTCAGCGTTTAAGCTTTCACTAGTTCCATTATCAGAATCATATTCACTTGAATAACCATGCTTGTCACCATCCACCATGGTGTGAAAGGTATCTCCTCGTATGGTACATATTTTCACAAAGGCCCATGGGTCCTCTTTGGAAAGGTCTCATGGAATAGAAGAACCATGTCCGATTTGACCCCTCATCTCTTTTTTCCAAAGAATCCACTACCCCAGCAACATACTTCTCTATGACTGCAGCTATGTCTTGATCTTTGTTGTCCTTTAGAGATTTATTTTCTTCTTCTTTCTCTGAGACAAACTTTTCTAGCCTCCCTTTCTCTTTGGTTAAAGCAGTAATCGTGTTTGTACTGGTGGTGTGAGGTTCCTTCAAGGTTTTAATCTCACTAGAGGAATTGGTTTCCAAGGTGGAATATTTGGTCTGGATCTCTTCTTGAGCACTTTTGGAATGACACAGTTCGGTAGCCAAGTTCTCATTTTCTTTGTTTGAAGCTTCTATTTTTTGCAGATCAGTGGAGAGATCGGTCTTCAAAGTCTAGTTTGTTGTGGTAAGAGTATTGATGTTCTCAACTTACTCCCTAACATGCCTCTCCAAGTCCACTATTGGCCTGATAAAGCTCAAAAACTGCATGGCCTACGGTGTCCTGTTCGCTTGACACTTCGAAAGATTCGCCATTGTAGGTGACAACATTGTGAATAGTAGGTTGAGGGAATGATCCATCAAAATAATCCTTGTCCAGGTCACTGAAGTACATGTTGTGAAATTCATCAAGGTTGACATATCCTTCAATAGATGGCTGGTTAACCGTGGGAAACATCGGAGGAGAAGGATCAGTTGGTGCCACTACCTGTGGAGGAACATCGAGTGGAGTATAAGATTGTCAACCGGAGGGCGGAGGATTACCTCTGTACCTAGATTGCTCTTGTTCTTCTTCCTAGTTCTTCGATCATCACCTTACTTAGGCCTCTTATGACCTCTCTTCGTAGACTGAATGGAGTGATCCGATTCCCCAGTTTCCCCTGACTGCTGCTACAGCCATAGCTTCCAATAAGACAGCATTTATCCCTTCAGGATTCTCCGAACGGGTTGCTTTGGGGTTCTGGAGAGGTGGATCAGTTCCAGTCTTCTTCTTCTTCATCTTGTCTAGATGACTAGAAGCTTTACTCCGGGATGGTAAGTACAACTTGCCATCCTTTACCTATGTCCTTCTCAATATAACATCTGCTGGAGGAGGAGTGGTCAGTTGTTCCCACATGAGGTCTCTACTTCTGATGGTGTTGCACAAATGAGATCTCAACATGTTTCCCAAAGTGAAACAATTGTGAAAGCCAAGCCCCCATGTTTCTGATGCCCATTGGTTCAATTTGGAAAATGTATATTTTCCAGCCTCTAAGTGCAGGATAAAACAATAGTCAGTTCAGTCGAAACAACAAAGAGTTAAATATAACTAAAAGAACAAAGGAGTGTTTACTGAGCTCCTCCAATACCTAGTCAATTGACTCAAATTTGTTTGGTAGTTGGTCTTTTTACCATTCTCCCAGGCTCCTCTAATGAACATAAATTGGGTCCTCCATGGTTTGTTATCCTCCAACAGGTCGTTGACTACCTTGTAGTTATTCTCCATGTTGTAGTGATAGAAGGGGATTTGGTGCTTCCTGTATAAACCAGTAGCGACGGAAAATTTCTCCATGTGTAATAGAATCTTTGATAGCCTGTAAGCGATGATGCTAGCTAGAAGGGTGTACCAGGTGTTCAAACTCAGCTGTCCGGGGCAAAGATTAATCAAATGGAAGTACCAAACTACTTTCGGGTCCAAGGGAAAGCGAAGTCGCCAATTTAACACTTTGGTGTACACCACCTGCGCAGTATCTTTTACGAACTGACATTTTTGGATGAGGGGGGGGGGTGCTTTTAGGTTTGGAGAGTCGAGTAACTATCCGCGGCGTGACCTCTTTTATATCTGATACCATGGTTGGATGATGAGGTTTTCTCTTAGGAGAAGAACCTAAAGATGCTTAAACTGAAGATTCAGATTCTAGAGTAGATAATGTAGGAATAAAGGAAGGTTTTCGTGTTACCGATGTTCGGGATGAAGATGTGCTTTTATCAGGTTCTGGCACCACTAGGCTAACAACTCCACCAAGAGAAATAGGGAGTCCGGCTGCGATCCTTGCCTCCTATCTTGCCTCTTTTCTTGCTCGCTCTAAATCTGATAGGTTTAACCAAACCCCTTCAATGAAAGTTATTCTAGCCGTAAACATATAACTTCTTAAAGACATAGTAAAATAAAAAACTCAAGCTTTCTCTCTCTATAAAATAGTTATAGTTATGAGAAACTAAATAGTAAAACAGGTTTAAATAGAGATAAAGCCACTTCAGTATTTCTTTTTGGGGGAAGATTAAATGGTTCGAATAATGATTCGGGGCTATTAAGTCTACCCTAATCACTTTTTGAAAATAGGTACAACTCCCATGAAATAAAAACGACTGAGAGGTTGAATCAAAATGTGACACGTGTCAGATTTCAGATTTCTAACCGTTGGTTTTTCATTTGCAAAAAAGAACCCCTTCGGATACGGTCACGGTCCTTTTTTATTTATATATCTCATCTTTATAAACCCCTTCAGATACGATCTATGTATTTTCATAAATCAGTTAACTCTTCCAAAATATATGCGAAAGAACTAAAGGGGCTACTGAAAGGGTTAGATATTTTTGGAAAGGCATTGTTGTAAACCGGAGGGGCGATTCAAGTATATCTTAGACCACACAAAACAAGAACAGTCCAACCAGTCAATGCATGACTCAGCTGTGTGGTAACATTACTTTAAGGTTTGGACTTTAAATATTGACCCGTATCGAGAGTCCGAACCGAAAGTCCCATGGGTAACAAAACCAGTATAAATACCCCAACCAACTTCATTTAATAGGTTAGACTTTTTCTAAAACATTAAATACAAGCTTACACCTCCTTTATCTCACTAATCACTACCCAGAAAATAATATTTAACTCACCAACTTCTAAAAATACCCTCCAACCACAAATTATCCACACCAAAAGCTGCTACCTCTCTTTCGAGATCGTGAATCCGTGGAAAAAGGTAACATGTATAATATTATAACTTATTTCCAATTCCTATCCTTAAAAAATCCAACCGTATACATTACTTACTTGTCTCTCTTTTCGTGTCAACGTAATCTTAAGACGTTAGTTATTGACTGAGTACGTGTATTTACCACTTTTTTTCTTACTATCTTCCACTCCGTGCAATAGAAAATAATTAACATATCGCTTGTAAATTGTCGTCTTCTTAGTTCGAAGACTAGAACTTGGTTTTGTTGTGCTACCACCAATAAAAGATCTCATGTGTTTTAGCTTCGCTTTTTTGGGTGTACTTTTTTGCTGTTCCAACCACCCTCGTAGTGGAAATTCGTAGTCATCTGCAGGGCCCCATAATCTAGTGTGGGGGATGGCTCGCTTGGTTGGGGTTTTGTGGTTGGAGGTTGTCTATTACGCGTTTGCCTTTTGGTTGTCCTTTGGGCAAGTGATTTCTTCCGTTTGTTTGACCTCCGTTCACCACTAACCCGCAAACCTTTAGAACTTCCCTTATCCTCACTGGAGCCAAAGGGTATCTTTTCATTCTTAGTAAACGTTATCTCGCTCTCAATAACCTACATATTCATTAACATTATATCACACGATTTGTTTGGAAAATACAAGCTTCAATTTATGTGCATAAAATTAGTTGCGATTTGTTTGTAAAATATTGGTCACAATTGCAGTATATATTACACCATACGATTTTAGTTGTACTTATGTTGTTGCGTATTACAACGACTTCAGTAATATGACTTACAAATACGGCTTCATGTCCACTAATATAGTAACTACAAGTAACTATTTGATACTTTTTACCATCATGACTACAATAACAAACTACAAACAACACATATTTTTTACCTCATCGCCATGGTTGATTCCTTGCACTCCAACCCTTACCATTTATAACACCTCATTATCATGTTGGGCCTTGCGAGCTCAGCCCCTAAAGTAGTATGCTCCATGATGAAGGGCTGCAACAAACATAAACATTATAATGTCACCACAACTCAGTTCAACTTACATATCAATGTAGAGACTCATACTCAAAATAAAAATAGCTACGCAACAGATAACCCGATCGGGTGCCCCTTTCTTCAAACACTTTTTCAGGGACCTGCTAATCTTCTCAACAATTGCACCACAAGAATCATAGTCGTTAATTTTAAGCATGTATTCTACGTACAACATGAATGTCCAACCCATTCCATCTCCTGATGCATAGTAGAAGAGGGTTGAGCAAATGAACAATATCAACAGCTGCGCAACGTCACTTGGTATATCCTCCCCACCATCCGTTATTTCTTTCTCTGTAGCTTCCTGCAATAAAACAGAGAAATGCTAGATTAGAATAAATATCCAAAAAACATATCCCAGACAAAAAGTTCAAGTTACCTTGATCATCGCATTGGTAACAGATTTTGGATCTGTCGGTCCGCTTTTCCTAGCCGTTGGACTCAAAACATATTTTCGTATCAATTTAGAATCGTTCTCAACCCAGTTGGCGGATCGACCTATGAATGCTCCTGCTTTGTTCACAGGAATGGACTTTGTCCCGTGTTGGATTTCACATCTTTTGTAGTCAGTTTTACCGTATTCGAGCCTATTCTAAATGCATTGTCCTTTACATATTACGTCTTCACAATCTCTTCATCACCTTATTATTCTTCTTCATCGACAAGTCTTTATTGCATAGCTCGAACGATGCGTTCAAAATAGTATAGAAAGATTGTCCTTCACTGCCTCAATATGTTCAGAAGTTATTATGTTTTTCGTGAGTAAGTTCAACATGCTAACTAACCTAGACCTGTAAAAGACTCTCTCGCCATAATACAACATTTAATAAACAAATGAGACTGCCTAATTCATAGTTCTAAGTGCATTAGTAACATACAAATCACATTAGCAACTTACTCGTTCTGCATCAATTTTCTAAATATACTATGCGATTTATTCATCATTGAACACACATACATGTGAGATACATGTACACGATATATACATGATGCGATTTTACAATAAAGACAACTGCAATAGCCTCAACTCAATAACAAAAAACAAACAAGCCAAGAACAGATAATGAGAACTACAACAACCACAACCAAGAACGAACCAAGAACAAATGATGACAACTACAACAACCACAATCGACAGTAGATAATGACAACTAGAACACCATGTGATTTTAGTTGAACATCCATACAAGAATGCCAAGTGATTTCAGTTGAATAAAAAAGAATCTAATTAACGATTTACTCGTTCTCCATCAACTTGCTTAAAATACTATGAAATTTCTTCAAAAATGAAGCCATATACATGCGAGATGCATGTACACAACATATAAAAGATGCAGTTTTATCAATAAAAACATATGCACGTACACAGAAGTCGATAACCCATAATCAACAAACAAAAATTCTTACTTCAACAGATAATGACGATTACAACAACCACAACCAGACTAGATACGACATACTACCAAACCTCAACCAAGAACAAACAAAAACTAAAATGATTATCAACAATACGACTTCAAACCAGTAAATACGCCAACATAGGGTTCACTTTAATAAAAATTACAGACATTAACACCAAAGGACTAGATCATCACAGAGATTATCTAACTTAACAAAATGAAATTCAGTTTACACGTACCTTTACTGGATTTCTATCGATAAACAGAGTATCACCGGTCACCGGTTACCGGCCACGAATGCTTTTTAGGGGTTGACAAAGGTACTATGCATGAAATTACTTTCTCGCCGCTGATTTTCCTTGCTCGTCGGAGTACGAACGAGGTTAGTTGGACATAAGTGGTTTAACGTTTTGGTAAGTTTGGTTTATGAAGACTCTTGGTATTCTACCTAGAATATAATGCTTTATGAAGGGTAAAAAACCCCCAAAAGTCTGGGTGAAAAGCACTAAAAAGTCACTTACAACATAATCAACCATTTTTATAGTACCGAGGTTATTTTTGTCCATATTTTATGGTTGGGTACCAATTGGTAGTATCATTTTTTGGGGTACTAAAAGGTAGTCACATAATTGAAAAATTATTCTCAGGTAGTTTTCTCTAAAAACAATTCAAAACTTAGAAATAAAATTATAAGCTTTACAAAAAAAATCCAAATTTTGTATTTTTTAAAGACCTATTTTATACTAAAAGAACTAATTACAAATCACAATGCTAAATATATATCTGAATTTAGAGGTATATATATGGTAATCCGTTTGAATTTAGGCATTGCAAAAGATTGATCCAAATCTCAACACTAACGTATGAACGGGTAATTCACAAGTGATAAAAATAATTTAATGGTTGTGGTACATAATCACAAAACATATAAAGTAAATGAGCTTTATACCAATAGGGTTTCTAGAAAAATTTGTCTATAAAAAAAGACTCTAGTTCAGTCATTCCTTTAGTTAATCATGTTATGATCAACTATATTGAGGTGATTCAATCACTTCTATCAATTAGTATCAGAGAAAAACCGTTTTGTGATTCATAAGATAAACCGTATGCATATATTTTATTAAATAAAGTATATATTTTTCTTTATTTACAAAATCTATACCATTAGGACTATATGATGATTGAATTGGTAGGGTATGTATTTAGGTTTATGTGAAAAAACATGTTAAGATTAATTTTTTCATATGAAAAGCATGTTTATGTGTTAAAATTTTTATGAATAAATTGTGTTGATACGATTTGAGATTTTTTCTTCTAAATCAGGGTTTGATTAATTTGTGGAATTTCCTTCCAAATTTAGAATCAACCAAATCATAATTTAGCGAACTAATTCATACCTATATGGACAGTGGCTCATTGGCGAAAAAACCCCAAATGATATTATTTAAGTAGGTTTCAGGCATCCACGGGGTTTCAGTGGTGCTTATAAAAATATAATAACGATAAATGGTAATTTCTCAAACTCATAAATACATATTTGGTATGATTTTCCCCTGGTATCATATTATCATAGTATGTTACGTTTTACATGCATATTTCATGTTCAAGCATGTTAGTTGTTATATGTCAAAAAAATTATATATTGTATGTTATATTTTTTTCGAGTTAATATTATGGGTTACCATCCGCTGGGAAACAAATTCACAATGCTGGATGACTTGGATTTTAACCAATGGAAAAAGGATATGCAATTGTACTTGAAGTATCATGACTATAACTTTGCATTAATGAAAGCTAAACCGTGTAATCTTACTCAAGAAAGTTCACCTTAGGAGACCAACGAGTATGAAACCTAGGAACGGTCTAATCTATTGTGTTTGGCTATTATGCTTCAAGGTATACCAAATGTATTTCGTGGAGATGTCCCAAAAGATGCTACCAATGCTTCAGCTTTTCTAACAAAAGTTGAGAAAGCATTTTCCAAAAATGAAAACGTAGAATTACAATGTTATTTGATAGTATATTCTGGACATATTTGCTATGGGACCAAAAATCAACTTTAATTCATTTTAGCAATATCAACCAATTTTCTACATGCTAAGAGCTCAAAAAGCATTTAAAATGCTTCGAGAAGACCCGATCAAAATGATATACGAAAGTGAAGCTCAAGATCTTTAAATGCTATATTTTAGGTATTTAGTTAGGATATGTTTTGATCTACAAGCTGTTATTTTTAGTTTCTTAAGATCTATCTTAATTTGCTAACTTTTTATTTGCCAGTTTTAAGTCTAGTTTTTACAAGCTGTTAGGATATATTTTTATGATATTTTTCCGATTTACTAGTTATTAGGATATCTTTTTATTTGCCAATTTTTATTCTAGTTTTTAGGATTTTGATTGTATTTTTCCTTGTAAAAGATGTAATCTCCATTGGAGAAATCAAGATTTAATAATGTGAAAATTATCAATAAAAAACCAGATTTTACTCAAATATTTGACCGAGACAAATTTATCTTTAAACTATCTTGTGAGAAGCAAGTTGGTAGTGTCAAGCTACGAGATGGAACATGTGGCTGAAAAGTCAGAGAAAGAAGACGAACAATAGAAGATGGATAACTCTAAACCTAGGTCAGAGTAAAAGAGACTTTAAAGGAAATCAAATTTTATTCAAAAACGTCTCAGGCAAAACTAGGGTTTGAGAGCCTTTTATAAAAAAACTCGAAACCCTAGCCCAAAATTACATCTTTTTCCTTGTGCAATAAAATAAAGCCCAACCTAATTTCAAAGCGATTTGAGCTGGTTAAGTATTTTAATAAAATCCAACAAAAATAGTAAAATGCAGAAACTTTACTAAAACATCAAAACAAGGGTTTAAACGATTAAATTTAGGGCCTGGATGCGTTTGAAAATCGTTGGGCTTCTCGACGCGTTCGATTTGAGTGGTCGCATCGCCTAATTCTGATCTCTGGGCCCCAAATAAAGCCCATTTTCGTTTGTCCAAAAGAGTCATATAGTCATGGGCTTGTGCAACTACATCACAAGTTTAGTTGATCCTTCATTATGATTTATCCAGGATAAATTCAGTTTGAAATTTGTCATTTTTTTATTTGAATTAAAAACGTAGCACTATACTTGTATTATTTTTAGATAATATTACATCTATTCACATATTTCGAAGGAACTTAATTTCTTTTCGAGTTTTAAACATGTATGGTTATTCTTGTGTTTTGGGAAAAAATGAATTAACTCTCTCTTATAATGATATGATTGTTGGGCATGGTAGTATATAAAGGAACATAACTTGTATTTATTAGACATTGTTAATAATCACAAAATTATATGAATGCACAACGTGTAGTGAGTAAGATTAATAAAACTGAAAAATCTTCTAAACCGTGGCACACACGGTTAGGTCATATATCTAAACTTAAGATGGATAAGCTTGTAGCTAAAGGTTTATTAGATTCCCTCGACTACTCCAATTTTGGTACTTATATCGAGTGTATCAAGGGGAAACATACCAAAACCAAAAGAACAAAAGAAAATAGAGGGACTAAAGTATTAGAATTGATTCCGATATTTTTGGGTTGTTTCCAAAAGAATCATAGAATGAGCCACAATACTTCATATCGTTTATAGATAAATTTTATCCTTTAATGTATTTTTACCTCCATGAAAAGTTAGAGGCCCTGAACAAGTTCAAATATTTTAGGATTGAAGTTGAAAAACAACTAGGTTAGATATGATGGGTGAGGTGAACAACGTCAATGGCCAATTGCAAAATACATAAAGAAATATGGTATAGTCCCTCATTATAAGTATGATATGTAACTCAACCATTCCATTATCTCTCTAGGAGGAAGCCATCAAATGCACCGCATACATACTTAATAGAGGAACTACTAAAGAAACCATTAGAACCCCATATGAGCTTTAGAATGGGAATAAGCCCAATTTAAAGCATCTGCGTATATTGGGGTGTACAACTAAGACAAGGGAGTACAAATATCAAGAAATTAAAATGAACCCAAAATGGTTAGTTGCTTCTTCATTGGTTATTTTGAATATTCTAGGGTTTTTAAGTTTTATGATCCTCTCACTGGTATTATTTTTTATACGAGAACGACAAAGTTTCTTAAGGATGTTGAGTTTGTGCGGGGGGGGGGGGGGGGGGGGGGGGGAGGGGGAAGAATTAAGGGACAAATATTCGTTTTGAAGAATAATTTATAAATATTCATGAAGGTTTTAACATATATACTTAGGTATCCGAAAAGTGGACATAAATACTAATCATTTCAGTCTCGTTAAAACACAGTTATACTCAGTATAACATTGATATTTTACTTGAGAGTTTTAACCATGACACAAATATGGTCCACTTAAGACAAGAGTAACCTAAAAATATTTATTAGTAGATCAAAATGATTTTTTTCATGAGAATTAAACTCTACGTCCTCAAGAAGTGCAACAAGAAGTAATGACACTCTTAAGAAGATCCACGAGAGAAAATAAGAATGATAAACATCCAGATTATATAATACATCCAGAACATGAAAAATATGTGTTGGAACGATAGATGATCCATCATCTTATAAACAAGCCATAAAAATCTATAACTCTTGTATATGGATTGAAGATATGAAGGAAAATTATAAATCGATACAAGACAATACCTTAAGAGAACTCGCTCCATTACCTAAAAGAAAAGAGGAAATTGGTCGTAAGTGGGTTTATAAAACGAAATGCAATTCCTTCGGAAAATGGAAAGATATAAAGCATATCTTGTAGAGGAAATTGGTTGTAAGTGGGTTTATAAAGCATGTCTTGTAGCCATAAAACGAAACCCAACATAAAGGGATTGATTTTAAAGAGACCTTTTCTCAACTATTAACAAGTGATTCTTCTATAACAATCATTGCATTAGTTGCATATTTGAATATTAAGCTTCATCAATAGACGTAAAGACTGCATTTCTCAATGGTGATACTGATGAAATGATTTGGTGTAACTAAGATAATTTGAAATAGGTAACTCAAAGAATCTAGTTTGCATGCTTTAGAAATTCATTTGTGGGCTTTAATAGGTTTATCGTAACTGATACCATAAATTTCTTGAGGTAATAATCTCTTTTGAATTTGAGGTCAACTCAATTGAGGATTGTGTGTATCACAAGTTCAGTTAGAGTAATTTCATATTTATTTGTATTATATGTCTGGTGAGAGTAGAAATTAACTAGAGAAGATTGACAATATCTATTAAGAATCAACAGAGATTTTCAGATGTGAAAATAGTCTTTCTCCTCTAAAAATTTCATAGGTGTAATCTGCCTCTTTGACCTCTTTAAATAGGCCTAGTGAGTTAGTTACAAATTCGGTTACATAAGAGGTTTATTTACAGTTCAGTCCCTATTCTTCTTGTAAAACTTTAATCTTACTCTATATTAATAGAACTTATAATTCAAGTCCTTATTAATTACATTTAAGTCCCTAATGAATATATTTCCTTATCAGTAGCCCCCCTAGTTCTTATACAGACAATTTTATAAGAACTATTCACTCTTCGAACATTACTCCAAGTGAATAAAACTTCTTTCATCCAGCCCCTTCATTATGATTGAGCCTAATGACTTGCAACTTCACTTCGAATCTAAGAATAAGTGCAAATAAACTCCCCACTCACTTCGAATCTACCAACTTGAAATACAACCTTACTTTCACTTCGAATCTTCTGACTAGAATTACAACTTTACTTCTACTTCGAACCTCTTGACCCCTACTTGAAAGACTGATTGGACCCTTCTTGATAGGTCTATGACACAGCAAGTTTTCCTCCACGTTTCACATTCCATCCAATGAGAACAGTTCACTGGTTTTGCCTCTTCCAATTCTCAACGTCATTTTTTCCAAGTATAAATACTTAGCTCCACCTTACTGAGAACCTTTTAGAAAAATCATCTCTTTCCTAAGCCATCTTCATCTTGTTCTTCATCAACCTTCATCTTCATCTTCTGCTACCTTCCCCAGAAACACCACTTTGTTCAGTCACAAAAAAAAAACTTCCCAGATCAACATCTATTGTATGAGAAGATATCCCAAATACAAAAGATCTAAACCCAGAAAACCAAGAAAACCAAAGAAATCTCTCTTCCCTGGTTTAGCAATCAAGTGTTTGGTGCTTACGATTATCTCTGTATTGGAGAAAGGGCGGAAGAATACAGAGCTGCTGGGTTAATCTACAACGGTCCTCACTTCTTCTCTACCACCTTCAAATACGGTAACTTCGATTCCAACCTTGCTACTTCATTTTCGCCTTTAGCATCAAACCCAGAATCTAGCCAACAATCTTCTCCTCCTTGAAATCAACCCACTTCTCCATCACTAAGACCACATCGAAAATCTAAGGCTGTCAATTCTGTCAAACCTCCAACTCCTAAAAAACTACAACCCAAATCACCTCTCCTACAATCCGAAGCCGTTAAAGTTAATCTTCACAAAAAATCAACCTTTCTAGCAATGGGTGACGATGCAGAAACCTCCTCTCCTCCCCCACAAGAAGTGGTTGACGTTACACCAGAGAATAGTCAACCAGTTCTTGTGACTCAAACTCAGACTCAAACTAGAAGTCTTCGCGATGAAGCTGCCGATGAAGAAAATGACAACGAAAATGATTCTGAAGCCACTGAATCCGATGCCAAAGGCGAATCCGAGGCAGAAGAGGTAATCCCTCCAAAGAAAATTTGAGGAAAGAAAGCTCCTATTACTCTCCCCGAAGATGTTGCTGCCTTGGTTCAGGAAAACCTACAACCACTTTGTCCTTGGTACATTCTCACCCTAAATAATGTACCCTATACTTACTACCTCGAATCAGAAAAAGAAGAACTTAAGAAACTATGGGGATTAACAGACAACATTGTTCTTCGACTACCAGTAGAAGGAGAAACACCTCTGAGTTGTCAGAAGAACGAACTGGTAGTTTATCCTGAACTTTTCAACTGGGGACTTCGATTTCCCCTCGATCCAATGATTGTAAGGTACTTCGAAATTCTTAGGTTGTGCCCAACACAAGTCACTCCAAACCAACTGTTCACTTTATTCTCCGCTATTATGGTGTCGAGGCTAGGAAGCATCCCCCTCGAAATAGAAGATTTCATATCACTGACCAGAATCTCAAATGGGCCAGTTTTACCATTCTACTACCTCACTTTGGAGGATGATCTGAAGATTATCGATGACCTCCTCAAGGCTGACAAGTTTTGGAAGCAAAGGTTTGTCTTTTTATCAGGAGCTTGGGAAAATGGTAAAGAAATTTCCGATGACAACCCCTCAAAACTTACTCTCACCTGGAGAGATAGCAGTAAGTAAATCATTGTTGTATTGTTAATATTTTTTTAACTTATTAATCCTAGTCAAATTAACCAAGTCTACTTATCTAACTGTTTACTCTTTTTCCAGAAATTCCGAGGAGATTCAAAGGTCCTCGAAAGACTGCAAAGGACATCTTCAAGAGAATGGCTGAATGGGCAGAGAAAGCCTGGGGAAATGGCTTTCACTCAGCCTTTCAACCAATCAACTTCGTCAACAGCCATCTCTGGCGCATAACCTTGGGAGCTGACTTCCCTGAAGACCCGATGCTCCCCCCAGATCCCATTGAAGCGGTCCAAAGAATACTCGCACCAGATGGGAAAACCTACCTTCCCACCAGGAATCGATCTGACAGTCACCTGCCACTAAAAAAGAAGGGAAAGCTAACCCTCAAAAAACCCAACACAAGCAAGACTAACCCTTTCAAAAATTCGAAGCCTGCCGGGAAACGAAAAGCGCCTGCATCTCAACTTCCTCCAATATCCGAAGAGGACGAACCTGTACTGAAAAAGAAAAAGAAAGAAGATAATGCTCCAAAGAAGAAAAAGAGCAAGTCCACTACTCCAAAGAAAAAGAACGAAGCTGAAATACTCGAAGAGGTATTGGCTTCCGAGGTGCATGAGAAAACCTTCATTGAAGAAAATCCTCAAGGGGGATTGGCACTAGGAGATAGCCAAGAAAACGATTATCTTAACCTCGAAGATTTCAACTCGAGCGGGGATTTTGTAGTCACTGGTGAAGATTCTCAGCCTACCAACACCATTCCATCAACTTCTACCGGGGCTGCCATAACTTCAACATCTAATGCAATCATTCCTGTTCATCATCACCCATCAAACTTGCCCAACCCTAACAGATCCGATGAGGTAACTTCAATCCTTCGACCTTTTACTAACTTAAGTGCTGCAGCCAAAAAATTGTGTGAAGAAGTGAACAATTCACATACACAATTAGAGCTCCTTGCACAAGAATTAATCAATAGCAAAAAGGAAAAAGAATCTGAAAAAGCTTCAAAGGATAAAGCACTTCAAAATTTCAAGGCTGAGAAAAGAAAACTTCTTAAAGAGCATAAAGAAGAAATCGAAGCTTTGGAAACTTCTCATCGTCTGGCTCTTGAAAATATGAATACCCAACATTCTACTGCTATTTCTGAGGAGAAGAAAAAATCTACCGATGCTGAAAAACTTGTTAAGGAAACTCAGGAAAGACTGGAAAATTGTCAAACTCGATTGACTACGCTTCAAACGGGATTCGAGCAGGAAATGAAGGCTGCCGTCAAGAAAGCCGAAGCTGTTGTTGGTTCTGTGATGCTTGATGGTATCAAGAAAGCTCAAACTCAAACAGCTATCAATCTTCTTCGAGAAATCCATGCTGCCTATCCAGGTTGAATTTAACAGAATTTTGGAAACAAGTTCCAGAGGAAGATCGTCCAAAGGAAGCATTCGAGGTGCCATCAAGCTCCTCAGAAGTAGATGATGCTTTTGAAGGGTCATCGGAAGAAGAGGATGACTAAACAATAGATTATGTATGTCGGTGTTTGTTTTTTGTGTGTTTTTATTAAGTAGTTTTCTCCTTTTTTGTAAGCTTCAAGTTTTATTCAATGAAACAAGCAACTTTCTTAATATTTCAAATTTCTGGTGCACTTATAAAACATGGCACCTCGAAAATTAGATGAACTCATAAAACGTGGCACCTCGAAAATTAAAGGCACTCATAAGACGTGGCACCTCGAAAATTAGATGCACTGAGAAGACGTGGCACCTCGAAAATTAGATGCACTCATAAGACGTGGCACCTCGAAAATTAGATGCACTCATAAGACGTGGCACCTCGAAATAGGTTGTTTCTTCAAAGCTATTGCTTTGGAAAATTACTCTTGGTCAACTTTCAAAGATGATCAGTCTTTGCCAAGTTACCAAAATAACAAATCATTCATCATATTAAACAACCAATGGCCAAAAGAAATTTTATTATGAAATTCAATTTTAACCAGACACCTCATTAAAACCTTTCTGGGCCAACAGATAAGGAAAGAGTATGTCTGTCTTGTAAAAATTTGAAGTTCAATTTTACTCACAATACAATTTCAAATGTTCTATATTCCAAGGGTGTTTGAGCATCCTTCCCTCACGATCAGACAACCTATATGACCCTGGCTTGACCTTCATTTTGACTTCATAAGGACCCTCCCAATTCGGAGCCAATTTTCCGAGGTGTTTATCCTTAGTATGAAGAAATACTTTTCGCAACACTTTATCGCCAACCTTGAACTCCCTCTTCTTAACTTTAGCATCGTTCCTGCTTCTCATTAAGGTTTGATAATGAACCACATTCAAATGTGCTTTGACCCTCTTTTCCTCTAAAAAATCAAGCTCAACCCTTCTAGCTTCATCATTATCTACTTCGGAATAACGCAATAACCTGTAGGAAGGCAATGTAGATTCAGCAGGGCATACAGCATCCATTCCATACACCAAAGAAAAAAGAGTCTCTTTTGTGGCCTCTCTAGGGGTTGTTCGATATGCCCACAACACTTCTTGAAGATAATTTGGCCATTTCCCTGCTGCTCCCGCCAAATTTTTCTTCAAACCTTCCAAAATAGATCTATTTGTAACTTCCACTTGCCCATTTGCTTGTGGGTGGAAAGCAGTAGAAAAGCATTGCTGTATTCATTCCGAGGAGCAAAAAGAGTCCATTTCCTTGTTATTAAATTGGGGACCATTGTCTGTTGTTATTTTTCGAGGAACTCCAAAACGGTAGCAGATGTTACTTAGAATAAACTTGATCACATCCTTAGCTTTTGTTCCAGCCAAGGGCTCTGCTTCTGCCCACTTCAAAAAATAATCAACGGCAACAATAATCATCTGTCTTCCACCTGAAGCCATAGGCAACGGTCCTACCAAATCAATCCCCCATCTATCAAAAGGAACCGCCTCAGAAATTATCATTAGAGGTGTCGCTGGTTTATGTATCAGATGTGCATACCATTGACAAGTATCACAACCTCGAACTAACAACTTGGCATCCTGTAATATAGTAGGCCAGTAATATCCTGCCAACAATACCCTACGCGTTAAAGCTTTGAATCCACAATGAGCTGATCCATCTCCATCATGTAATTCAGATTAAATGTTTTGAGACTCTTGCTTACTCAAACATCGTAACAAAGGTCTTGACGCAGATATCTTATACAATATCTCATCCAATACCACATAACCAAGAGCTTTATACCTTATTTTCTTGAGCAAGTGTTTATCAAGAGGTAGTATTCCCTTCGTAAGAAAATTTAACAAGTCAATTCTCCAATCACCCCGAATGCGCATCGAATCATTTACTACCTCCTTAACAAATTCACATTGCTCAGAGCTTGATATAATCGAAGGCAGTGGTTGTGTCACGATCCATGGATATTCTTCAGAGTAAGCCATTGTTGCTAAAGAATCAGCCATTGTGTTATTTCCTCTTCGAATATGCTCCACCTCGACATTTTCAAATTGTGCCATCATACCTCGAAGTTCTTGCAAATACAAAACTAAACGATCTTTTTTAGCTTCTGATACTCCTTTAACATGGTTAACTACTAATTGCGAATCTGTTTCTAAGCGCACGAATATTGCTCCACAAATTTTCGCTAACCGCAATCCTGCTAGCACTGCTTCATATTCAGCTTCATTATTCGAAGCATAAAATCCAAATCTTATAGCTTGAAACATATACTCCCCTGTTGGTGCCACCAATTCTACCCCCGCACTTGAACCTTTATTACTAGATCCTCCGTCAGTTCGCACCGTCCACATCGGATTCGAGTTCATTTTTTCATCTTCCTTCTCTTCGGATCTACTCGAATGAAACTCAACAAAGAAATCTGCTAAGGCCTGAGCTTTGACAGCCGTTCGTGGAGAGAATAACACATCGAAATCTCCCAATTCAACAGACCACTTAGTCATTCTTCCTGAGATATCTGGTTTTTGCAATACATTTTTCAATGGATAAGAAGTTCGAACCACAATTGTATGTGCTTGGAAGTAGGGACGCATTTTTCTCGCCGCTACCACTATGCACAATGCCAATTTTTCGAGCTTTAAGTAACGTTTTTCATCATCAACCAAACTTTTACTGACATAATAGACGGGCTTCGAAATTCTTGAATCTTCACTAATCAGAACTGCACTCACTGCATAATCCGATACTGCTATTTACAAAAACAGTTGCTCACCTTCTCGAGGCTTTGATAATATTTCAGGAGAAGACAAAAGATTTTTGATCTTAATAAAAGCTTCTTCACAATCCGAAGTCCACTCAAAATTATTCGGTTGACGCAACACCTGGAAAAAAGGCAAGTATTTATCTGAAAAACGAGAAATGAATCTATTCAGAGCTGCTAACCTGCCTGTTAACATTTGCACTTCTTTAATATTCTGAGGCAAGGACATCGATATCAAAGCCTTCAACTGTTCTGGATCCACTTCGATTCCTCTTTCACTTATCACATATCCCAGAAACTTACCAGATCAGACTCCAAACGTGCATTTTTCTGGGTTTAACTTCAACTGTATTGCTCTTAGATTCAGAAATGTCTCTTCTAAATCATCGATATGATCATCATCACTTTTTCTCTTAACAAGCATATCATCGATGTATACTTCAATATTCCTGCCTATTTGTGAAGCAAATGCCTTATTCATCAACCTTTGATATGTAAACCCAGCATTTTTCAATCCAAACAGCATCACTTTATAACAATGTAAACCTCGATCAGTGATAAAAGTTGTGCTTTCTTCATCCTCTGGATTCATTCGAATTTGATTATATCCTGAAAATGCATCCATAAATGTTAGAATTTTGTTTCCAGAAGTAGAATCCACTAGTTGATCAATTCGAGGTACTGGAAAAGGATCCTTTGGGCAAGCTCTGTTTAAATCTGTGAAGTCTACACACATCCTCCATTTTCCATTCTTCTTTTTCACCACTACAGGATTAGCTGTCCACTTTGGATATTTGGACTCCCGGATATGCCCCATCTTATACAATCTATCTACCTCAGCAACTATGGCCTCGGATTTTTCCAACGAAAAAGCTCTCCTTTTTTGTATTATCGGCTTGATCTTCGAATCCACAGCCAAGCTATGACATATAATATCAATTGGGACCCCCACTACATTCTCAGACCTCCAAGCAAACACATCCAAGCTCTTAGACAAAAAATTCAACAATCTTTCTCGCACTGATAAAGACAATAAAGTCCCAATTCGAAGTACTCTGTTATTATCGAAGACGTATTCTTCTATCTCTTCACTTACTACCACAGAACTCGGGGTTGACCTCAGATCATCAATTCCTTCATCTTTACTACCAGAGGGCAACCCCCCAACTTGCTATTTCTCCATTGGATCATAGGTACCTTTATCACGTAGTCTAAATGCAGCATCGTAACACTCTCTAGCTACTTTTTGATCACTTCGAACTACACCAATTCGATCCCCGACTACATATTTCAAACATTGATGAACTGTAGAAACTATAGCGTACATTTTTGCCAGCCATGACCTTCCAAAGATAGCATTGTAGCTCGACGGACAATCTACCACCATAAAAAGTACTTGTACTTTCTTTTTAAAAGGCCCTTTTCCCAGAGAAATTTCACCTTCAAACTCTCCCACTACATTCGCTGTTGCACCAGTAAACCCAATTATAGTTCTTTCTGACCTTTCTATCCGAGGTGGAGCATTTAATCTATCATATGTTAATTTGAACAGCACATTAGCAGAACTCCCAGTATCAATCAATACTCGTCGAATTTCTACCCCACACACTTCTGCTCCAATGACCACTGCATCTTCATGTGGTCCAGTAATTCCTCTCAAATCATCCCCATCGAAAATTATAAATGGGACATTCTTATTGTATAGATGTGCTGATGCTCCTCCTTCAACTTGATGCGTTAAATTCACTATATGTCTTTTCCTCGAATTATTGGTATTATTAGTCATTGAGTCTCCCCCAAATATTGCCAATGACTCAAAGAACGCACACAGATCTCGAACACGTTCCTTACACATCGGTTCATCAACTGACATCAACAAAAATCAACTAGGGTCTGGGTCGACATATTCCGAAGCCACATCAAATTCATCATCTGCAACATCTAAAATCATCAGTGCAGTTTCCCCCTTAGAATTAGGATTACCAACCTTTTGAGTTACCGCTTTAGCGTTCTTTTTTACATACTCCAACAATTTTCCATTCTCTATCAAAATCTGCATCTCCTTATTCAAAGTAATACAATCATTTGTATCATGTCCAATATCATCATGATACCTACAGAACCTGTTATTGCGTTCCTCTCTTGGCCTATTTATCGCTGCCGGCTTTTTGAAATTTACTGTTCCCTTGTTTTTCTCATATATCGATGCCACACTTTCAGTCAAATCCACATAATATTCTGGTTTCACCCATACATTCGATCTTGGTTTGAACTGGTATTGATTACTAAAATTGTGATGATTAGAACCCCCTTGATATGAGCTCGAAGAACCCCCTTGGTATGAGTTCGAACCTCCTCGATTAGAAACATTTTGATTACCCCTTGGGCGCGATGAGTTATTATTCGAAGGATTCACTTGACTATTCCCTTTCTGAACAGTACTACTTCCTCCTCGAACTCGAGTAGACTCTTCGACTTTGATATGATCTTCAACCTGAGCCATGAGAGCTCCAAACGTTAATGCCCTACGCCTTGTAGTTTCATCAGCTAAATATCCTGGCAACAATCCTTGTCTGAACGCTGCCATAGCCACCACTTCCTCACAATCATCTAATTCAGCTTTTGTTGACACAAATCTTTTAGTATAATCCTTCAACTTTTCTCCCACAGCTTGCTTACATTGTATTATCGTATCTCCATTAGCTCTCATTTCTTTGCTTCCCACAAACTGTCTTCGAAAAGTTGTGTAAAAGCCTCTAAAATTTGCAATGGACTCCTTAGGAATCTTGTTATACCATTTTAGTGCAGTTCCTTTGAATGTCTGAGAGAATTCTCTACAAACTAATTTATCATCGTCTTCGAAATTAGTCATATAGTTTTTGAATTGCTCTATATGATCATCTGGATCCTGAGTTCCATCAAACTTGTCAATTTCAGAAATGTCAAACCGCCTCGGAAGTGGCACAGATCTAATCTCACTAATCAGCGGTGAGTCCCTCCAATCTACTCCTTGAACAAACTGGTCTTCGTTCCTCATTCCCACAGTAGCATACAAACTTGGTTCACCTTCAAATTTCCGAGGAGAATACACTCGTCTTTCCTTCTTTTGCTTTCCTTCCTTGTAAATTTTAGCTGGCCGAAATTCATATCCTCCTCCTTTTGAATGACTTCGAAAATGCTTATATCTTGATGTTTCATCTGACTCCGAATTTTCAAAATCCTCTTCTTCACTAGAATCTACATATTGTCGCTTCTGCAACTTCTCTCTTTTTCTCATTCCACTATGCTCCTTTTTACGCTCAAAATGCATTTTACGCTGAACATTTCGAACGTCGCCGTCGTCATTCGATGGATCCGACTGATCATCCCTATCACCTCTTGCTATTTTAGATCTGAGTCTAGCGCCATTATTATCTTGTTTCTTTTTAGCATATTCATCAAGTTCCGCCACTTTTCTTATCAACTCATTCATTTTACCTTCAAAATCAAATTGGTTTGATTGAATCAGAATTGACTTACCTGCTTCTTTCTCTTGCAGATCAGATTTCAACGTCTCAAAAGCTTTTCGAACAGGTGGATTATCTCCTTCCTCTGAATTTATCTCCGATCAACAAAAATATAAACGAAATACTTTAGAAAACGAACAAATTCGAGACTCGATTTTTGATTTATCGATCAAGGTATCTTCGCCCCCTCCTTCTAGCGCCAATCTGGTGAGAGTAGAAATTAACTAGAGAAGATTGACAATATCTATTAAGAATCAACAGAGATTTTCAGATGTAAAAATAGTCTTTCGCCTCTAAAAATTTCATAGGTGTAATCTGCCTCTTCGACCTCTTTAAATAGGCCTAGTGAGTTAGTTACAAATTCGGTTACATAAGAGGTTTATTTACAGTTCAGTCCATATTCTTCTTGTAAAACTTTAATCTTACTCTATATTAATAGAACTTATCATTCAAGTCCTTATTAATTACATTTAAGTCCCTAATGAATATATTGCCTTATCAATGTCGATGACATACTAAAAGTAACCCGGGCATGGAAAAAAAGGGAACATGTTGGCATATAAGAAGTCGAAAACTTTGAGATCATTGGGTATTTCAACTCAGGTTTTGGTAGATGTATGGACACACTGAAAAGCACTTCGGGTAACATAATCTTATTAGTTAGATGTCTAATATCTTCAAAAATTTATATCGTCCACTATGGAAAAAAAATTTTTGCGTGCTTTGAAGCATTGAACCGGTCATCATTTTGGATGTGGAATTTTGTTATTGGGTTGCACATTGCACAAGGGATCAAAGGTCCCATGAAGTTGTATTACCAGAATAAGTTTTTAGTATAATAATCTAACAGTAACAAAAGCTCGTCTAAGTCCAAACACGTAAACATAAAGTTCATATATGTTAAGTTCAGAATGGTCAGATAAATATAGAGCACATCCGTACAAACTCTGTGATAGCACGTCCTCTTACAAATACAATATTGCCTAAGGTTTTCTAGAAACACACCTTCATAATGGGTGTAGTTGATTTAGATGATTGCTAGTTTTAATGGAATTTTTGTAATAGGATCCGATTAATGTTTATTACAATGTATGGCATGGTTAAATTTATTGGCATTTGTTACTCTATTAGATCTCCAAAGTTATGACCATTTAAGAGTAATATGTACGATTACATTTCATATTATTCTTAAACTACACACCATAATTGGGTCAAGTAATTGATTGATGGAAATAATGTGATCATTGTTGTATCATATTGTTCACATTAGAAGAAAGAGATCGTTAGTCCTTTATTGTTTACAGATCAAATGTACACAGTTGTACCGTTCAACTATTGATAATGGAATCATGGCTCGCATTGAAATTAAATATACTATTGAGTAGCATATGACGATCCAAGTGGGAGATTGTTGGAATAATTATGAATTAGTATACTAAATATATATTTGATCATTTTCATAAGGTAGTCTAATTAATAATTAATCAGATTAATTATATTCTACATAATTAAATAAGAATTGGTCATATAGGTGAAAATATGTTGCAGAGGTATAACTCTGGTAACCTGATCGAATTTGAGCATGATGAAAGTTTGTGCCCAAACTTCAGTAAGACATGAACTGATAATTCAGAGACTAAATTGATAAAAAAATATTGGTGGTTGTGGTCCCCGATCACAGAGCGGAAAAATTAAATGAACTTTTTATAAGTAGAGTTCATAGTTTTATTTGTGTATGAAAGGAAGACCAGGCTTTAGTCATTTATTTAACCCAAACCCTATAATCAGTAACCATTCTATTGAGAGGAAGACTTACAACTATTTGCACTGCAAGAGAAATTAAAAAAAAAAAGATCAAAGCAGAATTATGGATAACAATAGACCAAATTCTACGTTTATTTTATTTTTTGTAATTATAATCAATTTGAGAATTCTATATTCCACGTTTGTGATAAACTGTACTAAGGCGATTCAATCCATTAGATCAACCATAGCATTGAAAAAATAATTGGTTTTAATTTTTTTTATATGGATTAGAAAAATATTGAAACTGATAAAATAGTAAGATTACCTCAAACTTATAAAAATAAATATAAATTTGGGTTGTTGATTAGACGCGGTAAAATGATGGGTCATAATTGGATTCATACCATACGGTATTACGGTTACGGTATCGTTATGATAAATGCACGATGAATTTAGGTGTAATACTTTTTTCGTTTCAACTTATCAATAAAGTCAAATCATGATTCCGTCATGGAAACAGTAAAATGTAGCGAGATTTTTGTCACGCACGTGGACAAAAACTATAAAATTACGATAACATAATAAATGTGATTTTTTTTATTTGTTCAAAAATCATAATAATTTTCACGCTATATTCTTTATAATATGGTGGATTTTTAATTGTCCATTCTATGATATTTAAATAAAATTTCAAATTTCATGATTTTTTAACACATAAAGTACAAATATTTGTATTATTTAATTAAAATATTTTTAGAATTTGATTATGCAGTTTATATATTATAATTTATAGATAAGATAAGGTTATTATTGTTTGGTTATAAGTACAGTAATAAGTGTGGTTATAGTTTGATTATTATAAATAGCTATTATAGATTGATAATTTTAATCATAAAATGGTTGTTATAGTTTAACTATAATATACGTTATTATAAATTTATTATTATGAGTAGCATAAGTTTAGTATATTTAATTATAAGTAGCATAAATTTTACCGTAGTTTTATTATTATAAATGGTACAAAAAGTTTTAACACGTATTGGTTAGTAGTATAGTTTAATTATAATATAATTATATAAATATTTGTTGTTGTATATGAGATTGAAATATATACATTTATAAGTTTTTATTATTACTAAAAGCATAATTTAGATATATAGATCTTGCAGAGTTAGATTGGACGCTATTATTAAAATTCCATCGTTATTTTAGAGTACAAAGAATAATATGAAACAACTAAAACTATAAAGAAGATCAAATAATAACACAACTAGAAATAATGAATAGAAATATATAAAATTCTTAATCATTTATAATTCGTTGTCACTAAAGCTATTTAGTAGATGAATGTGTTGATAGAATTTGAAATTTGATAAAATTTGGAATTTTAATCAAATATGTGATAGAAGAGAAGATGGTTTTAAAAATTATAATTTTTTAAGGCTTAATAATCGAGAAATAAGGAAGGTTTTCTTTATTTATAGTGGGAGTAACTATATTTAATTCAGCCTTCATAGCCGAACGGATATGTTAATAAATCACTATGCAATTATCACAAAATGGCTCAAGCACAAAACATATACGAAGGACAAACTTGAATGAACACATGATTTAACGTGGTTCGACAATTGTCTACGTCCACAGGCGCCGCTAGAGAAAAGAGTTTCACTATGATAGAAAAGGTTACAGATTTCAGATTGTGTTTTGTGTAGTCCTAGTAGACTATTTATAGGGAATTAATAGACTTACTAAACAATGGGTCTAATGGGCTCATACCACAAGATTAAAAATGATATTATCACAACACTTATTTGTACTGCCGGACACAGTACACTGTTAAGGCACAATATCACTATCACATACACAAAACTGTACTGCCGGACACAATACACTGTCAAGGCACTATTCGACTCATTCACAACAAAGAAACTTCTCTTCTTCTAACTCACCAAATGCCCTTAAGGCATTCACTCTATACTGCGAACACCGATCCAGTTTAGGCACTCCCTAAACTTTCGAACTGATACTGCCTTGGTCATTATATCTGCTGGATTATCATGTGTAGACACTTTCTTCACATCAACAATTCCCTTTGATATTATATCACGAATAAAATGATGCCTGACATCTTTGTGCTTTGTACGCTCATGGTACATCTGGTTCCCAGCAAGGCGTATGGCGCCTTGACAGTCACAAAACACTTTTGTGGTAGTCCTATCCTAGCCCAAATTTGCCACCAAACCTTGCAACCATATTGCCTCTTTAACTACTTCAGTTACCGCCATGTACTCTGCCTCTGTTGTAGACAAAGTTAGAGTAGCTTGCAACTGTGCTTTCCAACAGATCGCACTCCCAGCTAGAGTAAATACATATCTTGTCAGAGATCTTCTTTTATCCATATCACCTACAAAATCAAAATCAACTAAACCAACCAATGATCCTACAACATTATTCAGCGATTCACCACTATCGGTCTTGTTAAAAGTTAAGCCAACGTTCATAGTATTCTTTTGAAGAGATTAAATCTCTTCTCCCATAGCACCAATCCTTCGATCTTCCTTTGAACTCGCTATAGCTTCTCTGTAGCTACTAGGTTCCTGCATTTCAACTTCTTCTGCAACTGACAGAGCATATACAACTAGATTCGCATACCTTTTTGGATGTCTAATATCTCTTATTTCTCTGCCCAATGCTATGCTATAAGGTTGTTGTTCTGGTTCAGGCGCATCATCGTCACTATCATCCGATGCTAACGCTTCACCTCCTGATTCTGGATCCACCTCAGAACCACTTGAATTATTGGACCCGCTAGGAACTGATTCGACTTCAAACTCCACCTGTTTACTCACAACCGATCCTGATTCGACCATTTCTCCTACTTCCTTCTGACTGTCTATCAAAGAAAACTCATTAAAAGTAACGTCCCTACTGATGAGAAAACCTGGAGACTTTCGAGAGGTAAACCATAACCTATATCCCTTCACTCCAGTAGCATATCCTAGAAATATACACCTCTTTGCCCTCGGCTCAAGCTTACCATCTCTCACATGAGCATACACAGGACAACTGAACACCCTCAAATGTTCATAATCAGCTGACGATCCAGACCAAATCTCAAAAGGAGTTTTACAATCAATAGTCGTTGATGGAGACCGATTCACCAAGTAACACGTTGTATTGATTGCTTCAGCACAAAAATTCATTCCCACACCGGAATGCGAGATCATACTTCGTGCCTTGTCACAAAGTGTTATGTTCATTCTTTCTGCGACTCCATTCTGTTGTGGTGTTCTAGAACAAGTGCGATGGCGCACTATTCTCTCAGCTTCACAGAACTTGTTGAACTCACGACTGCAATATTCTAACCCATTATCTGTCCGAAGACGTTTGATTTTTCTTCATGTTTGCTTCTCAATCATCATCTTCCATTCGATAAAGGTTGAATATGCCTCATCTTTCGTTTTCAGAAAGTAAACCCACACTATCCTTGAATAATCATCAATCAAACTCATGTAGTATCTGGCTCCGTTCTTGGATGTAATTCTGTTTGGACCCCAAAGATCTGAGTGAATGTAGTCTACTGTCCCTTTAGTCTTTCTTACAGCCGATTTACTAAATTTGACTCTAGTTTGTTTACCAAACACACATTGCTCACAAAATCCCAAGGATTCTACTTTATACCCTTTCAACAAATCTCTCTTTCCTAACACAGCTAATCCTCTGTCACTCATGTGGCCAAGACGCCAATGCCACAATTTATTTTGATCCTGCCTACTTTGGCTATTACTCCCTGATGATGCTACTGCATCATCGCCCATAACAACACTCCCCTGTAGAATATATAGACCCTTCTGCAAACTGCCTTTCATGCATACCATTGAGCCTTTTGTCACTTTGATAACACCATCTTCTGCACGGTACTTGTAACCCCGAGAGTCTAGAGTCCCAAGAGAAATCAGGTTTCTCTTTAACCCAGGAACATGCCAGCACGTCAAGATTCTAACAATCCCGTCAAAAATTCTGATTCTGACGTTACCAATAACACCAACAATCAACGAATGATTGTTCCCTAAATAGACAGTTCCCTACATTGGCGTGTACGTATCAAACCATTGCTTGAACTGACACATGTGATATGTAGCGCTAGTATCGAGTACCCAAGAGTTTTTCCAAAAGTCTGAACTCACGGACAATACATCTCCTCTACCACTGTTTTCTCTATTATCGGAATCGTTCACACCTTCAACAATGTTTGCTGCATTTTCCTTTTGATTTCCCTTCTTACCATTCAGTTTTGGACAATCTCACCTATAATGACCCTGCTCACCGCATTCATAACAGTTTGAGTGCTTTACCCTTGACTTGGACCTCCAGTTCTTCCTTCTTAAAGAACTCGCTTTGCTTCTAGATCTTCCTCTAGTCATAAGACCTTCCCCTTCAGCTTGATTGTCTGGCTGCAACTGTCTCATCTCCTTTGATTTCGGTGCCCCTTTGACATCTGCTAGCAATAACGTATCCTTACCATACATAATGGTACCAAACAGTCTGATCTAAATCGAGTTGGACCAAAGCATGTTACAGTGAGCATGAGAGCTGGGCCGCAAAATATTCTTCTACTTCATAGGTTTCCTATTAATTGATTCTCATATTTTGATCTTACTATATTGATTAAATTTTCTATTAATTGGAAGTTTTATATTAATGGATTATGAGTTTTTACAATCATCGATGAATGTGCTCTAGTCTGGAGCATCTGTTTAACAATTAGGATTTTCCCTAAACCTATAAGTAGTAGAAGGCATGCAATGCAAGGGCGTTAAGACCATGATGAAATAGTTTTGTGAGCAGAATATTTCCTAAGTGAGAGATATAACTCTAGGTCTCTTCATAAAGAAATACTAAATAAAAGAGCTATGTTAATCACGCCATCTTTTATAATAAATTGTGATTGAATTCTTTATGTTTAAGACTGTTTTGTGACATACTTAATTAATAAAAAATTATGTGTTGCATATGGATATAGAATTTTTTCACAATCCGAACCATGTTAAATATGTCTTTTGTGTTTGATTTTATTTTTCTTTCTTGGATTTGTTCCTAACTCTCGAATATGGTAAATTGTTTATCTGAATGATCGATAATAACAACCCACTCTTTTCTTCGCATAAATAGATTTTTTTTAACAAGTGATGTGGTGAGAGCGGAGCAACAGAAGAAAGGATAGGTCGATGTCCAATCTGAATCTCTTCTCGAAACCAAAAGCCATAAAGATGAGTTCCATGAAGCTTAACATAGAAAAATTTGACTGATGAGTGAATTTAACATCTAGAGAACTAAGTTTAAGGCTTACTTAGTACATAAAGGTTGATTGCTGATATTAAAAATAAATCTACATAGATTAATGTAGTGGTACTATTTAAAGTGCATATTTCGCTATACTAAGCTTGGGAGATGAAGTGTTGCGAATGGTATTTGAAGAGCTCGTGACGCTAGCAATATGAAATCGACTAGCGACCAATTACATAAAGAAGTCCTTGGCAAATAGATTATATATGAAGAAACATCTTTACACAGTGTCTATAGATAGTAGCACAGAGATCTAAAGGCTCCTAAATTATTACAACCAAATATAATTCGACTTGAATGAAATTAGTGTAAAGGTGGATGATAAGTAGCAAACAATCATCCTTTTAAGTTCTCTGCCAACATATTATGTACATTTTATGGATAACACTCTACGGTAAAGACTCCCTTACGATGTTTGAATTCAATAGCTCATTGAACTCCAAAGATATTTAAACAAAGGCTATTCTAAAGGGTGACTCCAAAGGGCACAAAGTGATGTGAGGGGTTGGTTAGGAAATAAAGATTTAAGAAAGAGAAAAAGAAACTCTGAGTCAAATTCTAAAAGGGTTGAAACAGGTTCAAAATAAATTATTGTACATGCAAGATTAAAGGGCATATAAGTAGGAACTTCACGAAGAGGGAAAATGGTAAAAAATATTAGAAAACTAAAGTCGAAGATGTTTCAATAATATCTGATGACTCTAAGTACACTGCTGGCTTAATGATTTATTCTTATAGGTAAAATTTGATGTTTGATTTTGGTGAGGTCATAGAACATGATTACCAATAAGAATTCGTTTGAAGACCTGAGAGTTCTTGATGATGGAAGGGTCATCCTATGAAATGAAGAACACTGTAGTGTCAAAAGGATTAAAGTGGTTTGATAACTTAAGAGAGTGATTAACAGCCTAAAATATGTACCCAAAGTTAACTGGAACCTTCCTTCCATTGGGGTGTTAGATGAGTAAGTTTTTAAGTATATAGGTGTAGATGAAAGATTTATTTTCTTACTACTCTCCCATGTTTTTATTAAAGCTAGTAGGACTAATGATGTGTTAGTTCTTAAAAGATCTGTAGTAGTGTGTGATATGTCTAGTGTGATGAAGAATTCTACTAGGTTGTGACATTATCGACTACGGAATTTATGTGAAACTAGACTAGGTGAACAAAGTAAATATGGACTGTTAGATGGTAACACAGTTTCAAAGCTAAGCTTTTGTGAAAATTGTGTTTTACTAAGAGCAAGAGGGCGAATTTTATACCTAACAACAAGACATTCAATAATGTACTTGCTTATGTTCATCCAAAACTTTGGGGCCTAACACGAGAACCTACCATAGGTGGTTCAAGATACTTTATGTCGTTGATTAATTACTATTACACTAAGGTATGGGTAATACTTTTGAAGACCAATGGTTAAGCATTTGTTGCCTTTGTAAACTGAAAAAATTTGGTAGAGAATCAAATCATAAAAATGTTGAACAAGCTTTGGACTTATAATATCTTGGAGTATGTGAAAAAGGAGTTCAGTAGCTATTTTAGAAATCTTGGCATTGATACACACCAAACTATAAGTGTAAATCCCCAACACATCAGCCTTGTTGAGAGAATGAATCAACCATTGAATAAATATATCATGAATACATATATTATGAAAATGAGTCCATCTACGACACTTAATTTTATTTGAACTCACGAGGCATGAAATAAAGAGAAACCTAAGCTGGAATATTTGAGGGTGTTCGGATGTGCCTACGCACATATGAAGCAAGATAAGCTTAGGCTAATAGCACATAAATGTTGTTCCTCGACTACCCAAAATGAGTAAAATGGTAAACGTTGTGGTGCCATAAACCTAGACGTTAGAAATCTATGATAATCAGGGATATGGTTTTCAATGAGGTGGACATTCCATTGAAGAGGGCGATGGATATTCAACCTAGTGGTATTGGGAAGATATGTAAAGCTCTAGATGGATATGATCTAGAAAGTGAAGCTCGAGATGCTTATGCTGAAGACGATTATAGATTTGGTTCTACTTCGAGTTGTACATATGAAGTTCAACCATTGAATAAGTCTCCATTAGCCGAGGGTCTGGTGTTTCGCGGCCTTTGGATGTTCAAATGAAAGATAAACATGATCTTTATAATTATTAATTCGCAAAGGATAGAGCATGAATACCAAGCAAACGGCCGCAAATGTATGTTTTTATCGATGTAATTATTTATGCTTTATCTATTTAAATATGAAGATATGTTTTTGAACACGATAAAGAGAAATGATAAAGAGAAATGGCTTATGACCATGGAAGAAGACATGAGATCTCTTAAGAAGATTAATACATGGATTGTTGTGTAGCTAGAAAATAGTCATACGCTAAATAAATGGATATTCAAGATCAAGATAAGTATTCATGATACCAATTTAACCATATATAAGGCTAGGCTCGTGACTAAGGGCTTTGCAAAATGAGGCTATTGATTTCAATGAGATATTATCACTGGTTGTGAAATAGGCCTTCGTTGGGGTTCTCTTGTCAATTATATCTAGATTTGATCTTAAGCTAGATCAAATGAGTGCTAATATTTATTTCCTGAATGATGAATTGGAAGAGACGATTTACATATGTCAATATAGATGGTTTGATAAAGACAAAGAAGGTTATGTGTGTTTGTTAAAGAGGCATCTTTTGGGCTGAAACAGTCATCGAGACACTTTATTAGAAGATTTAATTCTCTTATGAGTTCCATCAAATATGTCTGTAACTCCTAGGACAACGGTGTTGATTGGAATGGGGAAACACACATGAAAAGAGAGTTTATATTGTTGTTGTATATTGGTGACATACTAATAGTTGTAAAATATATGATGAAGATTGAAGCGATAAAGACTCAGCTGAAAGAAGATTTTGAGATTAAGGATATGGGAAAGCCTAAAAGGATACTTCGTGGTGATATTAAAAGGAATATGTTGAATGGGTATTTATTATTATCTCAAATATTATATATATAAGATTATAAGAAATTTCTATGTGTGCAAGGTAAAAACGATTGGAACTTTCATTGGTTTCCAATTCAAAAACATTTTCACTCAAACACCAACCAAAGCAACAAATAATAAGTATTTTTATGAGATACTTTATGCCAATATTATTGGTAGCTTATGTATTTTATATTGCACGAGACTTGATCTTACCTATACTCTAAGTGTTTTGAGAAAATGAATATAAAATCTGAGGTAACCTCATTAACATCCACTCAAGTGGCTCATGAGATACTTGAAGGGATTAGTTGTTGTGTGCTTGTGTTATAATCAGAAGAATATGAGAGATATATTGCTGAAAATGTATATAGACTCTGATTATACTGGCTGCCTCGACACAAAGAAGTCTACTTCGGGGTATATGTTTATGGTGCTTGGAGGAGTGATTAGCTAGAAATATTTTATACAAAAGTTTGTTGTCTTGTCATCTATGGAGCCAAGTATATGATGTTACATAAGCCATGAATGAATTTATTTAGCTGGAGAGATTATTGAGTGAAATCACTAGTGTGGAGCAACATGCGGTCTTGTTCCGTGATAAAATTAGTGCACTTCATTTGATGAAACATCTGAAGTTCTATAAGTAAAAAAACTATGTAGACATTAAGTTGTACTTTATCTGAGATGTGATACGGAGAAATGAAAGGCAGGTGACTAAGATTGCTAGATAGGAAAATATTTCGAATGATATGGCCATTTTATTTTTGATTTCGAACTCACAAACTACATAAGACTGGTGCAAATCGAGTAGATCAATTATATAGTCTCTAAAGAGTAGAACATTGGGTGAAATAGATGATGGACTTACCATAAGACTAGGTAAAGAATTATTAGGTGTAGGATAAAAGTACCTCATCAACAAAGGTAATGCCAAATGACTACATGGGCATAATTATATATGTCATGACATGTATAGGAAATAATTATTGAAACTTTATGCATGAAGCTTGATTCGTGACTTAGTTGCAGATATATCTTTTGGAACCTAAGGGTTGAGACTAGCTAACAAGACTAGTTAACTTTGAGCCAAAAAATATATGTGTTGATCTAAAATAGGCTGTCCTGAAGCTGGTTAGTCCAAAGCGAGCAGATCTGTAACAATCAAATCCAAAATGAACTGGACCAAACTGAATTATTTTACTTGTTATGTTTCTTATTTAATCGTGTATTTTATTTTAGTCTTCCTATATTAATTGGATGTCTTGTTAACTTGATCTTCTATATTAATTAGGATTTCATATTTACAAGGTTTCTTATATTAAAGAATTATGAGTTTATTACACCCATTGATAAATGAGATTTAACGGGGAGCTTCAGTTAAAGAATTATGGTGTTTCCTAAACCTATGAATAGTAGAAGGATATGAAATACAAGGGTGTGACGACAATGAAGAAAATATTTCATGAGCATAAAATTTCCTAAGTGAGAGAAATAATTCTAGGTCTTTTGAGAGATAAGTGAGGTGAAATATAAACATTGAATATGGAGCCTTGCGAATTACATTATATTTTGTAACAAAGAGTGATCGAGTCTTTTGTATTTGAGAGAGTTTTTGTAATCTACTTGTTTTATAAAAGAGTATGTGTTACCCGTGGATATAAGATTTCTTCACAATCCATACCACGTTAAATCAATATTGTTCTTTGTTTTATTTTGTTTTTTTATTTGTTGCTAACTCTGGAACATGATAAATTGTTTATCCGAAGGATCGATAATCGTACCTCAGTCATTGCTTCAGACGAACAATGTTTTCCTAACAGGGTTTGGTTCGCGGTTCTTTTCTAAAAAGTAAGACCAATAAGGAACCAAACCGATTAAACTTGTTCAGTACCAAACCGTTAAAATGGGTTCAGAATCGAACCGATACAGATGAAACCGATTTAGAACTGATTTGGAACTGAACCAATAACTTTGGTAAATCGATTGAACCGATACAGATTGAACTGATAAAACCAATAAACTGGTATAACTCATATAGAATTGAAACGATAAAAATATTAGAGCAGATTATTTTTATTTTTTTAAAATTATTTGGTATAAATTATATTGCCAAATTTATTAGGTAAGGACCAATTACAAAAATTTAAAGATTTAATTTGAAGCTTTAAATATTATATTATTTATTTAATCATTTTTTTTAAAAAAGTTATAATTGGTTTTTTTAAATGAATCGAACTGGACCAAAACATATTGAACCAAAACTGAGCTAAAACAAAATTAGAACCGAGTGGATTCGGATAAGACTCGAACAAGCCGAACCGACTTGAAAGTTTAGTGGTCCTATCTAGTTTAAAAGAGTGTAACCAAAACTTAATGCCCTAGCCTAGTCCGAACATATAAGTTTAAGTTTTATCTGATTCCGTCAAAATCCTGACTAAACCGGACCGATAAAAACCATAACCACAACAAAATTCTGATAGTATCGCGCTAACATGAATTTGTTTTCGATGAAAACGCACCGCGACAATCTTTATTTATTACCGCATCAATAACAACAATATTTGTTTCTAAAACGTATGCCTTATATCTTTTTAACTTTTATTGAATTTTGTAAGTAGTGTGAGGGTAAAACATGTCATCCTGATGCTTATTATTCTCAAATAATTTTTAACCTAAATGTTTTTTCATTTACAAATATTTTTTCAATTCGGTCTCCTCGAATTTTAATGCTTCAATTAAAAATAAAACAATTTATTATGTCTCTAAAGGATATTATAAAAATAAAAATATTTCAAATATACATATGTTTTTAGTTGTTCAATTTTAGGATAAATATATTATTTATTTTTCCAGTAAAAAGTTCTAAAACAAAGGAGCAAACATTTTATAAGGGCGAAAAAAAAATCTAAAATCACAACATGCTTTATGTTAAGGTAGAGCCATGCATTTTTAAAAATTGTTTTGTCGAATAATTAATTTTTTTTTCAAAAACACGTTGTTTGAAGTTTATTTAGATAATTGTTGTTTGAAAATTTGAAAATTAACCGAAATAACTGTTGTTTGAAAATCAAATTATCTCGAACCGATTTTGCTGACTGAGATAAGCATTACACCAAAACACTTGTTCATTTAGCTGACCACTTCTGCATGATCATTCACGTGCTGATTGGGGCGCGCACTTGGCCGAAGCATATGTAACTTCGATCTTGCTACTTCGCTTCGATTACCAACATGTTGATAACGACGAACATTGGCCCGAAGCTCCAATAGCTCCGATCATTCTGAAGTTGTCCAACCTTCTTCTCATAAATCTCATCAATTTTGATGATTTGAACTCATCTTCATATTAACTATATTTAATCAGTATTTCAACAATATTTCACTTGATTAAATGACCTCTTATCTCCTTATTTGGATAACTTTTGTGCATAAAGTAAAATATCATTTCATTCAAATTTTACCTTAATATAAATATACCAAAATTAAATCGGAAAACATAGGTAGCCGTCACTTTGAACCAAATTCCCATTTGATTTTGATGAATTTTGATTCAAATATTCGGCCCAGTTCACTATACTATCAGAGTAACTAGCATAAAGAGAAAAGTACGTAAATAGAGAATGATAAAGACTTTAAAATATAATAATGAATGTTCCACGTACCCCAAGTGGTATGACAAATTATAATTATAGTGACCAACATGACTCTTGGAGTACTATTGGCCAATTTAAACATAAAGTCTATGTTCGACTTATTCTTGATGACTAATTAATACAACTAAACTCGTGACAAAAACTCGGCCTATAGCCCAACATATAATTTCATTATCAAAATCTAACCGACGATCTACACATACAAAGTTTTATCAAATATTTATCTACATTATACTTAGCACTGTTTTGGCTCTGTGCCTAGTCCATATCTAGTACCAAAACTTGAGAGGAACCTATTTTCTCATGGGAGGTGAAAACCACCCCTAGATTCTCATAGGTAAAATTCTTACAATATTTTTGTTATCTTTAAAAACATATATCACACGTATGCCTAATTGTATTAAATGTTCTCTTTAACTTATCCCTCCATGATAACAACAATCACATTACACACACATCATAGATGAAACTCTAATACATATATATTTTAAACCTTTCATAAAAACCTTTTTTGTACCAATTTCAAATTCAATATTTAGGTTCTCTCTAGTTAAATTAGGTTTCCATTATTTAAAAAATATTATTTTAAGAGTTTTAGAATCATCCTTCTAGATGTAGAGTTTACCATTTCTTGAGCAAATGGTTTTGTTAACGGATCCGCTAAGTTCTCCCTAGAACGTACATATGATACATATATAATTCCGCTCTGAATTAATTGTCTAACATACTCATGTCCAGACTTTCCATTATAGATTTCATTGTATGCTCTACCTAATGCTGCTTGACTATCAAAATTCATTTGTAATGTAACATTTCATTTACATGTGACTGGTATCTCCAACACGAGATCTCTCAACCATTCAACCTCTTTATCCTTTGCATCCAACGCTATGAACTCAAATTTTATAGTTTAATGTGATATATATGTACATTTGTTTATCCCAAGAAACAATACCACGTGCAAAATTGAACACCCACACCATAGTCGATTTATTATCGGCTAGACTAGTGATCTAACTTGTATCCATATATCCCTCAAGTACCTATGAAACTTTGAATATTAGAGACATATATCTTTGGTCTATTCAAGTACCCCAAAACCTTTCCAATTATATTCCAATGTTTCGTATTTCGGTTACTTCTAAATTGACTCAATTTACTAATCGCAAAAGATATTTCTGATCTAGTGCACAAAGTGGTATACATTAAAGTTCCCATTGAACTAGTATATTCTAGTTGTACTACTACTCTTCCTCATTTTTCTAAGTTCTAAACTAAGATGAAATGACGTATTTGCTTCTTTAAATTTCATGTGTTTGAACTTTCTTAATATAATAGGATTGACTTATGGCAGAACAACCACTATATTTGAATATTTTTAAAAGTAAAGTATATAAACCTCTTAGTTTCACCAATGAAACGTTCCCCTGACACTTCCAATTCTTAGATATTTAACCTAAAAAAATCAACATTTACTTCATTACAAAATTTAACTTCGTACATACTATTCACCGATGTAACATTCTCGCAATATTTTTTTTACCAACCAATAATGATGCTAATTAAAAACAAACGTTTTAAATTTATGAAAGAGATTTTTAGACATAATGAAATTTTTACTTCATAAAACAAAGAAAAAACAGTTAATTGTGACAAGTATAAATCATATAGCATCAACTAATAATAATGTACTAATAAACTCACTACTCGTGAAAAACATTCTACAGAACTTAACAGTCTTTGGGTTTATACCTTGACTGAAACAATGGCCACAGACAAAAAGAATCATATTTGAAAACCTTGACCAAACGAAATCCTAATTGATCCAATAGTCCACTAACATACATGTCGCATAAACAATAATCAAAGTATACATGCCCATTTTTATATAAGATAAGAACTTGATAAAAGATAAAACAAATCTCAACATAATAAAGAAGTTAACATTTAAATATTGGACATCAATTGAGAGAGACACACCATAAGATTTTAAAAAAAATAACCTCTAATCGGGCCGCTTATAAAATATGCTTACCAACCATAATGAATTCGGGAACAAAAATAAATTTCCTTATGAGTTGCATAGCTTGACGACATTCTAAATTTGGACACTTAATGTTGCTATCCCTCGGGGTTTAGTACTGTTGAATGATGCATAATATGTAGGGCTCTATATCCAATCAAACTGCTCATAATAAATGCATTAATCTTCTTACTCTTTAATATTCTCGTCACCTTGACCACACATACAAAATTATGGTGTTAGAACGTTGATCACCTCCTCGGTCTCTATAACCCTCGACAAATATGAGTTTCCCAGAATGATTAGCTCTCTTTCTCATACCCATCATCCTCGACGTCATCGTCCATTTTAATTTTCTAGTAAAACCTAAAACATATAGTCATATTTTATCTCATACATGAGCTCATTTATCAACTGACAACTTATCTGTGGTAGCATGGCCAATGACGGTACACCGATAACATTCAAACATTTATACTAACTTTACATATTTTTTAATAATACAATTTCTCTTTCACGTTCGTCTTGTACTAATACTATTATTTTGTAAGTCAATGCATGTTCATAACTCAATCATCAAATTTTTTACGATTCCGTCAAAGCTAAACAAAACAAATACGAAATCAACACTAACTTTACATATTTTTTAATAATACAATTCCTCTTCAAAATAAAATTAAAAACAACAAAAATCAAGAAAATAAACTTTTACATAGAATCAAACCTTATATTACATAGTTACAACCGAACTACTACCACATATACCAATTACATACAATATACAATATTTTTTTAAAAAAACTATCATACCTAACTAGACATAATCGATTAGAAAAATATGATTCAAACAATAAAAAAACAAAAAATTGATATACAAAAATATGTCAATAAATAAACGAATACACGGTCCAGTATATTAAAGTTGGAAAATATAGAAGAATAAATTTGTAATACGGTAAAAACTGAGTTATAGAATCTTTGTTTAAGTCTTTAAACAAAGATTTGAAATATATAAAAGGTCTCTACTAATCTAGACTTAAACAAAGATTTGAAATATATTAAAGGTCTCTATTAATCTAGACAAGATATTTCGTAAATAAGTTTCTTCTATGTTGTTGCCTATCTTATGCAATCACTTAGGTGTTAAAATATAAGTGAAGTTCTCTCTTTATCCCTCTTGTTACACAAATGAATCGTTTTGGTTGGCCATAGTTTAGTCTGTATCAAAATCTCTACACACTATAGCGAGAAAATAACAAAACCCCCGTATATTTGACATAAAAGCACCATTCTGTATATAAAAACAATAGCATAAAAAATAAATAAATAAACAAGCTTACTACTATTTTTATTTATATTTACCTACTACATGCACTAATACTTCATAACTGCGTGTGGATTAGCTAGTTAGATTACTCAAGCTAATCCACCACGATATCACGTGCTTCATAAAAAATAGAAACCTACCAAATCGACCCACATATCGGCGAAGACCCTTTCACATAACTCAACCATCATCTACAAACATATATCACCCATGAGAAAAGCAAAATTAACATCAATTATATTTTTGACAATCCAATATCACCACCAATCGACTAATAAAAAAATATAGTATGGATTTTCGAATTGTTCCACTACATGCAATGCACCGACAGAGTTAAAGTGCAAAATTTAAGCGATATAACAAATTTAATCAAACAACCATTTAAATCATATAACAAATTCAAAAAAATGCTATTTTTTAGAGACAGAAACTCTTTCTTGAACTCAACCAAAATTTTACAAAATCCTTTTGTTTTTCAAACCTCGTGTCCCATCTTAAACATGCAAATCACTCCTCACAAGCTCAAAAGCTTGTTGATAAGGAGAAACAGGGACCTTTTCTCAAGTTGCAAGGTAACTACATCCATTTTTCTCATGTTACCCGGTTACAATCACCATTAATGGTGATCAAGTCCATTAATGATTTCGAGTCATCTGGAGTGCCATTAATGGTAGATTTTTTAAGCTATTTCGGTACTGCTGTGGAGATTAATGCGCAGCTGTCGTTCTCCCTTTCGAGCCATCTGTACACTGGCTACTCTCGATCGTTCCCGAGGATGGTACAGTTAAGGCGAATGTCTTTTGCATGCTATCCTTCCAACTGCAAAATCTGCACCTTGAGCCGCCCTCAGCGACAACCTCCCCTCTGCCTAGCTACCCCGCCCCTTTTCTTCGCAAAGGCTTGCGTCTGCAAAATTCAGGTTCACTACCATTCCTATTGGCCAGAGAATTAATTTTTCTTTGTAGCCTAAACGTTTTTCATAAACGAACCAGTAGTCTCTTCTGTGCGTGTAAAACAACATTAATAAGTTCTATCTCCTCATTAATGCTTACCTCAACCGTGCAAGGAACCTATCTCCCTTCCCTATCTAACCCTTTCGTCAACCCTCCTCCATCTCTTCCCCTCCCCAGCTCTATTCAACCCCCACCCCCTCCCTTTAAAATTAGATCATCTCTCTATCTCCCCTCCACCACCTCATTCTCTCTCTCCTTTAACTACCCACTATTAGAAAAAAAAACCACAAGACTTTTGTATCCTGTTATCTCTGTCTCACCCAAACTTCATTTCAACTCCTCATCTCATCACCCTTACCGAGAACCCCCTCTTCAAGTCCTTCCACTTGTACTCTCCAGTTCCCCTCCGCCGGCAAACATGGTTGAAACGCGTCGAAGTTCCTCATCGAGACGCTCTAACCGGAAAATTACTCCCCGGTTCAATGAAAAAGCTTCCTCTCCAACTGTTGAGCCGCTTCCCAGACCTTCAAGTACTAGCACTACCCTATCCTTGGACACCAGATCATCCTCACCATCGTCGACCTACCCTCCAAAATCTTCCGGTATGTTTGGGTTACCTCTCTTTGTCCATGGCTCCCCTCTTCCCTTCGCGTCATTGAACCGCAAAAACTCTGGCATGCAGACTCTTGAAGCTAGCAGAAGAGAAAGAGAGGCCTTGCCGCTCTCTCTTTCCAATATGGGAACTATAAACATCATCCAGACTCTCACCGATGAAGAGGATCCTTCAGAGATCGACCTAACTCATTCACCGTCCAGCGAAAAACAACTCCTGTCTATTTTTTACGGCAACGAAAAGCTTCTCCGGGCCATCACCTCATTGGAGGACCCACCCCGACCGCCAATGCCCTCCCCTGGATCCTGCTCCAAGCCATGCCTTCATGGTAGTGAATCAGCGCCTATACCAGGCCTGAACCCTTCGTGCCTCGATCACCTATCGCCGCTTGAGAGCTATGAACCCTTGAACCTCGCTCCCGTATCCCTGACTCTCCCAAACCTTACTACTATTCTCTCCACTTCATCTTTAACCACATCTACCCATAGCATTACCCTCGCCTCTTGCATGCATGCTGAAGATTTTCCTCTGCATGCATGCACTACTCCTAGCCGCATGCACAACCCTCTCACTCGCAGTTTCTAACCATAGCCCTCCTTTTATCTAACCTCGCTTTCGAAACAGTTACTTCATGCTTTCCCAACCCCTCCGATGACCTAAAAACCTCCTCTGTTACCAGCCGTTACTGATAAGTTAAGATTTCACCTTAGTAAATTGTTATATGAAAAGTTTAGAGGGATAAATTTTAAGTACAAATGAGTTCAATAGAAAAAGTGTTCAACCCCTTTATTAGGTTAGCCTTGCTCTTTATATAAAGGAGCCGAGACTTAGCCTCAAAAGTGAAATTTGTTACAAAAGAGGACAAATTTCTCTTTAGTCCTTAACAATTATTCATAATTACAAATGTTCTCTAAAACTTACAATGTATATAATTTAAGGACCAAACTTATATTATTTGCCGTTTAATCCTTAAATTTACATTATTTACAATGTAATCCTCAAAACCCTACTTCCATATCAAAAGCCCCATATTTCTCATGTCTAGTAAATGAATGAGAACTAAAATATCTTTGAACTAGAATATCTTCGAACTAAAATGTCTTCAAACTAGAAGTCTTCGAACTAAAATGTCTTCGAACTAGAATGCCTTCAAACAAGAAATCTTCAAATCCTTTCATACGCCCAATTCAAATGGCTACCGTTTAATACAAACTCAAAATCCAAAAATTTATTTGAATATACAAATTTGAAGAAACCATTTGAAGCAACCATTCAAAGCAAACATTCGAAGCAACCATTCGAAGCAATCGTTCGAAGCAACCGTTTAAAGTAACCAAAATTTAATATAACTTCAAAGCCAACAATTCTCCTCGAATCATTATGGACACAAAATTTGAAGATGTAATCATCGACTTTTACAAAAGAAATATACAAAAGTAACCGTTTCATATAACCGTTCGAATCCATCATGACTATATAGCTTTTAGACCCATAACTAGATATCTAGCCTGACAGATGTCGAGCTCGTAATCCCCTCGCCGCTTTGTATTCTACCCTATCACTATCAAAGTCCCTTAAACTTCACACGTCTTCTTTTTTGTTCATATAAATTCAATCAGTAGCCTCACTTTTCATTATCACCACAAATAATTTGAGAGAAAAATTCAAATGCTTGGCTACCTTCATCATATTCTTCCTTTTTTTTCTTCAGAATATTCATATAAAAAACCAAATTTTCTGATCAAAATTCATCTTCTCCGATCAACCTTCATCTAGTTTATGACAAAAAAATCCAAGAACCAGAAAATCCAAGGCTAACATACCCAAGAAACCAAAATCTCCAGAACCTGATAACAACTTAGTCTTCGGATTGTACGACTACTTTTGCATTACTCAAAGAGCGGAAGATTATAGAGTTACAGGATTAATCAATAGCGATCATGTTGGAACAACCACCAAAATAATTTATTACGATAATTTCGATCCAAACAAAGCTCCTGCTATTTATCCTTCTCCTATAACTGAAGAACATTCTTCGTCCAAAATCCTAGGTCCTAAAACAACTTGAGTCGCTTCCTCTCAAAGTAATATTTTTTCTTTGATTAGTGAAGAATATCCTTTAACACAAAAATCAAATACTCCCTTTTCGAATCATTCTTCAATAACCAGAAAAATAAGAACTTTTATTTCCATGGGGGATGAATCAGAAATTATCCCAACTGACCCCCCTTTAAATCCAGATATTGAAGCTCCTCCTCAGAGAGAAGTAACTGAGGAAATTCCTCAAACTAATAACCCTTCACCAGAAGATATTAATCCATTACCTCAACAATTTAGAGAAAATACACCAAAGGCTAATGAAGTTTATTCTGAAGCTACCAAAACCGATCTCGAAGTTGAATCCGACGATGGGAACTCAGAAAATACCCATAAACCTCAAGTAGAAAAAGATATTTGCTTTATTTCCAAAGAAGAAAGAGCTACGATTGGCAGAAACTTAAGAAATCTCGAGGTTAAATACATCATTGCTCTGAAAAAAGTTCGGTATATATATATATATTATAAGGATAGCCAAGCTTCAGCTATAAAAAAGCAATGAGGAATGGGAGATAACATAACTCTTTGACTACCTAAAGAAGGGGAAACTCCCTTAGATTGCAATGATGATGAGCTAATAGTTTACCCCGAAATCATCAATTGGGGTCTTCGATTTCTACTGGATTATATGATCGTGGAATAATTCAAACTCCTCAACTTATGCCCTACTCAGGTGACACCGAATCAATGGTTCACCCTTATGTAAGTGATTATATCATCTTGACTATCTCAGATTCCAATCAGCATCAAAGACTTAATCTCCTTGACTCAACTGTCGAAAGGTCTGAAGCTTCCCTTTTACTACCTCACCCTGGTGGATGACCTCAAAATCATCGATGACCTCTTAGAAGTTGATAAATTCTGGAAGTAGAAATTCATTTTTATATCACGAGCATGGGAGAATGACTAAGAAATTTCTGATGCTAATCCTTCAAAGCTAAATCTCATCTGGAGAAGCAATCGTAAGAACTTCGAAATTTCTACATTCTGAAATTTAATTATATTTTTTGCCTTTCTCTTTCCTTCATTTTTTACTTGCTTGATTATTTCAGAAATTTTAAGACGTTATTCAGCACGTCGACCAGCTGCTACGGATATTTTCCAAAAACTTGATGCTTGGGCTGAGAAAGAATGGAATAATGCATTTCACACTGTCTTCCATCCCATCAATTTCCTTAACTACCACATGTTCCCAATCTCAAAGGTTGCATTTCCCGATCCGAAGATAGTCTGCAAACAAATAGTTCAACCCGATTGTAAAGTCTTCCTTCATATTCGCAACAGACTTGAGAGTCATTTACCAAAAAAGAAGAAAGAAAAAGCTATCAAAGAGAAGAAAGGTAAAAAAGACAGCTAGCATATCTGGTGCTAGCCCTTCAACTCCATCGAAGCCAAAGTCTCGAAAAATAAAAACTGCTGAACAAGCTCTCTTACCTATCGAAGAGGGAAAAGATCAAGAACCGTCTTCAAAGAAAAAGAAAGCTTCTTCTGGTTCCCATGGAAAGAAAAAGAAACATGTGAGAATCACTTCCTATACAATGGTTGATAAAGATGAAAATACTGTTAAAAACCAACGAAACCAACAAAACCCTTTGGTCGGACAACAGACAACCAAAGACAACACTGTGATAATCATCGAAGACAATACTACTAATGAAAATCAGGTTACTGAAAACTTCGATTCTGATATTTTCATTAATTTTGAGAATACTGAAGCGCTTACTGGTGAGGACGATCTTGTTCTTCAAGTCATCCAAAATCACATGCTTAAATTTGGGAGACCAACACCTGCCGAGGCGTCTCCAGAAATTATCTGTCCTCCTGCTCTCATCATAATTTTAGATATGATTCAACGTCCTAGTTCATCATAAACATAATTTCCTCTTCCTCCTCCAAATCCTGCAATCGTTGTTACACTTCAACCATTTACCGATATCGATATTGCAGCAAAAACACTTGCTTCCCAAGTCGAAGCTTCTCAAAACCATCTAAAGCAATTGGCTAAAGATACGGTTTATTACATAGAATCTTACGAAGATGAGAAAATATTAAGAGAAGATTTGCACAACAAAGTGGTTGATCAATTTCACTTGTATGAAGTAGAAAGGTCCAAACTTATAAAATGTGCTCTCTGCATGAAAAATCATCGGTGAATCACACACATGGTTGACACAGAATTGCTGATGACTTCTCATGAAAAGGATATGAATAAGCTCAAGACTGATTATACTACTGAATTGGCTACTGAAATATCCAACTCCAATGGTCTACCAAATTCTCTTACCCTTTATGAGATAAAAAATAAAGAATTGACCAAGGAGATAGCTAAACTAAAAAAAGATTTCGAAATGGAACAAAATGTTGCTATTGCTGCTGCGGAGGCTGAACTTTCAAAAGACATGCTAGCTGCTATTAACACCGGAAGAGAAAAACCAACCATTCTCCTTCTTCGAGAACTTCACGCTACTTATCCGAAAATCAACCTTACAAGTTTCTGGAATGAAATTCCCATGGAGAAACGTCCAAGTGAAGCTTTCGATCCTATTCCTGATTCATCATATTTAGAAAAAGAATCGTCCGATGAAGACGAGTCGTCTGATTAACTTTATCATTTTTTTTGTCAGGTTAAGAAATTGCTTATTGTACTTCAAAGAATTAATCTAATCGAGAAACAGTTTCCTTGTTTTATTGTTCTTTTCACATATTATTCGATGCTAAATTTTAAAAAACGAATATGACTTAACTACTTTGAACTTTTAACATATGATTATAAACTGTAAACTTACCACCTCAAATACCTTAACAAAATTGGTGAACATGGTAGTTCTTCGAAAATTCTCAGTGTGCTATTAATCTTTAACTTCGAAAAAATTGTAATATGATTATTAAACATGGTTGTTTCTCCGAAAAGTGTTATAAACCCTTTAACACATTCTACTGTTAATAAACCTCCAAGATGATCAGTCTTTGATAAGTTGTTAAGATAGTTTTATTCAAACATGTGTAAACATACATTGGACAAAAACGAACTTTATTGATAATATTGAATATGTACACAACGCCTCGTTAAAACCTTCCTGGGCCAACATGATATGAAATAGTGCGTCAATTAAAAGTAAAAATTCCAAAATAGAAAAACATATCTACTCCCAATAAAGCTTCAAGTGTCGTATATTCCATGGATGTTGAAGCATCCTCCCCTCGAAATCATAAAGACGATAAGATCTTGGCTTTATCTTTTCAACAACCATATAAGGCCCTTCCCTTTGTGTGCAAGAAAACCTTTCTCAACACCTTATCACCTTCTTTAAAATATATCTTCTTCACCTTCAAATCATGTCTATTCTTCATAAGAGTTTGATAATGGATTACATTCAAATGAGCTCGAACTCTTTTCTCCTCAATCAAATCTAAATTCGACCTTCGAACTTGATCATTAGATCTTTTTCAGAATATTGAATTATTCCAATAGATGATATCGTAGATTCTATGAGGCTGACTGCATCCATTCCATATGCCAAAGCAAAATGAGTCTCCTTTATAGCCTCTCTAGGAGTTGTCCAGTAAGCCCAAAGCACCTCTTGCAAATAGTTTGGCCATTTTCTAGCTACCCCGATCAAATTCTTCTTCAAGCCATCTAAAATCGCTCTGTTTGTTAACTACACTTGCCCATTAGCTTAAGGATGAAAATGCGTTAAAAACATTGTTGAATTCCTTTAGAAGTACAAAATGAAGCCATCTCTTTGTTATTAAACTGAGGGCCATTATATGTTGTAATCCTTCGAGGAACTCCAAAATGACAACAAATGTTGTTCACAATAAACTTGATCACGTCCTTTGCTTTTGTCCCTAATAACGGTTCTGCCTCTGCCCACTTTGTAAAATAATCCACCGCTACAATTATCATCTGTCTTCCTCCAGAAAATATCGGCAAAGGTCCCACCAGATCAATCCCCCATCTATCAAATGGTACTGCCTCAGATATAGACATAAGTGGTACCATTGGCCTATGAATGACATTAGAAAATCTCTGACAAGTATCACAATTTCGAACTAAATTCTTAGCAGCATTCATGATTGTAGGCCAATAGAATCCTGCAAGTAAAACTCGACGTGACAGAGCTTTGAACCCACAATGAGCTGACCCTTCACCATCATGCAATTCTGATAACACTTCTTGTGATTCTTGCTTGCTTAAACATCGTAACAATGGCTTGCTCAATGTATTTTTATACAATATTCCATCCAGTACTATATATCTAAAGGCTTTACTTCTCAATTTTTTGGCCAATCGTGAATCATCTGGTAATGTTCCTTGAGTAAAAAACTTAGAATGTCTGATCGCCAATCGCCTCGGATTATATCAGATGTAACAAAAAATTCCTTTACACATTCACATTGCTTAGATTGAGTAACAACTAAAGGATTTTCTTGTAACAAAATCCAAGGATATTCTTCATTGTAAGCGATATTTTCCAAAAAATCAGCGACCATGTTACTCCCTCGACCAATATATTCCACAACAACATTGTCAAACAGAAGCATTAAATTCAGAAGTTCTCAAAGATATAAAATCAAACGATCCTTTCTTGCTTCGGAAAATCCAGATACATGATTTGCTAATAGTTGAGAATCTATTTCCAAGCGTACTATAGTTGTTCCATAATTTTTTGCCAATCTTAAACCTACCAAAGCAACTTCGTATTCAGCTTCATTGTCTCAAGCATGAAAACCAAATTTAATATATTGAATCATTTTCTCTCTCCAGGTAGAGCTATTAACTGAACCCCCGCACTGCACCCTGAAACACTGAAACTTCCATCTGTTCGGACAACCCACCTCGAATTTATTGGAGTACCCTCTTTCCTTTCTTTCTCATCAGATCGGCTCGAATAGAATTCAACAAAAACAATTACCAATGCATGCGCCTTTATTACCGTTCGAGGTGTAAACAAAATGTCATAGTCCCCAAACTCCACTGACCATTTAGTCATTCTCCCCGAAATATCAGGTCGTTGTAAAACATTTTTCAAAGGGAATGAAGTTCGAACTTCAATAGTATGAGCTTGAAAATATGGACGCATCTTCCTAGTAGTAATCACCAGTGCTAAGGCAAGCTTTTATAATTTCATATATCTCTTTTCTGCTGTCACCAAACTTTTACTAATTTAGTACATCTAGTTCGAATTCCTGAATCCTCACTAATCAATACCGCGCTTAGTGCAAAATCGATACCGCGATGTACAAAAAGAGTTTCTCCCCATTTCGAGGCTTTGATAACATTTTTGGTGATGATAACAAATTTGAAATTTTCGTGAATGGTGCCTCACATTCTGATGTCCATTCAAACCTATTTGGTCCTCGTAACACTTGAAAGAAAGGAAAGCATTTGTCAGAAAATCTAGAAATAAATCGATTAAGCGTAGTTAACCATCCTATGAGAATTTGCTCTTCTTTGATAGACCGAGGTGAATTTATTGTTATCAAGGCTTTCAACTGTTCTGTGTCAGCTTCTATTCCTTTTTCACTGATGACAACACCCATAAATTCCCCGATCGAACTCCAAAGGTGTACTTTTCAAGATTTAACTTTAACCTGATTGCCCATAAATTTAAAAAAGCTTCCTCTAAATCATCAAGATGCACTTCATCCTTTGATATTTTTACCATCATGTCATCTATATATATATCTCCATATTCCTTCCGACCTGAGTAGAAAAAGCTTTATTCATCAACCTTTGATAAGTAGCTCTAGCATTTTTCAATCTAAAGGGCAATAGCCTATAACAGTGCAGGCCCCTATCACTTATGAAAGTTGTGCATTCTTGATATTTTGTATCCATTTGGATTTGATTATATCCTGCAAAAGCATCTATGAAAGTTAAAATGTTATTGCCTGAAGTATACTCAAATCAATTGATCTATTCTAGGAACAGGAAATGGATCTTTGGGACAAGCTTGATTCAAATCTGTAAAATCCACACACATTCTTCATTTCCCATTCTTCTTTTTTACTACTATCGGATTTTCCGTCCACAAAGGATACTGTGACTCCCATATGTGTTTGACCTTAGATAATTGATCCACTTCGGCAACAATCGCCTCTTCCTTCTCTGTGGAAAATGCTCTTCTTTTTTTAATAGCCAGCTTATCCTTCGGATCGATAGCCAAGCTGTGACGAATTACCTCCATTGGTAGTCTTGTTACATCATTTTTCCTCCAACGAAGACATCCAAATTATAAGATAAAAAATCTAGCAGTTGTTGACGTAGAAGTGGGGTCAATAAAGTTTCAATTTGAAGCACCTTCCCTTCTGAAAAGTGAACTTCTCAATCTCTTAACTTTTAAAGACCATGAGGTTTCTCTCGAATCGTCAACCCTTTCTTCCAAATCCGAGGGCACCCGTTCTAACTGTTATTCATGCATTAAGTCTCCACTACTGGATCCTCAGATCCGAACTGTAGTGGCATAGCATACACTAGCAACATTCTGGTTCCCTCAAACAACCCAATCCGATCTTCAACCACATACTTAAAACACTAATGAAGTGTAGACACAACCCCATACATTCTTGAAAGCCATGATCTTCCAAAAATAACATTGTAACGCGTGGGACAGTCCACCACTACAAAAAGTACCTCGACCTTTTTCTTAAATGGTCCTTTTCCTAAACTCACTTCACCCTCGAATTCTCCAACAACACGAGCTGTTACACCCGTGAATCCAATAATCGTTCGATCTGATTGAGAAATCTGAGGTGGATTTGTCAATCTATCATAGGTGGATTTAAAAAGGACATTATCAGAATTGTCAGTGTCAATCAGCACACGTTGAATTTCGACGCCAGCCACCTCTGCTTCAATAACCACAACCTCTTAATGTCGTCCTGCGATACCTCGTAGATCATCTTCATCAAACAGAATGAAAGGAATAGCTTTCTTTCGATACAAATGTGTGGATATTTCCCTTTAATTTGAGTTATCGAGTTGAAAACATAATTACCATGAATTTCTTTCCATGAATTACCAGTCATCGAATCGCCTCCGAAAATGGTGATTCGATGAGCCAAGACTTAGCCTCAAAGGTGAAATCTGTTACAAAAGAGGACAAATTTCTCTTGGGTGAAGCTATTTCTCCCATAAAATTTATTATTTCCTCCATCCTTCATAAAAAACACCATTTTGTTATTTCCTTCATAAAGGAAAATCCAAATTTATCCTTGTTTTAATTTTACACAAAAAACCCAAATTTCTCCATAACCATCCACCTTCACCTCTTCTCTTTTAACCCCAAAAAAAAGCATAACTACCAAACAATTTTGAAGCAGTCTCTGGAATTCCAAAGATAAAAAATTGTCATTAATCTTTTTTTTTAAATAAATGGGTTGGCATATCGAATACAATCTCTTCTTAAATCTATGATTTTGTTTTTTGCATAATGAGTTACAGAACCCGATTTTTCATGAATGTCGAGTTAATGGAACTCGATATGCATAAATAATCGAGTTTTAGGAACTCTATCTGGAGAAAATAAAAAACTTGTTTATCGTTTAATCGAGTTACTGCATATTGAGTTACTAGTTAATCGTTTTTTAATATCGATTTGTGGTTTAATTTTTTTTTTCTGCATATTGACTTCAAATTATAGATTTTGGTGGTTTGATGAGTGTGTGCTGATTGTGTTCTTTTTTTAAATATTGCATGTGATTCAAAGTTCCTAACTCGGAATCACATGATTTTTAAAAAACATATCATTCAGAGTGGTTGTCTCAGAAACACGTTTTTTTCTTTTTAAAAACATGTAATTTCGTGAATTATCTTTAAAAAAATGAGTTTTTTTTTGTTTTTAGGGTTTAATTTTAGAAGTTAAATTATATATGTTGGTTGTAATTTATCTTAATGATGTGTTTGTTGTAATAAGAGTTTGATAGTGGATAGTGACATCAAATTATAAATTAGAAAGTAAATTAAGGACAATAAAGTAAAAACAAGTGTTAAGTGTTTTCTTTTAAATTTGAGATGGAGGAAATAATATATTTTATGGAGGAAATAACTTCACCCATTGCTCTTTAATCTTTAACAATTATTCATAATTATAAATATTCTCTAAAACTTACAATGTATATAATTGAAGGACCAAACTTATATTATTTGTAGTTTAATCCTTAAATTTTCATTATTTACAATTTAATCCTCAAAATCCTACTTCCATATCAGTTACTTCTTTAACAACTCCATCATTCCTCCTCCAACCTCCTCTCCGCTCCCTTAATCTAGCATTCTCTCAACATCAGTTCTTACTCTCCAACAGGCGATCCGGTCAAGAAACAACTCTCTCCCGAGTGGTCACCACCTTTACTCTACGGTCATCCATACGTTAAGCCACCCTTCTGTTCAAATCCTAAAACTAAACCCGATTCTGACTCCCTTTCCTTTCCCGGTGTCCTACCCTGGACGAAACAGCAAGGGCTGCACCTTCTCCAGACCCTCCAAAGCCCATTGTCCCCTTTTAATCTGTCCCAACATTTCAGCCTCCTGAAAAGGTAACATTGTTTTTAGAAATATTAGAGGTAGCAACAACCACATTCAACCACACCTCGATGTTGAGTCTGCCTCCATGGTCAACATTCATCACCCTGGCCCGACTTTAAAGACATGGGCTCATATAGTCTCACAGCCTGACTCCAGATCCCCGATAAAAATTGAAAAGACAGAAGAGATCCATGTTGACAACATAATCCTTGTGTTCCCTATCGACGCTTTGATAGGCGATAAGGATGAGTGGGCAAAATGCTTATCCGGCTACTTTCTATTTTAAAAAGAGAGTTGTTTCTCACGTCCAAGCCCTTGCCAACCAAGTGTGGAGCACTTATGGCCTCCAGAAATGCAAGTCGTCCCCTTTCGGTCATTACTATTTCAAATTTTCATCGGCCGATAACGCAACTGAAGTTCTTGAAAAAGCACCTTGGTTTTTTAGCAGCCACCCGTCTTCCTCAAGCGTTGGGAACCAATGGAGGCTCTGACAAAGGAAGCCCAGAATCGCTCTCTCAGAATCAAGTAAGAGCGAAGCAGCAACTCCGCAATCGCTCCACCAGATGACCATCCAAAATAGTTCAACCAAAAGTTACATAATTTCAAGCAACAACCCTGCAACCGACTAGATAGGCCAAGAAGAAGGATAACCTTCTTCAACAGAAATCACCTCTCCAAGACCTAAAGCTGCAAGTACTATGGTTTTAATAAGTATGTATGAGGATACCCCAATATTGTACTAGTCAATTCCTACATTTTATCTTTTATAATATCGTTTGATAATGAAAATAACATGTTGGAACGTTAGAGGGTTAAATGATCCCGTTCATCAAAAAGACGTCCAAGATTTTGTTTTTGCTAATAGTATAAATACCATTTGCATGATTGAGACAAAATTCAAGATGGATAACATCTTGCCTATCATGAGGTCCATGTTTCCTTTTTGGTACTTCCATACTAATCATAGTTGTCACCCGTTAGTTCTCACCGCCTCCTTAGCTTCGCTCAACAAGAGAGAATTTACTGATATCAGCAATAGGGTCGAAAAGGCTAAGACCGATCTCGCCCTAGCCCACAAAAATCTCTTCTCTGACCCTTCCAACCGCTCGCTTATCTCCATTGAAAAAGAGGCGTCAGACTCCTTCATCTTCTTTCGACGCGCTGATGAATCTTTCCCTAAGAAAAAATCTCGTGAAACATGGCTTCAGCTTGGAGATAAGAACTCTAAGTTCCTTCATAACAGTATTCGGGCTCATCGCGCCCAAAATAAAATCCTCTCAATAACCACCTCGAGAGGCTCCTTGAGCTCTAACCCTCGCACCATCTCATCCACTTTCTATGATTTTTTCCTTCATCAACTAGGGTCCCTTAGTAAAGAAGACTATATCTTGGCCTAGACAGAATAAAACAATTAATTAATATAGTGTCCCCTATGACCTCAATGCCGAGATGGTTAAACCCATCTCTGATGAGGATGTTAAGAATTCCCTTTTTGAGATTAACAATGATAAAGCGCATGTACAAGACGATTTTAGTGTAGGATTTTTTAAATCCTGCTGGAATACTGTTGGTCCCGACATCTGCGCAGGGTTAAGTATTTTTTCATTAACGGAAAAATGAAACCTGAGTGGAATAAAACCCTCATTGCGCTTATCCCCAAGGTCGACTCACCCTCTCTAACCTCAGACTTTAGACCCATCGCTTGTTGCAATGTCATTTACAAAATTATATCAAAAATCATTGCTAACAGAATTAAGCCGGCCCTCACGTCTTTAATCGACCCCTCCCAATCTGCCTTTGTTCCTGGTCGCTCGATTGTGGATAATATTCTCCTGACCCAAACCTCCTCGATGGCTATTAAACAAACCGTAAAGGCCCGAGATGCACCCTCAAAATTGATCTTATGAAAGCTTTTGATAACATCAGATGGGAAGTGGTCCTCGATATCCTTTTAGCCATGAATTTCCCCATGGTCATGATAAATTAGATTATCCAATGCATCACCTCTCCTTCTTACTCGGTTTGCATCAATGGTAAGCCGATGAGCTTGTTCTCTGGGACGAAGGACTTCAAGCAGGGATACCCATTTCCCCGTATATTTTTGTTATTGTAATGCAGGTAGTCTCCAGAATCATTCAGCAAAAGAGCTAAAACCCATCCTTCGGGTTCCACTGGAAATTCCAAAAGCTCAAGATTATCAACCTCTCCATCGCGAACGATCTCATGATCTTTTGTAGGGCCAGTATCCAATCGATTAACCTGATCCATGAAGGCCTGATGGAATTTACATCAATCTCTGGCCTCTATATGAACCTCTTAAAGAGCCATATCGTTTTCTCTAGAACCTCCACCTGCGCAAAACAAGCTATCATCAACCTCCTCAACTTCAAAGAAGGCTCCCTCCCTGTCTGTTATCTTGGAGTCCCCCTCATCACCTCCCGACTCTCCTACAACGATTGCAGACCCCTTTTTCTCAAAATCACAAACCGAATAAACTCTTGGACCTCTAAGCATCTTTTTTATGCCGATAGACTCCAGCTCATCAGCTATGTTCTCTTTGCAAGCCAGCTTTATTGGTCCTCCATCTTTATCCTCTCGGCAAGGGTTCTCAATGAACTCACCCTGTTCCTATGCTTCTTTCTCTGGTCGGGTCCCAATATGAAAATATCTGGAGCCAAGATCGCTTGGAATAAAGTTACCGTGTCCAAAGATGAGGGCGGCCTTGGGATCCCAGACCTAAAAATCTAGAATGAGACAGCCGCCCTAAAACTTCTTTGTTCAATCCTTAAAAAAAATAAGAACTCTCTATGGACCCAATAAACCCTCTTAGAAAAAATAAAAAAATAATTGCTTTTGGACCCTTTCTCCCCTTCAAATGCATGCTGGAGCTGGCAGAAGATTCTGAAGCTCCGAAATCAGGCAACAAACCTGTATAAAGTCATCATCGGGAATGGAGCAGATACTTCAATCTGGCATGACACTTAGCTATTTCCATTTTCCTTATTCAACCGCGATGGTCCCTCCATTCAAAATCTTTCCAGAGTCCGAAACATCCGAAAGGTCAAAGATCTCTACAGCAACGGCAGATGGGTCTAGCCCTTGTAAGCCAGAGCCCCTAACAGAAGCCTACAACTATACCTTGCAGAAATCAACTCGGCTTCTAGAAACCTCCCTCCCACAACCTCAACCTCTGACATATTCATCTGGATCCCAAATAAATCAAAGCCGTCCTTCTCTATTAGCAGCACAAATGAGACTCTAAAACCCCATGGAGACAAGGTCTATTGGGCCAACCTCGTTTAGCACAATTTTTCCATCCCTCATCACTCCTTCATAACTTAGTTAGTCATCCACAACAAGCTCACTAGCAGAGACAAGCTTATTGCTTGGTGATTGGACTCTCCTCCCACTTGCGTTCTCTGCGCCAACTCCTCGGGAACCCTTGAACATCTCCTAACCCTCTGCTCCTTCTCTTCTGCTATTTGGGAATATTTATACCAGAAGCTCCTCTCCCCCCCCCCCCCCACCCCCCCTCCTTTCTCCTGGCTTCAATGACTAGAGGATGCTAGTGCTTGGAACCCCTCGAGAGACCAAAACAGGCCTTTATGGAGAACAGCCTTTTGCGCCACAATTTACTACATTTGGAGAGAAAGGAATGATAGAATATTCAATATCAAACAGGCATTCTTCACAAGCATTTCTCATCATGTACTGTCTGACCTCCGCTACCGCTTCAAAGGAACCAAAGTCAACTTCACTGGATAATGTAATTTAGAGTCTTGCTTTTAGCGTTGTCACAGCAATATAAAAGTACCTATCTCGTCTTGTTCCACTCATTTAATGAGGCATAAGCCTCTCGGAACCTCTGTACAACTTTTCATATATATTTTATACGTTTTTTACACCAAAAAAACAATTTAAGCGGTATTAGTCTTCTATTTAAATCAGTTTCTTATATTATTAGGTTGTGTTTTATATTAGTCGGGTATACTATTTTTTTAGTTATATTAATTAGATTTCCAACTAATTAATTTTTTTATATTGATTAAATTTTGTATTAACTAGGTCATCTATTTTGTTTCGATTTCCTGTTAATTGAGATTTTTCTATATTAAGTGTCTACTATTTCTAGTCTTTTCGTTTTAATTAGAATTCCTATTAATTGGTAAATACGTTTCTTAGTTAATATATTAGAGTTTTCATAATCATTCTATAAATATAAGCATATACCACTATACAATTTGTGAGAAAATACGTGACCACAATATTCTTGAACAATGTTAATTATTTTCTCTAAATGTTTGTTAATTGATACATCGATTATTGCCTCGTCTGAACGATGGTTTTACCCAACAAATGATACGGTGAGCATGGAGAAACAATAGAAGAAGTAGATCAATTGTCAATCTGAAGGTTAGAGAAACATATCTCACTTGGAAACTGAAAATCCACTAAAATGAGTTCTTTGAAACTTAGACAAGACGAATTCGACAGATCCAATGATTTTAACCTCTAGAGAATTGAGATTAAGGCTTAGCCAACACAGACAACTACTATTAACCATAAAGTTACACTTGTTGATGTCGTAGTACTTTCCAAAGTCATATAATCTTTATATTAAGTTGAGAGATGAAGTGATACGAGAGGTATCTTAAGAGCATATGCTGTTAAGGATATGTAATAAGCTAAAGGTGATTTACATGAATAATTTATTGGCGAACATATTGTATCTTAAGAAATGAATTCAAACATTCTCTATAGATAGTCTCATAGAGATCAGAAGGTACTTAGATGAGAAAAGTGAATCATACACGAATTGAATATAGTTGGTGTGAATGTAAACGAGGAGGACCAAACAATCATCCTTCTAAGTTCTCTGCCAAATGAGTATGAATACTTCGTGGACATCATGCTCTACAAAAAAAGTACCTTTATGATGGTCGAAGTCAAGAGCACCTTGAACTTCAAATATCTCCAAAAGAAAAGTATTCTGAAGGGTGACTCTAAATGGTACAGACTGAGTGTGAGGCGTCGATCGGGAACGAGAAATTTAAGTGAAACAAGAGGAAAATATTAGTTAAAGTCCGAATGGGTTGGTATAGGTTCAAAAGTAACTTGTTGGACATGCAAGAAGCAAAGACATATAAGTCGAAACTGCCCATAAAAAAGAAGGGAAGAACAATCAGAAGACCAAAGTCGAGATGCTGCAATGGTGTTTGATTATTTTCAATACGTTCACGGTTTAATGGGTTCTGTATTGATATGTATCATTTCACATGACCTCCAATAAGAATTGGTTTGAAGACGTGAGAATGCTTGATGGTAAAAGGGTCATCCTCATGAATGACGAATCCTAGGATATCAAATGTATGTAGTTGTAGTTAAACGCAACCTTCTTTATTTGGATTTTAGATGAGAGATATTTTACCCATATGGTGAAGATGAAAGACTTAGGGTCTTACAAGGCTCCTCTGTTATTATGAAAGCCAATAGAACTAATGGTGTATTAGTTCTTGAGTGATCTCTAGTAGTAAGGGCGTGTCTAATGTAATGAAAGATTACACCAAGTTGTGGTATCACCTACTGAGATATTTAAGTAAGAAAGAACTTTATGAACTAAGTAAAAAATTGTTGTTAGATGGTATAAAATTTTAGAAGCTGAGCTTTTGTGAAAGTTGTTTTTGGGTAAGATAAAGAGGGGGAAGTTTATGCCAAGCAACTAGATATCCAATATAGTACCTGAGTATGTTTATTCATACATTTATTTTTGGCACAAGAATTTATCATAGGTGGTGCAAGGTACTTTATTTACTGATCAATGAATATTCCAAAAACGTATGACTTCTCCACCTTTCTGAACTTGAATACTTTGGTACAGAATCAAAACATGAAAATATGAAAGAAGCTTCCGACTGATAATATATCTGAATATGTAAACAAGGAATTCACTAGCTATTGAGATTTCTAGACACCAAACTACAAGTGGGGCTCTCCAGCAGAACATACTTAATAAAAAGATGAATCAAACCTTGCTGGAACAAGGTAGATATATGCATCATATAGTTGGTCGAACGTTCCGAGAGCAAGCTGTAACAACGGTTGCATATATCATCAACAAGACTCTATCAACGAATCTTAAGTTTATTTATACTCGAGATGCCTAAATGGGAAAGAAGTATAAATTGGAACATTTGAGAGTGTTTGGATGTATTGCATATGCACATGAAAAACAAAATAAGATTAGGTCAAACGTACTAAAATATTTGTTTGTTGATTATCCTGAAAGAGTAAAAGGGTATAGGTTGTGGTATCCAGAACATGGACCTCATAATGCTTTGATAAGTAAAGAATTGGTTTTAAATGAAGATGACATTCGATTAGACAAGAAGGTGGAGACTCAACCTATTATTTTTGTTCCACTTCGTGTCGTACAAAGAAAGTTCAACCATTGTATGAGTATGAAGGTGGAAGAGGGTTTTGTGCTCCAAGGCCTTCAGATGATCAAATTGGAGATAAACATGATATTAATTTTTATTAGATGGTGAGGGATAGAGAACTGAGACCAAAGAAACATTCGCAAACATATAATTTTGTCGATGTAATTGGTTATAATTTATCTACTGAAATGGAACTAGAAGTTCTTAAACCCAAAACATATCACAATGTTATCAAGACTAGCGATAAAAAGAAGTGGCTCGTGTTTATTAAAGAATAACTGAGATTTATCACGAACATAAAGACATTGATTCTTGAAAAAACAACCTAATGATTAGAATTTCCCTAGGAGTGCATGAATTTTTAAGAGAACAACAATCATTCATTGTGTTGAGTTACCTAGATACAAGGCTAGGCTTGTGGCTAAATACTTTACGATTTCAATGACATATTTTTCCTGGTTGTGAGATCATAAGCTTACTAACCAAATGGTGTGCATGTACCTTCATTCTCAGAAATTCAACCAAACCTTTCACATGCATCTACTGGACTTACGAAACGCTAGCAGCAAGGATATCAATACTCTTAGACAAAACCTTAACCTCGAACAATCTCCACAGGGAATCCAGCAGGCTTATCAATATGATTCGACACTACCTCGAGGAGTAAAACATGCTCAAGTCAATAATATACCATTCTGCAGAAACCTAACATATATTTGCACCAGTGTACCTCACATGAACCAAATATATATAGGCCGCATCTATCATGGAGAAAGGATAGCAGAGCGTTCCAGTTCATGCCTAACCTTATTGGAAACAACCATGCAACTCATTCGAATCCCTACTATAGGCAGTACCCATTAGGGTGTTCACCTGTATTCACCAATAAGAGTGACATAACAGCTTTGGTCGAAGAATGACAGGTCCATGACATTAATAAGCTAACCTCTTCCTCTAACAAGCATATAATGACCGAAACAATTGTGGTAATTTCTATTACGAAGATGACCCACATGATGAAGATTCATCTTGACTTCATACATCCTATGTGAATATATGCGACCTAACTTCTTCACCCACATATGGATAAGTAGAACGGGAAGAGAAATTCATAGCACCAGATCAATAAGTTCAGAAACAACAAAATATGGTATATGATGAATGATAACATGAAGCATTGAGCCTTGTCAATAACCTTATGAGGAAGCCCATTAACATGGTTCAACATCCTCCTCATAGGGTTCATAAAAAGTTTTAATATATTTAGGAGGACCTTCCACAACCATCTCATAGAATGTAAGATGATCAAAGTATATGAAGACACCATCATCCACTACAAGCACCAACCGAATCAGACATTGCGAGAATATATTTAAAGGTTCACATATATAAAGAACGACATGCAAGACTACTATAACCAAGTAGTAGTTGTATATTATTTCCAAAAAATACTGTTATGACCTCTCTCTAAAGCCATCATGAAGATGTGAAAAATAAACTTCATCCCATAGAGGACCCCCAATCCCACATTCCTAACAAGGAACATAAAAGAGTGTATATAAGTGTGAGCCCACCTCAACTAGCGAGAGGCCTTTTCGAAGTACACCCAAAATGAAACCCGTGCGCACTTACGAGCGCAAAGCGGATAATATCTTGCTAGTCAGTGAGGTCAGTTCACACGCACTCGCACACTGAATTCTAACATGGTATCAGAGCCATATAAGGCTTAACCGCCGAATTTCCAGCAAATTACTAGGATAAAGTTTAAGGGGGAATGTGAAGAATAAACTTCATCCCATAGAGGACCCCCAATCCCACATTCCTAACAAGGAACATAAAAGAGTGTATATAAGTGCGAGCCCACCTCAACTAGCGAGAGGCCTTTTGGGAGTACACCCAAAAGCAAACCTGTGCGCGCTTACGAGCGCAAAGCGGACAATATCTTGCTAGCCAGTGAGGTCAGTTCACACACACTCGCACACCGAATTCTAACAAAAGAAAAATAAACTCCACTTGGATGACTTGCTGAAGCAGGTGTAGCGTCACATAAAGGTGGAAAAGATTCCAAGACCACGAGTCAATAAAGACATAACGATACCAAACTCGTACTCGTTGTCCTATCCAAGTTCATAAAACAATGGCCAACTAACAATGGATCAAGTAAATTCAAAGCCATATCTAGACGCCTCCAAGAGCAATGAACATCGACCACCGAAACCCCAATACAATTCTATGATGTCCGCCGGCCACAACATCCGGTCAGGGTACCTTTCACGAAGCTAATAAAAAACTTGGGTATTATCGACGACTGTACAAAAGATGTGATGACATAACGCATGTTAGACAAGTTATTGACCCCAAAATAGCATAGAGACAAATATAAGTATTGTATGTTTCACAATGATGTTTGACATTATACCGGTGATTGTTTGGAGCTACATAACCAGGTCCAAAACATGATCGATGAAGGTAAGCTATCTGAGTTTGTAAAAAAATAAATATAAATCACCAACAAGTTCTATCGGTCAAAAGAGAGTCTCCGCCAATACATAAGAGATAGGTTGTAGCCACACTTTTCGAACCATGAACTTTCGTAAACAACGGAATATTCGAGAGATCAAATGCGCAATATGTTGAGCTGGATCCCAACATACAAAAAACTTAAGTCATTGTCGAGGGTGATCCCTTCTCTATAGTGACCATAAACTCAAGAAATAGACATGTGAGACCTATTATAGGAAAATATAACAAGGATTATGACAAGGCAACCGTAAACTGCTCCTTTTTGCATTTCGGTTGACCCTCTATGATATAGTTTTGCTCTGTATGGGCCTCGGTTATGTTTCATTATTGTTTCCCAATGCACCTCCTTGTTTAGTCGTGCTCATATTATCACCTAGTTGGTTTGCAATTATTTATGTATTATTTATTTTCCCCCCTACACGGACGTAGTAGGTGATGAAAATTCCCTTATCAGGGCACCCCTAGTTCATGGATTGTGTGTGACTAACATAAAATTGATGAATTAAAATGCAGTTTAGGTTGGAGAAGCAAGGGACTTTGTAGAAAATTTAGAGATTATACCATTTTAATGACGTATGACTTGTAATGATGACGTTATATGAATATTAGTGGTTATGAAACACGTGGCAAATTCAAAGTAGTTTATTGTGACTATAAAACAATTTACCTTCTAAATGGCGCTTGAGTTTTTGCAAAAACGTGCGATCGGTTTTAATTTTAAACGACGACCGTCATCCCATCACGTGTGGAATAAAGAACCACTTGGTATCCTAATAGTACGTCACAATTTAGAAATAAGTAAAAATCTATTGAGGGAAGCAGTTTACCTTTTCGCAAGAGAAATCAACTTCGCTTTGAAGGAACTAGGCTACTTCTCCATTTCTAACACCTGTTTCAACCCAGAAGGTATATTTATGTTCCATTCTCTTTTTTTCTTTCTTAGTTACTATTGGTGCATGAAACCCTAGTTTATCATCCACTAGTGTTGATCTCTGGTTCATTACCTTTGGGGAAAGACCATATTCTCTGATAATCGTTATTGTGCTTGAGATGTCCGCTCAAATTGTTTAATCTTGACAATCCATGTGGATCATTGCAGTCGGGATGGCGCCAAAAAGAATATAAAGAAGTAGGGAAAACCGGGTAAAGTTGTGAATACCAAATTTGAAGATTCGACTTTTTTGAAAAGTTACTTTGAACGAATAGCACCCAAGTATGGGTATCTTGAAGAAACTAGTCTACTGAGCTTTAGAGAAGTCGGTGAGCATCCATATCATGCGAAGGAGAACGAGACCTGCCTATACACTACGGTGAGCATACAATTAGGGTGCCAAAAGTCGTTATTTTTTTAGTTTCATAGGTATATGCCCCACATAGTTAGTAGCTAACGGGTGGAGAGGTTTTCTAAACGTAGTGTTAAGTGAACGCCTATTAGGTATCTCAATTTGCTTCGCTGACTTGTTGGATGACTTGTTGGCTGTCTTGGATGTGACAAAACTAGCCGACTGACCTCTTTTTTATACCCAACTGACCGGGTGCAGGAAAATAGTTGAGCTTCCTACCTCTAATAAGAATTAGAAGAACTATTTCGTGTTTGTATCGAGGAACTGGGATCATGCAGATGCTTTGATGAATCTACAGTTGGCACATTGTTGGAAGGCTAAGTGTAAGTAGAAAGATGTTTTAAGCCTGCTAAGTTAAACGTTTGGGGAGGAAAACTAATTTATGTATTTGATTGATGCAGGTGAAGGAAAACACTAAGAGTGGTGCAATGAGAGTTTAGCTGAGTGTGCAAGCAATCCCTTAATCTAGGTAGCTAACTTAGCCAACGAGACGTGGTTAAAGGAGTCGGCTAGGTTGTTTACTCAAGTTAACTTCTTGAAAGCAGGTTTGTGGCCAGTTCCTGAATTAACTATTAGGAATGATGGTAAATATACAATGGCAGATAGTGGAGACGTGGCCACTATCAAACGGAGATTTGATAAAATAAAGGTATCAGGATCGTAATAGTACAAGCGTGTGGCTATTGGTGCCCAGGATCGTAAAACTAGGGAGTCAGGTATCTTGTCGTCATTACAGTGCCAGAACGAGAAAGAGGGTGAGCTGGGAGCTGCTCAAGAGTTGGGGAAGGTTAATCAGAGGATGGAAGATGCTGCTCAACCAGAGAATGGAGTTAGGAGATCGAACTCGACTAGCTCGAGAATGAGATGATGAATAAGAGGACCAAGTGAGACCTCTGAACAAGAAAGCACGTGTACTACTTGATGAGTCCGAATTCAGCATGCTCCCCGGACACGGACAGATCTGTCCAAGGCCTCCGGACCGGACAGATCGGACAGATCACATGGACCGGACAGATCTCTTTGAACACTATGACCATAGGATTGTTCGAACTATGACAAAAGTACTAAAAAACCTAAACACTTCTTGACTAAGCTACTTGCTCTCCTGCTTAGAGCTCATGGGTCTTTGAACATTACCCGGGTCCATTAAACATGACCCGAAAGCTCATAAGGGCCCAAACATCACACTATAAATACCCAACCACCTGCATTAACTATGGGTAATGAAAATTAACTGCTACCAAACTGCTTAATTATCTCTTTACTCTCTAAACACTTAAAACACCCACACACCACCACTTAAAGCACCCACACACCACCACTTAAACACTCACACACCACCAGGAAACACCAACTGAAATTACCAGCCTACCCTCAGGCGATTATTATCCACACCACTAGTGGTACATGATGATGAGATTTATGGGGTCCGAAGGAAAGTTGATCTAGGAGAGACAGCTTCATCTGCAAATGTCGACAAGAGTCAGGGCAAATCACCCGAGGTTATAGTTTTGGAGGAGGCACAGGTGGGGGCTCAACCGAACGGAGATGTGGCAGATGATGGAGATGGGGGACCAAAAAAATATATCCCTAACGAGATACCCCAGAGAATGGAGTAGTTCGTCAAAACTACAACTTTCCGTCCATCTGCGTTGCTTGTGCAAGAGATAGGCTCGGGGTCAACCTGTGTGAATGTGGTGAGACCGGATTTGCTGCCAAAAGAGAAAGAGACAAATACTAACAAAGGAAAGAGGGTAGTGGAGGCATTCTTGCCACCAGATATGGTAATGCCGACTTCGTGAGTGTTAATGTTCGAACAACTTAAACGGATCCCAGTTGTCCTTTTCTGATAACATGTCTATGAGTGAGATATTACAAGAGGAAATGTAGCGAGAGAACAAAGTACTGTATGCTTGTACGTTAGATTTTTGTTTAGCGAAAATTTATGTTATGGTGACCTTATTGTGAACTCAGATGCATACCGACGAATATCTAAAGCTGATTGTCATGTCATGGAGAAATGAAAACCTGATCCCATGATATTTTGATCGGTGAGAGCGTTGACCACCGAGCTAGCTAGATTTAAGAATTTATATGGATTAGCTAAGGCAATGAAGGAAAAACGGTCGAGAAGAATAAAATTTTGCGTCAGAAAATGACCGCGTTCCAAGGTGCTTTGATTACATCTGAAGCGACATGCAAGGAGCTAGCGACTGGGAATGCTGCGCTGATAGCCCTAAACAACGGTCTAATTAAAAGGGATGATGAGGTTATGTCCCAAAGCAGTATGTTTCTCACTCAGAATGTAGCTCAAACTAAAATAGATGAAGATCAGTCTAAGTGCAGTCCATGTCTTAATTTAGAGAATGGAAAGTTGACGTTGTGGTGGCAGAATTAAAGGTAGAAATGGAGCAACATTACGAAAAACTTCTGAAGAATGCGCCGTCAGATTTGGATGAGATGGAGGCACATGTAATGGTGGTTGTATGACGATAATGGCGCATAAACAGAAAGAGGGTATAGTTGAGCTGATGTCTTTGAACCGGGTATGAAGTTGAGGTCGTTGGAAAAAATTTAGCGAGAAACGGTTCCAAGACGGGGGTATATCAGATGTCATGCCAGCTAGTCGCAACAGGAGCTAAATGAGGTCCACACTTCAGCTATTGAAGTAGGCGTTGTGCACCAAACTGTTGAATGAATTTAGGATGCTAAAGTTGACGACGCAAGTTTGGTGCATGATGCTTGAAGTAAGACATGTTTGAGTCTACTGTGTTGTTTGGTGAATGTTTTGTAATCGTGAATGAACTCATATCTATCTATTTTAAACCCGTTCTGCAGACAATTAAACTATTTTAATCATATTTCTACGATATCGTCATGGTTTGTACGATATCAATTGCTCTTTAAGTGATGGAGGCCTATGTTTATCTATTATGAATACATAGTATTTCCTTACAATGTCACGGTTTATTAATATTTCCGCGTAAGTCAGTTAGATCCTATTCCGCGGTGAGGTCAGTTAGACCTTATTGTGTGGCCCATTCAAGGTTTTGATCCAAGATTAGTTCGTGTTACGTAGCTATGACCGATATATACTCCTCAGCTTATTTGTGGCAAGGTCATTTAAACTCTATTGGGTGGCCCTTGCATAGCCTGTAGGCGTGGTCGCTGACTTGTTTTGCTATTGTAAGAATGGAGAGAATTAATAAATAAACACATGCATTGGCAAAAACGATAAATTATAGTGTAATAAACACATGGATAAGTGTGATGCCTCGTTAAAAAACCTTCTCGGGCCATCAGGAAGGAAAAAATGTGCATCATTTAGATTACACATTGCAGCGATATAATTTTAAATAGTGAATAATCCAATGGTGCTTAAGTGTGTTCCCTTTGGCGTTAGCGAGGTGTTATGCTCCCTTGTGCCCCTTGGAGATGATTGCGTACGGCCTTTCACATTTTGGTTTGAGCTTTCCTAGTGATTTATCCCTTGAGCCTTGGAAAAGTTTCTTCATTACCTTATCGCCAACTTGCAAGATACAAGGCTTTAGTCAAGCGTTAAAATGCTCACGCAAAAGGATCTTATATTATTCTGCTAGGACTTGTGCCTGATCGCGTCGTTTTTCGATAAGGTCTACACTTATTCCATCGTCACTAGTATTGCCATCCTCATCTTAATTGTTGATCCTATGACTCAAAATGACAATCTCTGCTAGGACCACAGCCTCACTGTCATAGACTAGGGAAAGAGAGAGTTTTCCTGGTTGTAGTTTGTGGGGTAGTTTGATATGTCCAAATAACTTCGGTCAACTTGTCTGGCCATTTGCCTTTGCCCCCTTCAAGCTTCTTTTTGATGCCATCCAATATAGTAAAGTTTTTTACCTCAACTTGTCCATTTAGTTGTGGATAGTACGACGTGGAAAAGTATTGACTAATGCCGAAATATTTGCAGAATATGGTGACCACCATATTATGAAAGTAGGGATCATCGTTTGTCATCAGGACACAAGGTATTCCAAATCGATCAAAAATCTGTTAAAGAATGAATTCATATATTTCTAAGGCTCAGGTACAGGAGAAACCCTTGGCCTCAACCCACTTAGTAAAATAATCTACCGCCACCACTAAAAGTTTTGTTTACTGGTCACCATAGGAAGCGGTCTTACTACGGCCATGCCCCATTTTTCGAAACAGCAAGGGATAACAACCACCAGCATCGGCTCACTCGGGAGGTGACCAGTGTTGGCCAACTGTTGGCATTGATTTCATTGTTGAACAAACTTTTCAGTATTGGCAGCCAAGGTTGGCTAGTAATAACCTGCTAATAAACAACGCCGAATAAGGCTGCGATACTCGCAATGTGCCCTAACGTCGCCAGAATGTATTTCATTCCAAATTGAGGTAGCCTCGGCAGAATATACGACTTGGGAACTTTATTGTATGCTACTACTTCCAATTTGGATTCAAAATCCTTAAGTGTTTCCTGATATCCACAAATACCCTCCTTATTAGCATCGTATGAACTGTTCGCTTGATTGATGAATAGTTTTGAATCTGACCAGATTCGTAAAATTTTGGCACCGCATATAAGTGCTAACTTCATTCTACAAATCACGGCCTCGTATTCTGCCATGTTGTTGGTCACCAGGAAATTAAAAAAGATCGTTTGGCAGATTTCCTCACCAGTAGGAGGTTTAAGAATGATACCCGCCCCTCTACCAGATGCTCAAGAGAACCCATATGCTTCAACGACCCATTCTAAATGTTCGGGCTCGGGCAAGGATTCATTTGACAGAGGTCTTTCACGGCATGTGTAAAATTCTTTGAGGAAATCGGCTACAGCTCGACCCTTAATTGCAGTGCAAGGTTTGAACTTGAGGTTGTATTCTTCTAATCCGGTACTCCATTTGGTGAGTCTTCCTAAGGCATCAGGCTTCTGTAGCACAAATTTAAAGTGGGAAACAGGTTCATACGATAATTGTGTGTCCTTGAAAATAAGGTCACATCTTTCAATTGCTACCACTAGAACGAGCGCAGGTTTCTCCAGATTGAGGTACCGAGTCTCAACATCTACTAAAGTTTTACTGGTGTAGTAAATTGTTCGTTGCACGCCATCTAGTTCCCTAATTAAGAATGCATTGACCGAGAAATATTAAAGGATAAATATAAGAACAAAGTATCACATGTTACTGGTGCTGAAAGTATTTCAGGCAAGGTGAAATAATTCTTAAGTGCCTCGAAGGCGGTGTTACACTCTTCTGACCATGCAAATATTTTAGATCCTCGGATAATCTCCAAAAGGGGTGATTTTTATCGGAAACTCGAGAAATTAAGTGCGACAATGCTTATAACCGACCTGTAAGGCACTCAACCTCTTTCACGTTCGTAGGTGGGGCCATTTGGATAACTTAGTACAATTGTACCAAGTCCACCTTGATTTCTCTTTCTCTCACCACATAATCGAGGAATTTGCAACTTTGTACGCCAAAAATACCCTTCATTGGGTTAAGCTTTAAGTTATATATGTAAAACATCAAACACAGTTTGAAGTACCTCAAGGTGCTTGTCTGATGTGTGTTTTAACAATCATGTCATCTATGTAGGCGTCGATGTGTTTACCCAGGTGGTATTTGAAGATGTGATTAGCCAAACATTAATATGTGGATCTTGCGTTTATCAAGTTGAATGACATCACGGTGTAGCAGTAGAAACCCCACTCGGTTTGAAATGTCATGTGTTCTGTATTAGATAGGCTAAGGTGTATTTGGTTATATCCGGAGTATGCGTTCATAAAAGAAAGATATTCAGAACCTGAAGTTATATCCACCAATTAATCAATACGAGGCAGAGGAAATGTGTCTTTCGGCCAAGCTTGATTCAGATTGGTGAAATTGACACAAATTCTTCATTGACACACATTATTCACTGGGCTCGTCAGATATACCCAAGTCATGATAGTTTATCTACCTCGACACTTATAGCATCTTACATCTCGAGAGAAAATGAATGTCTCTTCTCCCGCATCTGTTTGGCATATGGATCTATTGCTAACCCATGGCGAGCATCCCATTGAAAAATATCCAAGTTTTTCCCTAACAAATCAAGTAATAATTGTTTAAAAAATTGAATCCAAATTCTTCCCTAATCGTAGAGTACAACCTTATGGTACTGTTTCTTCAATCGAATCGTGTTGGTTTGACTCGAGTTGTTCTATCACTCGAGGATCATCAACAGGATCTCGTAGAGGTGGTTCTCGATCGTTATTTTCATGCACCCCATACCCCCGCCTGCTAAATACTATCAGACGGGGTTTGTTAGGTTCATTGTGACTGCATAACATGTTCTAGCCGTCCTCTAACTTCCACAAATGATCTCGAGCGTATTTTCTACCAGATACTTAATGTATTGCCTAAACGTGTAGGGAGTGACCTTCATATCGTGAAGCCAAGAGCGACCAATAATGGCATGATCAGGGTTTGGGGCATCGAAAATCATAGACAGTGTTTTAGCTCTTTTTTGTGGTCCCGTACCCAACTTTAATCATCAACTCGACTTTACCCATGCATTGGGAGGCCTTGTCTTTGTATCCTGCAAAGGTCTTTTGCGTTGGTTTGTAGCGTGGTACCTTGTGCATGCGATCATAGTTGTCCTTAAAGATAATTTTGGATGAGGTCCTTCCATCTACTAAGACAAGATTACTATAACTCCTCCAATATCTAGTTTTATTGTTAGTGCATCATCATGTGGCGTGCTGATCCCCCTCAAACCATCGTCATTAAATGTGAGGTTGGAAGAAAGATCCCAATAGTTATGATAGGATTAACCTTGACTGTTTGAATCTCATGACCAGCCCTTGCCGGCTTGTTGGATTTTGTGTAGCAAGATATCTTAGAGTTTCCTCTAGCGATTGTGAATAAGGACGACTAAGGCTCCTGATTAAGTAGTACTCAATTTATAGCTACCTCGGAATGCACTTCAGGCAAAGGAAATGCGTCGCTCAGGTCGTTGGTGTCTGCGCCGTCCTTCTGCTCAGTTATTTGTGAACGCCCTTCCATTATGGCGATCAACCTTTGTTGTTCACCTGTTTTTTCCCATTTGTCCTCATTGAGTTCTTCCTTATTTATTTGTCAAAATTCCTCTCACTACTCGTGTTGGAAATGGAGATCTTTTCGCTTGATGAGTTGAACAAGCTCGTCGTTGTCGATCAACCTCTGAATCTCCTCCTTGAGCTGCCAGCACTCATCTGTGGGGTGGCGATGGTCATTGTGATAGGAGCAAAAGTATCTGCTCGATCTCTTTTAGCCTGGAGTACCCATCACTCGTGGAGGTTGATATCTTGTTCTCCATTTCGACCGATTTTAGATTACGAAAATAGACTCGGTCAACGGTGTAAGTCGTCTGGATGGATTGCTATAATTATATTGCATAATTGTTCCAAGTGACTTTTCGAATCTCTCGTACAATCATAGGCTTGTATACGAAATGAATCGAACTTTCTGGGAAGCTATGGTTAAAGAATATTTCAAAAAATATAGATTATTTTTGTATATACGTTGAAAGCTTCGGCCGCACTTGATTGTACTGGATGACCGCACCCTCAATCGCTTTCTTAGAAGCGCGGGGCTCCTCCGCATGCAAAGGTTGGTGATCCTTAGAGTGTTTATTTCCTCCTTTGCCGCCTTCTCCTTCTCTTCTCTCCTTACGCTTAGAAGAGTGACCCCCTTGATCATCGAGCCCTGATAGTAGGTTGGCAAGGTTGGTACATCAGACTTTATTCTTCATTGCGTCATTCAGTCCGATAATAGGTAGCATGCATAACTTGCTCTCTAGCGTCATGCTCATAGGTCACTATATGTTATTTTTGTTGTAGGTGTTGAAGTTGCTGCTCGGGTTTTATCCACTGGATTCCTTCTTACCGTTTCCTGCAAGACAAGATTCACAATATTTTTTGGTGCTTGTGATGATAACTCTACTTCTATCACAGTCGTCAGTGGCCCCGATTGTGGTATGATTTTAACAGGTGATGCTATTGGTATCCCATTATCATTGATTGTTTGATTGGCGCGGGGGGGGGGGGGGTTGATCTTGTCCCCTTGGTAGGTTCGTCGCTAGTCTGTCTTGATCCGTCACCTCTCATGGTTCAAAAATATATCTTTCAACCCCCGATCTTGTTATTTCCATGGTTAGACACATCTAATTTTAAGTGTTAATACGTTCTCGGAATGTCCCCCGATTTATTACAGGAAAATATAACAAGGATTATGACAAATAAACTTTTTATTTCTTTCGAGGGAAAAAAGATACAATTATTTAGACCTTGGAGTTTATTTATACTTCCTCTTGGTCCCATTTAATAGCCAATTAATACATATTCCCACTGATTCGTGTCGTGGAGTGGTATTTATCATAAAAACCCTAATTTTAAGGATATTACTTTAGTCTCTTTTAATAATTTTGTTGACCAGCTCATTCTTTATGGTTTTGACTAGCTTCCTTAAATATTTATCCCTTACAGCATGCCTCGTTCAGTCTTATATATTATGCTCGTCCCTTGCTTACTTTTTTGGTAGACATTTGATTGTTTCTCTAATATCGAATCCTACTGGTCCTGCTCAGCGAGTCGTATACTTAGTCGAGTTCGTTGTTATAGTACGATCCATTCTCACTCTGCATTGATCGGTAGCCTTACTGGCTCTTCTTGGCTTCTCAGCTCGCCCTCGATGATATGGCTCTGCTCAGCATCGTTCCTCTGTGAGGACTCTGTCTATCCGCCAAGTCTCGTATGATTTACTCATCCTTGTTCTAAGGATGATATGGCTGGTTCTTCTTGGCTTCTCATCTCCCTCTATGATATAGCTTTGCTCTGAATGGGGCCTCGGTTTTGTTTCTTCGTCGTTTCCCAGTGCACGTCCTTGTTTAGGTGTCTGCTCGTATTATCACTTGCCCAATTTGCTATTATTTATGTATTCTTTCTTTTTCCCTCTGATCGAATGTAGTAGGTGATAGAAATTCCCTGATCAAAACCGAACACCGAAACCACACTCCATGATAATTGTTGACCGACTACCAAAACTGGGAAATGAACAAATCGACAGATTGGGAATAAAGAACAATTCCAGTAATGCTATCAATACCTATCGGCCAAAACATCCGGTTAGGGGACTTTTCACAGAGATAATTAAAAACTTGGGTGTTATCTGCAATCGTACATAAGATATGATTGCATATGAAGTCCATACAAGATGTTGGCCCCAAAGGAGCACATAAACATAAGTATTGTAAGTTTCATAACGGTTTTTGATATTGTACCACGGATTCCAATGTGCTCCATGACCATGTTCAAAACATGATCGATGAAGGAAAACTATCTGATTATTCTAGTAAGGGAAACATACATCAGCAACGACACTTTTTGGTCTAACGAGAGTTGGTGCCATGGTATGAGAGGAAGAATGCAGCCACACTCGTCGAGCCGGAAGATTTGTAAAAACGTAATATTTAACATACGAGATGAATAATATTTTATTTGGGTCTCAACAAACATACCATTTGATTCATTTCTAAGGACGATACCTTTTTCAGTGTAAAACGAAACTCAACAAAACGATGTATAGACCATCTAGAGGTTCAACACCATAGACATATCTAACCATACCTAAATCACAATCCGTACTGAGTCTTGTTTTTCTCCAACGATAATTTACGAGGACTAACACCACCATCATAGTAGACCTGGCGAGAATGAAAAGTCAAACAAATCATGATCGATACCGGAAGCTCCGCCAACATCATCAAATAAAATACATTGATAAGATACGGGATATCTCCGTCCGCATACCTTCTCAAAACAATAAAAGATTTCACCCGTGTGTATCCCAAAATTTTAGGAAAATTAACATTAGATATTACTATTGGAATGGCCAAAATTTAGAAGATATTGAAATATTTATTTATGATAGTGGAAGCCTGATCCTCCTAAAATGTCATTTTCAGCAGATCCTGGCTCGATCAAATTTATATTATCGTCTTCAAAGTCCATCAATTATCTTGATATCCGATGAATCATAAAGTAAGATTGATGATAAGAAAATAAAATACGTTCCTAGAATGCTACACAACTTCCCTCGTCTTTAAGAAATATCCAATGATAGGGAAGACGATCTTTATGTCCGACATGAATGATCTGATAGAAGCTCTTAATCTTATTTAACCAAAAAAGGAAGTCGAATCCATCGAGTTGGAAGGAATAAAACAAATTATATACCAACCGTATCTTATCAACCATATCAAAGTAAAAACTACTCGACTGTCTATAATACAATTTAGATTTGTTCATCTAGAACACCCAAGACGTCACTAGGGACCCGTCCAAATTTATATGCCTCAAGTTGTCATCAACAATAACTTTCGACAGATTAAGCGAAAGCGATGGTCATAGTCACAACACAAAATGGAAGTTATCATCGAAGAGACTGACACACTAACTATTATCGGGCATTCGAGACTCATTATCCAATCTAGAAGACATCCAATCCATTATTGGTAAAAAAGAAGAATGACAAATGGAAAATGTGGGTCGAAATCACCAGTTTTACTTTTTGGAAGTATTATATGGGTTGAGGAGGATATTGTGTTGATAAATATATTAGGGAGCGTAATAGAATTCTCTTATTGGATGATCACACTTGATATTGATGTTGCACAAGTTGAAGAGGCCAATGTGTATACCAATAAAGGGTTACACACACCCTCTACAAGCACAAGTCGACCAAACCTTTGCTCAAATGCCTCAACCCAAATGATGTTTGTTTCATAGTGGAATAAGTCCATGAAGGGTAAGAAAATGCCCATTGTGATTACAAAGATCATTAATCGAGGATCCCCTCGATCATCGAACCCTGATAGTAGGTTGGCATGGCTGGTACCTCAGATTTTATTTTTGAGTGCATTCATTGCGTCATTCAGTCCGACAATAGTAGCATGCATAACTTGCTCTCTAGCATCGTGCTCACAGGCCACTATATGTTCCTTTTGCTGTAGGTGTTGAAGTTGTTGCTCGAGTTACTGGACCACTGTCTTATCCACTAGATCCCTGCTTACCGTTTCCTGCAAGACAAGATTCACAATATTTCTTGGTGCATGTGGTGCTAACTCGGGTTCCATCACAGTCGTCAGCGGCCCCGATTGGGGTATAATTTGAACAGGTGGTGCTATTGGTATCCCATTATCATTGACTGGCGCGGGGGGTCGTTGATCCTAGCCCCCTGGTAGGTTCGTCGCTACTCTATGTCGACTTGTCACCTCTCATTGTTCAAAAATATATCTTTCAACCCCTGATCTTGTTACTACCATGGTTAGATAGCTCTAGTTTTTAGTGTTAATTCGTTCTCGGAATGCCCCCGGAATTGTTATAGGAAAATATAACAAGGATTATGACAAATAAACTTTTGATTTCTTTTGAGGGAAAAAGATACAATTATTTAGACCTTGGAGTTTATTTATACTTCTCATTGGTCATATTTAGTAGCCAATTAATACATATTCCCACTCATTCATGATGTGGAGTTGTATTTATCATAAAAACCCTAATTTTAAGGACATTACTTTAGTTTCTTTCAATGATTTTGTTGATCATCTCATTCTTTGTGGTTTTTACTAGCTTCCTTAAATATTTATCCGTTCCACCAGGCCTCGTTTTGTCTTATATATTCTGTTCGTCCCTTGCTTACTTTTTTGGTAGACGTTTGACTGTTTATCTAATACCGAATAGTGCTTGGCCTGCTCAACGATCCGTCTACTTAGTCGAGCTCCTTGTTGTAGTACGATCCATTCTCACTCTCCATTGATCGGTAGCCTTACTGGCTCTTCTTGGCTTCTTAGCTCGCCCTCGATGATATGGCTCTCCTCAGTATCATTCTTCTGTGAGGACTCTGTCTATTCTCCAAGTCTCGTATGCTCTATTCGTCCTTGTTATATGGATGATATGGCTAGCTCTTCTTGGCTTCTCAGCTCTCTCTATGATATAGCTTTGCTCTGTATGGGGCCTCAGTTATGTTTCTTCGTCGTTTCCCATTGCACCTCCTTTTTTTTTGTCTGCTCGTATTATCACATGCTCGGTTTGCAATTATTTATGTATTCTTTGTTTTCTCTTCTGCTCGGACGTAGTAGGTGATGGGAATTCCCTCATCAAAACCGAACACCCAAACCACACTCCATGATAATTGTAGACTGACCACCAAAACTGCGAAACAAACAAATCGACAGATTGAGAATAAAGAACAGTTCCAGCAATGATATCAATACGCGTCGGCCAAAACATCCGATTAAGGGACCTTTCACAAAGATAATTAAAAACTTGGGCGTTATCTACAATCGTACATAAGATATGATTGCATACGAAGTCCATACAAGATGTTGGCCCCAAAGGAGCACATAGACAAACATAAGTATTGTAAGTTTCATAACGGTTTTGGATATTATACCACATATTCCAATATGCTCCATTCCCAAGTCCAACACATAATCGATGAAGAAAAACTATCTAATTTTGCTAAGAAGGAAAACATACATCTTCAACGACACTTTTTGGTCTAACGAGAGTTGGTACGACATAAAAGGAAGGATGCAGCCACACCCGTCGAGCCGCGAGATTTGTAAAACATAATATTTAAGATACAAGATGAATAATATCTTAATATGGGTCTCAACACATAGACCATTTGATTCATTTCTAAGGATAATACCTTTTTCAGTGTAAAATGAAACTCAACAAAGCGATGTATAGACGATCTAGAGGTTCAATACCATAGACATATCTAACCATAGCCATATCGCAATCTGTACCGAGTCTTCTTTTTCTCCAACGATAATTTACGAGGACTAACACCACCATCATAGTAGACTTGGCGAAAATAAAGTCAAACAAATCATGATCGATATCGGAAGTTCCGCCAACATCATCAAATAAAATACGTTGATAAAATACGGGGTACATCCGTCTGTATACCTGCCCAAAGAAGTATAACAGATTTCACCGGTGCGTATCCTAATATTTTGGGAGGATTAACACTAGATATTACTCTTGGAAGATGATGAAATATTTATTTATGATAGTGGAAGCCTCGTCCTCATAAAATATCATTTTCGACAGATCGTGGCTCGATCAAATTTATATTATCGTCTTCAAATTCCATCAGTTATCTTGATATCTGATGAATGACAAAGTAAGAGTGATCACATGAAACTAAAAGATGTTCCCAGAATGCTACACAACTTTTCTCGTATTGATCTACTGTGTCTTATCAACCATATCACAGTTAAAACTACTCGACTGTCTATAATACAATTTATATATGTTCATATTTAACACCCAAAACTTCACCAGGGACCTGTACGAATTTATATGTCTCAAGTTGTCATCAACAATAACTTTCGACAGATCAAGCGAAAGAGATGGTCATAGTCATAATATGAAATGGAAGTTATCATCAAAGAGATGGACACACTAATTATTATCGGTTATTCGAGACTCATTATCCAGTCTAGAAGTCATCCAATCCATTATTGGTAAAAAAAGAAATGTCAAATGGAAAACGTGGGTCGAAATCACCAATTTTACTTTTTGGAAGTATCATATGGTTGAGGAGGATATTGTGGTTAGAAATATATTAGGGAGTGTAATAGAATTCTTGTCTTGAATGATCACACTTAATGTTGCACAAGTCGAAGAGGCCAATGTGTATACCAATAAAGGCTTACATACACCCTCTACAAACACGAGTCGACCAAACCTTTTCTCAAATGCCTCAACCCAAATGATGTTTCTTTCATAGTGGAATAAGTCCATGAAGGGTAAGGAAATTCCCATTGTGATTACAAAGATCATTAATAGAGGATCCCCCTAGAAGGATACTACTAGCCAAATATTATAGAGGATACCAAGAATTAAGTCAAGCAATATATACATGTCAGCATTTCTCCATTTCTAAAGCTATTATTTTTTACATATGGGGCTATAACATCATGCGTAAACTACCACATACCTAGGAGGAAGAAAACATATACTTATAATGATTTACGTTTTCAAATGGTTGCCCAACCTATGGAAAACAACATATCCAAATAACTCATATCCTTCATACAGTCCAACATATGCTAAGATATGGCATTTCGTAAGCATAACAACATATAATAGGGTTCAATACCAGAACACCAATCTCATATGGTTCTGCGATGTAAGTGGTATAAAGTAAATATTATTCTCTCCCTTTCGTTTCCAGGTGAATGGTCAGGTTGAAATGACAAACATAAATATTTGTGTGTAACAAAAAGATACTAGATGGTGCAGGAGGAATAACATGCCTTTCTACAAGGATCCGACGTGGTACTTAGTCATGTCTCGACATCAAATTAGTAGTTCCAACCCAAAATACTATGCCTTCCTACTAAATCTCAACATACGATGATGGTCATAATTCAACAGCAAGAAGTCCACCTTCGCTCAGAATACTACAAGACTCAGATGCATAAGTGATATAACTCTAACATTAGGTTCTTAAGCTTCAAAGTATGAGATCATACCAAAGAAAAATATTTTAGAAAATTAGCTCAAGCTGGGAAGGTCGTTTACTATTGAAGCTAAAGTAAAGTCAGGAGCATAAATACTTGGACAAAAAGAACAAAAAAGTTCAAAATCCTTGAATAAATAATTTTTTACCACCCTCAATAGGTTTCATCTTCATTTTCACATACGTAGATATAGTAATTTATTATACATAGGGTGTACTCTTTCCTACCTAATGGCGTATGAAGGTTTTAAGAATGCACTTATGATTAATAAACATAAACATTTATTTTACATCCCTCTTATTTACTTTTTTGCATTACTTTTATATATTTTAAAGGAAATCAACCATATTTACAAGTAAAGGGTAAGACTAGACGTCTAAGGATAGTCTACCACACTTACTAAAGCTTCGATCTTGCTTCAAAGTATAACAAAAACATGAGTTTAAACAATCCTTGAGCACCTTAAAAACCTTTGACCTTCCAGACATTCAATATCAAACATGACTAAGAATAAGACTAGATAAGCCTTCAACACCTTGAAGAATTGGGCATTCCACATAAACAATATCAAAACTGACCAATAATAGGAATAAACAATCTTTCACCTTTTTAAAGAGATTCACGCTTCAATACAAAATACGCAATAACATAAAACTAAGATTACACATTAACCTTCAACATTATGGGAGCTTTGGTGACCCATCATTAAAGGAATAATAAATAACCATATACACCTTTCAAAAGAAATGAAGTTTGATTCTTTCTATACATAATTCAAACAAGGATCCCACGTAGTACTTAGTAATGTCTCGGCTAAAATTGATCATTCTATTTGGCAGCAACAGAAACCACGTGGTACTGTGCTTTATTTGAAATTAACAAACCGAACGATAAATTAATTTTGAAGCACAATTCAATAACATCTGCAATCGGAGAATATTATTGCACAATATCCCAATCATGGAGACTTGGTTTGTAAAAATCACCCCCCCAGAGCATGGAAAATTTTGTGTACAAGAATACATATACACAACCAAGTTATATTATAAACTACTAGGGGTTCAAGTCACGCTACCGAACACAACCTCCACCTTTGGTTTTTATAGCCAACACAACTCATTTCTCATGAGGCAACACACTTTGCCCAAAACTTGGCTCGAAACTTTTGTTGACACTAGTACCGTAAACCTTATCCTCTCCAAGAATCTGAAGTAGCTCTCGTCTTTCTGCCTTCCTAATCTGCTTGTTAACTGAGCAAATATTTTTTTTTGAAAGATATAAAAGGCTCATCCTTAGGAGAATTGATCCACTCACATATCTCCATTCTCTTAGTATTCTGAACATAGTTTCAAGAAGCATCCAACTGGTAATTTGAAAACTCTTCATGAAACGATCATACGAGATCCCTCTTCATATTTTGCATACCATCCTCGGCCATTTTTAATATGGTCTTCTCAAAACCAGCCACTTGTTTGACCCATTCGAATTGTTCAATTGCCAAGGTATCTTCTGTATTTTTTTATCTTGGGACAAAGCTTCATCAAGAAACGGCTTCACCTCCTCCTTTCTCCATATGTGCAACTTTAAAAACCAGTTATGCCTTGGCCCCGATAAGCTTTTTGGTCAATCTAGAGATCCACTCGGCTTGATGTATAATGACATTTTTCATAAATCTACCAAATACAGCAAAAAAGAAGTAAACGTTAGTGGTACACTTGAGTACACTATGAAGTTTTGAAAAAAAAAGACACCCTCATGTCATGTGTAATTGTTTGTTTTAACAGCCTAATGGTTTCAGACTTTGATTAAAGTTCATTTTTCAGAACAATTTCAGCACAATATCGATGCTCCATTCCATCGTTTAGCTTCTCATTGGAATTCCTCTCTGCCTGAAGGGAAACCTTCAACTCTAAACTATCTTCATACAAATCACTGATACCTCTAAGATTGACCAAATATCAACCTTAAAGTTGCATGTCTTTGGCATGTACAACGTAGCATGATGAAGGTCGTTAATAGTTTCTATAACATATATACAAATACATCAAACATTGCATGGAAGCAACCAGAAAAAATATCAAGGAAGAATCTACCTCCACACGAAGATCGAAATATCTCAAGGACAAATCTAGAAGTGAAAAATGGTCGGGCAACCTCTTCTTAATGGATGTAACAACATACATACCCACCACTTCAGGAATCTGCATCAAATATAGCACACAGCATTCAGATGTTCCACCCAGAGCTCTATCTTGCACTACTTTCAATGGCTCATCATCATTACCTCTAACATATAAAATTTACGATATAAATTGACAAGTGGTAGGGCTTAACACAGAAACCTCATGGACTCCGACCTTCTGGGAAACAACAACTTTCATTTCCTCAAAGGAACCCAAGGCTGCCCCAACTTTAACAGACTTCTCAGAATCATCACCTAATGGCCTAACTAGAGGAGGAAACTAAATCACATACATCTCTTTTAATAATACAACAAAAAACTTTAAGGCTTCGACACCTCAACCTACAGATGTTCATTGTCTATAACTTTCAGCTTTGTGGGGGTCACATGGACCATATCTTGACTGACTGACTTCTTGCCTTCCACTTCATTATCTTCACTAGTCTTGGTCTTATTTACAAGAGATGAACCTTTTCCAACAAATTTGTTACACTTATTGGCGATTATCTTCCCTGAAACACTTAATCAGGACCGAGCTTCAGCCTTTTCTTAAATAATTGAAGACCAATTTCGGTCTCACCAGTGGGCTAACCTATTTTCTTAGTAAAAAAAACATTACGCCACCAACTAGGAACCCTCTTCAGCAACCAATATATCTTTTAAAGAGAAGTATAGTCACATCAACACATATAGCCAGCTTTGCTGACATAAGAACCATATCCTTCATGATGGTGGCAAACCTAGAACCATCACTTATAACCTGGTTGGATAGATCATCAACCACATATATTCGGTCATATGCCTCAATAACAGAACTTTCAGCAGCTTTCAGCTCAGAAAGAGGGACGGATTCTTTGGTATCAGCAACGGTATCAATTCGGCGAGATATATTTTCTTTAAATTTTATACCATTTTATGTGCCCTCCGGTATCAGAACTTCCGAAACCGAACCTTACTCAAATGGATTTTGACAAGTTCTAAAGTTGGCAACAACCTAAATGTTTTCTATAGTCTTGCGATCAGACTACTCATTCTCTTTATTGGCTTTCACGGACTTTCAACCAACATACCCAGCATCAACACGAGTGACAAACTTAAGCCAAGGATTTATCTTGCCTTGGATTACCACCCTTCTAAGGGAAATATGCTAATTTCTTGTCAACTCAGATAAAAAAAGGAAAGCACAAAAACAAAAGTGAAATCAAAGACACAACTGTTAATGGAGTTCAGCAAATTATACCTGCGTCTCCGGACCTGCTGCAGATCGATTTTATTAGGAAGAACACAGTGACTGCCGTTTCTAGTGAATACACAAAAACCCTAACCCTAGGTTTTGTAGAGACTGTAACACTTAAAAAGGAAAAAATATTACAGTCCCCTTAATGTGTAATTTATAACCCCCTAAAATTACACTGTCTTTTCAATTCACTCCGGTTCTCTTTAATGTGCTTAGCACTTGCCTCATCTCCACTGTCTTCCACTGTCTTTTAATCACGCATCTCTTCTATCCAATAATAATGCTGGATTATTATGTCAAAATAACACATTCTACTTGAAAGTTATGATGCATTTTACTCAAGTGATGGCAAGCACTGGCTTCATTGGAAATGCAGATAAGTTCAGAAAAACTTAACAATCTCCCACTTGAAGACTGGTTTCAACCTGTCTTCACACCTTGATCTATGCAGCAGATCTTTCTGGTCTTATTACTCTTGTAGACCAACTGAAGCAGAACACAACTTCAGTTTTTCAATGGCTACTGTCTTTGTCAACATATCAGCTGGATTCTTGCTTCCTTGGATCTTTTCCAGTATTAGCACCTCATCTTCCAATAAAGATCTAATGAAATGATAACGAAGACTGATGTGCTTTGTTCTTGAATGAAATGTTGAATTCTTCGCCAATTGAATTGCACTTTGACTATCACTATGCAGAACGTTGTTCTTCTGTTTGAATCCCAACTCGGTTAACAAACCTTGAAGCCATATCATCTCTTTACTGGCTTCGGTCACTGCTACATACTCAGCCTCTGTAGTTGATAAGGTGACAATTTTTTGTAACTTTGACATCCAACTAACAACTGTAGTTCCAACAGTAAATATATAACCGATAGTGCTTTTCCGGTGATCAACTTCACCTCCAAAATCTGCATCTACGTAGCCTTGTACCTTTAACTCACCCTTACCAAAGTACAAACACTTTTCTATGGTACCTAGTAGGTACCTCAAAATCCATTTGACCGCTTTCCAATGAATTTTCCCTGGGTTTGACATAAACCTGCTCACAACTCCCACTGCATAATTAATGTCTGTTCTCGTACAGACCATTGCATACATCAAACTTCCAATAGCTGAGGCGTAAGGAACCTTAGCCATGAATTCTTTTGCTTCATCCGTCTTAGGGGATTGATCCTTGGATAAACGAAAGTGACCTGCCAATGGTGTACTAACTGGCTTTGCATCACACATGTTAAATCTCTTTAAAACGCGATCGATGTACTCTGATTGAGATAAATGCAAAACTTTTCTATGCTTATCTCTTATGATTTGCATTCCAAGAATATTCTTCGCCGGACCCAAGTCCTTCATGTCAAATTCTTTTGACAATTGTAGCTTCAATCTTCTAATATCATCCATATCTGAACCTGCTACTAACATATCATCAACATAGAGTAGCAAAATGATATAACTAGACTTACATTTTTTAAAATAGCAACAGTGGTCCGCATTACACTTCCGAAAACTCTCTTTGTGCATACAACCGTCAAATTTCTTGTACCACTGTCTTGGAGCTTGTTTTAAACCATACAAACTTTTCTTAAGTCTGCATACCATGTTTTCTTTCCCTTCTTTTAAGAAACCTTCTGGTTGATACATGTATATCTCCTCATCCAAATCCCTGTGAAGAAATGCAGTCTTCACATCTAACTGTTCAAGATAAAGGTCTTCAATGACAACAATACTCAACACTGATCTAATAGTATTGAGCTTCACAACTGGAGCAAAAATATCGGTGTAATCAATTCCTTCCTTTTGCTGGAACCCTTTGACAACTAGTCGTGCTTTGTATCTCTTAGAACCATCATGCTCATCTTTCACCCGATACACCCATTTGTTATGAAGTGCCTTCTTACCCATTGGTAACTCAGTTAGGTCTCATGTATCATTTGAGATTAAAGACTTCATCTCATTTTTCATAGCAAACTCCCACTTACTAGCATCACTGGTCTGGCAAGCTTCATCATAGCATTCAGGTTCTCCTCCATCGGTAAGCAACAGATAGTTCAAGTATCTCCTGTTGGGTACATGGGGTCGAGAAGATCTTCGTAAAACAGGAACTACCTCGGTCGGCTGTAGGGTATCGGATTGCCGTCGATCGGTCTGTCCAACAGACTCTCCTTCTTGAGGGGTTAATCTGATCGACTCTATTTCTTGACTATCTGGGACTCCCTCGATATCTGCAAATACTGATTCATACGGCTTTGAGTCATTTGCTTCAGTTTTATGTCTGTCCTTGTACATCACTGTTTCATTGAAGATCACATCTCTGCTTCGTATCATCTTCTTGTTCTCCTCATCCCAAACACGATAACCGAACTCATCTTTGCCATAGCCGATCAGAAAACATTTTTTCGATTTCGGATCAAGCTTGTTCCTGCCTTGGTCACTTATATGAACATATATCGTACAACCAAAAACTCTTAGATGTGATAATTTTATATCCTTACCACTCCATACCTCCTCGGGTATTCGAAGTTCTAAGAGAACCGACGGGCCTCGGTTAACCAGGTAAGACGATGTGTAGATTGCTTCTGCCCAGAACTGCTTCGGTAAACCAGACTGTATTCGAATGCTTCTGGCTCTTTCTGTCAACGTTCTATTCATACGTTCGGAAATACCATTGTGTTGAGGCGTACCTGGAACAGTTCTCTCCATCCTGATACCATGCTCATAGCAAAAGTTCTTGAATTTGGTGTCTTCATATTCACCACCATTATCAGTTCTCAGCTTTTTAATCTTCAGACCTGTCTCTTTCTCAACCATAGATTTCCATCTCCTAAAAACATCAAACACTTCAGATTTATGCTTCAGAAAATAAACCCATACCTTTCGAGAATGATCATCGATAAAGGTCACAAAATAGTGTTTCCCTCCTATAGATGAAACAGTTGTTGGCCCCCAAACGTCAGAGTGAACAAGCTCCAACCTTTCTTTCTTTGGGGTTCTACCACTCGTCTGAAAACTGACCCTTTTCTGTTTTCCAAGTATGCAATCTTCACACATGTTATATCGACTGACTTTAGACCTGGAAGCTTCCCATTCGAGTACATAATTTTCATACCCTTCACACTCATATGGCCAAGCCTCTGGTGCCAAACATTTGGATTTTCGTTTCCTGCTGCTATTGCAATTGAACAGCTCGTCTCTGCTGTCTTGTAAAGAGTACCACTCTTCTTTCCGCGAGCAACCGTCATTGCTCCCTTTGAAATTTTCCAATTGTCACCATGGAAGATCGTAATACAGCCTTCACTAGCCAACTGCCCTACTGAGATTAAGTTCTTTCTCAAACTGGGGATATGTCTGACATCTTTCAGTTCCCATACAGACCCATTCAACTTAATCTTCACAGTACCTTTACCAATAATATCACAAGGTTGATCATCACCAAGATATACTTTTCCAAGGTTACCAGGGACATACCTCTCGAAGAATTCTTTATTCGAAGTCGCGTGAAACGATGCTCCAGAGTATAATACCCAAGACTCTTCTGTGCTTTCTAAAGAGCATATTAACGCATCGTCTCCTTCTGATGTGATATTTGCCTCCGTCTTCTTCTCTTGTTCCTTTGGTTCTCTCTTGCACTGAAATTTAAAGTTCCTGGTCTTCCCACAATTCCAACACTCGATGTTTCTCAACCCCTGGGAATTTTTAGGATTCCTAGACTTGGACCTCCAGTCTCTTGATTTGCCTCGGTAGTTCAATTTACCACGTCCATATACTCTGGTTGAATTTCTTCCTCTCGATTCTGTATGTAAGACTGAGGAGATTGATGACTCACCTGATTCTTTCCTTCGAATCTCTTCACTGAGAACTAGGTCACGAACATCATCGAATTTCAACTTATTGCTTCCTGATGAGCTACTCACAGCAGTGACAGTAGCATTCCAACTATCTGGTAGTGAAGACAACAGTATCAATGCTCGTATTTCTTCATCAAAATAAATTTCAACTGAACTCAACTGGCTTGTGATTGTATTAAGTTCATTGAGGTGTTGAGCTACCGAAGCGCCTTCCAGCATTCACAAATTGAAGAAACGCCTCATCAAGTGAACTTTGTTAGACGCTGATGGCTTCTCATACATACTGGAGAGAGCCTTCATAAGACCCGCCGTGGTTGTTTCCTTTATGATGTTAAAAGCAACGTTGCGGGATAGCGTCAATCGGATGACTCCAAGAGCTTGTCTATCAAGAAAGGTCCATTCTTCATCTTTCATACCTTATGGTTTCTTTTCTGAGAGGGGTTGATAAAGTTTTTTCTGGTACAGATAATCTTCAATCTGCATCTTCCAGAACCCAAAATCTACACCATCGAATTTTTCGAGTCTCACCTTTCCTTCGTCTGTAGCCATTGCTCCCACTCAAATCTGATTTCCTTTGGATCGCTACCAACTTGGCTCTGATACCAGTTCTAAGGGAAATATGCTAATTTCCTGTCAAATCAGATCAAAAGAAAAAAATAAAAAGAAAGCACAAAAATAAAAGTGAAATCAAAGACACAATTGTTAACGGAGTTCAGCAAATTATGCCTACGTCTCCGGACCTGCTGCAGATCGATTTTATTAGGAAGAACACAGTGACTGCCGTTTCTAGTGAATACACAAAAACCCTAACCCTAGGTTTTGTAGAGAATATAACACTTAAAAAGGAAAAAATATTACAGTCCTTAATGTGTAATTTATAACCCTCTAAAATTACACTGTCTTTTCAATTCACTTCGGTTCTCTTTAATGTGCTTAGCACTTGCCTCATCTCCACTGTCTTCCACTGTCTTTTCATCTAGCATCTCTTCTATCCAATAATAATGGTGGATTATTATGCCACAATAACACATCCTACTTGAAGGTTATGATGCATTTTACTCAAGTGATGGAAAGCACTGGCTTCATTGGAAATGCAGATAAGTTCAGAAAAACTTAACAACCCTTACCTCTACAACTGGTCTTATAAACTATAGTGTAGGAATCCCTAGTTTTAAACTATACAGCAGGCTCAGTCTTCATCACAACATGCCTAAAATTAACAATCTTACTTGGCGATGGCATGACTATAATATTCCTCCTCGAAGAACAATCTGAATCTTTAATCTCGGAAATAAAAATAATTTGGGAATATATCTTAGGAGAAATGTATCTCTCTTCATCTTCGAGTACAACAAAAGACATAAATAAACTGAAAGAAAGAGGATTAACATTCGGCCATAGGCCCCCGAGCAAAAGGTTATCCGTCGCCACGATGGCCTCTAGGAGTACATGTTAACCGTGTAATATTTATCTTTGATTTTATATTACTTTTCTATTAATTTAATTTTTAGTTTTAATTAATAATAAATAAAAATAACAATAGGAGTTACCTTTGAAAAAATTAGTTAAAACCAAGGATTTGACGATAAATAAATCATCAATAAATAAAGAATAGAAGAAGAAACGATTTTGAATTAAATACATTTAAAGAAAAAAATATTTGGTCTCCTAATGATAAATTTTAATATCTTATTATTTAATTTTTAAACATTAAAATAAATTTTTTACTTTTTTATTAGAAAGAAGAATTTATTTTTAGAAAATAAAGTTTCTAAAAAAAACCTATAAAATTTTATAAATAACTCTTACACATCAAACACGTCACTAAGTGAAGAAAGTAGTCGAAACAAACTTCTTTATTTTTTCTTTGTATTTATGTTTTTGTTATTAGGATTACGCTGAGTAGGAGCTAAGCTTTTTTTTAAGGTTATTAAATATCTATAGATACAATTTACAATGTAATTTATATTCTTTTCTTTTATTTATTTTTTCTACTATTCTTTAGTACTCAAAATACACATAATTATTTGAATTATCTACAAGATTAATTGATTGATATTAGATTGTTGAGATTGAAAGGTAACGTATACTTCTGAACTATACTAATACGAAAAGGTTGAATAAGTACTTTACTACGGTCATGACACAATAAAGTTTAGACTAGGCTCATAAAATTTATAGCCTAATTTTGGTAGGTAAAGAGCTAAAGATATAACTAGCCATGCAAAAAGGTTAGTTGTGTGAGATCAAGAGATGATTAAAATATTCTGAAAGAGAACTTGGATCTAAAGAATATTTGCAAAAAATTAGGTTTATTTTATTATATAGAAAATCATTATAAATTTTTGATAAACTTTTAGTAACCATAGAGTATTTTTTCCATCACTTGTACTTGAGAATACTGTTACAAATAGAGCGTAGTGGATTATGATATACTTTCTCTAAAAACAACTCTCTTGTAACAAGTAACTAACCAACAAAGCCGAATCACACATAGATAACATGTTCCATATCAGTCTGAATACGTAAAATGGCAACACGAAGGAGAACTTACTTTTGCAGCTCAAAGTACGTGAGTAAAATAACCTACTCTTTATATTACTAGTCTCCGAGTGACCATAAACATATTACAAATTCCATCTTTTAATCTTATTGAAATCGGGAACGTCACCAAAGATCTTTACCATATCGTGTATAGAGATATCAAAATATGAATTGGGCCGTCGACTTATAATAGAAGTCATCACCATGACTCTCCTAACGTTGAGTATTAAAATACCCGTTCTTGGTGATAAACGGAGCGTAGATTTACACTAGCGCGACTACAAATACAGTAATTAAACATTTTAAATCCAAAGAAACAAATCTATTTTAGGGATATTTTGGGTGTGAAATGTCTAATGACTGTATTTGCAATAAAAACAATTATAGCTTTGGGTTCCACATTTCTCCATATTCTTAATTGGCACTCGACAATGACCATAAGACGAAGAAACCTTAGTGGCAAGAATGCAACAAGTTCCAAACATCGGTGATTAGTCACGGTTTTTAGCCTACTTTATGTGACAACATAATAGCCACCAACAAGATAATCTATGCTTTCGGCACTAGTTATAAATGAAAATTTTGGGTATCCTTGAAGAAATTCAACAGATCCTTCCCTAATAGAGACTGATCCCCCATAAAAACATATAAGTGAAGAGCACCACCTCATGCTCATGTGCATTAAAATGAGTACCACCCTTCTGTGGCAACCCAACCTTCACATTTTCTAGAATCTCTCACTTTCTTTAACCTATCATGATGATCTTTGGTCCGGATGAACTTATAGCGGTCCTTACACATCTTCTGGGGTCTAAAACATTAAGATAGTTTAAAATATTTGTAATATTTTTGGTTAACTCACTCCAACATGGACTATGTCAGTGAGAGATCTTATTGGAATTGTTGCATCAATAGAAGGCGCACTCTCTCGGTCTATGGAAGAAATAATATCAAGACGAACAAAATAGTCCCTCCCAAAATCAACTTTTTCCACTTGATCTTTTCACATATTTCTCTGCACTGTTGGCTTCAAGTCCTTTTTCTCTCATTTAGCGTGCAATGACAACGTTTTTGTTTCCAAAATCCGCTTATGACCTGACCCGGTTTATGGGTTGACCCAGTTCGACAAGAGACAAGCGAGACGTGGAAAGTTTTAGAGAGAGAAAGTAGTGAGAGAATTTATATTATTAAAATTTGTCACCTCCAAGGAGAAAGGGCGCTTTCATTATACCAATGCATTTTTACCACTTAGTCTTTTGTTTTCTTTCTATTTATAACTTACATACATACAATTGTTTTACATATTCTTAATGGGCTTATCAGTTCAGCCCACTATTTTACGGCCTCATCAGTAGCCCCTTAGTTTTCACGAGCGCGGGAATAGAGACTGTTAGAGCTTGTTGTGGCTTGCAATTCAATGTTAATTCACGTTGAGCTTGGTAGGGATGTCCAAGCTTCGGGTGTGGTTCCAATCCTCGCGAAAATCACCTTACCTGATTTGAATATCGTTTGTGGCATTTCCATGCCTGAAGTTCATTTATTAAGCTGCTTTAAGTTTTTTTTTTGACTTTTTTATGAGAAAAAAAATTTATTTTTAGAAAATAAAGTTTTTTTCAAAAAAAACCTATAAAATTTTATAAATATAACTCTTACAAACACGAGACATCGAGAAAGTGAAGAAAGTACTCGAAACAAACTTCTTTACTTTTTCATTGTATTTATGTTTTTGTTATTAGGATTATGCTGAGTAGGAGCTAAGCTTTTTTTAGGGTTATTAGATATCTATAAATACAATTTACAATGTAATTTATATTCTTTTCTTTCATTTATTTTTTCTTTTATTCTTTAGTACTCAAAATACTCATAATTATTTGAATTATCTACAAGATTAATTGATTGATATTAGGTTGTTGAGATTAAAAGGTAACATATACTTGGAACTATACTAATACAAAAAGGTTGAATAAGTAGTTTACTACGGTCATGACCCAATAAAGTTTAGACTAGGCTCATAAAATTTATAGCCTAATTTTGGTAGGTAAAGAGCTAAAGATATAACTAGCCATACAAAAAGGTTAGTTGTGTGAGATCAAGAGATGATTAAAATATTCTGAAAGAGAACTTGGATCTAAAGAATATTTGCAAAAAAATTAGGTTTATTTTATTATATAGAAAATCATTATAAATTTTTGATACACTTTTAGTAACCATAGAGTATTTTTTCCATCACTTGTACTTGAGAATACTGTTACAAATAGAGCGTAGTGGGTTATGATATACTTTCTCTAAAAACAACTCTCTTGTAACAAGTAACTAACCAACAAAGCCGAATCACACATAGATAACATGTTCCATATCAGTCTGAATACGTAAAATGGCAACACGAAGGAGAACTTACTTTTGCAGCTCAAAGTACGTGAGTAAAATAACCTACTTTTTATATTACTAGTCTCCTAGTGACCATAAACATATTACAAATTCCATCTTTTAATCTTATTGATATCGGGAACGTCACCAAAGATCTTAACTATATCGTGTATAGAGATATCGAAATATGAATTGGGCCTTCGACATATAATAGAAGTCATCACCATGATTCTCCTAACGTTGAGTATTAAAATACCCGTTTGGTGATAAACGGAGCGTAGATTTACACTAGCGCGGCTACAAATACGGTAATTAAACATTTTAAATCCAAAGAAACAAATCTATTTTAGGGATATTTTGGGTGTGAAATGTCTAATGACTGTATTTGCAATAAAAACAATTATAGCTTTGGGTTTCACATTTCTCCATATTCTTAATTGGCACTCGACAGTGACCATAGGACGAAGAAACCTTAGTGGCAAGAATGCAACAAGTTCCAAACATCGGTGACTAGTCACGGTTTTTAGCCTACTTTATGTGACAACATAATAGCCACCAACAAGATACTCTATGCTTTCGGCACTAGTTATAAATGAAAATTTTGGGTATCCTTGAAGAAATTCAACAGATCCTTCCCCAATAGAGACTGATCCCTCATAAAAAGATATAAGTGAAGAGCACAACCTCATGCTCAAGTGCATTAAAATGAGTATCACCTTTCTGTGGGAACCCAACCTTCACATTTTCTAGAATCTCTCACTTTATTTAACCTATCATGATGATCTTTGGTCCGGATGAACTTATAGCGGTCCTTACACATCTTTTGGGGTCTAAAACATTTTTGGTAATATTTTTGGTTAACTCACTCCAACCTGGACTATGTCAGTGAGAGATCTTATTGGAATTGTTGCAGCAATAGAAGGGGCACTCTCTCGATCTATGGAAGAAATAATATCAAGACGAACAAAATAGTCCCTCCCAACATCAACTTTTTCCACTTGATCTTTTCACATATTTCTTTGCAGTGTTGGCTTCAAGTCCTTTTTCTCTCATTTAGCGTGCAATGTCAACGTTTTTGTTTCCAAAATCCGCTTATGACCCGACCCGGTTTATGGGTTGACCCAGTTCGACAAGAGACAAGCGAGACGTGGAAAGTTTTAGAGAGAGAAAGTAGTGAGAGAATTTATATTATTAAACTTTGTCCCCTCTAAGGAGAAATGACGCTTTCATTATACCAATGCATTTTTACCACTTAGTCTTTTGTTTTCTTTCTATTTATAACTTACATACATACAATTGTTTTACATATTCTTAATGGGCTTATCAGTTCAACCCACTATTTTACGGCCTCATCAGTAGCCCCTCAGTTTTCACCAGCGCGGGAATAGAGACTGTTAGAGCTTGCTCTGGCTTGCAATTCAATGTTAATTCACGTTGAGCTTGGTAGGGATGTCCAAGCTTCGGGTGTGGTTCCAACCCTCGCGAAAATCACCTTACCCGATTTGAATATCGTTTGTGGCATTTCCATGCCTGAAGTTCTTTTATTAAGTGCTTTAAGTTTTTTTTAGTTAATGGCCGTGGCCCCTGATTTTTTCTAAGCCCATTTGTGTTGCCATGTGTCTTCTTTCTTGCACCGACACACGTATCAGCTTTGCCCGAACACCACGTGTACTTCAAACTCTTCATATGCCTAATGTGTGACATTAATCATGCTTTTAGCTTCCTAGCCCTAGAGTAGCCATCTTGGATGCCACACGTCACTCCTTTATTTGAAGCGTGCTTACTCGTGATTCTGACAAAACGACTCTTCAACTCTTCGAGGCTCTTTTCGTTATGTCTTCCCTAAGTAGGCAAGTTGAGACGGGAGAATCCTCTATAAATACCCTCCCCCTTATTCATTATATGTCACTATAAATAATTTATAGAGAGATAAACTAAGTCTTGGTTTTCCTGTTCTAGAGAGAGAAATGGATCTTGTTTATGAGATGATCTACCCCAAGACGCAAGCAAAACCCTAAAAAGAAGACGAAAATCATCTTCGGGCTTATTGATTACCTAATTATCACCCACATGGCAGAAGAGTATTGCGTCGCGGGTCTGAAATGGGGCTCTAAAACAACTCTTTCTTAACAAAGCTCACCAATTCCTTTAAACCCTGCTCGATCATCACTAACGATTGGAGAAAATTCCCAACTTCTGAATCCTGTTTCTAAACGCAGGCCCGAACCGATCGTTATTTCCTCCAGCGAAGACCTTTTTAAACCTTTCGTTGTACCTTTTGGTCGGATACCCCCTGGTCAAGCGACTCTCGCCAGTTCCATTCTTAGACATCCCAAACCCGAAGCTTCCCTCTCGTAAAAAACTAGGCCTCAATTTGTCACTATGGATGACTCAATTGCTTCTTCGTCCCCTGAGCTTGTTCAACTGACTAAAACAATCGTTGGTGTCGGAACCGGTCTCAATATCGCTACTACTCCCCGTTGAGTCGTCCAACGCGATGCAGAGCGTTAGAAGAAAGAACAAGCAGCATCGAAAGATGCAGCAGAGGCTAGACCGGACCACAAGCGCGTCAGTAGTAGCTCTAGTTTTGTTAACCCGACTATTGTGAGCGAGGAGATAGTCGTTTCTGCCAAGGTCCCTATGGATAATGAGAAACGTAAGGGAATTGTTCCCTCTCCTTCTGTGCCGAAAGCGAAAACTAAAGGTGTCGTTCTTCCAAAAACAAAAGATCCTGCGGTATGCATTAATAACATCTCCCCTGTTGACCCAACCTCAAACTTAGCTGATACAGCACAACCCATTATCCCCGGAGAGGCCGAAATTCTTCCAACGGTTGTTCCAAATCTAGTCAGTGATAATATTTCTCAGGCTGCTAATACCCGTTGTACTAATCTGATTGCTGATGATAACCCTGGTATAGAATATTGGGAAGCGAAACAAGTTGTTGTTGAGGAGAAAAGTGTTGCTAATATTGTGGCGGCTAGAGATCCTCTTCCACCAGAAATTGATGCAGTTTTGACATGTTATCAACGACTTATCACGTTATTCAATGGTAAGTATTTATACTATAGCCCAAAGGAGATACTCGAGTTGAAAGTTATGTGGGGGATCCCGAAGAGTGTGACTGTCAATTTTCCCGAACCTGGGGAGAGACATTTGTCTATACGTCGAAGAAAGATAGTCGTTTTTACCGATCTCTTTAACTCGAGACTTAGGTTTCCGCTCGATTTTGTGAGGTATTTTGAGATCCTCGGTATATGTGCTGACCCCTAATTCTTGGTACACATTGATGTCATGCATAATGGCCTCTAAGTTATCCGACGTTCTAATGTCATTGGAGGAATATGTCGCGGCGACCGGAATTTCAAAATCACCCCGACTCCATTTCTTCTATTCCTCTCTGGCAAACAACATGAAGGTTGTGAACGATTTTCTTGAAGGCGACAAATCATGGAAGCATTGGTTTGTTTTTATTAGTAGAGCTTGGCAGAACAGTCAATCATACTCAAAGGCCAACCCGAAGCGTTTGTCCTGCAAATGTATCCATGACTCTACTCAATCACCTTTTTTTATTGACTGTTTTATTTCGGTATCGAGAGAAAATATTAGAAGCTGAAGAAGTATTACTTCGAATCTGCAAAAATGGAGAAGGCCGGATCTGAAGGAATATGCTCGATAGAACTGGGGCCGAGCATTTCATCGGTGCTTCAAGAATACCAATTTGATAAATAGTAATCTGTGGAGGTGCGCACGTCTGAGCCGTTGACTGCAGAACATTTACGACAACTACCCGACCTAGTAGATTTTATGTTGAAGACCGATGCCCCTGATGACCACTTGGTTTTTGCAAAGCGGAATAGGGCGCCTAGCAAACATTCTAAATCCGAAGAGTTTGCTGATCAAGAAGCCAAGAAGAGGGTTGAGGCTGATAACCGTGATTGCGAGACGGCAGTAGGTGATGCGAATACCGTAGTTCTTTGTGACCACAAGATCAGTGATGAAAAATCCTGTGACAATAAGGAGAAGAAAAAGACAAAGTTGAGAAGAAACGGAAAAACTGTGCGACTGATGAGGGCGGGGTGAAAACGCCCAATATAGTAAAGAGGAGAAAATATTTGAAGGCCGGGGAAGTGAAGACAAGTCTGCCAGTTTTTAAGAATGTGACTATCCTGTCTTTGTTTGAAGAGTACCAAGGAGGTTCCAAATTGGTCGGCCTTGTTAGGATCAATGAGGAACAGATCGAAATTAAAAAGGCAGTCGAGAAGGTCGGCGTCATAGAAATTCCTTCCAAAAGTGCAGATAAAAAGGAAATGGAGAAGTCCGGCTCTGATGTCCTTGCTCTATCCTTATATAATACGATTGCACCGCTGGCCATGAAAGAGAGGAAAGCAGACCAACTGAGCCTCGATTTGGAAGAGGCTAAAAACAGTCTGTTGGAGTCAGAGGAAACATTATCGGAACAAAAATAATGTCATAAATAGTTGGATCAAGGCGCTAAAAATGCTGAGGAATGAGCAACAAAAAACGAGACCAAGCTGAGTAACTTTCGTGAGAAGGACAAGGAGTGGACGAAAAACTAGAAAGAACAAAGTTAGCTCCTCCAAACCCTAAACAATTCCATGTCGCAAGTAACAACAGATGGGGATTTCAAAGCTCATGACTTGGCTGCATAGAAAATCCAAAATCAATTTCTTTGTCGGTTAGTGGTGAAAAATATTTACGAGATTGAGGCGCTCCGGGTCAAAAAAGACGAGAACAGTCGTTTCGCCGCTCCTGCAAAAAAACTCATGGGGCAGGAACTAGCCGATTCTAAGGCAGCATACGTTCTAAATTTTCATACTCAATTTCCCAAACTTCCTATAGGATCATTGTGGCAAGATGTTCCCGAGGAAGATCGTCTTGCTCGCGTTGTTTGGGAAGATGAGATGTCTAGCGACGGAAGTTACTCCAACAATGATTCTGATGATGAAAACATTTGATAGTTTCTTAGAAAATCGTGGTTTTAGGTAGTTTGTTTTACCACCCTTGTGGTTGTGTTCAAGTGTGACCCGGCGTTCCCTTTTTTTTAATCCTTTGGTGTCTTACTTCTAAAAAAATCCAATATTAATATTATATCCACTACGGGATTTTGGTGTATCAAATTATAAAATTTCTAATAGGTAACAACTAATCACTTAGACTATTATGAGTTCAAAACTGGAAAAACTCCATGGTTCGGGTCGAACATTATGACTCATCTTAAAATTGAATGAATCTTGAGAATTGAGATAAAAATGTAAATCATTTTGGTACTAAAAAAACCTTAAGGTTCGGGATAAATTGCGTAGATCAGTTCGGGACTGAAAAACCCTTAAGGTTCGGGATAAATTGTGTAGATTAGTTTAGGACTAAAAAACCCTTAAGGTTCGGGATAAATTGTGTAGATCAGTTCAGAACTGAAAAACCCTTAAGGTTCGGGATAAATTGTGTAGATCAGTTCAGAACTGAAAAAACCCTTAAGGTTCGGGATAAATTGAATAGATCAGTTTGTAACTGAAAAAACCATTAACGTTCAAATTATGTTGATCAACCGTACTTGAAATATTTGTATAATGTTGATCTTATGGATTGTATACACCAACTCGTCAGTTGGGAAACATCCTGTAGATATTATTCTCAAGATTATTATGTGCTCATTTCAATAAAAGTAAAAAGGTTAAATAAATAGATTAGTTTCCATGGACACCTCATTAAAACATTCTCGCGCCACCGAGGTAGGAAAGAGTGTGCCCCCGATCAAAAATATTTTTACAAGAGAGGAAAAAGAAAGTACTGGTAGACTATAAATTTTAATCCAAATATAACTTAAGATGCTTGATGTTCCATGGGAGTCGCAGAAGTCGGTCATGTTTGTCCTTGATTTTATAAGTATCACTCTTTATCTTTTCAACGACCTGGTAGGGGCCTTCCTAGCTCGGTGCTAATTTCCCAAGGCCTTGTCTTTGGTGTGCAGAAAAACTCATTGTAAAACCATGTCGCCTTCCTTGAACTCTCTTCTTCGAAATTTAGAAGTGTACGGAATTGTCATCAAGGTCTGATAATGCAATGAATTTAAATGTGCTTGATTTCGTCTTTCTTCTACTAGGTCGAGAGTGAAAGATCGACCTTCATAGTTTTTATCCTCAATGTAGTTTCTTATCCTAAAAGAAGGAAAAATGGTCTCTGCTGGGGTTACCGCAACCATACTGTAAACAAGGGCATATGGTGATTCTCAGGGTGCAGTCCGAGGAGTAGTTCGATATTCCCATAGAACCTCTAGGAGATAGTCATGCGATTTCCCGACCTTTCCTTCTAAATTATTTTTAAGGCCATCAATGATCGTAGGGTTTGTGACTTCTAACTGCCCGTTAGCTTGCGAGTGGAAAGGTGAAGAGAAACATTATCTAGTTCTGTTAGATGAATAAAAAAAATTAATTTCAGTGTTGTCAAACTATGGGTCATTTTCCATGGTTAGTCGCCTCGGCAACGGATTTGACCAAATAAATTTGATTACATCTTTAGATTTCCTCCCGCATAATGGTTCAGCTTCAATCCACTTTGAAAAATAATCTACAGCAACCACTATTGTTTGCCTCCCTCCCGATGCTGCCAGAACTGGCCCGACTAGATCAATTATGCACCTGTCAAAAGGGAGGCCTTCCGTAATCGATTATAATGGGACAACTGACGTATGAATTATATTTGCGAATCTCTGACATGTGTCGCAAGTTTTGATCATGATTTTCGCGTCGTACGCTATTGTCGACCAATAATATCCTGCAAGAAGAACTCTACTGATTAAGGCTTTAAATCTGCAATGCGCCACTCCTTCTCCATGGTAGAGCTAATATAAAAGCATATGTGATTCACTGGTTCTCATGCGTCTTAGTAGAGGTCTGCTAAAATATTTCGTATGCAGAACCTCCCCGAAGAGCACATATCCTCTAGCCTTAGTTCAAAATTTCTTCGCGGAACATTTATCCTCGGGTAATATCTTTTTGGCTCATAAATTTTGAATGTCTATCCTTCAGTCCGAACTGGTTATCGTAGATACCTGACAAGAGATATCAAGCCGATTTTCCAAATCTATTCTCTTTATGATTAATGGGCTTTCTTCGGTTATGATCCATGGGTAACTGTCAGTATACGATATGGTGGATAAAGAGTCAGCAATTACATTTTCAGTTTTAAGGACATGTTCATTCCCTTGAATGACGCTACCAAACCTCGTAATCAGGCTAAGTACTAGACTAGGTGCTCTTTTATTGGCTCTGACTGTCCCGACGTATGATTTAACAAAAACTCAGAGTCACTAGCCAAGCGAACGCAATCTTCTCCACAAACTTGAGCCAACCTTACACTGGCTAACGTCACCTCGTATTCGGCTTTGTTATTTGAAGCTAAGAAACCGAAAGGAATGGCCTGGTGCATGGTTATCCCCCTTAAGGGTACTGATATGAACTCTTGCCCCGCATCCGCTAATACTCGACCTTTTATATGTTCGGATAATCCATTCCTCGAGTTCGACACTATCTTGTGTATGTAGATCCTCGGGTCGTTCGAAGTAGAATTGCAATAGAAAATGTGCCAAGACCTAGCCTTTTATAACAGTTTGTAGCTCGAATTTGATGTCAAAATCTCCGAGATACACAGAATATTTAGACATGTGTCCTGAAATGTCCGGACGCTGCAAGACATTTTTCAAAGGAAATGACGTCTGAACCACTATCATGTGGGCTTGGAAGTAAGGGCGCATTTTGCGTGTTGCGGTTACCAAAGCCAAAGCAGGATTCCAAGTTTCAAGTACTTAATCTATGCATCATGTAAACTCTTGCTCACGTAGTATACTGCATTTGGATTTTGATTCGGCACAGACTCGTGGATCAGTGCTGCACTCACCGCATAATATGTCATTATTACTTATAAGAACAAAGTTTCTTCTGTCAAAGGTTTAGTCAGCAAATTCGTTGACGATATATAATTCTTAATCTCGACAAAGACCTCAACGCAAGCAGGCATCCACGATAAATTTTTGGCATTCCTTATAACCAGGAAAAAATGAACACATTTGTTAGAGGATCTCGATATAAATCGATTTAGGGCTGCGAAACGTCCTGTCAGGATCTGTACTTCTTTTCCATTCCTCGGGGGTGTCATGCAACTCAGGGATCCCACTTGTACCGGATCGGCTTCAAATCCCTTTTCGCTAACCAAGAAACCCAAAACTTTCCTAGACCGAACAGCAAATTAACATGTTTCAAGATTTAGCTTGAGGTTTATTTTTCTCAAATTTTTGAAAGTTTTGGTTAGATCGGTTAGATTGTCCTCATCCGCCCCATTTTTTACGAGCATATCCTCAATGTATACTTTTACATTTCTCCCGATCTGATTCTCGAAATCTTTGTTTACAAACTTCTGGTATGTCGCGCCAGCGTTGTTTAAGCTGAAATGCATAACCTTGTAGAAGTACAAACCCCGCCCCGTTATAAAGGTTGTGATTTCTTAATGGTTGGGGTTTAACTTGATCTCGTTGTATCCGACATAGGAATCCATAAAAGATAATAGTTTAGTCCCCGATGTTGAATCTACCAGCTAGTCGATTCTTGGCATTGAGAAATGATCTTTAGGGCACGCCCTATTTAGGCCGGTGAAGTCCACGCACATCCTCTATTTTCCATTTTTCTTTTTTACCAGAACTGGGTTCGATATCAACATTGATTCCCGACCCCGATCATCATTTCCACTTTTGAAAGTATTATCTCAGCTTTTCCTAGAGAGAAAGCTCTGCTCTTCTATGTAACTGGTCTGACGTTCTGACTTACTACCAAACTATGATAATTAGACTGTCTCAAACACATGTCACGTCTACCAAGCACCATGCAAACAAAAGTAACCTTTCCTTTAAAAATGAAATTAGTTTTTCACGAAAATCAAACAACAAATTAATTCTAATTTTTAGAAACTTCCCTTTGGTAACTTCATAGTTCTCATACTCCTCATTTGTGGATAACAAAATTGGGGCCTCTCGAGGATCGTTTATTGGCTGTGACCCTGACGTTGACCCCGCTAATTGCTAATATCTTTCTTGTACCATCTTTTTATCACTTTTAACTGCTAGAGCAGCTCTGTAGCATTCCCTCACTTCCTTCTGAATTCTTTGCACCACACTCATATTGTTCTCAACCATATATTTCAAGGACTGATGGATCGTACACGTTACCGAATGCATTCTTGACAGCCAGGATCTGCCAAAAATTAAATTATGAGAGGCAGGTGCATCGAAGACTACAAATAATACTGTCACCTCTTTCATGAAAGGACCTCACCCCAACTGAACCAATCATTCAAACTCGCCAACTATGACCGCAGTTGACCATGTGAAACTGACGATAGTTTTGACCTGGAAATGAATGGAGGTCTTTTGAACAAAACGTAAGTGGTTAAGAAACTTATGTTGGCATAACTCCCATTATCGACAAGAATTCTCTGTATGTCGTTTACGAGAAAAATTCGTCATTCTTGTCATCGAATCACCCCGAAAGATCGTAAGGGATTCAAACAACTGACACAAATCGCTAACCTTTTTCATGAATTCCCGTACTTATTCCTCTATTACTTCGATAATGTATCGATCAACTTCGGGATCCAAATATTCCAAAGATACATAAAAAAGGTTAGTCAACTCTATACTAGCCATGGTAGTCTCTGGTTTCGGTTCCCTTGAATCGGCATTTTGTTGTACCTGTATTTTAACATAATTAATCAATTGTCCATTCTCTGTCAACATCTGTATCTCCTTTTTCAAGGCAGTACAATCCTTGGTCGTGCCTCACATCTTCGTGATACCTGCAATACCGATTATCTCGATTTTCTGGAGGAATCTGGATCGGGAAAGGGTTTTGAAAATGCACGCTCTTTTTTCTTTTTTAAAATGGTAGATACACACACTGTGAGATCTGCAAAGTGAGCGGGTCAGATCTATTTTTAAGATATTGTTCGGGATACTACTTGATTGGTTTGCTTGGCGCGTTGCGGCTGAGGCACTGGAACCTTAGTCGGACCAGAAGCACCAGATGGTGCCACGGGTGGTAGAGTACTTATCGGTTGTGGTCGCGGGGTTGAGTTATATTTTAGCAAGTTCTGTTAATAAGATAAAATAACAGCTTGTGCGCTTTGCTGTACTTGTGCAGGCAACTCCAAAGCCTCAGTCTCCTCAATCAAGATCTATTTATCCCCTTGGGCCACTAGTGCGGAAAAACTGCTTGTTTCTTAGTGACCGCTTGATTCAAATATCCTTGAAGCAATCCAAACCTGTATCCCGTCAATGCTATATTTTCTTCACAATGATCAAGGTCGGTCTTGGCGTCCACATACCGTGTACTGTAATCTCCTAAATTTTTACCCAAACTCTGGCGGCAGTTTACAATAGTGTCGTCGTCCGCCCGGAAGTTTTTACTTCTTACGAATTATTGTCGAAACATAACCCATGACATACTGAAATTTTTTATACAACCTTGCCATAAACGATTATACAACTTCGAAGCCCGATCTTTGAAAATCATTGAAAAATCCCGGCAAAGCAACTTATCGTCATTGTCAAAACTCAACATGAAATTCGTGAACGTTTTTAAATGGTTGTCGGGAGCTTTATTTCCATCGTATTTGTCTAATTTTGATATATCAAATAGCTTCGGGAGGTGCCTTGATAAAATTTCGTCCGCCAGAGGAGACGATCTCCAATTATGTCTAAAATTCAAAGCGCCACTTCCTAGACTTTCGGTGTGGATGTCGTACAAAGCCTCTTCGTTCGGATTAGCGAACTAACTCCCGATTAAATATCCGTAAGTTTGGTTTCAAGAGGGGAATTATACATGTGGTAAAACCACTTGCTCTTCCTTACTATCTATAACTATTTCTTCATTTTTGTGGAAATTCATAGACCTTTTTTCAGTACTATTCCCTTTTCCTCTTGATAAACCAACAGGACGGGATCGAATACTTCATGTCTCGATTTTCTTGGAAAGAGTTTTATCCTTCTTTTTTCATCGGGTTTCCTGCTCTCAGGATAGAGATTCGTCTGACGCATAGTCAGTGGATTATTCAGTGTCGCTTAGCTTCGAGCAACGTTTGGTCTTTCTTTCCGCTGCCTTCTTTTGTTTCAGTGTCTGACATTTATCGTTTTTGGTATAACTCCGGTTTCGTGCCTCATTTGATGAATCATCCCTATCTGAATCCAAATATCTTTCTCTGTACTTTTCTCCTCTTGAAATTCGCTCTGTTAAAGCATTTGTTTTTAGCATTGAGCTTGGCAATGTCATCTAGAAGTTTTTTTCTCGTTATGATCAGAGTTGATCGTTTGCTTCGATCTCGACCATAATGATCGTGATCGGGTTGTCCTTCCCTAGTGCGCCTGTCTTCAGAACACGAATTAAACCTAATTGGCAGCTTTCCGGCCTCTCTTTCCTCAAACGCTTTAGGATTCATTGCTTGTTGTGTCGTGATTTTGGGGGAATAGAAATACCTCAGGGTATCACAAGTTTCCCACAAAAGACACCAATGTTGTTTCTAAAATCCGCTTATGACCCAACCCGATTTATGGGCTGACCCAGTTCGATAAGAGAGAAGCCAAACGTGGAAAGTTTTAGAGAGAGAAAGTAGTGAGAGAATTTATATTACTAAAATTTGTCCCCTCTAAAGAGAAAAGGCGCTTTCTTTTTATAGTAAGAGTAGTGTGAACCTCTTTCTATCATTGGAGTATTTCTAATTTAACAATTTACTTAGTCCTTTATTTTTTTTCTTATTTATCACTTACATACATACAATTGTTTTACATATTTTTAATGGGCTTATCAGTTCATCCCACTATCTTACAACCTCATTAGACCTAACAGAAGAAGTGATAGTAGCTCTCGGACTATCATGGTCACCCCTCTCATGAAGGTACTCGATATTCTAATGATTATTTTTCACTACAATTGGTTTAAAAACCAAGTTAAACTTAGTAAGAGATTGTTACACTTATTGGTTAATGTAACTAATGCAAAAATGTTTTCAATGTGTTTGAGTTTGAGAAGGTGAAATAGACTACTAAAAGTAATTAATCAAGAAAAGGAAAATAGGACAGTTACAAAGTGTTATGATATTTATAGTTATCTTTGGGATTATTTTGGTCTTCGAATTGGTTTTGCTCCGGTGATAGATACTATACCGGAGATCAGCCTTTTATCTTTTCCACATGGAATATTCATCTTTTATTCCTTCCAAGAATTATGTTCGGTAAACAAGGAATTTTCACTCATCCTACTTTTGCCAATCGCGAAATTTAAAATATCAACATTCGGTGAGTGTTAAAAATGGATCAGACATTAAAAGTGATCCACTACTTTGAAATTTATGTTATAGCCTTTTGCTCATCCTTAAAAATGACTAGAGGGCTACTCTCCTATACTTATGCTCAACCCAAAGTACATCCAACATTATAGATGACCAACAAGATCCAGAAAAATGTTCTAGCCAACCTAGCAGCACACTACTTGTCATCTGTATTCCTTTTTCTCAAAATATATTTTTGTTGGCGAAGATTGTTTAATGTACATATGGGCATGACCAACAAGAACCAATCCATAGATGCCTCCGAGTTTTTATTCGACTAGTGTGAGTTGAATTTTCATCAAATACAACATAGACGCATCTAAAATATTTTAAGGGTCCATCCAAACATAGAATGTGATATAAATCATTAAAAAACATTCAGTCTTAAATGAAAAAATGCATAAGACATTCGACCACTTTGGTTAATAAAAATTAACAAACGCGCTGGAAATTCTACTAAGTCTTAGTCTTTCATCGACTATCTTGCAAAGACTACAGGGTTACTGAAAAATGTGGGATTGGTTCATCCAATTAACAGTCCAAAAAGAAAGAAGAGTGGTATCTTAAGTAAGAAAAAATAGATAAAATACGTAAAGAGCTACATGATTACACGATTGACATCAAGAGGTACCAACGTTAATTATATATTACCTTGTATCACTAATTGATCTTCTTCTTGTAAATAAGAGATATTAATATGTAAAAGAGGTGAAAATAATAATACTAATTAGGGAAAATTCTCTCTCAATAAGCTAATTCTTGGAATTCATTCAATAGAATAAATTCAATACATATTAATGTTAACAATTTTTATCTAAGATGGCTTAAAAGAAAGTTGTCATCTTCGTGAAGATATAATTAATGTAAGCAGAAAATCGTCTCAATGAAATTGGCGGGTCATATTTGGAAATATAATTTCTTATCTTGTCAAATAACAAAGAAAATAGTAAGAATGAAAAAATACAGAGTATTCAAGCACTAATCAAGGTTTTGAGCTAAGCAACAATCTAATGTTTGTTACTGGAAATCGTGAAGATAGAAAAATCAAGAATTTACATAAATATTTCACTAACATAACAAAAGTTACACCAAGAGAACCAATTCTTGAAGCACTTGTTTTCAAGACAAAGGAAATCACATTTGTCTCCAGTGTTCGGCAAAAGATAAGGAGATGTTATTGGAGGCTACTAAATTTATCTTGGTTGGGAAATTTGCAAGAGGTAAGCCAAATCGTACATGTACTAAAAAAATTATAAACTCTTTTAAGTTTTATGGAGAGGTTAATATAACATCTTGGGATACAAGACATATATACTATTTAAATTTGCCGTAAAATCGTATCTTTGTAAAATTTGGAAAACAAATGTATGGGTAAATTTAGGATTCCTCTATAAGAATTTTAAGGTGGAAACTCCATTTTAACCCTAAAGTAGAAATCCTAATTGCTCATGTTTTGATAATGTTCTCAGACCTATCGGAATGTTTGTACGATGAAAGTATTATCAGAATCTTGGCTTCTTCTTTAGGCTCTATTTTAAGTGTGTCGGTTACTATGAATAACAAGGCTAAGCATAATTGCTACAAAACCCTGATTGAGTTTCATATCACCAAATATCCTATCCAAATATATTTAAGACGGGTGCTGGATAGATTTAATATATAAGGATATCCCTCCATATTTTAATGTTTGTATGAACCTAGGTCACAAAGATAAAGACTGCAAAAAACTTCTTAATTTAAATAAAAATCAACCTAAAAAAATTCAACCATCTCTTAAATATGCTTCAAGTCATAAACCTTAAAACCAATATGATCAAATTATACCCTAAGTCAAATCTATTATACTGAAAGGGAATATTTCCAGTTTAGAGGATAACAAAAGTAACTGTAGATCAACACGGACAAAGCAATAATGATCAAACCCAAAGATAACTTACCTAGAAGTAAAAAACTAACCAAAGTTATTCTGAATAAGATAAAAGGAACCAAGAACAAAGTGAAGGAAAAGTTAGTTCATATAATTTAATGAAAGAATTTAATACGATTAAATAGTCTGAAATTATTGAGGCAATTTAAGCACTGGAGACAAGAAGATAATTTTCTACTATAAATAACTACGAGAACTTATCTTTTGAGAATAACTATTCTAAACAGAAACACATTAGGAGCCTTCCAGATTCTACAAACCTAGAAAAGGTTGAATTAGGAGCAGACTTTAAAGAAATATTACAAAAAATAGGTTAACAAAACTAAAAGCAAGGTTATCAAAAACACAGTTTTAACCAAAGTTCTTAAAGTGAAAGGACGAATTAGGCCATCTACTAGTAGCTTTAAATGACCGTCAAGGTTATGAACTTGAATATTCATCGATAAGGGAATAAAGCAACCAAAACAAGAATTAGTTCAATTAATAGATCAGATAATATTGATATTATGGCAATCCCAAAACCATTGGTTGTTGTGCAAAATATGGACAAGATAGTTAAAGTCATTGGTTACCAATATAGTCTAGCTAACATTAACAACAAATTATGGCTCTTGTGGAATGTAAAATTCAGAATAGAGACAAATAAAACCCACCCTTAGTTAATTCACTTGAAGGTCAACCATTCCTATATGGATAAATGTTGCAGTGCTACTATATCTTATACCAAATGTATTAGAGAGTTGAGAACAAAATTGTGGGAAAATTTAAGGAACTTGGCTGACAACTGTATGGGGTGGATCTTAATAGGATATTTCAATATAATCTCTTATTCTCATAAGCAACTTTTATGTACCTCTTTATGTCAAGCAAGTATATTAGAATTTAACAACACTATATCTAACTGTGGTCTTGAAGATGTTGGTTTTATTGGCTCTAAATATAAATTGACGAATAAAAGGAAATGGAATAGGTTCGACAAGGTTCTGTACAATACAACTTGGGCTAACTATTTTAAGGAAACTAAAGTGGTTTATATGGCCAAAACGTGTTATGATCATTCCCTTATTTGTATTACAATGAAAGCTAACAATATGAGGATAATTGTTGTTGTTAAGCATAATTGGAATATAAGGTTGATATGTCACCATGTTTAAATTTCAAATATGTGAACAAAACACGAGGTTTCCACAAATTTGTTAAGCAGAATTGGAATATAAGGTTGATATGTCTAAATCATTCGAAAAATCATCATATAATTTCATCTTCAAAATTATGACGCAATTTAGCTTTAATAGTTGGTTTATAGACATGAATTCTAGTATTATTACTAAGATTTATGCTTTTATAATTGTTAATGGTGAAATCTATAGTTTCTTTAAGGATGAAAATGGAATTAGGCAAGGGGATCCACTATCCACCACCATATTTGTAATTGTTAAGCAGTACTTGATTAGAGGTCTAAACAAGTTTTTTGAGACTAGGAAAGACATTGCTATAAAATTAGAAATCCTATGATTATACCATGTTTAACTTTTGTTGATGATATAATCATTTTTATGAATGGTTCTATTATGAATGTCAATAAGTTAGGACATAGTTAATAAAGATAAAACAAGTGTAATAACTATTTGTCATTATCTCAATTAAGATATAATGTTATTGAACTCCAATTTAGTTTTCAAACTAATTATCTTCTTATAAAAAATTGTTGAATAACTATAAATATCAATAATAAAACAAGCAATTTTAACACTCTAATTTCTAAGATAAAAATAATATTTTTGAATGGGAAAGAAAAATTCTCTCTTTTTGAGGTAGATTGGTTCTTATCCAACATGTTCTAATGACCATTCCCCTATATTGGCTACAAATTTGCACTTATACTAAAAAAATATTAATAGAATTGAGAGGCTTTACAATAGATTCCTGTTGGGCACAAAAGAATCCAATAGCACAATTATTTGGTCTTAGTGGAAAACTGTCTGCAAGCCTTATAAAGAAGGTGGCTTGAATATAAGAAAAATCCAAGACTTACAAGATGCTTACTCATGTAAGATCTGGTACAATTTAAAGAGAATAAGTCTCTCTGGTATAAGTATATGAGTAACATTTTTTTATATGATATTCCTCCTCTTCAAGCTAAATCTTTAAAAAGTCACTCAGCTACCTGGAAAAGGCTAATTAATTTAAGAGTGACAGTTTAAAAAATTCTTATCTTAGAAATTAGGTAAGGGAGATAAAGAATTTTGGTTAGATAGATGGTGTTCTCCTAATCTCTTTATTATTCTGGATGTCTATAAAGATAATAATTGGTACACAATAGAAAGTATCAACTCCTATTAGACTAATGAGGGTTGGAATATGGACAAAGTTAAATGTTATGTTCTACACTCATATATCTTAAGAAATCAGAATCTTAAAGTAATATATAACCTTGAGGATGAAACCAGGTGAAATATATCAAAGAATGGTGGTTTTAACTTCACGGATACTTGGAGCTGCCTAAGAATACAAGGAAATAAATATAATCTTTACAAAAAACTTTGGAATCATATCACTCGTAATAATTATTATACACCAGTATGGAGGATTTTGAATAGATGGATCTTAGTAGATTCCATCCTTAAGAAAATAGGTTTTTCTATTGTATCAAAGTGTCAAAGCACTGATGACTCTGAATCCCCAAATCATGTGTTTGTTTCCTATAACATTTTATGGGTTGTTTGGTATTATTTCAATACCCCATTTAGAATTAAAATTCAAAGGCACATGAATATAGTTCATGTGCCTGGATGCTTGTTATGGTCCTCTAACAAGGCATTACATATATGACACATAATACCCCTTATCATTTGTTGGGCTCTATGGAGAGCCATAATTAATCCTAAGTTTGAAAAATGTGAATTTCATTGTTGATCAAATAATCATCTATATAAAGCATATCCTAATAAACCTAGATATAAACAAATTATTCAACACGAGCCACTAGACAAATAACTTAGAAGTTGTTATAGATATAGGTTTCTACAATCTATTATCTAATAAAAATAAAAATGTATTACTTTAGCATGTAACCTTCCTAAATCAAACAGATTCAAACTAAATATTGATGGTTCTAATAGATTGAATGATGATTCTAGTGGAAGGGGGTTGATCATAAATTATAAATGAGATTTTATTGAATGTTTTGGTAGGTTATATGGGAAGTCAGAGCCTTATTAGATGGTCTCATAATGTGCAAAAACATGAATATCACTGCTACATGAAACTAATGTGTCCTATTATGACCATAATTCATATTTATAGAGAGCAATACCAAGCTGTCGATTTGATAACTAAGTGGATCGGAAAATGTAAAATGAGGCTTCATTTTAATATCATCCAATATCCAAATCAATTAAGGGCTATTGTACTACTAGAGAGCATATGCATAAGTTATATTAGATTAGAGGATTAATCTTTGATTCTCTAAATTGTTGATTTAAACTAATATTGTGATTAGGTTTTTACTTGACTTGTATGTTTGTAAAGAAAATTAATTTTTCAAGATTAACTCTAGTGGGAATGAGGATTTGGAGAATATGTACACGTGCTTTAATGGGTCACTTTATTGGAATTCTTAATACGGAATCAAATAAAATGCTACTAACTTGAAATGCAGGTATTACTGTCTGACAAACTAGAAATTTTAATTGTGGATTTTTATTAGACAAGTGCACCATATTGGATGGTGGAGGATCATTAAACATAACAAGAATTTATATCGCCATAATTTTGAAAAAAGAGAGCAGATTCATTGTTAAGAATAACCAATCGAACATCTACCAGTTTGGCTAATCGATTGGAAGTTGTTAGCCCATCCAATTCCGGATTCTTTCCTCTTAAATAAAAAAGAATTCATAATCAATCAATTGAATGATATTATGTGTTATCTCTTAAATCTTGTAGTAGAATAACAAATAAATACCTGATAATGGAATCTCCAAATTGTCATTCAAAGCAGTATCAATTGGTCAACTCTCATAATAGTCTTCAAGCATCGCCATAATTTGATATCAGATGATAAAAGAAGTGGTGGAAGAATGGCTTTATGGCATACCGATCAGTTCTCTTTTGTGGTACCTGATGTTGGAGAAGTAGAAATTTCATCAATCTCGTATGAAAAATCCTTAATTAAGAATGTCATTAGCTTTTGAATAGAAGCTCGGTCTAAATCAAATAAAAATCTTAGTTACTTGCCATAGTATATAATAACCTCAGTAGTTTTTAAGAAATTTTCCAACAACGGACTCAAAATAAAGAAATAGTAAGAGATGATCGAAGAAAATAGTTAACAAAAGCCTAATAAATGAGTCAAACCTACCTGGAGATATCAATCGTTTACGTATCTTCAAAGAAGGATCGTGAGCATAGACTTCAATGGAGCTGCCGGAATCCTTGGTGTAAAGAGAATGGGGCTATGAGGAAGGGTATGGGTAGTGTATAGGGTTACTAACGAGTTTCTACTAATAATTTGTCATATCTTAAGGTTTTTTCGTATTTTAACTCAATAGGCTTCTACGCTACACTTTAACATATTGTACTTGATTTCAGACCCAATTGATAAAACATAATAAAATATTATGGTTTGATAAAAAGAATGTAACAGGACTTGAATAATTATATTGATTCACTTACCTTCAAAATAATTTTTTATTTATTTTTAATTAACAAAAAAATCAAACATTCGGATAATTCTGACCATAATTCATCATAACAATGTTTTTAAATATTTTTTAGAAAAAAATCAAAAATAAAAATATAGTTTAATAATATATTTCCAAGCCTGATATATCTTGTACCTATATTTTCTAATAAGATGATAACTCTGAGATCATGTGGAACTTGATCAATTGAAGTCTATGTTGACAACGTCTTTAAGGGTCATTTTTTATAATCCAGTCTACAACTACGTTTTTTTTGTCATATATATGGATAATTGTCATTGTAGATGTTATCCGCTTTCGACAACATTGCATTATAGGCTCGATAAACCAAGGGGATTTGACTTGAAGAATTATCTCAGTTAGAATGCTAGAGTTTGTTTCAATTTCCAAGGAATTAATGTCTTTAGATCTACATATCAAAAGCCCATCGAGTAAAGCCCAAGACTCAGCCATAATAGGTGATTCCTTTCCATATGTCCTTTGAAACCAGCAACAATATCTCCATTATGGTCCATGATTAGACCATCCCCGCTAGCCTCTTCTGTAAAACAAAAAGCTTCATGTGAGTTTAATTTATATTTGTTAACTCCAGGGTGGTACTATTTGAGAGAGAGAGAGAGCGATTATGAGAATGTTTAAGGGGTTGACACACCCAATAGAAGCTGAAATTCTTTTATCTTTCCCCCTGTAAGAAGTTTTGAAGAGTTTTGCATAGTCTAACCATAAAATAATATGAATGATAGAATCTATCATTGAACTAGAGTGGAGTATGCTCATTATGTTTATTTCTATTTTTAGCAGACCAGATTACCTACAAGAAATTATAGGTAAAATACTCATGATGTGGGTATCCTTATTGGTTGACAAAAACCATGTCTTTATCATATGAGTAAAAACATATTCTTACTAATAGTAATGTTGAACATAGAGTCAAAGTAACTCTATACATTCCATGAGTTTTGACATTGGATAAAGTAATGGATGATGGTATCAAAATTATCGCATTGCTGACATTTAAAAGTCATTCTGAACATTTTATTTTGTAAAATAGAATCACTAGGAAGCCAACTATAAATAGTTCTCCACACCAAAGAGAACATTTGTTTGGGTTAATAGGTTTTCATAATTTCTTGTAGAGATTAGAGTTATTGTTTTTAAATTTAATAGCATTCCAAGTTTCCTTTGTGTTGTATATATATTCCATTCAGTGAGGGAGACCATTTTATTGAGTCTTTGGTTGAATTCAAAGTAATCTTCTTGATTTTATTTATGCTAGCAGTAGAAAATGTCCATTCGAGCTTAGCCATCATGCATTGACCATCAACACAAAATTCCTTAACTTTCATTGGGCGATATAATGTTCCATCTTTTGTTGAATCAAAATTCTGATTCTATTGTTTGTGTTGATAGTAGCCCCCACGTACTGCATATGCAGATTGTTATGTTTGAACCCTAAAATACACAAATATTTGAACTATTGAATGCTGCATTTTGGATGGCATGATAATTTTTTATTTTTCATTGTTGATAACTTGCCCTGATCTCTCTTAATAATGAATCGAGAATTTGTTGATCTTACTAATGGAGGAGGAACATCCATTGCTGAAAATAATAAAATCATATGTGAAGGCTAAGCACGGTAAATGATAACTTCCCATATTCTTGTACCTCGAGGATTGATCCACATTGGCCATATGCTTGGTACCCCTGACCAGATATTCTTGCACGATTATAAATTGACTATGAGACAAAGGATCTCCTTCTGTTAATCCTTTAGTTGACTTAAAGAAACCCCTTAATTTCACCATTCACAATGATAGATGAGTTGATATTATTTATGCTCTCGAGAACCATATTTAAGAACAAAATATCCAACCCAAAAGAAGCCATAATTCTTAAGATAAACAAATGAGAAAACTAATAAAAAACTTTAGATATATCCACTTTCAAAAGAACATTACTCCATGTAGTCTTATAGTTGAGGTTATAACAGAGTTCTCGAGTAATCGAGATATTTTCATGAATACTTCTACCTTTTACAAAAGCTCCTTGCTCTTTTAAAATTATTTTGGGCAATAGAGTAGACATTCTACTGTTAATTACCTTGGAGACAATTTGGTTGAACATAGTGCTTAGACTAATTGGTATGAAGTCCTTACATCTCTTTGGGGAGTACACTTTTGGAATTAAACATATAGCATTAGCATGGACACCAATTGGAATATGATTGTCTTTAAAAATATCCCTCACAATTCCGTATAAATCCTTGCCAATGATTCCACAAAAGAATTGAAAGAATTTCCAATTAAACCGATCAAGACCTGCAGTACCATTAGAATTAAAATATTTAATTATATTGTATGTTTCATCTTCTTGAAGAATAGTCATTAGCATTGTATTGTCCTTTATTGTTATCAGTTCAGGGATCCAATTGAATAGTTCATCATTTTCTTTAGGATTAGGAGGCTCAGTCAATTAATTCTTGAAATATTCCTCTGCAGACTTCCCAATAGAGTCTTGATCTTCAAGCCAATCAATATAATTCCAAATGCTATGAATTTTGTTTCTCATATCTCATTTTTTAACAAAATTGTGAAAGGAAGCAATGTTCCTGTCACTGTCTCTCAGCAAGTTTGAATGTGTTTTCGCTCCTAATAGTCTTCCTCTCTTGCCAGTAATTCTAAGTGGGTAGCTAAAGTAGAACTTTGTCCTCATGAGTCTTAGAATTTTTTATATTTATTTTATCTAAAGTTGTTTTCATCTTCTACCTGCTTAATAAAGTGAGAAACATTCCTAAAAGTTATTTTATTTAGGTTTTAAGCTCATTTTTTAACCTCTTAAGTTTACACAAGAATATTTTAATAGGGCTATCATTCATCTCCTTTGTCCAATTATTTTCTATCATATTCATAAAATCTTTGTGCATTGTCCACATATTAATAAACTTAAAACTTGATTGGTTCTGACCTTGATTAACATATAAAGATATACTAATAGGAGAATGATTTGAGAAAGTCTTGGGAAGATGCTTAACTGTGGTATTGTCAAAGTAGTTAAGCCATGTTGTATTATATAAGACACAATCCAACCTTTTCCACTTTCTGCCATTTTTCCAAGTGAATTTTGAACCTTAAAACCCTATATCACTTAAGTGACAGTCCATAAGCATATTCTTAAATTCATCAATGCTCTTAGCACAAGTGGTGGAGCAAGATAATTATGCATTAGAATTTAGACTTGCATTAAAATCTCCTAGAATAATCTATTCACTTGATTTATCTTCAATTGCTCTAATGTTGTCCCACGAATTAACTCTTAATTATCTTTTGCGTTTACAATAAAGAATAGTGACTTTAAATTCTTTGTTCATGGATTGATGCTTGACATTAAGATGTAACATCTGCTCTTCATTGGTGAATACATCAACAATGAAATTCATATTCCACATCATCCAAATTTTGTTTCTAATTTTACCAGTAAAGCAATGACACCCCAACTCTTTTGAGACCGAATCCATGTGGCTTTGAGATATCATTGGTTCTTGCAAATTCATAAAATCAATCTTTTCATACCTTTTGAAAGTCTTTAATCTTCTTATAATCTCTTTATTCCCTCTCACGTTCCAGTTTAAAGTGGAAATAGTCATTTTGATGGGTTATTTAAAGGTTTAGCAAGACCTTTTATCTGCATAATTTTGGATGATATTTGACCTTTGACATTCCATCTTTTAGTTTTATTTGTTTTATTCCCTTCAACCCTCTTAAATTCTTTCCCAACATCTATCCTTTTTTGGCCTAGTGAGCTTGGCATACTGCCTATATTTTCTTTAATATGAGAGTTACCTTCTCCAATAGCAGTATCTAGCTTTCTATTTGATGAAAACGTAGCCTCATTATCAATGGATTGAAGAGTTTCAATAACATCAAACTCACTTACTATGCTTAAAACAATTCTCAATTCATTATTGTTGTTTTTCTTGTTGTTATCTTTACCAATAAGATCATTACCTATTTACCAATAACATCTATGGCAATACGAATGTAATGGGCCATATACAATTTCTTGCTAGAAACCATCTTTCTCTCCAAAGTTTATCCATGATCTTTTTTAGTTCTTTTGAAACATCCATTTCCAGCCATATCTTGCAAAGTTGTGCCTAACTTTGTTCTTAGGTGCCACCCATATAGTTAAAAGGGATCCAATGGCCTTAGATGTAGATATTATAGTGTCTTCATTAAACATAAATTTAGGAATATTAGGTAGACTGATCCAAACAGGAGAGTATTCATAATTTTGGTTGAAGAATGGAGTCCATTTTAACAGCCTCGTAGTTTTAGACCATACTGTCCATATATTTCTCCGCCAATTTTTTTTATATATTCTTTACAAACCAATTCAATGAAAATGTACCTAAAATCTCATTGAGTAATACTATATTATCCATAGAATCGAAAACTATCCGGGCGTTGCTTAATAGTCTCCATACTAAGCTTCCTTGGGGCAAATTTTCCAATTAAGGATTGTCTCGCATTCTTTTGAAGTTTTTTTTTGTCGTTTGCCTCAAACTTAATGGTAATGTGATATCCTTTCTGTTGAATAATTACATTCTCATGGTCGTTAGTCGTAAGTTAATCGGTATAAATTATTTGAACCGGAATTGCATTACAAAAGCTTTGGAAGTTCTGTTTTTTGGGTATGGATTGTCCAAATGTTAGATTAACTCTCGTGCTTGTTATATTCCTAACATTCTATATTAACCTAATATATTATTAGGTCAATGAATTACCTTGGTGATGTTTCAGTTTGTCAGTTTTCAGAGAGAGAAATTTTGATCCACGAAGAAAAACTGTTTCACTATCTCATTTGGGTAGATAGGTGATAAAATTTATCCATCCTCCATCCAGACCACGCCTGAATTAGCAACTCCGAAATCAAATAAAAATTTCGATAAATATTTAAATAAAAATTTACTCATAACCAAAACTTTTTTTTGGTTATTTATGGATATTATAGATATCTAACCTCAAAATTAATAATAAACTTTTTTCGAATTTAAAAATTGGGGAATCAAACCCAACTTGTATATAGAAAACTTTCATTATTCGAACCTGAATGCTTAGAGGGACAACTATAGTATTATACTTATTAATTACCGAATAGACTATATATTCTTGTACAGATAATAAATTATTTGTGTAAATTAAAATGAACATAAGATTCTGAATATTCGTTAAGGTTGATAATAGTATCATCACATGGGTTCATTTTTATAAACATTTCCGTGAATGATTTCCGTGAAGAATCAAACATACAGTCGATGGTACAAAAGAAATTACTATGTTAGAATACGTTGAATGAATTAGTGGTAGACGATAAAGATTTTTGTTTTTAAAAAAATCTTGTATATCTCGAGAAAATCTGCGAAAGTAAAAGGCATGACCCATGCAAGCAATGTCTATTGTCTGAATACAATGTACAGGCTAGCTAGCTAGCTAAACCAGCCATGAATTAAGAAACCATATGATATACTAGTAGCATATGGTATTAGGAGTATTATTTTCTCAAAGGGGGGCCAGAAACAGATAGGATTGGTACTAGTAGTGACCATGATGGATAGGATTTGGAATAAAAAAAGACCGAACCTATAGGTGTGTGATTGTTAAATGGCACCATTTGCTCATTTATTAAGCCTTCCTCTTTTCTTTTTCTAACCTCCGCCTCTGGGAATCCAATATAATTGTTCCAACTCCAACTTGCTTGTCAAATGCAAAGGTAGTTGTGCTTTGCCTTCCAGTCCAATTTTTTACCAAAAAAAAAAAACTATGCTGATTAATTTGATATTTTGTGGACACGAACTAATATAAATAGAAGCAGTTTAATCCTTGGATATTTTAGTGTAATTGGATTAACTAGTCGACCAATGTAGTCATAATATATTATCGAGCAAGTCGGAGAGTGTGGAGTACACGTTTGTTAGAATATATTATGATTAGTAGGTCCAATGGGCGGATCCTTGTTCAGGTTAAATTTATTTTTAATGATAAGGCTATTACGAAAATTCATGAAAATTTGAATTTGGAAAAATAATTCGAATTTGAATTTGAATTTTTAGTGAGTTTATCATTTGAAATTTTAATCGTTTTTGGACATTGGTATGAATTAAAGTTGGATTGATAGAATCAAGAACACAAGTCTTCACAGAGAGAGTTTTTAGTGGTGAAAGTAGTATTGTGCTTCTAATTATTTCATGAGTGTAACCGTCTTCCCCAGCCTCTATAAATAGGCAAGGTGAATCAGTTGCAAGAGCGGTTACATAAGTGAATATTTACAACTTAGTCCCTATATCTCTTATAAAAGCTTAATCTTACCTTATATTTGTAGAACTTATCAATTTAGTCCTTACTAATTACATTTAGGTCCTCGTAAAATATCTTTCCTTATCAGACATCAAACTGTTTTACAATTGAAGTATTTTGGTTGAATAAATAAGTATGGTTCTGTGAAAAGAAAACAAAAAAAAATATCCATTCTCGTTGTTCAAATGCATACGCTCTGATTTTATCCGGTTGAAAATTTTGGAGAACCAAAAAAATAATTTCAATCGGAAATTGTTAAAACAAGACTTCAGAGTTTATCCGAAAATCTCTAAACAAAATTCCCAACAAAAGATTGAAATTATTTTTGTTCTTGTTTTATGAAGAGATTTGTAAAAAAATGTTCTTGTTTTATGCAAAGATGTGTATGAAGATTGGAATGAAGAGATTTTTTGTCAATCTTTAAGAGAATCCATAATAAGTATAAAGCATTGGAACTATGGATCATCATCCTGTAAGTTCTTTTTTTTCCCTCTTGTTATTGGATTTCTGGATGTTTAGTTTTCACATTATCAAAATGTTGATTTTTTGTAGGGTTCGTTATTAAATAAGAAAGAGATTTTAAAAGTATTTGAAAAATAAAAAGATTTATAAACCATCTGTTTATGTTGATAAAACGTTACCCATATACCCATATCAGGTTATAAAAGGATTTGTACGCTTGTATGATTTTGCATGCAAAATTAGTTTGTTTAATAACCGAAGCGTTGTTCCATATCTGACTTGATGCATATGTTTTAATGCGGTTTTTGAATTGCATTTCCATTAATAAAATTTATATGTACAAACTACTGCATTTGAGATGCCACCGGCGAATATTAATGCAAAGAATTAACCGTAAATAAATGGTTGATCTACACAAAAATAATGATGGTAACATGTAGTAAGAACACAGTTCAAATGAAAATATTTAATGTACTGAAACTGAATGCAAAATAGAATTTAGCAGTGCATGTTTTATTTTCATACATGCATTTAAAACTATTGATTTTATATCTGCATGATATAAGTTTAACGGAAAATATCAATATAATTTTTAACCAACTGTTTCTGTAACAATTATAAGACTTTACATGCAAATTATACACTGGTTTGCTTTTAAGAGTAAGAGAACACCTTGGTTTTTAATGGAGTAACACTGTAGTGACAAAAGTCTGAAGCCTATGGTTAGCATGTCTGCCAGTTATAAACTTTTTATGAATTTTGCATCAGTTACTGAAAAGAAGTAACTGCTACCATTTTTAGTGAATTTTTATGTTGTACTTAGAAGTGATTTTGGCATGGATATTTGATAAATATTCTAACTGCAACATTGAAAGTATAATACGAATCGGAAAAATAAGTAACTCCAGGTAGAAGCTTCATTTTTTTGCCTTATGGTTTGAAGCTTGTGGTTAGCATGTCTGCCAGTAAGGATGTGCTGGCACTGGTTTCTCTTGAGGTTGATCTGTCCAGTATCGATCCAGGTGCCACTATTATTGTGAAATGGTGAGTAAAGCCTGTTTTAATCAGAAGTCGAACTGAAAATGATATCAAGATGGCTAACAGTGTTGACAAGGCACATCTTCGTAACCCACAATCTGATTCCGACAGGGTTAAGAACCCAAAACGGCTCATTGTTGTTGGAGTTTGTACACATTTGGGATGTATATCCTTGCCAAATGTTATTGACTTTTGAGGATGGCTTTGTCTGTGTCACGGATCACATTGTGATGGTTTTGGAAGAGTCTGTAAGAGACCTACACCAAACAATTTGAGAGTGTCCATTTACACCTTTTTGGATGAGAACAAATTGTTGTTCGGATAATGCCGAAGAAAGGTTGCAAAGTTGTTTGCTGCACCCTATGGCTGTTGTGCATCGTTAAATATATATTTTTATGCAACCTCGATCTCTGTATACTAGTAGTCGGTACTGCTCTTGTGTTATATTTGTTGTAACTGTGATAATTGAGTATGAAAAGCTTATATAACAAGGAATAAATTTGACTTGGAAACTGGTACGTTTGTAGTTGGAAGTGGAGAGCATTAATGCTTGTCTTTTGATATACATGCAATTACTTTATTACAGCGGTAATGACTTTTGAATGGATGATAGTGTGAATTAACTACACTGTTTCTAAGAGTTTTAACAGTTGTAGTTTTTTTAATGTATTTTAGTTGTGTTGACAATTAACTTATTGCGTGCAAAAGTTGAAACTAAATAGAAAATAGGTAAAAGCAAATGGATTTATAAATGTGTATTTGTTTTAATTTTATATGATGATTAATCATATATGGCACTATAATCTATTTTGCATGGTATTTGTGATCATTTTGCTTTGCATATGTTATGAATTGTTTAATGACTTTTTATTCTTAATTAAGAATAACATATGTGTCGGAAGTAAATTTGATGCTGACGGTGGAGAGTTATGGTTTTGTTTATATGTGGATAACATGTTGATTTTGGTACTCGATCAAAATCAAGACGATGAAACCAAGAAATTCATGTCATTGGGGAAGCTGAGATAATTCTTATTATAAGGATCAAGCGAAAGAACAATGGTATATCGATTTTTCAATCTCATTATATTGTGAAAATATTGAAAATTTTAATTTTAAAGATTGTTCTCTGGTAAGCTCATTTGTAGATCCTAGTTTTGAACTTCTACCTAATAAAAGGTGATGTTATATCTCAACTTCAATACTCAAGAGTCATCGGGTGTCTTACGTATGCAATGACTAGCACTATGTCGGATATTGTATTTGCTGTTTGAAAGCTTAATATGTATACTAGCAATCCTAGTTCACATCATTGACAATATTTAAAAGGAACCATGAATTGTGGTTTGTTCTATACTGGATTTCCTTCCGTACTTGAAGGTTGTTCGGATGCGAGTTATATTTCCAATATGGAATACCACTCTTCCACAAGTGGATAGGTATTTCTACTTGGGGGAAGTGCTATCTCTTGAGCATCTAATGAAAAAACTTGTATTACGGATTCAACAATGGAATCAGAGTTTGTGGTATTAGCAGCAGCTAGTAGAGAGGTTGAGTGGCTAAGAAATTTGATATATATGAAATGTCATTGTGGTCTAAACCGATAGCACCTATATTTAGAGTGAAGATGTCTTGGCCAATGTATATAGACAAGTTTACAAAGGTAGGTCTAGACACTTAGGTGTCAAACAGATTATGATTCGCGAGAGGATCACGAATGCATGCTATTACAGTGGAGTTTGTGAGAACTCGATATAATTTAGCCGATCATTTAACCAAAGGGTTAAGTAGAGATTTTGTGCACAAATCGACTATTGGGATGTGATTAAAAGTCCATTTGAAATCTCTTATGTTAAGATACCCAATTCACATCCAATATGACATTAGGTGCTAAATTCAATGTGGAAAGCTTAACATCTAGAGATTGGAACACATTAGTAGTATTATCCCAAAGTATGTGTTCAGACAAGGAACTTGTGGAGGTTGAAGTTTATCTTCTAAATAGCTCTTTTTAAAAATTGCATATGCATGTGCAAGAGTAAAAGATCTACCTATTTAAGCATGAAGTTTAGTCGCTTCAAGAAGCTAGGACTTGGCTTTGATATGCTTAAGAAGGATAAGGACACAAGGCTAGTAAAAAATAGTGTCAAGTAAGAACATTCAAGAATGTAAATTTATGTGTATATTATCTTCCAGTATTCATTATGGATAGTAAAGGTTCAATCATTAGTGATACCTTGATATTCGAATATTTGAAATGTGTAATATATTAATATGAAATTCAATCGTTACGATATTTCATTTATGTATAAATTTGTTATTTGTTGTGATTTTGTTTTAGTTAATTATGAATTGCACTAAAATGGGGGGAGATTGTTGGATATTTTAGTGTAATTGGATTAACTAGTCGATCAATGTAGTCATAATATATTATCGAGCAAGTCGGAGAGTGTGGAGTACACGCTTGTTAGAATATTTTGTGATTAGTAGGTCCAATGGGCGGAACCTTGTTCAGGTTAAATTTATTTTTGAATGATAAGGCTATTACGAAAATTCATGAAAATTTGAATTTGGAAAAATAATTCGAATTTGAATTTTTAGTCAGTTTATCATTTGAAATTTTAACCATTTTTGGAAATCAAACTGTTTTACAGTTGGAGTATTTTGTTTGAATAAATAAGTATGGTTCTGTGAAAAAGAAAACAAAAAAAATATTCATTCTCGTTGTTCAAATGCATACGCTCTGATTTTATCCGGTTGAAAATTTTGGAGAACCACCAAAATAATTTCAGTCTGAAATTGTTAAAACAAGATTTCAAAGTTTATCCGAAAATCTCTAAACAAAATTCCCAACAAATTATAGCCCGAGTATTCCGCCGAACTTTTAACTTGTATAAGAGATGGCTAAATCAATTTTAGAAAAAAAAAAACAAAAAAAAAACTCTTTCGTATATGCATGTATAGTTACCGTGGGATATCCCACTTAATAAAAAAATTATCATTAAATATTAAAAATAAATATATTATATATTTTAAACCGCTAGTTTCTAAAGAAAAATTCTTTTTTAAAACAGTTGATTTTATACACAAAAACAATCCTACCGATTTTAATAATTAAAACTGTTTTTAATTTTTTTCCCGCATTAATTCCTCATCACATATATTAATGCTTCTTGATGAGGATTTTATGAATGTTTTTATCTTCATCTCAAACCTGGTTAGGCCTGGTTTAAAGCATATAGGATGCCAGACTCCGGTGAAATGGATTACATTTCGTTTTATGATGCCGTCCTTCACAAGAATGATGTTGGTTTAGTGACTCTCCTACGCTGGTGTTTTGATGCTTTCCCCCTCGTTGGGCCTTCGTCGGTCTATAGAATTGGGATATTTTACCCTGTTTCAATACAGCGTACCATGACATCTAGGATACTCACACCATTTTGTTTCTTGAGGCTTCGCTAATGTGCATATATTCTGGCATAAGGGATGGATTCTCTTGGAAAAATCACGTTGTAATGGTCGAGCCTTTGGCTCCTCGTGACCACTGGTTGTCAGAAGAGTTGCTTTCTAATCAATGCTCTCTTAACTACTATGATGTTGTTATTTGGAACCCATGTAACCCTATCTTTTACGTTTATACTTTCAGTACCTCTTCTCACTCAACTCATATCATATGGCCTGCTGTTACGCTTGTGTTTGGGATTTCCACCTCCTGGGATCACATCTCATTCACATTCACGTGCACCTTGTCTCCGCATGCAACCATCTTTAATACCATATACCTCAAAAATAGAGTTTATCTTCGATTATGTACTCTCTCTCCTTCCCCCATAAACCTCGATGCGCAGTCTACCCCAACCCTTACACCATCAATGGTTATCAACCGCTCCCCAAAATCCCAACCGCATGTACAATTACTTTATGAATGCATGAAATTAATTGGCTTACCCCCAAGCGGTTAGACTCGCTCTCCCCCATACTAATATGTGGATTTGATCTCCAGGGGATTTCAAAGCACCTACTCTACAATCCTGACACTCTCTCTCCTCCTATAATTCACCCACTTTTTAATTTTGTTTTGTCGTTTGCACTCTCTCATAGCCCATTTGTTGTCGTTAGGACTTAGGGCTTCATCAACTCACCCTATCTCCTGTTTTAAATTAATCATTGACCAGTTCCCATCACCATCCCCTCACTCTCTCTCGAATTTCCCTCTCTCAACTCTTCCTTCCCTTTCCGTCATGTTTGAAACACGTACCACCTTAAAGCCTCAAAGAAGTAGCGTTGCCTCACGCCACTCCAACCAAAAAATCACCCCCAAATTCAACAAACCTAACTCGAGCGTTATCCCATTCGAGGACCCTCATCGAAGTAGACCTTATAATACCATACTTTTATTTAACACTAAGTCTTCATCTTCCTCACCCCGCTCTTTATCCTCCTCGTCTAGCTTACATGGGCTACCGATATCAATCCACTCATACCCTCTTGTCGGGTTCCCCTGGAAAGGCATGCAGCATATGACTGAAGCGAGTCAGCGCTTCCCAGAGGAAATTCGTCATGACATGGAGACTTTACGGTTCTCCCTTTCACCTCCATCTGCTCGCGCATGAAATGGAGGACAATTAGGACCCATCGGAGATTGAGTCATCTACTTCCACCTCTAAGTTGGAGAGGCTTCAGGCCATATTCGCTGGCAATTAGCGTCTCATGGCCACCTAGATTTCCAGTGAAGTCCTCATGACCATGGAAGATGTCTCCCTCATATCTGTCTCCAAGGTTGCTCTCATGCATAGAAGTGAGAATGCTTTTATCCCGAGCCTTCCCTCAATAACTCCGCCCCAGGTTCTCAGTGTTGGATCATAAACTTGATCCACTTAAAGGGTCCAACCCATTTAATAAGGCCCATCTAGAAAGAATATTGTAGAAACATTTAAATTAATATTTAGTAGTGGAGGTTGTGTGTAAGACCATCCTTAGGTTGAGTGGAAGACACACTTTGATGTTGAGTGTAAGAAACACTTTTCCCTTGAGTGTAGTGTTGAGGTTGAGTGTTTAACTATCCATGAGATCTTAGATGGTGGATTCTTGTCTCCACTATGGTTCTATAAATAGTGGAGCTCTCCCATTATCTAGAGCATCACCAAACACACTAAGAATTAAAGTTAGAGAGAAAGTTAGAGTGGGAGAAAAGAGAGGCAAGAATGCTCTCTTGAGTGAAAGAAAAATATTTCTCTTCTAAGTGTGAGTTGTAAGAGTGTTTTTGTAATATTTCTCCTTATCTATCTATATCAAAGTTGTTTGTTTGTTTTAAAGTGAGTGTTGTTTTATATTTTCCGCTAACACTCACGAAATCCATGACCTTACAAAACCTCTAGTTTTATTCCCCATGCAATACAATGCTCTATCAATACCCATATCAACCTCTAGTAACATAATTACCCCCTCGACAATTGTCTCATCCAGTATCTCTTTCTTTGCATCCCCCGTGCAGATTGAAAATCTTGTTTCATGCAACGTTCAAAGCGCAGTCCTTCATTCTACAATCAGCACCAAATAACTATCCAACCCAGTTACTGCAAACCAATCTTCACAGCACCTTCCAACTCAGCCTCAGCGGCGTATCCTAACAACCGCTGATATTCAGCTTCTCCAAAACCCCTCAAGCATACCATCATCCTTACTCCCAATTTACCTTCTTTAGCAGCAACATTACTCTATCTTGATTCACACCTCAACTCCCCCAAGCCTCAACCTCATCCCCAAACCCGACACTAACCATTTTGCATAACTCGTCCCTCGTAGAAAAAACAAAGGGAATGCCATTTCGCGTACCTCCAAAGCCCATCACTTTTTTGGCCCCCATCCTGGATATACTACAACTCAAGCCCTTGCCTCTCGACCTCGTGCCCCAACAGATAACATCGCCCAACAATCACCTCACCCACGCTCTTCAACACTCCGCTCTCGCTTGTTAACATTCAGCCCTATGTCCCCTCCCCCTTCCTACCTGTCTCAAATTCAATCCCCTGAGCCATCCCTCTCATCGCCTCAAATGAAATACTATTAACCATTCCCTTCCCCGCTAGCCAATCCTGGGCTAGCGTGGTTTTGCAGCCTTAAAACCCCTGATCTCTTATGAGCATTGAGAAGGTGGAGAAAATCTATATTGACCGGGCTGTCCGTATGTTTCGCCCGGACGTGATTGCGGATGACAAAGCTGATTAGGCCATGTACCGCCCATGAAGTGCCGGCCACCCTGTTCAGTCCCTCGCAAGCCAGTTTTGGGGTATCCACGACCTCCAAGAGTGTAAACTAACTCTATCGAGCCATTTTGTTTTCAAGTTCGTATCCGCGGATAATGCAACCCAAGTTCTAGAAATGGCTCTTTGGTTCTTTAGTAGTCATCCCATCTTCCTAAATCGATATGAGCCAATGGACACCTCGGTGAAAGAAATTCTCAAAGTAATCTCTTTACGAGTGAAGTTTCATGCAATGCCTCACAAAATCTGGTCGGAAAAGGGCTCACCAATTTATTTTGACATCAATATTGCCACCGTACAAGGCTCAATTTGGCTAGGATATGTATCATCATGAAGGCCGCTGCCTCTTTTCTGTCGTCCATCATAAACGGTTGCCTTTGTAATGAGCACGTTTTACAAGTTGAGTACCAAGGCTTCCCGACCATCTGCACCCGCTACAACTCCTTTGGTCACACCGCCACTGTCTGCTTAAACTCAAAAGTCTCTTCACACTTGAGCCCAACTCGAAAAAGACCAGGCAAAGAGCCTATGACTGACACCCATGTGATCTCTATTTCTGGTTCCAGCAATAATAAACCACTTAAGAAAATAGATGCGCCAAGATTGAGGGATCAGGATGGAATGATCGACTCAATACTGAAGTTAACAACTCTGTAGCCAGCGAAATTGGCCATGAAGACAAAATTGTTGCAACCAAATTAAATTAAGCTAGAAAGATATTAATTAATTAATTAAGTTAATTAATATATTGATCAAAGATTTGGATAATATATTTTTAATGTAAATATATTATTCATATTATTTTAGAGATTTGATTTTGTATTTTAGAGAAAATATTATATTAGTAAAAAATATTATACTGTCATTAAAACAGAATAATATACTAATATAAATATAGGATATACAATGTATCAAACATCAACAATATCATCTCAAAAGTTTCAATAAAAATTTCTTCTTCTCTATCTCTTTTATTATCTACAATTGGTATCACAGCCAATGAGGCAAAAATCACTGTCCGAAGGAAAAATTGAGAAAAAATAGCTTTGTTCGCTAAATAAAAGTGAGGAACAACGATTTATTGTCCGTCGGAGAAAAAAAATCGAGAAAAAAAATAACTTTGTTCGCATAGAAAATAGAAGAAACAACAATTTGATGTCCGCCAGAGAACAAAAAAGAAAAAAAGCGTTGTTTGCTGGAAAAGAAAACAAGGAAAAGAAAACAAGGATGGAAGAAAAAGACGAAAAAAAAGATAACAAAAAATGGAAAAGAAAACAAGGAAAAGAAAACAAGGATGGAAGAAAAAGACGAAAAAAAAGATAAAAAAAAGAAAAGGAGAAAGAAGACAAAAAAAGATTAAGAAATTTTTTTTAAAAAAAATGGGTAAAGAAGAATATGAAAAAAACCATTGAGGATCAGAAGTTACCGGGAAAAGACCGTAGATGTTTGGAGGTGAACGTAACCGACCAGAAAAGACTGTAGAAGATCGGAGGTGGCCGGAAAAGAACCATGGATGATTGGAGGTGACCGGAAAATACCGTAGAAGATCGGAGGTGACCGGAAAAGACCGTAGATGATTGGAGGTAACTGGAACAGGCCGGAAAAGACCGTAGAAGATCGGAGGTGGCCGGAAAAGAACCGTGGATGATTGGAGGTGACCGGGAAAGACCTGAAAATACCGTAGAAGATCGGAGGTGACCGGAAAAGACCGTAGATGATTGGAGGTAACTGGAACAGGCCGGAAAAGACTGTAGAAGATCGGAGGTGGCCGGAAAAGAACCGTGGATGATTGGAGGTGACCGGGAAAGACCTGAAAATACCGTAGAAGATCGGAGGTGACCGGAAAAGACCGTAGATGATTGGAGGTAACTGGAACAGGCCGGAAAAGACTGTAGAAGATCGGAGGCGACCAGAACAGGGAGAATAAAATATTTGATTAGATGGACCATATCTTCACAAACTCATCCACTACACAAGTCTTCAAAAGGAATGTGAAAAGTGTGAAAGTTATCTGAAAGCTTAATTTAAGAGAGGCATTGTTGGAACCAAATTAAATTAAGCTAGAAAGATATTAATTAATTAATTAATTAAGTTAATTAATTAATTAATATATTGCTCAAAGATTTGGATAATATATTTTTAATGTAAATATATTATTCATATTCTTTTAGAGATTTGATTTTGTATTTTAGAGAAAATATTATATTAGTCAAAAATATTATTCTGTCATTAAAACAGAATAATATACTAATATAAATATAGGATATACAATATATCAAACATCAACAACATCATCACAAAAGCTTCAATACAAATTTCTTCTTCTCCCATTTCTTTTATTATCTACAAAAATACCATCTATCACTAAAGTTACCAGACCACATTTACAAGTCGGTAAAACTACTGCACTTGTCAAGTTAAGTACGAATGGAAATAGCCCCACCATGTACTAGTCTTTTCCAACCCAAATCTGTTTTTTTTGTTTAATCAATATGACTCGCTTGTTGGATTGTGAGGGGTTAAAATTACCTCGTTCATCAAATATATATATATATATATATATATATATATATATGTATGTATGGTTTTTTCTTCTCTAATAGTATTAATGTTATTTGCCTTCAGGAAACTAAAGTAAATGTTGAAATGTTGACCTCATCTTGAAATTAAGATTAATATGGTGGAATTATAAGACTAACCATAAGCACCACCATTATGGTAGGATTTTGATGGTCTGGAACCCAAGTGTTTGCAATATATCTATAGGTATTACTTCTTCACATATCATAAATTGCACTATCACCTCGATAGCCAACATCCAGACATTTAACCTATGTGCAGTTTATAGCTTTAATGAGCATGTTGATCGTTAGTCCCTTTTACGTGATATCGCCAATACTGCTCAGACCAATGCTTTGAATCTATGGATTGTCATTGGGGACCTTAATGCTATGTGCATCCCGTCTGTGTGCTCTAGCAATGAGAACCATTGGAATAACTCGATCACCGGCTTCAAATACTGTTGCCACATTTGTGAGCTTGATGACGTTAGATCCCCAGGTTCCAATTACCCTAGTCTAATAGGCAAGCCGACAACCCCATTTCTTTCAAGATTAATAGATCCCTTGTTAATGGCCTATGGGATGATGTTTTCCCCAATTCTTTTGTGCATTTTGACATTTCCCGAATATATAACCAGCTTTGAAGAATACTTCGTTGATCAGTTGGGGATTGATCACCCTCAACTAAGGAAATTCATAATATATAATTAAAAAATAACAAATTCATATGAATACATAAAGTAAAATGAATAACGACTGGCATTTAAATTTTTTAATACAAGCACAAAACGCCATAGCCGAAAAAGGACTTAATCCATCTATTTTTCTCTAAAAATCATTTGCTCTCTCTAAACATTACTACTTAAGCTTATCTCCTTAAACTTTTGTATAACTTTTTTCTTAATCAATTTTACATAAGTTCCATTCGGATATCTTTGGAAACATCACACTCAATGTTGTGTTTCTCACCATGTGGTGATATATTGGTTTCGATGATGTGTTACTACATCGAAGATATTGATAAAATCAATAATTACGGTCACATTAGAGTAATAAGAGGAAAGCTCATGAATTCAATAATAAGTTTTTGTTTAATAACACCTCAAAAAACATAAGAATATGTTAATATATTATTTGTAAGTATATGATTATTTTAATAAACAAATAAAATATTGGTTATATATATTCTTATAAAAAAAACTGCATGTAAAAGCCATAGATAACGTATCGCCTCATATGCAAAAAAGAATTCTTCTACCGAAACAAATGAAGTAAATCAAGTACGTATATGAGTTATACAAGATGAGGTGGTAACTTTTGTTTTATATGAAGTTATTAAAACATTATTGGAGTTAAATGATACAGATCTCGATATGAAATATATTAAAGAGGAGGTTCTGGTTGCAGAATACGGAGTTCTAGTTGGATTTGACGGGGTTCATAATGCATAAGAGGGGGTACAAGATGTGGAATCTGTGAATGATGTAAAAAATATAATATGTGAATGTTTCATATGTTGAACCTATAAAGGTTGCACCGTAAAAAAAGGATCAAAATATGGAAGACAAATTGAAGAATATCAAAGTGGAGGTTAATGATACACATGTTGATGTGCAAAATTAGTAAAAGAGGTGTCAAATGATCAACAAAAGATTAAAAAGTAGATGATCGATATAAAGTTCATTAACAATAAAATGTAAGTGAAATAAAATAGACTAATAAAAGTTTACATATTTTATATATTTCATAATTTTAAGAAAACTGATAAAAGTTTTTATTCCTAATGTGTAAAACTATTGTTTCATATTTGTTAAATAATGTATTTTGAATTTTCCATTACGCATTCTACAATTAATTTTTATTTTTCATTATGTATTTCCATATGCATTAAACATTATTTTACCATATCATCAGTCATCATAAAATGGTTTGTATTTCTAAAGTGATTTAACAAATTTTATCGTTTTACATTTAGCCTTTTGCAATTTGTTTTATGTTTTGTTTCACAGTTCACTTTATCTTATGTTTTTTTAGAAGCAAGTAGAATGTTAAAAACTTTTACAAATACAAAAGGATAAATTCCAATTGCACCAAATGTAAAACCAAGAAAGAGTGTAGAAAATTGTTTGACAAGAATATAATGAGGATATAATCGAAAACATGCTCAAAATTCCTAATTTTATTAGCAATACATACAATAATAACAATTATAATTGACGTCAACTAATCTAAGAAATTAAGAATGATTCAAAATAGGGAAAATCAGGATGATTTGGTCGTATAGTCTGTTTCAAAAACATCGATCCACATGTGTGTGAGTAGCATGATGGAATTGGCAAATGAAGATGAACTTGACTACAATGTAATATTCTTTCTCCAGTTCGTTTAAATGGTGTTTCACATTTTGCATTCAAGTTTAACAAAAAAATCATATTTCACATTCATGTTTAATAATTTTGTTTGAATTTTGTAGACAATTAATGCTTATATCTATTGGTTGTTTTCAAACAAAGTATTGCACATACCCACCATTGGATTTGGTGCAAATCTTTCAATGCTTGGTAAAACATTAGCCTTCTCGGAACATGCAACAGTAAAAATATTTCATTGTTAAAGCAACAAATATGAATTATAAATACATAAAATATGAATGATATGCTAAGAATTTCTTTAGGTAGACATGATTGATTGATAAAACATATGTTACAAAAATGATCCAAAATATCTACTTGGAAAGATAGTATTATACAAGTTATCCATACTCAATAAATTTTAACAATTTGTTTCATTTTTCGCGTTTCGTTTATTTAGTGTTATGTTGTTTGTGTTTCACTTATCTCGTCTTTTGAATTCCATATTTCAATTATATAATATTTCGCATTCTACATTTTATCTAGAGTTCGATAATTTTGAAAATATCTTTTTGTAGTTCACGGTTTTTTGAACTACCTTAGAGTTAAAAAATTATAAACATTTGCCAAATTAATATTTAAAAAATTACAAAACTTTGCCAAATTAATATTTAAAAAATTATAAAAAATAAAATAAAAACTATAATAACAAAAATTTACAAAATATATCGATTCAATATTCCATGTGATTTTCTATTATGACCGATTTTCCATAATGAGTACTCGTTGTTTTTCAAAAAATAATTTCTCCATTAGATGGAATACGTTTATTTTTAGCTCATTCCGACCTCTTTTCAAATTTGGTGGAAACATAAATAGGGATCCTGTAAGATTAGGTGTTTCACCAAAAGCACTCAAAACAAGTACATCATTTGAATAAGTTGGCTTATAAGACATTGAGTAATAGTATGGCTCAACATATGTAAACGAATTTTGTTTAGTGCTAACTATGGTAGTCAAAACATTAGAGCATTGGAAACAATAAATTTTCCATTTACCACAAGAACATTCAAAACCTTTATAACAGGTTTTGAGAAAAAGTTCATGTTAACTAATGAAAACAAACAAGTTAACAATGAATGACCTAATTTGAGATTCACATCTTATACTTCTTGTCAAAACTTGAAATTTTAGGTGACAATCTATTTTGGTTTTGGACACCAAATGATACTTTAATTATATATATTGTAACTAATTTTTATCATATTTTTTTAATTGTTTTATTTATTTCATGTAAAAAATATTAATAATTTTATTTAGATTTAAATCCAATAATATTAAGAGACTACTAAATGTATTACCACTACACAACTAAAATATGTTACTAATATTATTTTAACCAACCTTTCTACAAAAACTATTTTTCTATTTAAAATTTATAAAGTTATGTATCTTTTATATCGTGACTCATAAAAAAATATCTGAAAAACATTTTTGGTTTTGTTTTTAAAATGAACAAAACTAGTGCACTGATTTATTTATTTTTCAAATGCAATTGCAAAAAAAAGACTAAAATTAAATGGCAAAAAAGTCCCATTTCATATTTTGAAATTTATTCAATAATTAATTTGCAATTCACAGTTCCACTAATTTGAGATATCAATGTTTTTTTACATTTATCTTTGTTTTGTATTTCTTAATTCAATGAGTCTTTATTTCACATTTCGCATTCCACCCTTATTTCATCTTTCATGAATTATGTAACACTTGTTCGGCATATAACAATTCATTTAACACTTATTGTACACTTAAAATTGCGCCTATTATTTCATATTTCACATTTTAAAATTTGTTTGAATTTAACATTTATGTCACATTATTTGTATGTTTTTTTGTCTTTGACCCTTATTTTTTATTTTACAATTTATTTAAATCTTATCATTTTGGTATTTGATCAAAGGATATTTATCTTTCATTTTATATTATTTTTATACTAATTTAACTGTTAGTTTTAATTAATTATGAATAAAAATACTCTTATTTGGTTATTTTTTATTTATTAGTGAAAAAGGAGAAAATGAGCAAAAATAAGTTAAGATTGTACATAGAAACTATAATGAAAGAAGAAGATAAAAGTCAAGGACTTGAAGATAATTGGGAAAATAATAAAAGAAAGAAAGTAAAAAAAATAAGAAATTAATTGAAGATCACCCCTTTAATATTTTAGTTTCCTAAAAAATAAATTGTAATATCTTTACTTTTAATTTAAAAGAATAATATAATTCTTTTATTTTATTTGATAAATATTATGATTTTATTTTTAGGAGAATAAAATATTTGGTTTTGTGTAGTAAATTATAATATTATATTATAATTTAAAACAATAAATTAATCCTTTAATTTATTTAATATTATAATTATACTGGTTTATTTTTTAAAGATTATGGTAAATAAAAAAAGCTCATAACTCTTCCGATAAATAAAACACTAATGAAGGAGATCCACGCGGTCGTGAATCTTCTTTTCTTTCTTTTTTCTTATTTTATTTTTCTTATTAGGGTTTATGCTCGCTAGGAGGTAAACCTTTTTGTTTTAGGATTTAATAAACCTTTGTAGATACAATTTTTAATGTAGTATATTTTCTTTATTAATTTAGTTTTTCTTTTATTCTTTAGTATTGGTATTAATTCTAATGCTTTCATTTTCCTACGGATTAATTGATTGATCATAGATTTAGGTTGGGACCGAGAGGTAAAATCTGCTCCTGAACTATATCAATACCATTAGGTTGAATGAGTAGTTTACTACGGCCATGATCGAGTGAAGTCTGAACTAGGTTGTTAGAACTTATGACCTAATTGTAGGAGATAAGGGACTAGAGATATAAACAGCCATACAAGAGGGTTAGTTGTGTGCGATCGAGGGATGATCACAACACTCTGAAAGAGAACCTGGCTTTAAATAATAATTACAAACGTTAGGTTAATTTGATTATATAAAATACATTATAATTTGTTGATATATGTTTATTAAATCTAAAATAATTTTTAATATTTATTAATTTCAATTTTATTCTATTTTTAAATTTAAACTTTTAATTTTTGTTTATTAATTTTTATATTAAATTGTAGATTTGAAAATAGATTTATTCACCGATATTCGAGTCTTAAATACCCTAAAACTACAACAGAAATCGTACATTTTCGTATCAAGTTTTTGGTTCCGGGAAATAAAACCTTTATTTTTTATATCTATTAGTTGATATATTTTTGTGTTAATTAGTTTTTATTTTTATTTTTATTTTGGTTTTATTTTTATTTGATTTGATTTATATCTATCGTTTTTAGTTAAGATTTGATTTTATTTGATTATTTATATCTTTTTGTTTGATATATTTTTATATTTTTATCTGAATAATTTTTATTTATTTTATTTTATTTTATTTTTATTTTTATTTTTATTTTAAATTTAGTTTTTACTTTGGTTTTGTTATTTAATTTTATTTTTTTAGAAAAAATTCGTTAGTATATTTGCAATGGATAACAGAACGGTGCTACAAGCTAGGTTAGATGCGCTTGAACAAAAATTGGCCCATATGAGGATGAATGCGGAAAGTGGCAATGAGTGTGAAGCATACAATAAAATAACATAGTTTTCCCCAGCAAATGGTTACAGCTATAACTTCCAACATGACTCTATACCCCACTATAATAATGATTATCATACTAGACGTTGGCAAAACGTAACCTTTTCATGGGAGAATACCAATTATTTTTGGGAGCATGAGGATATGAATAGGTTAGATAAAAATTCAAACCTAGAAGACTCTATAAATAAATTTATCGAATCTTCGAGGAAGAATGAATCAAATATAAAAAATCTGGAGATTGCGATTCAAAATCAAGGGGTTTGTTTGAAGAACTTAAAATATAAAATGGATAAAATCATCAAGATTATTGAAAGAGTGTTTGAGAAATCCCAGAATTCTCCATTAAAGTTTCAAGATTCTACACAAATTCCGTATACATCAGTCCAACATCTTGAAATTCACGATGACCAAAACCTTGATATATTGTTGGACAAATCTAATGAAAATTTGCTTATTGAATCTAAGCAAAATCATCAAGAATAGTATTTGGAAATAAAATTGTATTCATCATTTATTTCACTAATGCACTAACAAACATGCATGAAAAGTTTCAAAACTCAACCAAACAACTTCAATTTAACCAAACAATGGATTTATAAGGTATAAAGAGACAAACGCACAACACGATGTCAAACCCCAATTTGAAAAGAACGGACGATGTCAACTCCCAATTCAACCACTAGAAAAATAAAAATATATTTTAACAAGAACAAAAAAACTCGATTCATTAAATAGTAAGATCCTAACAACGAACGAATATGAAAGTTGAGATGTTTACCTGATTGATTGTTTGATTTTTTTTTTAAACAAACAGATGCGGGTTTTAATTTTTAAAAGAAAGAAAATAGAGATGATATAAGAAAAAAAAATTGGTTTTAAAAATTATCCTTATATAGTAAATAATGATATTTAGGATATTAAACAAAATATAGGTATTATATGGCAATTAGATGTCATATTTCGGGATTCGGTGATAGTTGTTGATGTTTGAGGTACTAGATTATTTTCAGTTTTGGGTAACAAGTGGTATTTTAGCTTAATATTTATGATAAAATAATTTTTTATCAAAAAATATTTCAAATATAAATTTTAACACAAAGTCATAACGATATTAGGAACTCGAATATCTCACCTCTAAAGATTTAGAGTATCCAAAATGTTTTAATTGTAAGTCTAATTGATTAAAGGTAAAAAATAATAAGTGTATTGGACTAACGAGTAATTAATGTAGTCTCATGAAACATATAATGTATATATTACTTAGATTGATGTAGGATCGTGATGGACTCATCAATGACATTATAAATATTGAGATTTAAGATTCCAATATGATTATGATCCCTAGTTGAAACAATATATAATATTAAAAATGGTATTGGACCTTATGAGTTAAGTAAGTAGTAAATAAATTATATAAAAATCGTTTAAATCAGATATATGCACTATTAAGAACAAGTACATTCACAAGTATTGGACTATAAATGGGGATAGTAAGAAACGGATACATATTTTATTTCTTGGAATCTTAAATTCTCATCTTATAGCATCTCTTTCTTTCTTTTGAAAAAAACATTGACCTTAAACATATATCGTCTATATATTGTTATCATATTATATATTTTCTAAACTAATTGAACATATGTTGTTTATCCTAAGAAATTATGCAATTAGCTCACTCTGATACTTAGCGTTTATTATTATTTTCTCCATTACTCGTTTTTTAAGCTGGCAACTCTATTATGAAATCGACTTGATAGTGGTTTTCATAATGACTACTCGTATGTATCTTTATTTCTTACAATGAATTTATTTATTCATATCCATGTAAAACAGATTGGTTGTATAACTGTAAAAAATCAAATAAGAGCTAACAATTATTTTATGGTATCTTTATTTCTTTTAAAATCAATTCACTTAATGATTCGGAACTTTGGTAAAATAATAAAAAAAGCTTTATGAATTAAATGCATGTAATAAATAATTGACACTATAACTGCACACCTAAGATTTTGAATTAATGATATAGATATACATGTTTTAGGTTTTTGGATTTGACAATAATTCTATATTTATATGTATTATCATTAAGCTTTTCAGACCATCATTTTTGGAAAACTCTAATTGACTAGAGGAAATATGGATTTCATTATCAAAATCATGACATTTCTGCGGCGAAGGGTCCATTACCACGGTAACACTACTGCAACAACAATTATGTCGGTCATTCATATAAGTTATTGTGACATTCGAATTTTAAATGTAACATCACCGTAAAAAGCTAGTGTATTGCTACGAAATATCTGAAACAGAGTTGTCTTAGTATAATACACATTTATGTTGCCATGAAAACAACCATACAGAGGCTAAGACGGAATGATGGGTCCAAAATAACATGCGTTTGTGGCTTCGTAGGACCGTAGCTTCGCGCCGGTTATCTAAATCATGTGATTCTTTTTTTAGTTCCAAATAAAATTCATAGATCGACATGATGATTCAGTTATGGTGTTAAATAAAATATTCACTAGTCCCAGAATTTCAATACATGTAATACGTTAGGTTACTCAATTATGTATGTATTTGTTCTGATGAACTCTCTTCGGACCTGCAGCATAACTAACGTTCTAAATATGTTAATTTTACTAGAATTTTATTGTTTTGGAGTAATGTTGTTTATTTAGGTATAATTCAGTATATTTTGTGTTACATTTTTGGAGGATGTATAATTATGTTACCTTATTATGTGTGCATTAAGGTAAACATGTAATTATGTGAATGGATGGCCTTTTGGATGGGAGTGATAACCCATTTTTGTTGAGCACTTGACTCTGTAATGTACGGAGTGATATCATGCACGCTTGTGAATTATTTTTTCTTCATTTTACGAGTTTGAATGACAATAATCTATCTTAAGATATTTGAACACGTGAAATGATATTTTAGATCCTCAAGACTGCTTCGGATATTCATAGTGCAATCAAATATAAGGCAAAGGTCTTTTTAGTTAAAATATAATTTTTGAATACAATTTCCATGCGGACACTTAATATGTTCATTATATATATTGTATGACAACTCATATATAATCAATATTGTGATCCTTATTAGTGAGTTATACATAAAAACAGTTTTGACACTTATTTTCAAATACCAATAGTTATGTCTAGGCTGGCCCAAAAGAAGTCTATGTAGATATTTGTTTGAGGGTAACCTAACAACTACATGATATCATTTTTCCGTTTACACCCTACATACTCTTGCACAGTTGGAATATAATGTTGAATGGTTTAAGTCAAGTATGACATGCTATAGTCATGATCAGCAGACAATAAGGTATCGCTAGTTACATATGTTGTTGCGAACCCAAATTTGTTCTCTTAAAGAGTGTCCTTTAGAAGTAATATATAATGTGTCGGCCTATATATCTCCACTAAGGATTAAGTAGAGTACATCTAAATTAAGGTCAATATATTTAAAATATTCTGCAAGCATATCATGGAAGATATTATAAAGAGATAATTGTGAGACATTGCAATTGAGGTAATCTATGCAATATATTTTACTATTATAGATAAATGAAAATAGTGATCTGACCTTGATGTGGATACAAATGCACCAAAACTCTGTTGTGCTATCCTACTGGTGCATGTCGAACGTTGATTACCAAGTCATGGAGAAGCGGAGGCTTGAAGTTACTTTATTTGGGTCGATGAAAGGGTTGACTATCGAGCTCACACGATTTAAGAACGGCTATGGGTTAGCCAAGGCGTAAAAAGATAAAGTTTCTCTTGAAAATGAGGAGTTGTGAAAGGAGGTGGACATGTTCAAGGGTGTTGAGGATATTTACGAGGAAAAGAGTAAAGAGATGACCATTGGAAATACGGCCCTAATAGCGCAAAATAATAGGCTCATTAAGAGGAACGATTTCCTGATGTCTCAGAGCGCCGGACTACTAGATCATAAGGTGGCCTCAACGGAAATGGTGGAGGAACCAACCGAGCGTATTGCTGGTTTGTTGGTGGGAATGAGAAGTTAACGGATGCTGTGAATGAATTGAAAATGGAGGCAGGTAATAAGCATATAGTTTTTACGGAAGACGGAGGCTAAGTTGGAGGAAAAAGAGAGGCAGGTAATGAAGTTGGCTATGGAGATATGGCCAAGAAGTAAAAAGAGAGTGTGACTGGGCTACTTTCCCTAAACCCTAGTGTGAGGCTATGCTTATTAAAAAAAATAGCATATGTGCCCTCGCTTCCAAGAGTGGGGGGGGGGGGGTGGAGGTAGAACAAGGGTTGGGTAATATGCCTACCTCAAAAGCCAAGGATGATGGTACTCAATGGAGTGAAGTAGCATCCGCAAATATGGAAGCCGACGATCCTCCAAAGCTATCTAATGCGTGAAATGTTTTTCTAACTCTATGTGAATGATTGATATCTTTTTGTGTTTATGTTTATATAACTTTGAATTTATGAACAAGTATTTATGTGATCGTTAGCTCCAGGTTTTTGAATGGAAGGATTTATCTTCCGTATGTTTTGTTAGATGGTGCCATGCTTATGTCTTAAAATATATGTGTTTGTAAGTTACTATCATACTCTTAAGAGGTGTTTGTAATGTCGAGCTCACTGTGGCTCGTTGCGTAACCTTGGGGAAAACTTGCTCCTTAATTTTATTCGCGACGAAGTCGATTTGACCCATTGCATGGCCCGAAAAGGGATTGATACTTGATCAGTTCACTTTATTATATCGTGTACAAGGTATAAGGCTCAGTGTGGTCTTTTTATATAGCCCATAGGCGTGGCCAGTTAGCCCGTTCGTATTAATTGACTCATTTTTCTAGGCTCAGTATGGCCCCTTGCGTAGCTAGTAGGCGTGTTCATAGATCTGTTTGCGATTGTAAAGACTTAAAGGACTTAACAAATCAGCACACATATTGGAGAAAACATTAAAATTCCATTAACATAATAAGCAAGAGTTTGATGCCTCATTAAAAAAAAACCTCTCGCGCCATCAGGTTGAAAAAGAGCGCATTGTCTAAATTATAAATCATGATGATACCATTTTAGGTGATTTATGTTCCAAGAGTTCTTTAGAGCGCGACTCTCTACATCGGCAAGGCAATAAGCTCCACTTTGTCCCTTTGATATAAAAGTGTATGTTCCTTCCCAATTTGGTCCTCATTTATCGGCTGCTTTGTCGACTGACCCTTGAAACAATTTCTTCATAACTACATCGCCTACTTGGAAGCTAAGGGGCTTAAGGCATGCATTAAAAAGTCCCCGCATCAGGCTCCTATAGTGCTCTGCCGCTTGGTCACGATGTTCTTCGATGAGGTTCATGCTTAACGCCCGATTGGTGTTATAATCGTATTCATCATAATTAGCGATCTGGTGGCTTGGTATGATAATTTCTGTTGGTACCACAACCTCTCTGCCATATAGAAGGGGAAAATGAGTGTCTTCGGTCTTAGTCTGAGGGGTAGTTCGATATTCCAAAAGTAGCTCGATTAGTTTTTCTGGCCATTTTCCCTTGGCTCCTTCAAGCTTCTTTTTAATTCCCTCCAAGATGTTCTGGTCGGTGACTTCAACCTGGTCGTTCGCTTGAGGGTAATATGGTGTGGAGAAGTATTGGTTGATCCCATAACGTTTTCATAATGTCGTGACCATGGTATTTTAGAATTGGGGACTGTTGTCTATCATCAGGATCCGGGGTATTCCAAACCTAACCAAAATATGATGTTGAACGAAGTCGCCATATTTTATGTCATCGAATGCAAAAGAGAGCTTTAGCTTCGACCCATTAGGAGAACTAATCTACTGCAACTATCAAGAATTGGCGCTTGCCAGTGTCCATAGGTAGTTGCCCCACTAAGTCGATGCCCCACTCTACAGGATGCACACACTCGCTTGGAAGACGACCAGTCTTGGAGTATTGTTGGAATTATTGACATTGTTGGATAAGTCGCTCAACGTCGATGGCCAGTTCGGGCCAGTAATACCCAGGTAACATTAAACGTAGAATAAGGTTGCGATATCCATAATGTGCCCCAGCTTCTCCATCGTGGAGATCCTGCAGAGCTGATGTACCTCTGTTTGACCAAGACAATAGAGTAGGGTTCGGGTCTCACCTTTTTGGTATAAGAAATTATCTTAAACGAAGTACTTGGCGGTCCTCAGTTAAAGTGCTTAAGTTGTACCTTATCGGGCGGAAGAGTATTGTAACTAAGGTATAAAATGTGAGGTTCTCTCTAATTGCTAAGGGTATCAACTGTGTGGACGGTGTCGCTCTGACTAAGAAGCTATGTAGTCCGTAGTTATTGCGTGAGGATGAGAATGTCCTCTCATGAGGCTACGGCTTTGGCTAGGCCATCGGTGGCAGAGTTTTCATCGCGTGGAACCTAGTCGTATATCATCTTTACAAATTATGACTCATATTACTTAAGTATTGAAAAATCGCCTCAGATTCCTTATTTTTTAGCATCATAAGTACTAATGGATTGATTTATAACTAGCTGCGAGCTCCACATATTAGTGCTAACTTTATGCCATAAATTACCGCCTCATACTCTGCAGCATTATGTGTGACCGGGAAGTGGAAACGTATGGATTTTCCGACTTCCTCTCATGTGGGTAGTCTAAGGATGATCCAGGTTCCACCTTCGGATGTGCTTGAAGCCCTATCAGTTTCTAGGATCCATTTCGAACGCTTGGTCGTAAGGGGTGCCTCGTGTTGAAGTGATGTTTCACAGGTCGAGCAAAATTATGTGATGAAATCGGCCACCACGTGCGCTAATTGAAGTACGCGGTTCAAAATGGATGTCGTACTCTCCAAGCTCGATACTTCATTTAGTCAAACGACCAGACGTATCAGGCTTCTGTTGTACAGCCATTAAGGGGACTAGCATTCTGACAATGATTTTGTGTCCTTGAAAATACGGGCGCATTTTCTGAGCGACTATTACCAGGTTCATTGCGAACTTCTCCATATTAAGGTAGCGTGTCTCAGCATAAACCAAGGTCTTACTGGTATAGTAAATAGGGGCTGAAGACAGGCTCGTTCGCTAACCAAGACTGCACTAATATAGAAAAGTTATACAGATAAATATAAGAACGATGGCTCACCCGCCACTGGCGTGGATAGTATCTCCGACGATATGAGATAGACTTTTAGATCCTCAGACGCCTTGTTGCACTTCTCTCTACATGAAAATATTTTAGCCCCTCGGAGAACCTCGAAGAAAGGATGGCTTCGATCTGAAGCTTATAAATAAAGCGGGACAGGGCTACTAAGCATCCCGTTAAATATTGGACCTCGTTGACGTTCCTTGGTGGTTCCATTTGTATGACCACCTGCAACTGGTTAGGGTCAGCTTCTATTCCCATTTTACTGACTACGTACCCTAAGAATTTTCCACTTTTTACACCAAAAAGCATTTCACCGGGTTGAGTTTTAGACTAAACTGACGCAGTAGGTCGAAGACGATTTGAAGTACCTGGAGCTTCTTATCAGTTGTGTGTGTTTTGACGATCATATCAACGATCTACGTCTCTATATATTTTCCCAAGTCCTCTCTTAAAATATGGTTCACCAGGCGCTGATACGTGGAACCAGTGTTCTTCAAACCGAATAGCATCAGTGTGTAACAGTATAAGCCTTGATCGATTTGGAATGACGTGTGCTCTTTATCTGAAGGGCTAAGTCGTATCTGATTATAACCGGAGTATGCATCCATAAAAGATAAGTATTCGCAACCCAAGGTTCAATCCACCAGCTGATAGATGTAAGGTAGGGGGAATGCATCTTTCGGGCATGTTTGGTTCAGATTGGTGAAATCCACGCACATGTGCCATTGACCGTTCTTATTTTTTACTAACACTAGGTTTCCCACCCATACTAGATATTGTGCTCGTCGAACATGACCAAGTCGAGATAATTTGGTCACCTCGACGCTGATAGCCTCCCGCTTCGCTGCAGAGAATGATCGTCGTTTCTACCGCATCGGCTTGGTATACAAATCAAAAGTTAATTCATGTCGAATAATGGAGGGGTCGACCCATATCATGTCGCTAGCATCCCATGAAAAAACATCCAAATTCTTGCCCAATAGGTCAAGTAATATTTACTTAAAAAGATAATCCAAGTTATTACCTAGTCGTAAAGGGTGACCTTCTGCTACTAACTCGTCAATCGAATTAGGAGTATCTTCATCCGGTTGATCTATCTCTTGCAGGTCGTCAATGGGATCGACCAAATGAGGTGCTCTGACTGATCTCACGTGCACCCATTTGCCAATTAATTACTACCGAAGAGGCTTGGTTGGGTCAATCGTGGCTGCATAACACGTCATTACATTCTGTTGACTTCCTCTGATGGTGCCGACCACATTTGCCACTGGGTACTTGATATATTGTCTCAAAGTATGCAACCAGGGTCGTCCAATAATCACGTGGTAGGAACTTGAAGCATCTGACAAGGTCTTGAGTTCTCTCTTTGTAGCCCTATAACCAGCTTTAACCATCAGCTCGACCTCTCTCACACACTGAGACGTCTTGCTTTCATATCCGAATAAAGTACACTGGATAGGTTTGTAAGGCGGGACTTTGTGCATGCGATCGTAGCTAGATTTTAAAATGATGCTTGCAAAGCTACCTCCATCTACCAAAACTTGAGTTACCATTACTCTCCTAATGTCCAGATTCAGTGTCAATGCATCCTCGTGTGGTGTGCTAACCCCTCTCAGGTCTTCATTATTAAAAGTAAGGTCCGCCACAGGATCTTAGTAAATATGGTACGACAAAGCTTCAACAACCTGCACTTCGTGATCGATCCTTATTCTTTTGTTGGACTTTGAGTCATGAGCTACCTCGGAGTTTCCTCCCGCAATAGTGAAGAGAGATGGCAAGCTTCCACGGATGTTAGAGACTGCATTACTGGCAACCTCGGATTGCCCTTCGTTACCAGTGCATAATGATGATAAAGTGGCAGTTCCGAAGTCGTAGGTTGTCTCAGAATGTCCCCCCCGCAATGGTGAACAGTCAATGTTATTTTCCTACATCTTCCCGTTCATTTTCACGAGACTTTTCCTCGGTAACCGGATGTGCTTCCTCCCTCGACTCAGGTTGGTGACGGTGATTTTGCTGCTTAATGAACTGAATGATTTCAGCGTTGTCCATCGGTCTCTAAATCTCCTCTCTAAGCTTACAGCATTCGTCAATCGTGTGGCCATGGTCATTATGATTGAAGCAAAAAGACCTACTTGATCACTTAAATCCTAGAGCTCTTATTTCTCGTGAGGTCTAGTACTTTGTTCTCCCCTTGGTTCTGTCATAAATGATCGACATAGTCTCAGTTAGCAGGGTGAATCATCTGGAGGGGTTTTCATAGTACGACGTCTGATGGGTGCTATCCTAGTGAGGGCCATTATAAGTCTTTTTGCGGTCGAATGATCCAACCATAGGATCAGAAACCTGCCTATTCGGCGAGTCCTCTTTACGTGTATTATCCACTCGGATGAACGTATCAGCTCGGCTTAGTAGATCTCCCATCTTTTCTGTCGGAAATCGGATCAGGTCGGCGTATAGTTCTCCTCGCCAATTGAGGCCTCTCTTGAAGGAAGAAACGGCCATATTCTCCTCTAGACATGCAAAACATTCATAGAATGGACAAAACGTTTAACATAACATTTCAAAGGCTCACCTCCTATTTGATACAAGTCCATAATCAAATCCAGCTCCCGTCACAGTTCTTTGTTGCCCACGAATCTCTCTCTTAATGCTCTCCACAAGTCGACAAAGTTATAAATAGATACCTTGGGCAGACTATTGAACCAATCCATCACGTTTCCCTTAAGATTCATGGACAAAGTTCGGCTGAGCATAGCATCATCGGGGTTAAAAACCATCATCATATTCCAAAATTCTTCCAGATACCTTTCTAGGTCCCTTGTTCCATCGTACACTTTCATCCTGAAAGGCTCGAATTTCCTTGACAGTTGGGCTTCGAGGATATTTTCCACGAATGGAAACTCTTTGAGGATATATGCGGACAACTTTGGTCGTACCTGATTATACTGCACGTCCTCATCCTCCCTGACCCTTTCTGATGCGTTAGGTCGTATCTCCTACCTTGTTTCATGCTCTTTGGAGTGTTTTTTGCATCCACATTTCCCTTCTCTTTCTACCCTATCCTCACATTTTGAAGATCGATCCCCATAGTTAGCTCGACTGGCATCAAGTCCAGACTGGTGGTTCACTCTATTCGTTCCCCATACGGTCGTCGTTAGTGCGTGCAAAGTGTCATTCATCCCCGCTATACTAACCTAATTTGTTCTTACTGTAAGCTCTAGATTTGTTGCTCTAACTTTTGGACCATCGGTAAGGTTGATGGATTACTGGCTGACGTGTCTTAAACACCGGGGACTACTGCATTCTCTGGTGGCGTAATTTTTGTTCCGTTCGTGAGGGTCGTCTGTCCAACTTGTCGTTCGACATCAGCGTGGATCGCTTTCACCATATCGAGATTGGTGCTCGTGATAGGAAGCTCATGATCTTGCCTTAAGGGCGGGTTCACCGATGCTCTCTGATGGATGGTTGCTCTACTTTGCTCTGGAATATTCCTCACAATCCCTGAACTAGTTACTATCATGGTTGAGAAATCTTACTGCTAAGTTGTTTTGTTTCCCAGAGTCGGCGCAAAATATTTTATGGGAAATTATAACAAAGGCAGTGCCAAGTAGTAAATTTTATTAATCCGAGAAGATGAGTTATATTATTTTTCATTTATCTACTTATTTATATCTTTCTTAATAGTTACAAGCGTAACTTAGTATATAACTCCACTAATATTACACGTAGACTAACATTTATGATTGAGGCCTAAATTTATGGCCAATATTTTTTTCGTTATGTAATTAGTGGGTTAACTATGTATTCAATATCATTTCCAACCGCGTCTTCAGTCCTTGAGTTTAACAACTGGCCTCGATCGGTCTTGTCCGAGCCATTTGCTGGCTCTGCTGGGTCTTCACCTTTCTACTCGGTTATGTCCCTTAGTCACTTTAGTCTTACTCAACAAGGGCTTTGGTACTTATATTCACCAATTCTTATTTTCTCTACTCGGTGAAGTTAGCTCTTGCTCACCCTGCTGGATCAAGCGTCTGCTTGATCTTGTTTCACTTCCTTGTTGTTGTTTCTGCCGCTGTCCTCACTTGATGACCCTCGACTATCTCGCTAATCCATTATGTTCTTGTTCGCAGCTTCAGTCTACCTTATAACTAGTTGGCTTTGATGTCGATTACATGTTCCTATTGTGTCCTTCTGCTCGGGTACTATGTGTCTTATTAGTTAGTGGATACCCCCTCATCATAATTTAGCACACATTCTATACTATAACAATTTAGCTTATGGACCGCCAACTAGATTTAAATTTGAGACCATATGGTAATTTGAGGATATTTAGTTTAAGGAGAAGTAATAAGTGACTATAGTGAATAATCTCATAAATTATTCATTTGAATTCAAACGATAAGGACTTCATGTTTCAGAATCTCATTGGAGAAAGCTCAATTTATTTAGAATCGATGTTTAAAATCTCACTAAAGAATTAATATTCGTAGTTTTCCATGACGGACCAACTTAACATCTTCAAGAAATTATAAAAATCAAAGTTAGTGTAATAACATACAAAGATCGACAAACTTCTAAAACACATTTATGTCAATACTCAAACAAAACATATTCGGCCTTCTAAAAAATAAATGTCTTCAATTTTTTTTATCTCTATACTAGATGGCTTCCCAAATTATTATATAATCAGGTAGTTATATTATCTTTCATAATAACAACATTATTGTCTCAATAGAGTTATATGTGAAAATATCATAAATTTGAATGTTTTATCTATGTACATTTTATGTATCCAACTTGTTGTAGTTATAAATCTAAAATACATTAAGTTTATTAGACCTAAAAGTACTTATTGATAAAAGAAATCCTTCTCTACTATAAAGCAAAGGTGATGAAGAATAATCGAGAAAGAAAATAATTTTGATCATAAAAGATTTATGTTATTTTAAAGTGATCGGCCTCCAAATAAGGCCTTAAGTCATTATTTAGACTATGCTACATGTGTTATAACGGCCTAAAAATAATCTTGATAACTTAGTAATAATGGCACGTGTTATTCAGTTCTAACTGCTTCAACCATTTTTCTATCTACTTGCTTCGTCTTCTTTTATGTCTCTTCTGTGATCTCGTCTAATATCTTCGTTAAGGCGTTCGTCTAACATCTTCTTTATGACCCTCGTCTAATATGTTATTTATAACATTCGTCTAACACCTACTTTATAACCCTCGTCCAACATTTTTTTTATATCATTCCTATAACTTTTCTTTATAACCTCCATCTAATATCTTCTTTATGATCTCACAAATAGTTTATTATGAATCTAGTGTAATATCTTCTTTATAACTGTTGTCTTGTATATGTCATGCCTCATTCCTCATTTTCTTTTTCTTACATGAATTTTATCCTCTTATTATTAGCCTTTGATATAAATTTGCCTCGTCATTATAAGTAATATATACAATCTATAAGATATAGTCATATCACTTATGTGAGCTTCACGAAAAATATAGTGTAGATACAATCTGAGGTAATGTATAATCTAGAATAAGGACACATCAATACGATGTTGTAGTTATTGAATTCTTTGAGTCCAATAAGGTTATGGTCCATTGTGGTTATGAGACCATTATATTGTAGTAGCAATAGCCCTGTGTTTATGGTTAGAACATATGAGGTTTTGTTAAGAGCTTACAGAAAAATACACCCATTATTTAGTCCAAGTAAATTCACAAGTACTTAGGTATAAATAGAGATGAAATAGGAAAATAATATCAACACAATATTTTTTCTCATCTGCAGTTTTAGCTCTTTCTCTCTCTAAACCATATATTACAAAAACATTACTCTTCTACTGTAATCTATAGAGAGTGCATAATCATCATACATTACTCGTAGTACATCAAGATATCTATGACTTTCAAAATCAAACATTTTATAGTTTACAAGATAAATATATCTCTTTTGTTGCGTAATGGTAGCACATGACAATACATAAGTATATATTATCTTTAGTGTTTCTTAATACTCCAACCAACATGTTATATATATATATATATATATATATATAATATTGAGATTGTGCTATATCATTTCAACCATTTGGTATGAGAGTCTGTTTGTTAATTTAGAAACATTTATTGACTCTATAATATTAATCTTAAATAAAGTAACACTATTAATTTGGTTTTTGTGAAGAAAAAACTTATTTTATGTATATTGATGATGAAATTATCGTATTTGGATTTTAGATTAGAGACCATAGAAAAGCCCAACTAGGTTTTATTGAGTATAAACTATTACGTGTTTCAAATGATTAGGTGAATCATAAATCAAGTATTCAGGTACGGATTTTTAATATTTCTAGAAAACCATAATTAAGTACAAAGGGCTTGCCCGGGTTTAGAAATTAAGGGATTACTGTAACAACTTGGTTCAACACCGCGCTGATAGTTTAAAAATCTCACAACACCACAACACTCAGGTGCATATTCCCAATAACAAATTCAGAAGTATGGTCGTCCAGACAACCCCTGATTCTTACAGTGACGACAAACTTTTGATCATAGAATTATATTTGGCTTTCTTTGCCTTATTTTAGTTGCATGTGATTTTGTTTCCCTAAACCTCTTTTAGACACGGAGTAAACCATTAAAATTTAAAATATTAGTTTCATTACGCCAAGTACATATATCCTTGCATGTTTACGGTTGATTCCATGTATATGTGTTTTATTAAATGTTTAGAGGATTTATAATTATGTTATCCCATTATGTGTGTATTAAGTAAGCATGTAGTATTTTGAATGCATGACTTTTGGAATATTGGAGTGGTGACCTACAACTATTCAAAAAATGAAATCTATGATGTACGAGGTGATGTTGTGTATTATATGGATCATTTTTTCAAAGGTTAAATTTTGAAAAACATTCATCTCTCTTCAGATATGTGTACTCTTGATGGGAATATTTAAGATTCTAGAGAATTTCTTGGTTGTTCACGGTGTAATGAAACTCAACAAATTTTTGGTTTGAAAAACTATTTTTTTAGCATGATTTTCACATTGACACTCCATACTCTCGAACTAGATAGTGATTGGTCATACCGCTTAGTGGCATAACTTTATAAGAGCCTTATAAAAATCATGTGGATACTTATTGATGGTTGTGTGTATAAAATGACCCACATGAAGACGCTGCATGTATTTATCTTAAGGTGAGAAAACCATTTTATGATGTTGTTTCTATATTCACACACTACGTACTCCTGCATAACAATCTTTAATGGTCGAATGGTTTCACTTAATTATGATATAACATAGTAAAATTAGCCATGTATAGTTTTGATTGTTTTAATATATGATCATGAACCAACATAATTTTCTTGAAATAGCTCACATCTAGAATTAATGTATAATGTGATAACGTCTAACATCTTCAGTAAGATTTACGATAAATCGATTACGTATCCAAACTTACAACTTGAAAAGTTCTACCTTTATGTTATGTATGCATTACTTAAGAATAAATTTCATACGTTTAGTAATATGTCATTATCCTTTAACATTAACCTTAGGTTATATGTACATATTTAGGTAATCACATTTCAAAAATAATCTAGATATAACAAAAATATAATATGTTTGTTTGTTAAGAATGCCAAGATATTAAAAAGACTATAGATTTAGATAATTTTCTTATTACTCTGAATATTGATTGGATGATAAGAAAACTTCAGTAAAGAAGATAAGGTTTACTTTTATAATTTCAATGATAGTTCATGAAACATCATTTAAGTATATCATAATAGATTTTTTAAGAAAGTAATTAAGATTCTTGTAAATTTGATTACCAAAATTCACATTCAAAATTTCAATGCTTTGATTTTTGTATATTTATCTAAGTTCGATTACTCTAAAAATGATAGAGATTAAAAGATAAGTGCAATCGTGAGATTTATGATAATCAGTTATAAATCGGTTAATGGTCAAGTCTCAAAGTTTATTTTTATTGCCTTTTTAGTAAGGTCGTCAATATTAACTACATATTTTATCATCTCAGTTTGGTTATAATGAGATTATTAATTTTTTATCGCATCAAATTTGAATAATGATAGAGAAAATAGTTCAATATTGACATTTAAAGAGGTTTACATAGTAAATTTCTATAAAGAAAATATAAGCAAGTATGAAGCATAATTTAGTTGCACTAAGTTTCAGATAATTAGAATGTTATGTAAAATTTAACATCAACACTCAATTTATTTTAAAATATTTGGGATAAATTCGGAAGGTCTCTAAGAGTTTTGGGACTTGGTTCGGCCATGAAAGTTGCTTTTACACTTTTGGCCGTGTCTTCATTTTAAAATATTTTTAATTTTTAGAGATGTTTGATGAATTGTTACTGCTGCAACCATCATGATTTCTGTTTATTTATGAGATACATTAAATTATCAAAGGTAAGTAATAATAAAGCATCTTTACATGCAATGGTAAGTTGTGCATATGAAATTTACAAAATGGATCCGTAATTTATAGTATATTTTGCAATAATTTATACATTTTTATGTACAGTACATTAAAATAAAGGGTTATTTCCTATAAATTACTAAGACATACTTAATTCCATTTTAGTCCATCCTTAGATCTATAATTCCTAATAACATAAAAAAAAAATTACAAATACTATTTGAACACCATATATTTTTTAAATTCTGAAAAAATTATTTAATGCTTCTTCAACCCTAACTATTTTTTCTCAGTCTTTTGTATTTCTCATTTTTTAGCATTTCACCAATTCAGATCAATCATCCGTTGGATTCTCCATCAAGTTTCCGACCGAAGATATCCGGAGTTTACTATTATCACACTGACGACTATCTCTTAGGTCAGTTTGTTTTTAACCATTGTAATTTCAATCCTTCAAATCAAAGTCTCATTATATTTTCTTCAACAATAAAAACCAATTTTAACGACTCTCTTGGTGATGATGAGAGTTTTATTTCTTTTTGTTTGCATATTGGTATTTTTCTATTTGGGATTATCACACCAACGATTGTCTTCATTCTCTCGAGATTCATCCTTTTGGGTTTGTGATTATATTTCTTTTTTGTTTGGATTTCATCTATTTATAGGAAAACAAGTGTAAATTGTCTTTTAATTTCATTGCTCTTTATTGTTTAAATTATATCTTTCAATTATAATATATTTGAGTCATCTATGGTCTACAATATTGCATTCTTTATTTGTTTTGTTTTATATGTTGTATGTGTGGTAGTACTCTAGGTTGTTATAAACGTAGTGTAAGGTTTGATCATGAGTGTAGTGGATGTTGCATTCTTTCTTCATTACAGCATCTGGAGACATGCCGAAATCTTTTCGTGTCTGTTGGAGTGTAATGGAGATTTTAGAAGGAGAGCTTAAATATCTAAGAAATCATTCAAGTTCTAAATTGGATGAAGATAATTTTTCAATTAACATACAGCTCCTGCAACAAATATGATGAGGACTTGATCATATGGTTGTTGCTTTGTCAAAAACATTTAAATCTCCATTCGTCGACATTATAAAGTCTTTTTCTCAACATTACCAAATAGTAGTTTATACAGTTGTGAAGGCCTTTTTGGGAGGGAAGGATGGTGCAACAGTGGCGGAACCAGGAATCCACGTCAGGAGGGGCGGAAGTATTACATAAATGAGACATGTTTAAATTTTTTTTTTCATTTACCTCGTATTTATAATTTATTTTTTAATAATTTGTTTGGAAATATTAAAAAAAATCCTAACATTTTTATTGATTCAGAAAATCATGAATATTTTATTGAAATTAAATATATAAAAAAAATTATACATTTGATTTATGGGGCATATGTCTAAATAATCTTATGTTTATATATGAGTTAGTACCAGTGATAGCATTTATGTATAAAATCAAAAGGCTTCATACTAGTTGAGATATGTTCTTACTTATTTGTCATTGATCCTTCTCATACCTATCCGACGTGGAAATTTGGTCGCACATAACAAATTCTACCACTTTTACCTCCCCTCAATTGACTGACCTAATGCTCCCTCTAATTAGGTTGTTTCATGATTCATATCTAAGTCATAAAGTTTTACAATGGATATATTTGTTCACTCTTATAAGAGCATCTTAGAAGTTCCTTAGCGTCACTTCAATTAATCAAGTGACACTATCTTTATACACTCTAATAAAGTCACTCCGTTTGATGAGCATGACTGATGGTTCATCATCTTCGACATCCAAGAATTGCATCTATATCACGTTTTCGTCTGGGTATGGAGCTCTAATACCAACTATTAGACCCAAATAATAGTATATCAACCACAAGAGAGATTAACTTCAAAACAACCAACCAAATAATAAAACAACCGATTTATTAACAAAATAAATCAACGGTAAAATAAATCAACAACCAGAATATTTATATGAAAAGACCACTTCGTTTTGAAGAGTAAAAGACCACGAGACTTATGAAAATTCCACCAAAAACACTTCTACTATTATGATAAGTTGAAGGTAAAAGTATATCCAATTCAATATAATAAATATCTACAACCCACCAACAATTTTAAACATAATAAACTAACATAAAAAGAAACAAAAATGAATAATATTACAAAAACTACTCCACTATTCCAAAAATGATTTCTCCCGAACCGTAGCATCAAATAACAATCCAACCGGACATAATGAAGATTTATATGTCCCAAACATGCTGTCCAAATTTCAGCCAAAACCGACACCGTTTGACCATTGATCAAACATTTTAAACATAACTTCTTTAAAAATTCCGAAAATAAAAATTTCTCCAATACTAATCTTCCTTGAGGCTTGGGGGCTCGCGCCTCCAGCCCCATAGTAAATCTGCCGGTGGGTGCAATAGTTGTAGAGTTGAGCAAGTCTTATACAAAGATTTGATAATATTCAATGGTACCCCGCAAGGAATTTAGAAATTTTTAGATATGTGCAAAGTACTAAGTGAATAGTGTCTAGTCAAACTTGGTCGTGGTCGTCAAGATAAAGTTAAAAAGAGTTACTCTAACTGCTGACAAGCCGGACTTAACATTTGCTTTGCAGGGAATTCATTTTTTCCAGAATTATCTCCACTCATGTTTGTAATTAGAGCGGTTATCGGTCCGGTTCGGTCCGGATTTTGAAGGAATCGGATCGGACCGCTAAGTTTATCGATTCGGACTGGACCGGACCGTTAAGTTTTCGGTTCTAATTTTTGGAACCGGATCGAACCGCTAAGTTTTCGGTTCGGTTCGGTCCGGTCCAGTCCGGTCCGGTTCGGTTCGGTTTCGGTTTTGGTTCGGTTCGAATTCGATCCGGTCCCGTTTCGGTCCGGTTTCGGTCTGGTTCGGTCCACTTAAAAAAATAAAATCAATTAAAATTTGATATTTAATTATTATTTTATTAAAATAAATGATATAAAAACTAAAGTTTATAAGTTGATCTTTCATTTTTTTTAAAAAATTGGTAATTAACTATTAATTTTGGTACTATAATTTATAAAAAAATATATAATAATAATAATAAATAATCGGTTTTAACGGTTTTATCGGTCCGATTTCTTATCGGTTCTACCGGTTTATCGGTTTCATCGGTTCGATTCCGTATCGGATCTTTCGGTCCTATCGGTTTTATCAGTTCGGTTCCTTATCGTTTCTATCGGTTTATCGGTTCTATCGGTTCGATTCCTAACCAGTTTTTTTGTTTCGGTTTTCGGTTTTTAGAATGGAACCGCGAACCGGACCGTTAAGGTTCAGTCCGATTCTCAGTCCGGTCCTTATCGGTTCGGTCCCGGTCCGGTTCTCGATTCCGGAGAACAGTTGACGGCCATATTTGTAATGACTGGTACTCCAATTAAAATATGTATTGGGTTATACATTTTGTACTCATTCTTACGTACACACCATTAAATTTACAGATATTTTAAAGGTATATAATTTGTTTTTGTTGAAAATATATTAATAAAAGGTTATATTAATTTTTGTAATACTGCTAATTATTAATTCTTATAATACTGCTGATTAACGAGTATTAATTCTTTTAATACGATTAATTATAAGTATTAACTTTTTTAGAATATAAATTTAATTTTTGTAACAGTTTTAATTTTTTTTTAACATATCATTCATACCACTTGTTTTATTCATCTCATAAATATAAACACACTGGCTTTAGTTTTATTTTTGGAATACTAATTCGAAAGATACAAACTTAAGAAAAAACTAATTTTTTTGTTGTAAGTTGTAGTACAATATTATATAGTAGGGTAATAGAGTATTTTTTAAGGGCTTGGTACCAAATATGGATAATCATATTATTTGGTATCAAATTTTGATTTGGAACTCATGTTGATACTTATATGGGAGTCACCTTAAAATAAATTTAAATCATATGACAATTAAGTATACGATTTTCATAGGCATTCATGTTACATCTTTTAAAAGGAGATTGACCAACTAGTTTCTTAAGGTACCACAACAGTCTTGACTAATCTAATTATTCATACATGTGCTACAAACATCAAGGGAAAACATACGAACTAAAATAAATTAGAAATATATAGAGTCGTGCAAGTTTTTGAACAAATTTGAAAAGTTATATGTAAATTGTTCCTATGTAGATTTCAACTAAAGTAAACGGTTTGTAGCCTTAAGAATTTCATTTATCATATTTAAGTTTAAATGTCTCATTAGTAATACCATGGTCTCTCAAAATTATAATCTCTCTAAAAAATTTAGATTAATATGGACTTCACGAGTTTAATGGGAGTGAATTCATATTTAAGGTTGTGTATCGATAACATATACATTGCCATAAATTCTAAAGAGTCGTGCATGCTATCAAGAAATGTCTAATGATAACATTAAGTATAAAATTTCATAGTAAGACATCTTATGTGTTGGGAACAAAATATTATAATGATCATGTTTGATGATTATGTGGTCAAGCCTATAATATTCTTAAGGTAAGTTTTCTTAGTCGATATTTGAATAATATTTTAGAAAATTAAGAGATATAAAATATTTCATATGTTTTGGGAATTGAAAATTTGATCTATGTTAATGTTCGTTATAGATATATTACAACATTAATCATAATAATCCTACGTAAATACTTGAATATTTCGGGGATTGAGCATTATACAATATGATATGGGTCACCTAGTATTCTGTAAGGAAACATCACATTCTGTTATAAAAGAGTCACACAATTGAGGAAAGGGTATGACTATATATACCCAAATGTAGTTTAAGTATACCCAAAAACCTCTGTTAACTTTATGTTGATTTTCTTCGGACGAAATTACCCTCGTTGTTCCAATTAATTACTTAATTTCCACTAAGTAAAAAAACACTAAGTGTATCCTAAGTATACCCAATTCACACAATAACCTATTTCGCTATCTATACCCAAACAAACACAATTCCATAGTAAATCAATCACCAAATTTGTCTTGTTTTCTGAAAAGCTTAACTATCAACTTCAAAAATCAAACTACTATCAAGAACATTCAACCTCATTTTAAAAGAAAAACACATAATCAACCTCATCGGAGAAAGAAGATGATGAAATGTTGTCGGAGAAGGAGCTCGAGTCGCCGGAGAAGAAGTCAACGTCGCCGGAAAAGGTAACGTTGAGGCCGTTATCGCCACGTACCATCGGTTGCAGGCCTTGGAACCGATGGTGCGTAGCATCATGGAAGCCAGTTTTGGGCCTTAGAAGCGGCCTTGCATGACCTACACACCACCGGTTCCAGGCCACAAAACCGGTGGTACACGGTTCGTGTACGTCCGATTCTAAGGGCCCGAACCGGTGGTCCGTGCTAATTTTTAAAAAAGGTTTTTTTACCCCTTTTTTATTATACATAATCGCGAGTTGTGTTTTGTTGTTGTATAACAGGGGGCGGATGTCGCCCATGGGTCTGACGAAGCTTTCGCTACCGACTACAGTCATTTGTTCTTCACCACTGAATTCTATACACTAGAAACATTGATTAAGTGGGTGACAAAGACAGGAAAACACCATGGTTTGGTTATCAACCTAAGTCGGCTCGATAATGTATAGAGTAGAAAAAGTCCTAGGATATTTCGCTAGTGTGAGAGGTCGGGAAAGTATATTCCAAGAGTAGCTGAGAAAGACCGTAACAGAAACCAAAAAGTTTAGTTGCCCATTTGAGCTTCTTGGGTTAATGGTGGAACCGGAACAATGGAAGTTAGAAGTGAAATGTGGGATTCACAACCATGAGAGTTCAAATCAGTTAGACGGTCATTCTTTCATAGGTCGATTGAACGATGAAGAGATGGAATATGTTGAATGAGCGACCTACATTGGAACTAACCCTAGAGATATACTGAATGGTGTTAAGAAGCTAAATGAAGATAATGATTCTTGTATGTGCACTATCTACAATGCGCGATAAAAAAAGCAGGGTTTTGAAGAAGGCGGGTAGGTCACAACTCCAGTTCTTGTTGGGAGAGCTTAAGGCACATAATTATTATTAATGGCATAAATCTGGTGAAGTCGATGGACAAGTCATTACGGATATATTTTTTCCCATCCAGTTAGTGTTGATCTTTTGCGGACATTTCCAACAGTGTTGATCATGGATAGTACGTATAAAGTCATAAGATATGGTATGTCATTGTTTGAGATAGTGGGTGTGACGTGTACTGGTTTGACATACTGCGCGACTTTTGCTTTCATGTCCGGTGATAAGTTAAACAACTTCAAATGGGTTTTAGAGTGTTTAGAGTCGTTGATTGGCTTTCACGGGATCGAAGAACCCCGTGTCATTTTGACCGATAGATATTTAGCATTGATAAACGCCATAGAAGTGGTATTCCCAGAGACAACACATATGTTATGCCACTGGCACATAAACCCAAGCGTTCAGGGGCAAACAATCAAGTATTTCCCTGAGAAAAATGATCATGTGAAGTTTGTTTCTGCTTGGAAAAAGATTGTGTATACAGCATTAGAGATTGAATTCGATCACGCCCAACGAGACATGCTATTGGAGTATAAAGACTATTCTCTTGCAATTGAATACACTAAAAATAGTGACTTGATAAATACACAGACAAATTCGCTGTTTGGAAGACGAACAATAACTTGCATTTGGGACAAATCACGACTAACTGCGTCGAGAGTGCTCATTAAAACTTAAAGTTTTACCTACGTACAAGCAAATTAAACTTTGAGTTATTTTATATGAGGGTGCGTTCACTAGTTGAAATCCAACATGCTGCCATTAGGTCTTCGTTTGAGAAGAGTCGTTACATACCGCTACATAAGTTCACCGACAAGGTATTTGACAAAATTCGAGGCAAGATTTCCCACATGGCATTAGAACTATTTTTTGACGAAGTAGAGAAGGCTGAAGATAGCAAGAAAATCGATATCGAAGATGGGTCAGATGTTAAACACGATGGCGTTTGCATATTCGCGATAAAATCTACCTATGGTATACCTTCCTACCACCAGATCCGCGAGTGGCGTAAAAAGGGAAAAGTTGCATTGTTAGAAGCGTTTCACAGCCACTTGACAAGGTTAGAAATTCAGCCTCGAACATACCATACGAAAATGATGATTTGGAAAAACTAGATTCGATGTTATGGAGACAAAACACAAAAGTCGTATAAAACAAATTTACACGAAATGGTTTGAAATTGTTTATCCTAAAACATCCTACTTGCTAGAGCGATTGGAGAAGCAGAAACACCGTGGCTGCCCGCAGGTTAAACGAGAACCTGTTATCGATACATCATCCACTTAACGAGACAAATGCAAATGGGAACATGTGGATGATGCTGATAAGGCCAGCCTTGAATCAGTGATGAACTCTTTAAAAGTATCAAAAGTTAAAAAGGGTAAAGCAGTTTCTTGTGCAAATACGATTCGTGCGGATGTGCCTAAAGTACCTCGTACTCTTAATTCTTCCATTGTCTTGCTTGCTAGAAATATTGTACAATCATTTGTTGCTTGAGTCAAAGAACTGATATACGATCCGAAAGGTTTTTTGCGTTGGTTTCCGAATCACTTCAATCCTTTTATATCTGGCATAAATAATGTTAGGGATGATGGTCATTGTGGATATAGAGCAGTTTCGTTTGGGTTGTACGGTCACGAAGAAGGTTGGCAACTTGTTCGGATGGCAATCTACGATGAACTAATGGACAACTATGCAACTTATAGCAAGATATATAACGGTAAAAAAGAGTATGTGAAGGTTGCAGAAAGTATAAACTACTACGACACTCTAGCATCCACCAAATATTGGATCACAATTCTGGAGATGGGAATTACGATTGCAACCAAGTTCGAATGCATTGTTCAGTTTGAAATTGATGAAAACAAGTATGCACCATAGGTACAACCTACTGTGTACCTATGGTGCACAGTTGGGTGTACCGATAGTTCCTAGTCTATGGCACCATAGGTACTATACCCTACGCACCAATGGTGCAAAAATGGTGCATAATCGGTGCACAAGGTGAGGCACCATCAGTGCACAGAACTGCGTACCAATGGTGTCAAGCACCGGCCGGTACATGGAGTGTCGGCCGGTACATGGAGTGTCGGTCGGTACATTGTACCATCGGTACATAGGACTTATACCATCGGTACAAGCCCCATCTACCGATGGTACAGTGCACCATAGGTACGCCTTACGTTTTACCTATGGTCCACATCCCTATGTACCATGGGTACAGAGTAGTGTGCACCATAGGTCCTCATGACTGCGTACCAATGGTGCACTTGGACTTGTATTTTTTTGGGGGGGTTTTAGTCATTTGTTATGTTTTAGGTTTTTAGTGGTCTGTTGTCAAAAAACTTGTTAGACCGTTTGATGGTTCTTTTTTGTGAAGAAGCTTGTGTCCCGGTTTTAAGATTGCATGTTTACAAATCATCGAGTAAAATTTGCGTAATTGGTTATTCGAATGAGTAATATTAAGCATTAAATTGATTGTTGTTTCAGTACTTGTAATTGGTTATTCGTATTGGATATTCATTGCTCAAGCATCCATAATTTCGGTGAATTTATAGTTGAATGGAATTAGTAAATATAAAGATGAAAAGAAAATATTAACATTCATAATGAAAGAAAAGACTATCAGTCATAGTACCAACGTACAATAAATCGTCCAAATCGATAACAAACATAAATATGAAGAAAAAAAATAGATCATAGCATAGCTAAAACAAGTCCAACAATAAGGAAAAATAACCAAAGAGAGAAGAGCTGCAACACTTGATCTCTCCACTGAAGTGCACCCTCTATATCTCGACGTATATGCAATGTAACAACTGATCGAACAACTTCTAACAATCTATCGTCTGTGGTGGGCGGGGTGGACTGATAGTATACCAACCATACTCAGCTAAATACCTTCAGTACATGTTCGTCGCCGACTGTCTATAAGTATCGACACTAACAGTCAACCGATCCTCTGGAAGTAAATGTTGACGCCAATCCAGCCATGTACTCTCACGTCATGTGTATCTAGCCAAATATCCCTTCTTGTAACCCGGTCTGAGTACAAGTAGGAGTTCGGGTTCATCTTGAACCCGTCAAAACTGGTGCATAACGCGATCGGGCATGTAACCCTCAATTGTGCTCATCATCCCAAAGGATAAGCAATGGTGCAGATCTCCTGCACGGGAAACTGAACCCTGATCTTTTCGTATGGCTCGAAAACTATAGCTCGAAAATAACATGTTCGAAATATAGTAAAACCGTGAATACATAATGAAATATGACTTATGATAAATATGTTACTTAATATGAAATATAAACATTTACATTTTCTCATTCTAATCCGAAAGGAGAGTACGCACAACCGATTTGGGGCAGATGATTTGCTGAACAATCCTCTTCGGTAGCCACTTGACAATCCTCGGCTGCCTCGCTACATAGTCTGCATTCTCAGAGGCTCTAAATGCGGGGAAATGGTCATAAATCCAACAGTGTACCATGGCAACAAATATGTAAAGGTTATGCTTCGATGCTTTTGAAGCATCACCCAAACCACGAAACACAAATACCATTGCACTCGTACCCCACGTAATGTCCCATAAACCAGAGTCCACATTCTACAACCCATATAAGTAGTCAGCCTTGACACTTTTTTTACTAGTATCCACAAAAATAGTGCAACCAAATAAGAACATCATGTATGCTCTTAATATCTGGCGGATAGTGTCTGCATTAGTCTGCTCAATGGAGTGACCCCTAGTGAACGTCTCTCACAGCTACTTTATCTTGAAGCCAATGCCTCTAGTGGACTATATCTCAGCACAAACCTCTTCCACACTCAACCCGAACATACTAGCATAGTAGCTGTATGCCTCATCACGTGGAACTGTGACTACATCCAAGGTCCGACCAACTAAAGGGAGACCTATAATGCAGCTGACATCATCTAGAGTAATGATCATCTCCCCGAACGAGAAATGAAATGTGTTGGTCTTTTAATGCCAACGCTCAACGAAAACGTCATCAAGTACTGAATGCGTGAAGTACTGAGGCAAGTGATTTATCAGAGCTATCAGAGGAGCAATATGTTCAGAAATGTAAACGTCTTCCGCTGCTCCTCAGTGTGTATGGCATTGATATTCTCCTCATCAATCGTATCCTGCTCGGGGTCCCCAGTAGCATTCACCCTCTCACTAACAGGTGGTGGATATGGAATAGTATGTGGATGGGGTGGTGAACTTGTAGCGGGCGGTGGTGATCGGTGGACGTGTGATGTCTCTCGGCGTGAGGAGCCTCCGCTTCTAGTGTCATCAACTGTTTTTTCAACAACTTTCTCTTTCCTTTTACCATGGTTTATTCGGCACAAAGACCGATCAGATATGTCCATCTCCTCCTCCTCCTCCCTCAGACATCTAGTCTCAGGATCCTTCGATGATGCTCGTCCGCACTTAGCTTCACGGACCCTTTCATCCTCGATGGCTCGTACCTTCTTCAAATTCTTCCTCGGTTTTGTCACCCTCGATCCTGGGGGAACCACCCTTGACTGAGGAAGGGGTCACGGCTCGACAACATCAAACCTGAAATAATAACAAAATACAAACAAAGTTAATACAATCCATAAACTCAAAAATAAATTTACATACTAAACATAAACCTACATATAACCTCCATATAACGTACATTTCATTTTTTAAAAACAAATTGAAAATTGAAAAAAATTGATTTTCCTAAATAAAAAGATTTTTTGTGGCTGTGCACCATAGATGCACAACCGTCTGTACGGAGTGGTATAGACCCTTGTACCGAGTGGTACAGACCCCTAGACCGCTCGGTACAGACCATGCGCACCGATGGTGTGCGCCGGGCAGCACCATCGGTGCGTATGCCCCGTACGGCCGGTATTGGGCATACGCACTAATGGTGCTGCCTGGCGCACACCACCGGTGCGCTGCCGACCATTTTCCAGCCGGAAATCGGGGTGGAAAATAGTCCCCTAATCTTACCCAAAAATCTAAATTCCAACCAAAAATCTACCCTAAATCCTAAATTCAAACCTAAAATCTACCCTAAATCTAATTCTAACAAAAAACTAACTAAATTCAATCCTAAATATATAATCTAGAAATTAAAATTATGGAAATTTATGTAGTTGGTGGTGGGTTTTTGTTCTTCACCATGATGGAGGAGGAGAAGGGGAGGAAGAGGTGGGGTGTGGTGGTTCGCTGGAAAAAGCTAGAGAGAGGTGGGAGGTTTTGAGAGAAGAGAGTTTTAAGAGTTGTAGAGAGAAGGATATGTGTTAGTAAAAATGGCTTATATACCCCTCAAATGGTATTTTTATTAAAAATTGGGTATATTTATACCACATTTGGGTAAACTCAAAATTTTGGTATACCTAAACCGCATTTGGATATATATAGCTTGACCCTTGATGAAATCTTTTGATCGTCATGATCAATTTTTGTATGATTATATATATATATATATATATATATATATATATATATATATATATATATATAACACATTCTTTTTGAAGACATCATTCTTTTGCCTCCGATCTTTTACGGTCTTTTCCGGCCTATTCCAGTCACCTTCAATCATCTACGGTCTTTTCCGGTCACCTCCGATCTTCTACAGTCTTTTCCGGTCACCTCTAATCATCAACTGTTCTTTTCCGGCCACCTCTGATCTTCTACGGTCTTTTCTGGTCGGTTCTTGTCACCTCCAATCATCTACGGTCGTTTCCGGTAACTTCTGATCCTCGGTGGTTTTTTTCATATTCTTCTTCATCCATATTTTTTGCATCTTCTTTTTCTCTTTTTCTTTCGTGTCTTCTTCTTCCTTTTTTTTTCTTATTCTTTTCTCTTTTTTTCGTCTTCTTCCTCCATTTTTTTTCTTTCTTCTTATTCTTCTCCGTGTTTTGCTCTTTTTTTCTTCTCTTTCTTGTTTTTTTTCGTTCTTTTTTTTATCATATTTTTCGTACGTCTTCTTTTTCTTGTTATTTTTTTCGTTTTTTATCATATATTTCGTACTTTTTCTTTTGACGGACGACGATTTCTTCTTTTGTCTCCAACGGATTACACTCTTCTTCTTTTTCTCTGATGGACAACGCTCTTTTTCTTTTTTCTTTTTCTTCCTATTCTTCTCTTTGTTTTGCTTTTTTTACTTCTTCTTTTTCTTTCTTGTTCTTCTTCTTTCTTTCCTTTTTTTATCTTTTTCATTGTATTCTTCTCACTATTTTTCGGCGGACAATGCCTTTTTTTTTTCTTCTGTTTCTTGTGTGTTATTTTTTCTTCTCCGCTGGTCTTGCCTTTTCTCGTCTGCTCTACTTCTTCTGCTTTTTTCTTATGTGCTTCACTTTTTTTGCTTTTTTTTTCTTATTTTTCCCACTTTTTTTCTACGGCGGACAGCAAATCGCTTTTTCTTGTTTTGTTTTCAGCGGACAAAGCTTTTTTTTCCTCAATTTTTTTTTCACCGGCAGACAACAAATCGTTGTACTTCTCACTTTTTTTTTTCTTTTCCTAATTCTGGCGGACAACAAATTGTTGTTTCTTCATTTTTCTCAGCGAACAAAGCTATTTTTTTTTCTCAATTGTTTTTCTCCGGCGGACAGCAAATCGTTGTCCGCCGACACAACGAAACACTCTTCTTTCCTTGGCTCTGATACCAATTGTACATAATAAAAGAAATAAAAGAGTGATAGAAAAATAATAACTTTTTTATTAAAATTTTTGTATTGTTGTTATTGATACATTGTACATCCTATATTTATACAAAATCAAATATTTAAAAAAAAATATGAATAATATTTTTACATCAACAATATATTATCCAAATATTTGAATAATATATTAATTCATTAATTAACCTAATTAATTAATATCTTTCTAACTTAATTTAATTGGTTTCCAACCAGACTTATAATTTTTTTATTAAATGTTATGTACTTTGTAAGACATAAATATAAAGAAACTTACAGCTTTTAGCGTTTCCTAACTTTCCAAACCCCTATTATGTTTATATTTGGGTTTTAAGTTGGAATTGAGTTCTAAAATATTGACATAGAAACTTTAAAGCACAAGGTTGGAGTATCGTCTAATGTCCATTTCACTTTTTTATTGGATAAAATCTACTCAGAAGTATGTATCACCAAAAGTGGGATACTTGAGATGAAAACCGATGGGGTCAAATAGAAATAGAAGTAGAAGTTGTATTTTATTGTTCTTTCTTCCTTGCCAAGACGAGAATAGACTGTGAATCTTAATTTCTGTGTCGTTTGTGTTTGTGCATCTGCATCTAACTTGTTATCACTCGGAATACGAGACCCATTAATAACGCTTATGCGTCAGACACATGCATTTATACAATGAACACTCACATGACCTTTGTAGGACATTACTCCATCTTGGCATCTTTTCCATTAGTAATTATTATACACTACATGTTTCTTTAGCTAGAAGTTGTGCATGTGGGAAAGTGATGAATACTATTAAAGTTATAAAAATTGACGCCCATCTTTGCTTCTTCAACTACCCTGAATAATTCTACGAACATGCAATGCAAGCACATTCATCTATATACCTCACCATAAATATATTTTTTATTTTAACTTTTCTGATTTCTGATCAGGTTCACTAATATGTAATGGACTAACATGTTTGGTTTATGTCCTTTTCTTGGAAAAATCGGATCTCGTGTTTACACATGAACGTTACGATTATTATAAAAACGCACATCTTTTCATAAAGTTTCTGCCTTATTTGAAGCTTGTGATAAAAGGTCTTCAAAATTAAACTTCTACGGAACTTGTTTCCTAATTACTATTAAATTATTATTTTTGTGTGGTTCAACTTTTTATGAATTACTAAGGTATTTCGCTACCTACTGTTTCGAGTTCAGTTATTTACCCATCCGGTTTTGGTTAATGAGATGGAAATTAAATGGCTGATTATGAATTATCAGCTGCCACTCCGACTCTGTTTCAAATTTTTAAGCTTCACATACTACATCGATCAAATAATTAAATCTAACAAAGAAAAAACAAAGCTGTCAGCAAAGTACTAAAGCAGAGGCGCTTGGTTTTACGATCAACTCGTTCCATGGAGCTCTGAAAGGCCTAGTTTTACTTACATTTATTATGTATACGAAGTACCTAAGAAAGGAGAAAGAAAACACCTATTGAATTATACTTACATTTATCAAATAAATTTATATATATACCGTATTTTTCTAATATAAATTTTTTAGATAGGCTAAAAACGGTTAGTCACGGAGTTTGCTTATTTGTTTCATATAACGACTCAAGTTTCATTCATACTAAAATTATTATTTGTGTTAATTTTTTTTTTATGTTTTTGTTCACTACAGAGAAAAAACAACAATAGTAACCACGGATGCACTTAAATAATTGTTTTGATTCAAATGTAATATAAATGATTGTTTTTGAATGGATGACCAACTCCGATAACTAACCATGGTTTTTAATTTCAAATAAACAATTGTCTTAACTTTAAATTATGAAACGGTTTATATAGTATACATCCAAAACCCTAATTAAATATTCTAAAAAAATAGAATAAAGATATTAAAAACAAAAAATAAATCAAATCTTAATGCAATCATATTTAATTCACTAATTAGAATATTTTTTAAAAAATAATATAAAATATAAAAAATAAAATAAAATAAGTTTTTATGACTCTAAACAGTAAAATTTGAGGTTTGAATTTTGCACAAGTAGTGTCACACTTTTGAAAATTGCTAGGCTCATCAAAATGATAAATTTGAGTATTAATTTCGCCTAGTTCTGATACCCAAGTGACAATTAAGACTCATTTGCGTCTATCTAAAGCGACTACATATTTATGGGTCGTGTGACCTAAATCATCATTTCCTAGTTGGGAATAATTCGTCTTCGAATTCCCAATGAGATCGTCATTAATAGGCTCTTCGGTGTTTTCAATAAATCTTGCTTTTGTTTGTCTATCAATTTCTTGTGGTATACGTAGCTAGACACAACAAACAACTAATTCTTTTATAGTGATCTGCGACGAATGTATGTCAAACTGTTCCTCATCCTCATCCTTCAATCGCATATTTGGTATCACAATACCCTCACAAATATTCTGTATCACTCAATCACCTCAAAAAAGCCTCTAGGTTTTATGCGAAAACCTAACATCTTATTCATTAAAATAATACTCTTTTCTTCTATCAATCTCAAACACAAAAACATCGTATTTCATGTTTCCAACACGACAACATACATCCACAGAACCAAAACAAGGGTTCGAATTGAGGATAACATAAAAATACATGGAGGATGCATCTCCACGATAAAAACTACTACTTTGGAGTTCTTTTTCAACAGAATCTCTAGAACGATGTAGTCTGGTGTAATGAAGCCTGAGACAATATCGCGATCTAAAATTTTATCCTTAATATTAATTAGATCTTTATCATCTCATTCATCATTATACTCATCATAGATTGTCTTGTCAAATATCGGTCCAGATACCGCTTCAAATATATCTTCATCATCAAACTCATCGTAGGAGGACTATTCAAACGCGAATGGATCCTCCACACAGCGAATTTGTTTTTGCATCATGTGAATCTTATTTCCCATTGTCTTATTGAACTTCTATGAATGCATTTCTCTATATAGAAACAATGTAATCTTATTGTTATTCCACATAAAAGTATAGCAATTTGTGCAACCGTCATGTGTAGAACTCCTTTCAAATTTCCACGGACGTCCTAATAGTGGATGACAGTCATCTGTACAAACAACATTGCACAATGTCTTATCTTTATAAGAACTAATACAAAAAGACACTAGACAACGCTTAAAAATCGTTACCTCGTTGTCCGCCTTCAACTCGGCCAATTTGTAAAGGCTTCGAAAAGCTTTAGTCTTTAATGTTATGTTATGAACAACCTTTTCATAAATCATATTTTCACAACTACCCCGATGGCTTATGAATTTGGAAATATTTCCCTCGATTGTGCAAGAAGAATAAAATATATCATTCTCTCATTTAGACATTGAATCTAAACAATCGGGCTTTAGAAATATGCTTCCCCCATAGCAGAAGCTGAGGCTCTAATGTCAACAGATGTAGCGGAAATTCGAAGAAGAAACAACGATCGTTAAATCTTAACCCTAATCCAAAGGAAAAGAGATATAACCCTTTTTTAAAATAAAAAATAAATTTTTATTAGAAATAAAGCTGCAATAGTAGTAGAAGATACAAACGACAGACGCCAAAACCAAATTTTAGCACTAAAGTGAAAATTAAAATTTTCACAATAATTCCAATCAGACTTTACTCTTCTGATTTCCCTCTCTTGATATCATAGCTAAGAAACAATGCCAATTTTATTTTCTTGACCTCTTCTTCTTCACAGACAACTGTAATTTCAGATTTGTCAAAACGAAACCAACCACTTAATCCAATGAAAACAATAACTAAAACGTTCAATAGACAAAGTGTCTGATTTTAAATTCCACAAACAAATTGTCTTAACATTAGAGTACTAGATGCTTAATATAGGAGATATCCAAAACCTTAACCAAATATTCTAAGATATAAAATGAAGATATTAAAAACAAAAATTAAGTCAAATATGGATGCAATCAGATTTGACTCACTACTTAAAATATTTTCCTAAAAGTATCATGAAATAAAGTATTAAAATAGATTTTTCGGACTCTAAACAGTAGAATTTGAGGTCCGGATTTCGTTACAAGTATCGTCACGCTTTTAAAAATTGTTGGGCTTATCGAGATGTTCAATTTGGGTATCATTTTTTCTCAGTTTATATACTCGAATGACAAATAAAACTCATTTGTGTATGTCCAAAATAAGTACATAGTTGTGGGCAATTTGGCTTACATTACAACTTGATTCAGATTATGGAACTAACTTTTACAAATTATGCAAACATAAAAGGAAAAAAAATAAAAATAAAAATTTCATAATGACCGAGATATATTATGAATCCACCATCGAATAAACCATATGATCTTTACAATAATGAGGTACGAATGTTTAAAAGTTTACCAATGCTAAAATTCAACCTAAACCACAAATATTTTTTAATATTATAATTTTAAAAAAAACTTCTTTTAACTTCAAATTTCATAAAATTTTAAAAACATTTAATAAATAAAAAAATTATAGTAAAATTATATTTTAGTTCAATTTTGTTACCAAAACATAATACATTTCATCCCAATCCAAAAACGCATCCACCTTAAACTATGTGAATGTGATTCAACATAGAGAAAGTTAAAAGGTATTTTTATAAGATTTATATATATATATATATAAAAAAAACAAATAACCAATCTCAAAACAAATATTGTTTGCTTTATTTAAAGTTAACTTTTATTTTATCAAATAATTCAACATTAAAATAAAAATGACGTAAATAAAATTGTAATAATGATGAGCGAGATTAAAAATTAAAAACAAACTTTAGATTAGTGATAAGTTATATTTGTTATTTACGTAGACAATGTCAGAACTAATTTAAAATATTTGAAAAAATATACAAATAAATCATATGTGGATTGCAAAAAAAATCTCAAACTTACGTAGTATATTTATTGTGGCTACTAATGTTCTATATGATTGGAACATGAATATAAACCTAGTTTCAAAGGATCTTTTGGTGAAATCTATTTTTCAATCTAACATTGATTTTGAAACATGTCATATACAACTAGTTACACGTCTTTAACATATTTTCTAGCATACCAATGCAAATGTAACGGTGTCAATAACATGTTTTAAGAAATGATAGTTATATGTTAACCAAGATTTTAAAAAAATGGTTCTTATAAAGTTTCTCCTAATAGTTCTTATAAACTACATCTATTATCTGGATATCATCCATGTTATATATGAAGGAGGTATTTATATGTCACGCATCGTCTATATACATTTAACATCAATTATTATGTACGACAATAATAATTTTCACCTCGAGAACGATTGCAAACGTATCTTTAATGGTATGAAAACCTTTAGGATAAACTAAAACTAAATTTGTGCAAATCTTGTATCCATACAGACAACATCATATTCTTGCATATATATGACCAATCGGCATTTATGTTGGAAACAAAAATAGTCAATAAATATATTTCATAGCATTGATTAAAACTGAGAAGCATACAAACACGGAATATGGATGAAGTCCTATAGTTTCAAACTAGCTAGACTAACTAGACTAAGTTTCAGAAAGACACGCGTCTAAATTTTACAATTCATGTGTGATCAGTTAATAACTTTACATTTTATTTTATAATACTTTTCGAGGGATCTAAAAGATCGATCTCTTAATTGATTTACTATATATTCTTGAGATAAACTTGTTTTGTTGTTACGGTTAGTTAGCATATGGCAGCTTCTTTATTTCTATTTCTCTAAAATCTTTTTATACTCATAATTTACGGTTTGAATCCTTACATTCAGAAGTAAATTAAAATTATCTTATATTAAGCTACCGCCCTTGGGATTCTAATCCTAGGTTTGTCTTGTTTTCACGAAACAACCCCAAAACCTTTAGTTTTTTTTTTAATTTTTTTATTTAAGGATTAAATTATTCAGAATGTATGTAGTAAATATGATAACTATGCAATCACTACTAGTTCAACTAGTTCGTTATTTAATATTTGATTGTTTCAATCTGACTAATAATGATAGTAGTCAAATAAGCACAATTAAACATGTGATGATCAATCCAAACCTGTAAAATTATAACAATCTCAATCTTTGGATGATTATATACTACGATAGGATGTATCCACTGAATGAACATGCTAAAATTTTATTATCCACGTATATTAACTAATAATTATCTACATCAATATCAATAATATATGACTAAATTTATTTTCAGTACTATTAACACAAATAGATGCATCAATAATCACAATACTGATATAATGAATTACAATGGTCTATTATAATGTGTAATATAAGAATAATATTACAAAAAAAGAGGGAATCTGCAGCCGCTACTCATAGTGCAATGAGTGCGCACAGGGTAAACCCTCAGTCTGACACGATAGCCTCTAAACCAGCGCCAGAAGGTAAACCACACAAGGTGACAGGCTCAGCCGAGAAAGCGTATGTAGAAGGACTCGAACTCATGACCTTTTGGTCATAAGAATGTCATACTCAACCAACTCGGCTACCCCCTTGGGGGCCTTTTATATATATATATATATATATATGACGTTGTGAAAAAAGAACATGCTATATATATAAGATAAGAAACCAAATATGACCATTAGGAGAAAAAATAAGTTATGACGAGATTTATACCATTGTAAATGTAAGAGTTTAGTATCACGGTATCTTGAAGTGAGTGCACTAATATGCCATGTTGTAAAATTGTCTGGTAGTATATACACCTCGGAAGTTGTCCCGGGAATAAATTGTCTAATGTGGGTCGTAACCATGAGTAAAAATAGATTCCATGTATTTAAAACTAAGACAATTTGATTAGCCTACTAAAATATATAGTCTAATTTCAGATGGAAAATTATATTAAAATAAAAGTATCATGCGTTAAATGCACTAGTATGTCATATTTTGGAAATATATCGTGGTATATGCATAATGAGATTTTCCAACAAGAAAGCAACTTAATTATATCACGACCAAGACTATTAAGAATCCACGTATTTAGGGATCAAGGAAACATAATTAATTTGTTAAAATATTTTAAAGATGTTTTCATTACTAATAGATATAAATTTTAAGTAATATTCGTAGTTAACTTTGTACTTTGTGTGCAATTTTTTTAAATTTTGTATATAAAATTAAAAATCAATATATATTAAATTTATACGAAGTCTCATTTTTATAACAAAAAAACATTTTTTAGAAAATGAGAAATAAAAGAAAGACTTAGTTTGTAATACATATATGTAACTATTTTCAATTGTATTTTGAAGTTATGAAAAAAAATGGTTATCTTTATAACTAGAACAAATATTTTTTTATATTATTTTTCAATTTTAAAAATATTATCCAAATAAGTGTTTTGCGACTAGTGTTACAAATTAGTATTAGAGCCTAAGTTAGGTAAGGATATAAAAAACATAAACTATTTTTTATCCTTTTTTCAAGAAATAAAACTTTATTGAAGGAAAATAATATTGTTTTACATGTATTCTATAAATTAATTACAACATAATTAATTTGTATCTTAGGAACCATTATTTATTAAGGATGAAATGAATATGAAGTCATCAACTAACATCAAGGAGACTACTTTAAGACTTGAAAATGCTCAAGAATGACATGAAAAAAACCTTACATATAGTGCACTGAATTCCTTATAATTAGCCTCTAATCCATCATCTTGATCTACTATCATGGGCATGAGCATTCGATTTTTTAGTTCAGTTCAGGTTGGTTCTTTCAGTTATTACGTCTTTCGGTTCTTAAAAACTAATAACCATTGAAGAACAAAATAATATTCGGTTTGGTTTGGTTCTTCGTAGGGTGGTTCAGTATAGATATTTCATTTTAGAGCCGAAAGTAACCGAAAAAGTCTATTTCAAACGGATTCGGTTCCAATCAAGTTTGATTCTAAATGGTTACCTTGTAACCAAACTACCAGTTGGAGCCGAAAATATCGAATTTGGACTATCAAAAAATTACATTTCAAAATTTATACACTACTAAATAATACATAAACTAAAAAAAATGATCCAACATTTAGAATTCACATTTTTAATTTCATATACAACATAAAAGTTACAAATAGATGATCAAACTTTCAACGTAATAGAAAATTAAACAAAAAAAATCTAACAAACGAGAAACCATCCAAAAATGAAAGCACAACCAGTCATTCATCATTTCATCCAACAACTAGAATTAGCATTCATCATTTCATCCAACAACCAAAATCAGTCATTTATCATTTCGTTTAATAAAGAGAGAAATCATTTATTCTCGTAAACACTTAAACCCAAACAAAAACAACAAACATATGTAACGCATTCTCATTACAAAAACAACATGTGAATCAGAAATTAGATACATAATAACTAATAATAGATTCAAATACATGATGTCTTAATCCATAAAATAAAATACTAAGATTGAAAACTTTCTTAATAGTTTTGAAAGCACTACTAAACTCTAAAAATACATAAGACATAAAGTTAGATGATTTAATCTTATAAGTATGATTATTTGAGTCACTTTAGTAAATGAAAGAAGTAAAGTTTTAGCGAGAGAAATAGATTATAGAGAGGGAAAATTAGGGCGCTCAAATGTTCTAACACAAAAATCCAACCCCTTTATTAGATCAGCCTTGGCCTTTATATAGAGGCGCCAATGACTTAGCATATAACTGAAATAGTTACAGAAAATGGACTTATTAAACGTTAGTCTCTAACTAAAATACATAGTTCACAATTCCTCCTCTAACTTTATAACCTGCTATACAAAGTTTAATTATTTATATTTTAGTCCTCAAAATTCGACTTCCTTATTACTAGCCTCTTTAGTTCTCCTGTCACTAAATGAATGAACTAATCTATTTCGAACTTAAGTAGAAGCAATGGTAATTCTTCTTCCATAATCCGACGTTCATTGATCATTTTGTCATATTTTTATTCGTTCCAAACACATCGAAATATGTCAACAAATAATTATCCTTTTGTAACATAATTCGAAGCAAGAGCTAGTAATCCTACGTGTCAAACCTACTTCTCAGCATATCATGACCTTCTAGGTGATAGGTCTACAAATAGGCCCTTAGAGTAACAGGTATTAATCCCTCTTCTACGTAATCTTCAACTTCTATCCAATTAGCATCCACATTTTCCAATTCTCAACACGTCTTTTCTCCCCTTATAAATTCCATTGTGACCCATTCTTTGATCCACAAACAAAATTTCTTGAGAGAGAAAGCGTAAAAATCTTTAAAATCCTTTGTTATCTTCACCAATTTCTTCAAACCTACTGGCTACCATCATCGGAAAATTAATATTTTCCCGACCAACCTTCAACCAGCTTATGAGAAAGCACCTAAAATCCAGAAGATCTAAAGCCAGAATTCCCGAAGAACCTAAATCCCCAGGATCAGATTACAACATCTTCGGAGCTTACGATTATTTCTGCATCAGCGAAAGAGAAGACGAATACAGAGCTGATGGGTTAATAAGCAACGCTCCCCTTGGAACATCCACAAAGACCATCTATTACGGTAATTTCGATATTTCTAAAACTCCTGTTTTTCTCCTTTTCCTATTACAGAAGAAAGTCAGTCTTCAAAAACTCGAACGCCAAAAGCACCTTGAATCTCTCATTCTCTTAACAAATCATCCCCTTGAATTAGTCATGAAATAAGAAGATCTTCTTCAAACAATCCGAAGGAACCCCTTCCTCAACTTGTACCCCACGAGATCATAGAAAAAATACTTTCATAGCCATGCAGACGATGCTGATGTTACATCAAATACATCTACCAATACTCCTCCCCCGAGAGAGATTATTGAGACAACTTTATTATCTCAACAAAGTCCCTCGAATAATCCTCCTTGACTGAGAGATGAAGCATGAGAAGCAGAAGTCGATTCTAAAGCTACTCAATCAAATAATGAAGCTCATACAGAAGAAGAAGTTTCGAAGGAATCAGAAAATATTTCACAGGAGAAAATCCGTAGACCAGGAGAAAAGAAAGCTCTTATTACCATCTCCGAAGAGGAAAGAGCGGCAATTGGTGAAAACTTGAGGACTCTTGATGCCAATTACATTGTGGCTCTAAAAAGCGTTTCATACATATACTATAAGGATAGAGAATCAAGTGATTTAAAGAACCAATGGGGAATGAGAGACAACATTACACTTCATCTTCCCAAAAGAGGAGAAACACCCTTAGACTGCAAAAAAACGAACTGGTTGTTTACCGAGAAATAATCAACTATGGGCTTCGATTCTCACTAGATTCTATGATAGTGGATTACTTTGAACTCCTGAATTTGTATCCAACCCAAGTAACACCAAACTAGTGTTTCATGCTTCTTTCTGTAATCATGGCCTCTCGACTATCCAAAATCCCCATTTCCATCAAAAAATTCATATCCCTAACCAAATTGTCAAACGGACCAGTGCTTCTGTTCTACAATCTTACTTTGGATGATGAATTAAAAATCATTGACGATGTCCTCCAAGCAGACAAATTTTGGAAGAAAAAATTAATCTTTATTTCATGAGGATGGGAAAATGGCAAAGTCATATCCGAAGTCAACCCATCAAGATAAAAGCTCGTCTGGAGGAATAATCGCAAGTCTCTTAATATTATTTTATGAATTTAATATTCAACTAACACTATCCTTAATCGTTATCAATTTATATATTCCGAACAAAAATTTCGAGGCATTATGCCATTCGATGAGAAAAACCAAAAGAAATTAGAAGCTCACTGCATGGGCTGAAAAGAAATGGAATAACGCCTTCCGTACGGCCTTCAAACCCATTAATTTCCTTAATAGTCATCTATTTCTGATCACCGCTGGAGCCTTTCCCCCGAAAAATTGATGGAGCCATCCAGTCCTTAACAAGCTGTGAAGAGATTGGTTCATCCCGACTGTAAAGTTTTCTTACCTATCCGCAATAGATCAGACATCCATCTTTCCAAGAAAAAGAAAGAAAAAAAGAATAAAAAAAAGGTAGCAAATAAAAAACAAAATAAAACACACTTTCCACCATCAAAGAAGATATAGAAGAGGGACCTTCTCCAGAAAAGATAAAAACTACTGCACCTTCGAAAAAGAAAAACACCACTCGAGCTATCCCCCAGAAAAGAGAAAATAAGAAAGTAGTGAAGGTTGTCGAAGAAGTAGTGTCCAATAACAACGAAGTTGTTGCTATGGATAATCAACAAAGTTGTCAAAAATAAGATGAAGATAACACTGAAAACGCCACCTATCAGCAAAAGTAAAATGTCGATGTAAAAGATAACCAAGGTGATGATCACTTCGACCCTGACAGTTTTATTAACTTCGATGAATCACAAGAGCTTACAGGAGATGAGGATCCTGTTATTCAAGAGATTCAAACTCATCTTCATAACTTTGGTAGGAGATCTGAACTTGCTCCCCGTGAAGCCGCATCTCCTGAAGTTACTGTTCGTACAACATCTTTAGATCTTATTCCTCCGCCTAGCCCAGTGGTCTTTTCTCCCGAGAATCCTTCCGAAGAAGTCATAGATACTCTTCTACCTTTTTTCCTATCTTAATACTGCAGCGAAAAGACTTACTCAAGAAATCTAAGCCTCTCAAAGTCACCTGAAAAATATGGCCGAAGATATGGTTCGCTACAAAGGTGCTGCTGAAGCTGAGAAAAAATTGAAGGAAATCCTTGGTGACCACATAAAAGATCAGTTTCATGGATTCCAGATGGAAATGTTTGAATTTCTCCGAGTAATTCTTCATGTTAAAAAGTATCTCCAAGAACTCCATCGAATCGATAAGGAAGAACTCAATACCGCGCGCCAGGGAGAAATTTACCAACTTAAGACTAAACATCTTGAAGACTTAGCTGCTGAAAAGAAGAAATTCGATGACCTTAAAAATTTTCTCATTAAAAGTGAAGCGGAAAATAAAAAATTAATCGATGAGATGACTACTCTCAAATCTCATTTTGAAAAAGAAAAACAACTTGCTATCACTGTTGTTGAAGATGAGTGCACCAAAGATATGTTGCCAGTTATCAGTCATGGCAAAGAAAAGAAAACCATCACCCTCATTCGAGAAATTCACGCCTCGTACCCTAAGATAAATCTTTCTAGCTTTTGGAATGAAATTTCCATCGAACGGTGCCCCAACGAGGCCTTCAATCTTATTCCAAGCTCATCGTCTGAAGATGAGTCATCCGAATAGGGCTTTGAAGATGAATAATTTTACTATCTTTTGAGTTTTTATTGTCTTTTTGTACCTGTCATATTTGTATTACAACTCTTGTACCCATCTAATTATTATGAATGACAAATGTTTTTGTTTATGCTTCATCTTTTATGTTAAGTTATGTTCGCGTTTAATTGTTATTTATATTAGTTATTCGTGGTTAAGACATAATGTAATACTATAAATAATCATTACAATACGTAACACCTCAAATATTATAGTGCTTAAATGAACATAGCACTTTGAATATCATAGAGTGTTTAATGAACGTAACACTTTGAATATCATAGAGTGTTTAATGAACGTAAACTTCGAATATCATAAAGTGTTCAATGAACGTAACACTTTGAATATCATAGAGTGTTTAATGAACGTAACACTTCGAATATCATAGAGTGTTTAATGAAGGTAACACTTCGAATATTATAGAGTGTTTAATGAACGTAATACATCGAACATTAAAGATTGTTTAATGAACGTAACACTTTGAATATGGTTGTTTCTTCGAAAAGTGTATTTAACACTTCAGAATATTCTACTCTTGGTCAACCTCAAAGATGATTAGTCTTTGATCAGTTACCAAAATAGTTTAAATAAGTACTTGTAAACAACCATTGGCCAAAAATGCATTTTATTGATAATTTTGAATATGTATATAACGCCTCGTGAAAACCTCCATGGGCCCACGGGGTAGGAAAGAGTGTGCTAGTCAATCAAAAGAAACAAATTCAAAATACAACACAACTATTCCTAGTAAAACTTCAGATGTTGTATATTACATGGGTGTTGAAGCATCCTCCCCTGATTATCACAAAGGCTATAAATACCTAGTTTTATCCTTTCGACAACCATATAAGGTACTTCCCAATTCGGGGCCATTTGTTCGAGGCTCTAAACACTTTCCTTAACACTTTATCACCTACTTTAAACTCCCTCATTTTTACCCTTGAATTGTACATATTCCTAATAAGATTTTGATAATGGATTACATTTAAATGAGCTCGAACTCTTTTCTCATCAATCAGATCCAAACTTGCTCTTTTCTCTTCAGAATATTGGGTTATTCTAAAAGATGAAAACGTAGATTCCATAGGGGTAACAACATCCATTCCATACACTGAGGAACAAAGAGTTTCTTTAGTAGCTTCCATAGGAGTTGGTCAATAAGCCCAAAGCACCTCTTGCAAATAATATGGCCACTTTCATGTCGTCCCTATCAAATTCTTCTTTAAAACTTCTAAAATAGATCTGTTTATCACTCCACTTGTCCATTTGATTGGGGATCAAACGGTGTTTAAAAACATTGTTTAATTCCTTTTGAAGTGTAGAACGAAACCATTTCTTTATTATTAAATTGAGGACCATTGTCCGTAATAATTCTTCGAGGCACTCTAAAACGACAGTAAATACTATTTACAATGAATTTAATCACATCTTTCGTTTTCGTTCCAGATAACGGCTCTTCTTTTATCCACTTTGTAAAATAGTCCATTGCAATAATTATCATTTGTCGCCTTCCCAATGCCATCGGGAAATCTCCCACTGAATCTATTCCCCACATATCAAACAGAATGGCTTCGGCAATATATATAAGTGGAACTGCCAGCTTACGAATAGAGTTAGCAAACCTTTGACAAGTATCACACCTTCGAACCAAATTCTTGGCATCGCACATAATCGAAGGCCAATAAAACCGTGCAAGCAAAGTTCGACGAGAAAATGCTTTAAACCCACAAGGTTCTGATCCTTCTCCATCATGTAACTCTGATAAAACTTCTTGTGATTCTAATTTATTCAAACATCATAATAATGGTCTACTCAACCCTTTCTTATATAAAACTCCATCCAAAACTATGTATCCAAAAGTTTTGCCTCGCAATTGTTTGGCCAATTTCGCATCGTCAGGCAGTTCCCCTCAAATCCAAAAAATTTAAAATATCAGTTCGCCAATCTCCACGAACTACATCTGTGGTGACAAACAAGTCCTCAATATAATCACATGGGTCTGATTGAGTTAAAATCGAAGGAATTTCTTGCAGCAAAATCCAAGGATACTCTTCCTTATAAGCAACAACTGCTAATGAATCAGCTATTATGTTACTTCCTCGACTTATATGCTCTACAACGATGTTATCAAATAAAAGCATCAAATTCCAAAGTTCTTGAAGATACAAAATTAAACGATCCTTTTTTGCTTTGGAATTTCCAGATACTTGATTCGCTACTAACTGAGAATTTATCTCTAATCGCACTGAAGTGGCTCCACATAGCTTCGCAAGTCTCAAACCAGCTAAAGCAGCTTCGTATTCATCTTTGTTATTCAAAGCGTGAAAACCAAATTTAATAGACAAAAGCATTTTTCTCAGATGGACCAACTAATTGAACTCCAGCACTGCATCCCAAAACACTAGATCTGCTATCAGTTTGAATAACCCACATCAAATTCTCTGGTAAAAACATCTTTGTTATCTTTTCTGTCTGATCTATTTGAATGAAATTCAAAAATAAAATCTTCCAAAGCTTGCACTTTAATTTCAGTTTGAGGTGTGAATGTAATATCAAAATCACTCAATTCCACTGACCACTTAGTCATTCTCCCCGAAATATTAGGATGTTGTAAAACATTTTTCAGTGGAAACAAAGTTCGAACTTCAATGGTTTAGGCTTGAAAATAAGTTCGCATCTTTCTAGAAGCCACCACCAATGGCAATGCTAATTTTTCGAGTTTTAAATAACTTCTTTTTGCTGCCACCAAAATTTTACTGACATAATACACCGGCTTTAGAATTCTTGAATTTTTACCTATCAATGATGCACTTATTGCAAAATCCGATACCGCAATGTATAAAAAGAGATGTTCTCCACTTCAATTCTTAGATAAAATTTATGGTGATGATAATAAAGCCTTAATGCTTGTAAATGCTGCTTCGCAATCCGAAGTCCATTCAAATTTCTTTGGCCCTCGCAACACTTGAAATAGAGGAAAACATTTATCAGAGAATCAAGAAATAAATATAATAAGTGTTGCTAACCTTCCTGTCAAAACTTGTAATTATTTGGTGGTTCAAAGAGATTTCATAGACACTACAACGTTCAACTGTTCTGGGTCAACTCTATCTATTTTTCACTAAGAACACAGCCCAGACAATTCTCTGATCGTACTCCAAAAGTACACTTTTCAGGATTCAGCTTTAGCCTTATTGCTCTTAAATTTAGAAATGTCTCATTTAAATATTCCAAGTGTGCATCATCTACTAAGCTTTTTATCACAATGTCATCAATGTGTACCTTCATGTTTCTTCTGATCTGGGTGGAAAATGCTTTATTCATTAATCTTTGGTAAGTGGCCCCGATATTTTTCAATCCAAACGGCATAACCTTATAACAATGTAAACCGATGTCAGTGATGAAAGTAGTACATTCTTGATCCTTCGGATCAATCTGGATCTGATTATATTGCGCAAAAGCATCGATAAAAGTCAATATTTCGTTTCTCGAAGTGGAATCAATCAGCTGGTCTATTCAAGGAACAAGAAATGGGTCATTAGGATAGGCTCGATTTAAGTCTGTAAAATCAACACACATTCTCCACTTTTTGTTTTTCTTCTTGACCACTATTGAATTCGTCGTCCATAAAAGAAACTGTGATTCCCTTATATGTCCAACCCTAGATAAACGATCCATTTCGGAAACAATCGCTTCTGCTTTTTCTGACGAAAATGCTCGCCTATTTTGAATTACAGGTTTCACCCTCGGATTAACAGCTAAACTATAACAGATTACTTCCATCGATACACCTACCACATCTTCTGTTCTTCAAGCGAAAACATCTAGATTATGAGATAAAAAATTTAACAACCGTTGATGTAGAGCTGGGGTCAATAAGGTTCTTATTCTAAGTGATCTTCCCTCAGAAAATGTATACTCCTCAATCTTTTCACTTACTGTTGATGACCCTAGGGTTTCCCTCGGATTGTCAACTTGTTCATCAAAATCTGAGGTCAATCCTCCTGACTACTATTCATTCATCGTATCACCACTACTGGATCCTCGAATCCAAAGTGCAGTGGTATAACATTCCCTCGCAACTTTTGGTCGCTTTGAATAACCCCCACATGATCTCCTACAATAAATTTGAAACACTAATGGACTATTGATATGACACCATACATCCTCGACAATCAGAACCTTCCAAAATGACATTATAACTTATAGGACAATCTACCATCATAAGAAGAACTTGAACCTTCTTTTTGAAAGGCCCCTTTCCCAAACTTACCTCCCCCTCGAACTATTATATTACCTGCACAGTCACTCCAGTAAAACCAATGATCGTACACTCTGACTGATAAATTTGAGGAGGATTGTGCATCCTGTCATGCGTTGCTTTTAAAAAGGACGTTCGCAGAACTCCCAGTATCTAGAAGCACGCGTCAAATTTCAACGCCAGCTACTTATGCCTTAATTACCACTGCATTCTCATGTGGCCTTGCAGTTCCTCGCAAATCATCTTCATTGAAAATTAAAAAAATGTCTATATTTCCATACAAATTAGTAGACATTTTTCCCTTTATCCGAGTTTCCAAACTAACAATATGTCTTTTCCTCGAGCTATCAACCAGTCATCGAATCACCCCCAAAAATGGTCAGTGACTCAAAATACTCACACAGAGTTTGAACATACCCTTTATTTATTCCCTCTTCCACCGCAATCAAAATTTATATATTTGGATCCATATCCAAATATTCTGAGGCAACATCAAATTCATCAACCTTTGAATCTAAAATCATCAAATTTTCATCTTGTGCATTTGGGTTGGTTGACTATGAATTCGATGCTGGATTTTTCGATGCACTGCCATGTGCCTTCACATAAGTCAGTAGCTTTCCATTCTCAATCAAAATTAGGACTTCGATTTTTAGATAAATGCAATCATTGGTTTCGTGACCAATATCATTGGTGTCGTGACCAATATTATTATGATACCTACATAATTTTTTGTTTCGATCCTCCCTTAGCTTATTGATTGGAGCAAGCTTCTTGAAATTTGCATATCTCTTATTTTTATCAAAAAATGCAGCAACGCTTTCAGTCCACTCCATGTAATATTCAGGCCTTATCCACTGATTCGGCCTTGGCCTATTGAATTGATAAGATAGAACTTGATTTGAATATAACTCGGTTCAATGTGGTAAATTATTATTCCTCGGACGCGCTTGTTCAGCAGCATTTGAAGATTGCCCTTGGTTTTGTGGAACCTGTCCCGAATTCTTTGGAACGTTAACTGCTGCACCTTGGATCCTAGTTTATTCTTCAACTTTGATTTGATCTTCAACCTGAGCCATTAACGCTCCAAAAGTTAAAGCCCTCCTTTTCGTTGCCTCATTAGCCAATTCCCCTGGCAATAATCCTTGGCGAAAAGCTACATCGCCACTGATTCTTCACATTTATCCAAACTTGCCTTTGTCAAAACAATTCGCTTCGTGTGATCCTTCAACTTTTCTCAAACTATTTGCTTGTATTGGATAATTGTATCATCGTTTGCTCTCATCTCTTTACTGCCAACGAACTGTCTTCGAAAGGCAGTATAAAAATCTCTAAAATTTGAAATTGATCCCATTGGAATTCGGTTATACCATTTCAAAGTTGTCCCTTTAAAATTCTGTGAGAAAGCCCGACATACCAATTTGTCGTCGTCCTCGAAATTCATCATATAATTTTTGAATTGTTCAATGTGATCGTTTGGATCCTGCATCCCATCGAACGTTTCAACTTTTGCGATGTTAAAACACTTCGGTCTTCTAAGTTACATTTTTTAAATTGTTATTGTAATATAATTTCTAAAAGGATATCTTGAGTAGTTGTTTCTCCACCTTTATTTTTTTCCTTTAACGAATTTTTGAGTCATTTTTCAATGCATGTGAGAACTTTTATCAAGTAATGAGTAAGAAAAATTCTATAAGGTTCAAGCACATAACTACTTATGATGAAGCCTGAATCTGAATAAATATATGATAATTACATAACAAATACATATTTAACAATCTCATACAAAATATGATACTTCGGAGCATTGAGTTTTCACCATGACAAGATGTCATACTCTGTTCCAAGCATTATATTTGGATTTTCTACACTTTCTTTCAAGTAACTCATTACTTGATTCTTGGAACCATTTCGTATTAACTAACTTCTTATAGACAAACAATATTCTTTAATATCCCATATTATTATCATCCAACTCGTTTCAGTCCATCCCAAAATGTTCTTCTCCGCCACTTGATTCAACTATAGACCATGATTGTGAGAACCCACTATTTGCCATTGATATGCCAAAACTAATAGAGTATTCTTGACAAATATTATTCATCGCATGATTTAATAAGTGATCAGTCTCATTCCACTCTCTAATACCCTTTCTATAAAGTTCCTTAAACATTGAGTAGCAAAACACATATTGTTTGTAGGGTTTGATACACTTGCAAGAATTACAAGCCTCTTGATCTCTTTAATTCTTTCCCAGTATTTGTCAAGCTTCACTCTTATAGATTTCGACTTATCTCGCATGTCTTTATCATGATCTTTGGAAAGTCCAATGGGATTTCTCTGAATGATGATAATCTCAGCATTGCACTTGGATGGTTAACAGATTTAGAGGCTGAAGGAAACAAAGTAGAATGGTATAATATTCTAAGAAATTTTAACAATTTCTCAATTGCTTCTTAATACTCCTTTGTTAGCGGTGCAACTATTTTTTCCATATCTACTCTCTTATCAAACCACTCTTTATAGACTTTTTCTTATACTTTAATCTTATCAAAAACTAATTTATATTTTAAATCTTTACTTAACATCAAATAATTAGAATTTCACTGTGTCTTAATATCTAATGGTAGACTACCTCTACTCATGTTACCATTGTCAACTCGTAATTCAACGGGCTTCAATCTTTCCAAGGTAGATTTCACATAATTTATTGTATTATGTATGACTATAGTATTTGATTCAATTTTCTCATCCTTAACAACTAAGTTGAGGATGTAAGCAACAAACCTATGTGCAAAAAATCACCACCTAAAACCATAGAGTTATTACCTATAACTTTAAACTCTTCCTTGAACATTTTTAGAGCTGAAATGTTGGTTGTATCATTATCGATTATGATGGTGAATACCTTCCTTATTCTCCAATTAGCTAGACACTCAAGAAGAACTGAAGCTATTATATTTCTCTTATTGTCTATGACATTCTTAAACCTAATGATGAGATTCTCAAGGCGCCAACTATCACCAATCCAATATGCTATGATAGTCATGTAGCTTGCACCAATTATTGGAGTGACCCGTATATCTGGTGTTAGTGAAATCATTTTCTTACTAATCAACCTCCTTATTTTTTTTATTTCTTCGACACATACATTTGCATAATATCTTTGGTTGTAGGTTTTTTAAGATTTGGTTGTAATGTTTCACTCTATTGTAAAACTTTATTTACGTCAAACTCTTAATAAAACACAATAAAATCTCACGTGAGACAAGTAGCTCACTACATGCACCCTTCAATAAAGCCTCAAGTACTTTTCCATACATAATAACACCTCCCCTTCTTTACTTAGCTTAGTATGAATTCAAGATTTTTCGAATATCTGGTACTTCTTGCATGTTCTCAAATGCTTTTCTTAGGTTAGAGGTAAAATAAGTTGTAGGAAACGACATGTCTTTCCCATAATAGTTACAATTTCATTTATTTTGGTTATTCTTTTCATCCTATAATATTTCTAAACCCTTGATCTTTCTTGGACTTGCTTATTTAATTTAGATACCCTCTTATCCGAGAGATTTTTCCTTTTGGTTTGGTTATTAGTATCAGCCTCATGTTTAAATTTATAATCTTATTCTTGTGAATTAGAAACATCTTCATTCACGGTGTCAATATCATCATCTACATCATACGTCTCGAAGCTATTTACACACAGTATCTTTATTACTTTACTTTATAACAACGTCATATCCCAAGTTTTTGTTTGATTTTAAAACAAGATGATAGGATCTTCAAATCCATTTCCACGCTGAATATAATAATTCCATTACAGTGTAATTTACTTAATCTCCAAATCATCTTGTATGATAGTCGTTTGCGGGACGATCTTTTAAACTAGGAAATCATAAAACTATATATTATTTTTAATCACATTAAAATGGTTTATAATAATCATTCCAAAATTTTTGATTAATTAGCGAATCTAGTATTAATATTCTCCATAATCGTTGAACTGAAAAAAAAACAAAAAAAAGGATTTGTTAGTCGTCTTATTACTGTAAGCGGTTTATGATGTACTTTAAAAAAAATAGGAGAAGATCGTTCTTTTGTATTTGTAACACATTCTTTCTTTCAGTATTATGGTTCTAACTAGGGTTCTAACTAAATGGAAAATCGTAATAGTTAAAAATGGAACCATTTAAGTGCTAAAAAATAAACGGAACCGAAATGAAAGTTAGTTTGGTTCAACTAGACAATTGCAGGTAAAATATTCATTCCTACGCTTATAATATTAAAAATCACATGAAAAGGCTAATATATATCTCATTTTAAAATAATTGTTATCGTACTTCTAAATATCCAAAGCACTTAAATAGCTAGGACTAGACAAAAACATTGTTCTCTAAAACCTCTGATGTCTAAAGTATTTTTCAAAACGACATGAATTAAGAATAATTTTAGAAAAAAAAACGAATTATAATATATATATCTCGAACTTTTGGTTCAATAGGTATATATAGTTGAGAAATAAAATTAAAAATGATAAAACCTATCATATAAATATAAATATAAATATAATTATATTTTTTTTTTCTTTTTTAGCAACAAATAAGTTTGTTACTTGACTTCAAGAACTCTCCAAGATTTGGAACATAATGCTAAAAAAAATTTCTTCTCTTGATCTTCTGGCCTTCTCTATAGAGGAAGATGAGTCTTCTTCCCCGCATCAGCAAGCTGCTGATATCCAAGAGAGCTTTCCAGCTTTAAATAACATTCATGATCATCCAAGGATCAGGGTTAACCCAATGTTTGAGTCTACCACAAGTAAAAACAATGTATCACCATCAAAGTGCTCTTATGCAAACTTATTTAAGGATAAAGTTGGGAAGATCCACAGAAAGGTAACTAAAACAATGAGCAATGATAATGTAGAGATTCATTTTGAAGCTGAGGACTTTTGGTTATTAAAAAAGAGATTTAAACACACTTTGATTGGCAAGTTCGCTAGCGGGAAACCTAATTATGCTTCAGTAAATGCTTTCTTGGATAATTTCAAATTTCATGGTGAATTCAACGTCTCAAGTTGGGACTTTAGACACATCTTTGTTGAATTTTCGTTCAAGAAAGATCTTTTGAAGTTGTGGAAAATGAATGTGTGGCAAATCGGAGATAAGATCATGAGACTACTGGAATGGTCTCCAAATTTCAACCCTAACGTTGAAAATCCAGCAACCCCGATATATATGGACCTCCTTAACTTGCCATAATTCATGTATTGCAAAGAAACTATCACGGAGGTTGCTAAAGCTATAGATTATCCTCTAAGTGTCTGGGTTCCATCTAAAAACAGAGCAAGGCTAAACTATTGTATAATATGGGCAGTCTTGGATGTGTCTAAGATGTTTACTAAAAGAATAAAAATTATGTTTGGATCCTACACTTTATGGCAAGACCTTGTGTATAATAAATATCCAGATTACTGCAAAAAGTGCTCTCACCTGGGTCATTCAGAGAGTGACTGCGAAAAAATTACTCAAATAAAGTCTGCTATACAGACTGTCTCCACCACCTTCAGTTCCAATATTCATTGATACCTGCATTTAAAGTCAAGGACAATGACAATATATTAAAATCTATTATCATAGATGAACAAAAATATCATCTTGAGAACTTAGAGAATGAAAAGATAAACTCTATAAAAAGAAGTGATATGCTCCACTCACCTAAGGGCATTGATAGGAGAGAGGTAATTGGTTCTCTCCATATGCTTGAGATGGGTTCTACCTCTAATGATGACAGTTCCTCAGTGAATCCCTTAATGATCATCTTCTCTTCTACTAAGCAAACCACAGGTAACCTTTCTTCTTCACCTGTAAATAAGCAAGTTTGTACTGGGAAGAAATCTGATTTGAAGAAGATAAAGAAAGTTCAAACGCTCAACACAAAGGGGATCATTAACTCTAAATGTTTACAACATAAACATGCTGCCAAAGTCTTCAAGAAATCTAAATGACCACTTCCTTCCTAAATTGGAATGTACGTAGTATTGGTAACAAACAAACTCAGGCTAGAATTAAATCAATTAAAAGGTCTAAAACCTATCATTTCTTGTCATTCAAGAGCCTATGGTCTGTGGATCTCAGTTGGAAATTATTGCCAAAAAGCTTCAGTTTCAGGGTTTTGTTAGTAACATCAGTAATAAGGTTTGGGTGATGTGGAATTGTGATTATAAGGTGGATATAATAGTCAACGATGAACAATTTTCGCACTTACTAGTTAGACACAACTATATCCCTAAAGACTTCAGAGTTACTGTAATATATGCTAAATGTTCTAGGAGTCTGAGGAGAATGTTGTGGGAGAAGTTGAGGCAGGTTGAAGAGGAAAATAAGGAATGGATTTTGGTTGGCGACTTTAACACTATAGATGCTCCTAGTGAGCAGATCCATTACTCCTCTAATTGTTCTGGTAGTATGACAGATTCAATGATTTCATCTTGGATTGCAATCTTCTGGATGTTGGGTTCTCGGGAAATAAATATTCTTGGTCTAATGGAAAACAGTGGAGGAGATTTGATAGGGTTTTAATAAGCAACAACTGGGTTAAATACTTTGATGATACTATTGTGACTCATTTACCTAAATCATGTTCTAATCATTCCCCTTTACTAATTAACATATCTACTATTATCACAAAAAGAGTCTATAATTTCAAGTTTCTAAAAATGTGGTGCAAAGACAAGGATTTTTATAAGTTTGTTGAGAATTGATGGGTTATTGACTATAATTGGGCTCTTTTATTGAGGTTCCAGTTCAAGCTAAATCATTTGAAGGCTAATCTTAAAGTTTGGAACAATCAGGTGTTTGGCAATGTCTTTGAGTCTATTACTCAGGTTGAGGAGGAAATTAACAGCTTGAAATGTAAGGTACTGATTTCTAACTCTGTTCAGGATGCTGAGAATCTGAAAGATGCCAAGGACAATCATCTTCTACTTCTTGCCAGAGAGGAAGATTATTGGGCTCAGAAATCCCACACTAGGTTAATCAAATAGGGTGATAGAAATACTGCTTTTTTTACAATTATGTGAAAAGAAGGCAAAAGATATCTAAAATCTCTCGCATTTGAAATGGTACTAAGTGGAAAGAGGAGGAAAAGACTATTGAAGAGTGTGTTGTTAATCATTTTAAAAGCCTAATTGTTGATTTGCCTAATCTTTGGTATCCTAATCTTCTGGATGACTTCATTCCTAAGTTAGTTACTGATGAGGATAATGCAATACTAATGAGGATGCCTATGGAATCTCAAATATATGAACTTATCAATGAACTAAGCCCTAACTCTGCTGCTGGTCCATATGGATTTAATGGGAAATGTTTTAAGAACTGCTGGTCTATTATAAGAATTGATCTGCGTGCTTCTATTAAGGACTTTTTCAGGAAATGTCATTTTCCTATGGGGCTCTATGCTACAACTCTCTGTCTGATTCCTAAGGTTGAAGCTTCCAAACGATGGAAAGACTTCAGATCAATAAGTTTGACAACCTATCTAAGTAGAATCATCTCCAAGATCATAAAAGACTGTCTATTTTGCTGCCTAAGCTAATATCCCTTGAACAGGGGGCCTTCAAAAAGGGGGGGGAGTATCCATGACAATGTCATGATTGCTCAAGATCTGATTGGTGATCTGTTCTAACGGTGGATATGGATAAAGCATTCGACAGGATGGATCATACACTTCTACTAAGCATTTAGAATGTCTATGGGTTCAAATCAGACTTCATTAGACTGGTTGAAAGAAATCTGGTGAACTATCAGTTTTCAGTTATGGTCAATGGCTCTTTAAAATGGTTTTTCAGGTCTAATAAAGGGTTGAAACATGGTGATCCACTATCACCCAGTCTGTTTATTTTGGGTCAAGAGTATCTATTGAGAGGCTTAAAGAGAATTTCTAGCAACTATATATCAACAAAATACAAATGTAGAGGGGAGCTGAGCTCATATTGCTTGTGCTTTGCTGATGATATCCTAGTTTTTGCAATGGCTCTTTAGCTTCCGTCACAATGATTATGAATCTGTTTAGTCTTTATGAGGAGACTTTTGGGCAGTTAGTAAACACAGATAAATCCAGAATAATTACCTTCAAGAATTTATTCATTCATCATGTTAGGAAGCTGGAACTGCTGTTGGGCTTCAAACAATGCAACTTGTCAATCAAGTATTTGGGAGCTGTGTTAAATAACAAGAAAAGAGTTAGTAATCATGATGACCTTATTGCTAAAACTACTAATAAGATCTCTGAATAGGATAAAAAAAACCTATCCTTTGGAGGCAGGCTCATGTTGATTCAATCTGTCTTATCTACATACCATATTTATACTCTCCAAAACTCAGAGATTCCTAAAACCACTATTAAAAGGCTTGAAGTTCTGTACAATAGTTCTTGTGGGGCAATAAAGCTAACAATAACACCATAAACTGGTGTAAATGGTCTAAGCTTTGTAAGTGTTATGATGAGGGTTGTTTAAACCAAAGGAAATTGGAGGATACGATGGAGGTTTTTGCTACTAAGCTATTGTTCAATCTGAGAAAACAGGAATCTTTGTGGGCAGTTTTTATAAAGTCAATCTACTTAAAGATCAGCATCCTCTAGTGACACCTTTGAATTTTAAGAGCTCTCTTATTTGGAAAAGACTGTGGAAAGTAAGGGATAGAGCTGAGAACTACATGATATGGCATGCTACGTCAGGGAATGTGGATATTAATCTGGACAGATGATGTTCCTCTGAGGCTTTCACTAAGTTCTCTGGCAATAAGGAGAGAACTTAATATATTGGTTCTTTAGCTAAAGAATATTGGGAAGAGGGCAGGTGGAATGTTAGCAAGCTGAATTCTATACTGAATCCAGATCAAATTCAATACATTTTAAGAGTATATTTGGATAACTCTTTAAATGATTCAGTTAGCTGGACTCTTAGTGGAGATGGTCAGTTCTCCACTTAGGATACTTGGTATGAATTCAGAAAGAAAGGAAGTAAGTTTTACCTTATGCTAGAGTTTGGAACAAGGTGGTTCATACTAAATTTTCTTTTACTATCTGGAGAACTCTCATGGGTTGGGTTCAGATTGATTTTGTGCTGCAAAAAAGGAAGATTCAATTAGCATCAAAGTGTCATAACTGCAATAACTCAGAAAAACTATTCATCATGTTTTTATGGGATGTCAAAAGGCTTGGGACGTCTGGATTTTATTTTCAGCCTACTTCAATATCTACCTCACCATGTCTATGTGTCTACCTCACATGGTAAGAGGAGATTCACTTAAGAACTATTCTGCATTCAATCATAGTCTGGATTATGTGGTCGTCTAGGAACAAGCACAAAATGGAGGGTAAATCTCAAAGTTCTAAAGACTTAATTGGGCACATCTGCTAAGAAAGTACTGGGATAAAGATAGTGGGATAGGTCTGTCAATTGTATGCACTAACCATCTGAAAACGACTAGTGGCCCAGTTTCATTAAGCTGGAATTGTCCTAAATTGGGCAGGTATAAACTCAATACTAACTGTGCATGTACTGAGTCTGGTGAATGCTATGGTGGAGGGCTTCTAAGAGACAATGCTGGTAAGATAATATTTGGTTTTGGCGGGGTTTATGGTAAAGGCGGTCCAATCATATGAGAGACTAGGGCCATGTTTGATGGTCTTCAAATTTGCTATGAAAGAGCGATTCCCATGCTAGATATTGAGACAAATTCTCGCATTCTAGAACACATGTTTCTCACGGGAAGAGCTCCATAGTATCTCAAGGAGATGATGAATTGCTGCTACAATCTAATCTCTTCAAATATGAAAATCATCCATATCTTCAGAGAGCAAAATGTAGCAAGTGATTGGTTAGCTAATTTGACCATTGATTATAACAGAAACTTCACTCTTAAAGAAAACAAAATCCCTGTTAGATTAAGCGCAATAGCTTTCCTAGAAGGTCTGGGTCTTTGTTACTTAAGAAGAAATCAAAGTGATTAAGGAGGAAATCATCTTATATGGCTGTTCGTGCTACTTCTGTGTTCTTGTTTCAAGTGTTTGGTCTCTTTAAAATTTTATCGATCGTATATAATCAAATGGGAAGCTTCTTTGACTTTGGTAAGCTCTAACTGGATTGATGGGTGGGTGAGAAGCTGAAGGATCGAGAGGAGGTTGAAAATGAACCTGGGTGTTAGGGTTGGATAGATTTGGGGTTCTTTGTATATATGTTTAAGGAAGCTGAATGTTATTTCAGTGTGTATCTTGACCCAATTTTAATAAAAAGCCCAAAGTTTAAACAAAAAAAATTATATATTTTTTAGATTTTGGTAATCAAAACTAAACATATTTTATAAAAGCAAAATTATATCCATCTATTTGTAGCGGAAACGAAATATATATACGAACTAAGCTTGATTAAACGTTTCAAAGTGTGACTGAGTTATCTAATACTGTTTGCGAACCATAATCTGTCTTCTCAAACTTCTATAAGATATATATACTCCTATTGGCTACTGTCTAACGTTTCAAAGTGTGACTGAGTTATCTAATACTGTTTACAAACCATAATCTGTCTTTTCAAACTTCTATAAGATATATATACTCTTATTAGCTACTGTATACCATAATTTCAGATCTTATATATTCGTTTAATAATTACAACTCTTATTACATACTCCCTCTGTCTCATAATATGTGTCTTTCTAGAAGAAATATTTTGTCTCATAATATTTGTCTTTCCCATTTTCCAATGAGCATTGATTACATATATTCTACTTTCAACCAATAAAATAGTTAGCCTATTGCACAAGTTATTAACTCCACCAATCAAATTTCCTTTCTTTTATTCTTTCAAAATCATGATTACTTTTCTTAATATTGACGAAAAAACCTTAAACGACTAATATTATGAGACAGAGGGAGTAATGTCTACCTTACACGTGAAATAAATATCTACACGTGAAATAAAGATCTCTTATCTTAGGTGTATCGAAAGAGATATGTATTGGATATCACTAAAATTGGAAAATTGTAAATAAAAACTGGACACATTAATGGGTCATATATCTTTCTTACGGACTGCGTATCGCACTCTTCAACAACTTTTATTTTTATGGTCTCGCGTGACTTTATCCAAGTATTATTTGATGGTCATTGATTGATGATATAAAGTTAAACATTTTGGAAATTATAATTAACTTTTAAAGTGTCCTTTATGTTCATATATCTAAGATAATAAGAGAAAAAAATCATGTTGCGAAGATAAATAAGCTTATAGCCGATTTTAAATTTGTGAGTCATAATGCTCTTAAGTTTTGGTGGGTTCACCTTATTTGACAATGGATGGGTAGGTGACCTTACTTTACTTTGACAAGAAGGTAGGTGATGATATAAAAACCAAGGGTACATTTATTTATTTCAGTATTTAAGATATTCTTTTTAAATAAACAATATTAGATTTTTTAAGAAAAAACATTTCGTGCTAATAACCGCAACTGGTCCATGGTAGTTGGCACTTATTGTATTTTTAACACTAAGGTTTTTCTTATTCAAAACATGTTTTTTTTTTTTTAATGTTAAATGTATAGTTACTGCATGTGTCAAGTCATCAGTTGACACGTCTCACCCAAAAATACAAGCCACGATTACAAACATCATCACTCAACATTTAACTCCTAAAACACATTTGGTTTAGTTTTTTTATTTTGTTAATCGTATTTTTTAACTTTTACTAATTTACTTTTATTTTTTAACTTATTCTCTCTATTCCCCCGTACAGTTGGTTTCTGGTTAGTCTAAGCACTAAAAACCCTAACAATGAGAGGATCCAAAATTTTATCAAACATCACCTCACAACTAATTGTCACCTAAAAGAACACTCCTTACTAAATAGTAAACCAGAAAAAAAAAAGTCAATTATTTTCCATACATAGAGGACTGAACCAACGCAACAAAAGCAGGGGTAAGACACAAGCCAATTCTTCAATTAGCACATACAACCAAATCAACAAATCAAGAATTCAACCCATCACTATCAAAAGACAATAAAACGGATTTAAACTCCATTTTCTTCTCCACACTTTTGATTTCATGACCCGTCGAGTTTTTCGATACACCGAAAACTTCCTACGAATCTTTCCAGAACTCTTTTCTGCGTCTTTCCTCTCCGATTTCGATATGTGTGTTTGTATTATCACGAAACCAAAAACTATTAAGAGTAGAAAACAAAAATGGAGTAGAAAATTTGTGCGGGAAAGAAAAAGAACTGGGAAATGGTGAACTAATTTGAGATTTAGAGCATCTCCAACGGTTAATTTATAATTTAGATAAATATAAATTAAATTACGGCACTTTATAATTTTAGACTACTAAATAATACATACTAGTGATAAATAAATTAGTTTTTTAGTCTTGTAGGTGTCAGAGAAAAATAAAAATGAATTAACCATTAGGTAAATATAGATTATCAAAATAAAATTTATAAATTTAAACTACTTTTTGGATTAAGAAGGCATTTTTTTAAAATAATAAAATTTTTTGCTATGTAGTGTGAAATATCAGTTGGAATACTCATAAAAACAAATTGAAAAAAAAGTGGAGGATAAGTAGATACTTTTTCTTGTTTCCGTTTCAACTTCCTTTACGACTTATTCATCTTCTTCAGCTAGGGCTTTTTGGACCGTTTTTAAATCTGAACCTAAACCTCATATGATAAGGACGTTATCGCCGACAGAGTCGGTGGATGTCGATAATCATGGATTTACTGATGCAGAGGATTATTTCGACGCGTCGATATCCGATGAAGAAAGAGTACCGTCTATTGATGATATGCAACAACTAGATAAGCCACAAAATCAAAAACAATTTGTTATCCAGACAAATGATACTCTGGAGTTGGACATTGTCATGAGAGAATGAAATAGAAACCTCTCGTTTTAATAGCAAAACCGGTGATGATTTGGCTTTAGTTTTCCTGGAGTGGGTTAAGAATAACAAGGAGAGTGTATCAGTTGAAGATGCGAGGAAAGTGGAGATAAATTGACCCATTAGATGGAAATTAATTACGGATGGTATTTGTAGTATATTTTAGGTGGAAATTAATTACCGCGCCAAAGGCACTAGATACAACATTTTTTGGAAGAGTGACCAATTTTGGAGACGAATGAACTTTAGTGGCACGATGCAACAGGTGTTAAACGCCGGTGATTTAACAGGTTTTAGCCAAACCTCTAATTTGTTTTTTAATATCAAAATTTTAAGTCAAAAGCTAAAAACCAGAAGTTTTTCAAATTTTTTATTTTTCTAACTCTTACTTTTAGAGACCATTATTAGAGATATCGTCTCAAACTGAAAAACATACAAATTGTCATTAATTTGTTGCTATAACTTTTTACAACCGCCTAGCGAAGGTATATCGAGTTGCATCAACGCAGTCGTTAGAGAAAATGATTGCGACTAGTCTATGAAACATAATTGCAACGGATGTAATAAGATTCTTTTGCTAATTTGATTTGAATGAAAACGGTTCATGTTGTGGTAAATCTCTTGTAAATACACTATAAAAAATAATTGAAGATATCATGACAAACGTATATTAATTATATTGGAAACTAATTTAAATTTCTTTGTAAACTTACTGAATGTTTGTAACAAAATAGATGTAGATGCTAATTTTATTTTTAATTCTTCTCGTCGTGATCCCATTACGAAATTTATTCCAAAAAAAATTACAAACATATGTAGACTGTCTATTTCATAATTCCAAAATACAACATATCACAAATTAAATATAATACAAATTTTGTTTGAACATTATATATTTAGTTGAATTTTATATAAAAATTATAAAATTAGAAATTACACATGAGTACAATATTAAAAATAAACTACAGATCCCTTTTACAATATTAAGACGTCTTGAGAAAAAAATAAAGACTCATTCTGAATAATTCTCTAACATACTGAATTTAGTATCATAAGAAAAGATATGTTCCAAAATTTGTTAAAATCCACTTTTATGAATTCGAATTTCCTTATAACATGGATGAGGTATTATAAAACACTAGTTACTTCAAAATCAAGCAAAAAAAAGAAGATTTCAATTCATTACTAAAAAATTAATTAAACCAACATGTATTCTTCTACATTGATTAGTTATATGAAATTGATTAAAAAGTATGGTTGTTGGATATGTACAAAGATCAATCTTAAAGACACTCTTTATGGATTCCCTTATTGCAATCTAAGGGAAATCATAAAAAAAAACAAAGAGACAATTAATGTTTTAAAATATGAAGAAGGTTGCAAATATTATGAAGAAGGTTGCAAATATTATGAGAAGAGAAAGAAAATATTAGAGTTTCTCAAATGTTAGATTGTAAGAATTTACGGAAAAAAATTATGATCAGAGAATAATATGGGGAGATTTGAAATATTCCAAGAAATCTTGGTGGTAAAACTAGAGGAGTGAAATGTTTGAATGAAGTTATAATATATTTTAGAAGAACGTAAATACTCACGTTTTTGTTTTTTTCTATAAATATGTGTTGCAAATATGCTACAAACACGTAGTAAAAAATCAAAATTCAAGGAAAATATATAAACTTACAAAAAATACACCACAAAAGTTTTGTCCAAAAAAAAATAAACAATTTAACCATCTCCACTAGTAAAAAGAATAATAATAAACAAAAATAATATTAATAACTATCTCCAATACGATCACAAAACATAAAATCCACCAATAAAAATAGTGATCAACATTATAAACAACATCAATTTTATTCTTAGAATATTTTTTGTGTGTTGTTTCAATATTATTTTTAAATTAAAAAATCATTACTAAAACCATTTTAATAATATCAAGTGTTATTATTGATTAAATTGTTATAATTGATGAGTCCGGATACTGTTACCACTACGGACAGGGACAGTTCGGACAAAGACTAACTAACCGGACAGGGCAGTTCGAACACCTCACCCATTGGACTGTTCGGACAAGAACTAAAGTACTTAAAACCTAAACACTTCTTGACTAAGCTGTCTGCTCTCCTACTAAGAGCTCATGGGTCCTTGAACTTGACCCGGGTCCATTAAACATGACCCGAAAGCTAGGGATGGCAACGGGGCGGATCGGGGGCGGGTACCTATATATCCACAACCCGCCCCGCAGTAAATAACTGATACCCGAACCCGCCCCGAAATCCGACGGGTATTTTTTTTTTCATACCAAATCCGAATCCGTGGGTTCGGGTTACCCACACGGGTACCCGCGAACTACCCGCGGAAGAAACCCGTTGTAGATACCCGAACCGAACCCGAACCGAACATAAACAAAATATGTAAAAAATAAAATATAAAAGTAAAAATCTAACAATAAATTTAACAAAATACTACCATAAATTATAATCTTCATCGACTTGATATTCTAAATAAAACAAAGAACGGAGCAACAAAAAACCAAAGAACGGAGCAACAAATCGTGGCGGTCGGTACAATAGTGATGGTTCTATGTGAGGAGATAAAAACGAGAGAAGTGATAGTGAAAACGAGACAGATTAGATATTGAAAGGTTTTTTTTCTTTTAGGGTTTGGAATATTATTGGGCTAGATTACATAGAGATTAGAGACGGTAATAAATAATATTTATAACGGGCTATAATTAATAATAATATTATTAAAGTTGAATATTTAGTCTTTATAACGGGCTAAAAATAAAATCAGTAAATAATATTTATATATACAGAGATGGAAGGTATTTTTACGGGGCGGGTTCGGGGCAGTTACCCGTGGTTTAATATTCAAAACCGAAACCGAACCCGAACCCGAACGGATAGTAAAAATAAAAACCATAACCCGCCCCGTTTATTTTTTTCTTTTTCGGGTAACCCACCCCGTCGGTTCGGTTCGGTTCGGGTACCCACGGTTTCGGTTTAAATTGTCATCCCTACCGAAAGCCCATAAGGCCCAGATGTAAGGGTATAAATACCCAACCACCAACATTAAATGAGGGTAATAAAAATTAAATACAACCAGGCTGCTTAATTCTCCCTCTACTCTCTACTCAAACATTAAATACTTACAAACTTTCACAAAACTCTAAACAAAAATTACAAACTTACCCTCAGACAAAAATAAACCTCACCAAATTGGCGACCACAGTGGGAGCACGACGGTGCCTGAATCAAGCATTCGAAACCAACAGGAAAAATCAGTCTGAATGAATCGGGACGCCCCGGAAGTACCACCAGCTTTGCTTGAAGTGGTGGGTGAAAATGATGAATATACCATCGAGGAGCGTGATAGATTAAAGGGCGAGATAGAAGCTCTGAGGGCAGAGAAGGCTAAGATGGGCATGAAAGAGAAGTCAAAAGCAGCAGTCGCTCATCATACCGACAACCCTAGAGAGCATGAGCCTTCGAAGACTCATGTGAGTACCAAGAAGACTCATGCTAGCTCCAAGAAGTCTCACCGGTCTAAGCCAGTGGAGAGTTCTGACTCAGACTCAGAGTCTTCTGGTAGCTCATCGGACCAGGATGGAGTTGAAGAGTCCTTATCCTCCAGCAGTGATGAGGGCCGATCCAAAAAGAAGTAAAAGTTGATTAAAAAGTATTCAAGAAAAAAGGGATAGACATGGGAAATTGAAGAAGAATATAGGCAAAGGATCATCTCACAACCGGAGGCATGTAGACCGGATGCTGATGGATCCTTTTTCCTTCCACGATGAACCAGGTATCTTTGCAACTCCCAATGAGGATACTGTGTTCAGTCGTGGCCAGAATTGGAGACAATCTCCATTGTCTTCCAAGATTCTGTCCGGAAACCTCCCTAAGAGGTTCGATAGCACTAAAATGGAGAAATATGATGGCAGTACTGATCCGGACAACCACTTGGAGCAATTTAAAAACTTCATGATGAATTTTGATGATGACGACAAGTTACTCTGTAGAGCATTCTCCCAATCCTTTACGGAGAGTGCTCTAAAGTGGTATAACAGCCTACCTCAAAGCTGCATCAAGAATTTTGATACCTTATGGGTGGCCTTTCGAAGGCAGTTTGTTGGGAGTAAAGAGTTGAAGGGAAATGGGGACACAATAATCCATTTTTCCCAATAACCAAACGAATCATTGAAAGAATACATAAGTCATTTTGTAAACACCAAAAATGGGTTGGTTGATTGCTTCGAGCAAGTAGCAATAGCATCCTTGAGACAGGGCTTAAACCCTGTAAATTTGGCTGATTTAGTGACCAGAAAGAAAGCCATGACTTGGGGAGGTTTGCTGAATCAACTCGGAAAGCAAATCAATGTTGATGAAACAAAGAAAACTATGGTGCACAGGCAGGTGAGTTCTGCCCCAGTTGCACCACCCCAACCAAAATCAGTCCGGGAACAAGGCAAGGGAGACCGGACAGGGGATTAACAGGGCTAAAGCTCAATCTCAACCAGCTGCACCTGCCCAGAGTCAACAATCTAGAAATAAGAGAGGGCCTTGGGTTCAACCGGAGTGGTTTGCAGAATTTAAAGAAAGTGTGGCCACCATTTACGATAAAACAAAGGAAGAGGTGCATTATAGAAGGCCGACCGCACTGCAATCTCCCAGGGAACATCGTAACACCTCTTTCTGCCAGTACCATAATGATACTGGCCATACCACTGACGATTGTATAGCCTTGAAACAAGAAGTTCAGAACTTGATTGAAAGAGGAAAGCTGAGGGCATATGTCAAAAGAAGAGGAGGAAATAGGCCTGATAATGCTCATCGGGTTGGTCCGAGCAATGCTGCTCCGGAGGGAACTATGGTTATAATCGAAAGATTCGATGTAGAATCAGAATACTTGGATCCTGATCCAACTCGAAATAGAGTGGGTGCCATTGAGGAACGTTGTAAAACAGTCTCCGGGCTTATTAAGGTTTTTGAGTCACTTACAATTTTCGGAGGGGATAATATGACAGCTCCTATTGCTTCTTCAAGGAAGAGGCACGTTCATACTTTAGCCACCCAGCTAGAAGGAGGCATGACCTCCTATCAATCACAAATTTCATTTCCCTTCATTTTTTTCGATGAAGATGACTTAAGAGATATAGCTGGCCCTCATGAAGATGATGTTGTCATAGGAGCATCCATTGGGGGCAATGACATAAGACGAATCTTGGTGGATACTGGAAGTTCAGCCAATATCCTCTTCTTAACCACTTACAAAAAGATGAAAAATCCAGCCGTAATTCAGCGTTCGGACAGATCAATTGTGGGTTTCACTGGAAGCTCAGCAGATGTGATCGGGGAGTTCGAAGAGGAAGTTTTGTTGGGCAAGGGCCCTTTCAAGAAGATGGTCAGGATACTTTTTATTGTGGTGGATTGTCCCACTTGTTATAATGCTATTTTAGGGAGGTCTTGGCTCTCTAGGATGCATGCAGTGGCCTCGACAGTCCACTAGTGTTTGAAATATGCTGTTCAAGGACAAGTGGGAGTTGTCCGAAGCAGTCAAAAGATTGCAAGAGAGTGTTATGCTACAGCACTGGCTCCACGAACGTTGGGGGCAGTTCGTATCAACGAAGAATAGCAGTTTGAGGGGCTTTCTGGAGTGAGGGTGAAATTGATGACCCCAGAGAGACCCCTGGAGTTTTGATACCGGTTGAAGAAGTTGAAACACACTCTTTGGAAGAAGGAAAAAGTGTTAAGATAGGGTCCAAAATGCCATCCGAACTGAAGATTAAGATGTTGAAGTTTCTGAAAGACCATTAGCATGTTTTTGCTTGGTGCAACGCTGATGTTACAGGGGTTCCATCAGATATTATATCACATCACCTATCCATTCGGAGAGACATAGCACCTGTGGTACAAAAGAGAAGGGCTTTTTTCAAGGAAAAGGCTGATGTTATTGTTCAAGAAGTTGACAGGCTCACAAAAATGTGGCATATAAAGGAGTCTCTATATCCTTTGTGGACTGCCAATTCGGTCTTGGTGAAAAAGAAAAATGACAAGTGGCGTATGTGCATTGACTTCACAGATCTCAATAGGGCTTGCCCGAAAGATTTATATCCAGTCCCCCGGATTGATCAGTTGGTAGATTCCACTTCTGGATGATTTCTCCAGGTACAATCAGATTCAAGTAGATCCGAAGGATCAGGAGCATACCACGTTTGTCACTGATAGGGGTCTTCATTGCTACAAGGTGATGCCATTTGGATTGAAAAATGCTGGGGCTACTTATCAGAGATTGGTGAACAAAGCCTTTGCTGATCAAATTGGAAGAAATATGGAAGTATACATTGATGACATGATATTGAAAAGTGTGGATGAACAACTACACTTGGCAGACCTCCAAGAAACTTTTTCTAACTTAGTAAAAGTGAATTTAAAGCTAAATCCAGAAAAGTGTGTGTTCGGAGTGCGGTCCGGGAAATTTCTAGGTTATATAATAAGTGAGCAAGGGTACATCCCGATCCGGACCAGCTTAATGCTTTGTTCTAAATAGAGCCTCCTCGGAATGTTAAATAAGTACAACGATTGACTGGGAGGTTGCCTGCTTTAAATCGATTCATCTCAAGGTCTTCGGACAGATGTGCCCCGTTTTTTCAAACTTTGAAGGAAGCGAAGGGTTTTGACTGGACTCCACAGTGTAATGAGGCCTTCAATGAGATTAAGAGACATTTGTCCTCCCCCAAAACTTTATTTAAACCGGTTGATGGAGAGACACTCTTCGTATACTTGGCAGTTTCAAGTTGTGCCATCAGTGCTGTATTGGTAAGATAGGTGGATAATTACCCCCATCCCGTGTACTACATCAGCAAGAGTTTGATAGATGCAGAAAAACGCTATTTAAAGCTCAAAAAATTAGCATTAGCCTTGGTAATTGCCGCAAGGAAGATGAGGCCTTATTTTCAGGCTCATCCTATTATCGTCCGGACATTTTTTCCCTTGAAGAATGTCCTTCAAAAGGCAGACATTTCAAGTAGAATGACTAAATGGTCAGTGGAGTTGGGGGACTTCGATATTGATTTTGCTCCTCGAACAGCGATCAAAGCCCAAGCTGTAGCTGATTTTTAAGTTGAATTCCACTCTGATAGGGATACGGAGCAAACTACTGAGATGAAAGATAAAAAGGTCTGGCTCGTCCGGACAGATGGTGGATCAAGTACTATGGGATGTGGTGCATAGGTGTGCTTGACTTCTCCGTATGGTGACAAGATGTACCAAGCTATATGTTTTGCTTTTAGGGCTTCCAACAATGAGTCCGAATATGAAGCACCTATAGCTAGTTTGAAGTAAGCTTATATTTGTGGGGCCAAAAGGGTCAACCTGATGAGTGATTCCCAGCTTCTTATCTACCATGCGCAAGGTCAATCTAAGGCCAAAAAGGAGCAACTAGTGAAGTACTTACTTCTTCTTAAAAATGAGGCACTTAAGTTCAAAAGCGTTGTTTATGAGCATATACCCCGGGCAGAGAATGAACTAGCAGATTCATTGGCAACCATAGCATACATTGAGTCATATCCTTGGATCCATGTACTGGAGAGCCCTTCCATTCAACTTAATATGGGTAACGAGGAAGAAAATTTCGATGTACAGATGAAACAACCTCAAGATTGGAGAGTTCCTCTCTTGCAGTATCTCTCTGACGGCATCTTGCCTCCGGATAAATCACTAGCAAAAAAAATGAAGCACAAGGCTCGTGGTTTTATCATACTAAGAGACGTTCTGTATAAAAAGTCTTACAGTAAACCTCTTTTGCGATGTTTGGGAGATGATGAGTCTCAAGTAGTCCTCTCTGAATTGCATGATGGTGAGGGATCAGCTCACTGTGGATTCAGGGCTCTAACCAGGAGAGTTTTACTGGCTGGCTATTATTGGCCCTCTATAATGCAGGATACTAAGGAGCTGGTGAGAAGGTGTGATCCATGCCAGAGATATAGCAATGAAATTCATGTCCCAACCATCCCTTTAGAGTTAATTTCTGAGCCTATACCTTTTGGTCGATGGGGGTTGGATTTGGTGGGACCTCTTCCTATAGCGTCCGGAGGGCGCAGAACTATAATTGTTGCTATAGATTACTTTTCGAAGTGGATTGAAGCAGCCCCCCTCGCAGGAACAACATCAAAAGCTGTCATAAAATTCATTTTATCCAACATCTGTTGCAGATTTGGTGTTCACCAAAAGATAACGACAGACAATGGGCCACAGTTCGACAACAAGGAAATGGAGAGTTTCTGTGCCTCAAGGGGTATACAACATTGTTTCTCTTCACCTTTCCACCCACAAGCGAATGGTTAGGTTGAAGTGGCTAACAGAACTATACTGTCCGGTTTAAAGAAGAATTTGGAAGGGGCTGCTGGGAAATGGCCGAGCTATTTACAAGAGGTTTTGTGGGCCTACCGGACTACACCTAGGGCTGCAACACAAGACTCACCTTTTGCCTTGGTCTATGGGATGGATGCAATAGCTCCCATAGAAGCAACTTTCCCTTCATTTCTGGTACACAACTTCTCCGAACACGCTAACGAAGTGGCAATCAGAGGTCAGCTTGACCTAATAGAGGAAAGACGGGTTAAGGCTCACCTTAGAGCTGCACACTATCAGGGTTTGATGAGAAGCAGGTTTGCTTCTAGAGTTAAAAGAAGAGATTTCCAGTCGGGGGACAAGGTATTGAGGAAAGTCTTCTCACACACTAAAGAGAAGCTCCTCGGCAAACTGGCCCCAACTTGGGAAGGACCTTATATGGTCATTGAAAGGCTTAAACCTGGAACATATTGGCTAGAAGACAAGGATGGAAGGGTTTTAAATCACCCTTGGAATATTGAACATCTCCGGATGTACTTGGAATAGAAGCTATGTAAATATTTACTTGTTTAAAAATCCATGTAAATATTTGGGGGCATACTCTTTCCTACCCTGGTGGCACGGGGAGGTTTTAAGGAGGTGTCCGGGCTTTTTAATAAAATTTGATGCCTTCTTGAAAAAAAAATTGAAGTATTCTTACTTTATTTTTTGTCACACCATCCGGATTGAATTAAGGGAATGATGACTACTTAAACATTGTTCATCGGAGAATTTAAACACTCTCACTTTAGAATGCTTATGAAATAACTAAGGGCTATTTAAACACTAGCCACCAAAATTGAAACAAACTATGAAAGGATGCAAGAGTTGTGCAAAACAAAGATATTCATTGAAATAACCTAAGTGCATTGGCCTTCCAAGGACTTTTAAATTGTCAGACAAAACAAAAGATCTATCCGGTCAAATACCGGACACAATTACAAAAATGCCTTGGCCTTCCAAGGACTTTAGTTCAGATAACATAAAAGATAAAAAGATAATTCAAATTCTAAGACTGAGCCTTTGAAGATGGCTCAGCCTCATATGTCTTCTTCTTCTTAGGATCGTCCTCCTCCTCGTTTGGGCTATCCCCGGTGTTCTCTTCGTCGTCAGATGAGGATGCACTGGAGAAATCAAACCTGTCACCTTCGGCCATTGTGTGGAAGGGAAGGTCTGGATACTCTACAAAAATCCATAAGTCTCCCAGATTCCTCTTCGGAAACTTCTCATGGAAAAGCAAGACCATGTCTGACTTCACCTTGGCATACATTTCTTCTTGGCTGTCTATTACATTGTTGGCATAAGCATCGATCTTGGCCTGAATCTTGGCCTCTTGCTCCCTTAGCAGATCTGCTTTCTCCTCTACAGCCTTGGACACTGTGTTCTCGAGCGCAATCTTGTCATTTGTCAAGTTGTGGATGACTTGATCCTAGGCCTTTGCCTCCTCTTTCGAAGAGGTGAGATCTTTCTCCAATCCGGACAGCTTCTCTCGGAGCTCTTTGATAGTGTCTTCTGAAGTGGCAACCTTTGTGATCCACCCTTCTTGGATCTTCTTTAGCTCCTCGTTTTCCCCCTTCAGAATGTCAGCATGTTGAGTGGCAGTAAGAAGATCATCGGACAGTCTCTATTTGTCAGATTTGAGATCTTTGATAGTATCTGTCTGAGTTCGAACTTGTTTCTCCAAAACAAGTATTTGCTGAACATTACTTAATATGGAGTGAGCTATAATATCCTTTTCACTTGAAACAGTAAAAGTCTTACCATTAAAAGTGACGGTGTTCGAAGTACTCGGAGGGAGGTAAGGCCCAGCAAAATCATCTCTGGGAGGTTGGAAAAATAGTCACCAAGTCCATCAAGCCCGGTGATGTCAACACCATCAATGCTAAGGTCTCCTCCTCCAACCTCGTCGATTTGAAAATCACCAGGGATCTCATCTGCTCGTGTTGGATCAGTAAGGTCTACAGGGGGGAGAGGCTCCGGAGGCCGGAGAGAAAGTTCATCACCCCTGGAGGTCTTTTTCTTCTTAGCTTCCTTGTCCTTGCTTTCTGCTTCCCGTTTTCGGTCACTCTTAGGAACCCTTGGGGGTTTTGGGGATTGAACCTCTTCCCTAGCACTTTCATGCTCTACCACTTCCAGCAGAGCAGCATCTATATGGCTTGGGGCTGGCCCCTCTGGGTTTTTTGGAGCAGCCTCCCCCACCTCGGTAGGGTTAGCCTCAGCTGCAACCTTCTTGCCCTTCCCCTTCTTGCCTTTCATTTTACTCGGGGCCTTAGCCCGACCTGGCAAGTATAATGACCCGTCCGGTGCATGCGTTCTCTTGAGGACTACATCCGGAGGGGGTGGAGTGGTGAGTTCTTCCCAGATCAAGTCCCTCCGGCCAGTGGTGTCCCAGAGGTGAGACCTTGCAAAATTGCCTCCTGTAAAAGCATCATGAAACCGGTTCCCCCACTTTTCAGCAGCCCAAGTGTTGATCTTGGTGCAAGTGGTCTGCCCGGACTTTAGGTAGTCATTGAAGTCTTTGGGCAGTTCTGTTAAGACAAAAGACAAGACCGGTCAATTTAGGAAAATTCGATAAAAGTGAAAAGAAAAATGTAAGGTAGGACACTTACGATCACTCCTCCATTTGCTGGTGAGGAGACTTGGGTTGACTCCAGCCTTGATTCTCCTCCCATTCTCCCAAACGCTGCTTACGAACAGGAATTGGGTCCTCCAATTTCTCTCCGATTCAAGTAGATCATCCACTGCTTTATAATTATCACCCATGTTGAAGTGATAGAAGGGAATGTGGTGGTTTCTGCAGAGACTGGCCACAGCTGCGAATTCCTCCATTGGTAAAGGAATCCCGGAGAGCCTGGAGGCCATGATGCAGGCCATAAGTGTGTACCAGGCGTTGGGGCTTAGTTGACTAGGACAGAGCTTGATAAGATGGAAATACCTAACTATTTCCGGATCCAAGGGGAACCTTAAACCCAGTTAAAAAGCTCAGTGAAGATGACTATTTCACTGAGTCTGCAGTCCATTGGGGTTTCGGGGTTTATGGGGATTCTTATCTTCACGTTCTCTGGAATTGCCCACTTCGTACGCATCCGGCCCAACTCGACTGTATGAATGAAAGCATAGTTGATTTTTTGTAAAGCGAAAAGATATTTAACACTAACCTTATGGAAACAAGGTCCAACTTTTCCTTCGAGGATCTCTGGCAGATCTGGGTGCCTAAGGCACAGTTTTTCTTTTCCCTTATCCTTTTTGGCAGAAGCAGCATCACTAGTCTGTCCGGAGGGTTCGGACTCGAATGGAGCCTCTTCAATAGAGTCCTCCATTATTTCCTCCATTATTGAGGAAGGGTTTTCAGTTGTCCTGGTGAGGGGGAGGTTTGGAGTTGGTTCAGCCTGACCTCCGGACTGATGAGCTTCAGTACTCTCCTAGACTCTAGCCTCCGGCTGGGGTTCTGATTTGGAGGTTTCTCTTCGGGGGCTTGAGCCAATAGCCTCTGGACCGGACAGCCTGTCCTTGGGTACTTTTATGGGTGCTTCTGACCCTGTACTGCTATCTTTGGCGCCTGATTTCGAAGGGGTGCCTTTGGAAGCTTGCCCTTTGACCAGCCGGCCTTTTCTTCGATCATCCAGTTTGTTCAGAGAAGTATCAGCATCTGACCCCATGGCTAAGAATGGGGAAGGTTTTTTAAACTGGTAACTGTTAAGCCCGGTTCAACAGTGGGTTCTGACTTTTGAACTAATGAACCTGAGATAATATGGGAAAGGCTGGTTTGAAACAATTCTTCGGTCTGACACTTTTTGTAGAGGATGAACCCTGGTCAGGCTCTGTAGTTGAGGTTGCTGGTTTGTCGATGGGAGAAGTAGGTAAGCCTGCTGCGATGCGCTTCTCCCTTTCAACTTTTTGTGCTTTTTCTAGTTCAGATAGATTGAGCCACCCGCCTCTGATTAAAGCTTTCTAGCCGTGAACATAAACAACCAAAGTAAAGAACTTTTGTTTGAGAGAGAAAGCTCTGAAAATTAGCAAAGTGAAAATGAAAGTGATAGTAAAACAGTGGAAAAGTGTTTTAATTTATAGTAAACCCCAAAAAAAAAGTTTTGATTCCTAGGAGAATTCGAAAGGATTTGCAATGATTAAGAGACGGCGCTGATGTCACCTTCATTAATGAAGAGGTTGCTTTTCAGAGAAGGTGGGTGCGAAATTCAGGGTGAAAAAACGGCTAAAGTAACGAACCAAAGAGGGACACGTGTCCCATGAACTTTGGCAAGAAACCGTTTAGATTCAAAGAGCTTTTTTCAGTCCGGATAAAACCATAACACAATTCGAAAGGCCTGTCCGGATGAAACTGTCACTGACAACGGACTGTTTTTCAGGTTTTGACAAAGGTTTTTGAACAAACACCTAAAAAAGGGGCTACTAATGAGTCCGGATTCTGTTACCACTACGGACAGGGACAGTTCGGACAAAGACTACCTAACCGGAGAGGACAGTTCGAACACCTCACCCATTGGACTGTTCGGACAAGAACTAAACTACTTAAAACCTAAACACTTCTTGACTAAGCTGCCTGCTCTCCTACTAAGAGCTCATGGGTCCTTGAACTTGACTCGGGTCCATTAAACATGACCGAAAGCCCATAAGGCCCAGATGTAAGGGTATAAATACCCAACCACCAACATTAAATGAGGGTAATAAAAATTAAATACAACCAGGCTGCTTAATTCTCCCTCTACTCTCTACTCAAACATTAAATACTTACAAACTTCCACAAAACTCTAAACAAAAATAACAAACTTACCCTCAGACGAAAATAAACCTCACCAATAATAAAAATATACTAACAATAATTACATTAATAATAAATATCATCCTATTAATTCAATAATAGCATAGAATTTTATCTTCTTTTTTTATTATCATAAGTGTTACAAATATATGCGATAATATTATCTTAAATGATAAAATTAATCATTTTTTAGCCGATGGTAGTGCTCTTTGACAGTTTTACGCAAACTAAAAATATGATCACAATTCCAACGCATACCCTCTTAAAGACGTGTTTCAAATTTTTAATTTAAATTAAGACAATGCGGAAAATGACTTACATGATGATGAAATTTCTTGAATTTCAGAGATGACAACCAAAATCCCTATTGTATTTGATTCAGAAGGAAGAATCAATATGTTTTTCTTGATGGTGTTTTATCTCTGTATTTTTCTCCTTGTATTTGAGACCACGACTTTCAAATGTGAGAAAACTTTCTCCGTATATCAAAACCTGATAAAAGTAAATGTTCTTCATTAACTGAAAGTAACTTACGTTTTATCTTAAACTCTGAGTAACTTTAATATTATAAGATCTGAATTTGAATTCAAACTGAAATTTAAACCTATAAACTAAAAAAGACAATACTATATTTAGTTGTCACTCTTAGGGACCATTACCCGATATTATTTTGTCTTACATAATAATCTCAAAACTTTACATTTTAATTAAATTGTTAATTTCGGAATCTATTTCTTCCTAGTATACGAAATTAAAATGGGTATCTATACAATTACCTCAATTATACATTTGTATCTACTAGTCTGTTAATTTATTTATGATTATTTTTTTTTGGATTATTATTAATGATAGTCTGATACATCGATAAAATATGTGATGGTCCAACTCAATGGAGATATTTCAAAACCCTTTAAAAAAGGTGTCACCATATCCTGTAATTCCATATAGCTTCTAAAAATTTCATTCTTGTATTCTGCCAGCTCAACCAGAAAGGAACAAATAAACACCAAAACTTCAAGCCAAAAATCTATTAAGAAACCTTCCATGAAAAAATCTTGTAAATCTATTAGACTTATGAATCAAATCTTCCACGTGAAAGGATCCACATGACAGAATCTTAGCCTTATTTAATCAATGACGAATATATGTACATGTTTGTTCACATTTTTTGGCAATGGTAGGCTAATCCCCTGAAATTTTAAAAGAACATATAATAATGATGAGTATGGTTTAAAAATTGACCTAACACAAATTTTGAAATGATTTTTAAAAAAAACTTAGAGACTTATGAAGTTGTTGTGAGATATTAAGGAGGAAATGTCTGGAGGCCAAACAATTCATATTTTTGTTTTTTTAGGCGAAGGAAAAGTTACAACAATTATATTTATAAGTTATGTGAGCACGTATAATTCTCTTTAGTTAATTAACTAGAAAAAAACATGCAAGTTAGTAATTTTATGTTTGTTATCACTTTCGACATAGATTTTTAATATCCAAATAAAACTAAGAAACAAAGAAAGGATACGATGTTTAAGTTGTTTGGTTATAGTCTATAAACAAGGACTAAATAATTCTGGCATAGTTAATATACGGAAACAAATCTCTCATATCACTTCCCAATTAGGGCCAAAGAACTTTAATTTGTTCAATTTTATACGTAGAGACCACCAAGCAATCAAATTCGTACATGGTGGACTAGATTGACATGATTAGGAAATATATGGGACAAACAAATTATTATTATCATTAATTTACTTATGAAGGCTCGCACGTGTTTGCTTATGGTCCACTTCCAAAAGGCCACATACTAGTTAAGATATGTTCTTACTTATATATTATTAGTCATTCCCATGTTTAATGGATATTGAATGTGGGACTTTGGTCGTACCTAACAAATCCTTTTCGAAAAGACCATTTTAACCTCCTCTGAATGAATTTCCATTCATTCACTCTAATCATGTTACTCCATGGTTCCCCACCTACGCCATAAAGGATTTATAGTGGATACATTTGCTCATTTTTATCACTATACTATCTTGTTCCTTAGACAATTTCAATCAATTACCACCTTCTTGATACACTTCAATCAAGTCATATCGATTGATGAGCCACAGGCACTCCAAACTAGGTTAGACTAAAAAAAGAGCAAATCATTCACCTTGAGAATGGTTCCTAGTTTAACCTGTTTGAAATCCCATAACTTCACCCACATAGTTCCTAGAGCTCTGATATCATTCTCTTTATTACCATATCTAACAAAAATGCAAGGATTAGATTTTGAATCAAATTTGGATCTTTGTTCGTTTGGACATGCATTTATGTTTTACATCTAAAAACTTCGATATGTGAATATGTTTGATCATTTTGTTTCCATACTCTCTCAGGAATATCAATATCAAGATTTATTAATGGACCTCTATTAATCAACTACACAAAATAATTTATTGTTTAAGCCAAAAATATAAAAGGAAACTTAGATACTTCTTACCTATATCTCACATTCTCTATAACGGTTTGATTCATTCTCTCTATAACTCTATTATATTTTGGTGTACCTAGTGTTTTGATCTCTTGTCTAATGCTAGAAAGTGAATTATAAGTTTTGAAGTCACTCGAAATGTAGTCTTCGTCATTATCACTTCAAATATATTTCAACTTTCTCTTTGTCTCCGTTTTTACCATGACATGAAATTTCTAAAAACTCTCAAACACTTGGTTTTTTGTGCAACATGTATACCCAATTTTGTCGATTAACATCATCAATAAATGAAACAAAATACTTGTTACATCCAATAAAATCCACTTTCATATGACCACAAACATCATAGTATATTAACTTCAACTTTCCTGCCAAACAATGGTCAAAGTGGTCAATAATAATAATTTTATAAACACGAATAATGACTTACTTATTAAGGATTTCATATTCTTGTCACTCGTAAATCATAGTTTTTGATGCTATAAGTTAAAAGAATTCATTTCCTTAATTGTATCCAGCTTACCAGAACGTCTACCTAAATATGTCTTATACAATGAGCAACATAAATAACTTCGGGAAACTATCATTGCACCTTTAAAAAATATCCACTTACCATCACCAAAACTGTGGCAAAACCTTCTTGATCAGGGATATTTGTATAAAAATGTAGAAGTAGATCATGAATATGGTGCACATCATCTACTATAAGTATGCACCCATTGCATTTTTTCACACGAATATCACCCAACCCAACAAGTAGCAAGATAGTGTTATGCAGCTCTGCATTCTCAAAGAACTATTTCTAATTACCAAATGATTGAATAACAATCATAGGGGTTAACCTTAGATGAAGATTGAGTGGATGATCTGAGGGAAACCCTGAGTCTTTTAGTAGTAGGAGAGAATGTCGAGGAGTATATGGTTACCGATTGGAAATTTCTGCGGATATGGATATTATTGTCGCCTACTTTTTATTAATAATTGTTGCCGTTTTTGTTTAATAATTTAGATGTTTTGCTTGAAAAATAGAGAACCTATTAGGGGTTCCACCTGAGGTGATATGTCATATATTAGCTTTAAATCTGGAGGTCAGACCTATTATCTAGAAGAAACGAGCTTTCTCTATAGAAATATCTGAGGCCATTATGGGAGAGATGGATTGTTTATCCATGGTCAGACATATTCGGGAGGAATAATATCTATTATGGACTGATAATCAAGTGTTAGTAAGAAGAACGGAAAATTGAGAATGTGTGTTGACTTTACAGATTTAAATTGTGCATGTCCCAAAGACCCATTTCATGTTCAGCAAATAGATCAACTGATAGATTCAACGTCAGGGGATAAAATTATCTCTTTTATGGATGCATTTGCAGGTTATAATCAGATTCTTCTGGATCCAAAGGATCTGAAGAATACCACGTTAATAACTAATCGAAGATTACATTGTTATAAAGTTATGCCATTTGGTATTTAAAATGCAAGGATAACATACCAAAGATTGGTGAATAAAGCATTTGCTTCTTAGATTGGGAGAAACATCAAACTTTACATTGATCATATGCTCGTTAAGGGTCCAACAGATGGTGAACATTTAAAAGGTTTGGAGGAAACGTTTTTGAATTTAAGAGTCGTTCAATTAAAGTTAAATCCGGAGAAGATTATTTTTTTGTGTAAGATCGGGTAAGTTTATGGATATATCATAAGTGAAAGGAGAAAATAGAGTTTATTTTGATCAGTTAAAATATTTGATATCAATGACATCACCTCGAATAATCCAAGAGGTGCACATTTTGACACAAATGTTGGCTGATCTTAATCGGTTTATCTCTCGATTTTCAAACAAGTGTGCTCCTTTTTTCCAACTTTTACAATGACCAAAAGAGTTTATGTGGATACCATAATGTGTAATGGCATTTTCTAAGATTAAAAAACATTTGTTGTTGCCAGAAATTTTATCTAATCCTAGAATAGGAGAGCAGTTGTTTTTGTATATAGCGGTGCTAGATTTTGTTGTTAGCACTGTGTTGATAAGAGAGGAAAATAGAATTTCTAAGACAGTTTATTATATGAGCAAAGGCTTGTTGGCATCAAAGAAAAGTTTTTTGAGGCTTGAAAAACTGGCCCTAACTTTGGTGGTAGCTGCTAGAAAAATGCGCTGTTATTTTCAAGCTTATATAATTGTTGTTCGAACTTCTTTTCCACTAAAAAATGTACTACAACGACCTGATATTTCTAGTAAATTGACTAAATGGTCAGTTGAGTTGGGGGAATTTGATATAATTTTTTCTCCTTGAACAACTTTTAAATCTTAAGCTTTAGCATATTTTTCGGTTGAGTTTCATAGAATTCGTTCAGATGAGGGGACAATTAAAAAATTTATTTCCAGCAGTTTCAACATGGGTGTTTTGAACTTATGGTGGTTGTAGCATATTGGGATCAAACGCGGGGGTATAATTGATTGCTCCTTCTAGAGAAGGTATGTATCAGGATATCCGATTTGGATTTCATACACCAAAAAACGAGATTGAGCACGATATTGTATTAGCTGGTTTAAGGCTTGCAAGTATTTATAGGGCAAAAACTGTTTGATTAGAGGCGGATTCAGAGTTGGTGGCAAATCCTATGACATTAATATCTGAGGCCAATAAAGATCAATTAGTTTTGTATTTTTGTAAACTTCGAGGGTTAACTCTTATGTTTGATGAAGTGATTGTTGAGCATATCAATCGAGAAGATAACACACTTGCTGATTCTTTAGCAATCATTGCATACACAGAAGAATATCCATGGATATTGTTACATGAAAGTCCTTCAACTTTGACAATATCATAACAACGTAAGTATTCCGATGAGGTGTTTATCACTATAGAAATATTTTGAGGCGACTCGCGATTTGAAATCATAGAGTTCTTGCTTAGAGGAATGTTTCCTCAAGATATTAAGTCAGATCAGAGATTAAGTTACAAGGCTTGTGGTTATACATTATTAGACGTGGTGTTGTATAAGAAGTCTCTAAGTAGATCATTAGTGCGATGTATAGGTAAGCAAGTATCTCAAGAAATTTTATCTGAGCTACATGATGGGGAAGGTTCAACTTATTATGGATTTAAGTATTTGACGAGGAGATTTTTGTTGGCAAGGTATTATTAGCCTTCGATTATGAGTGATGTTAAGAATTTGTTACGAGGTTGTGATACTTGTCAATATTTCGCTAATTTTAACACTATATAATACCTCTTGAATTGCAAAAATAAGTTATTTCTCTATTATTAAATTGAGGACTGTTATCTAAAACGATAGAATCCATAAAGATCCTCCATATATAGTTGTTGATAAAATTCAAGGGTATGAAGGCATTGTGGAATTCATTGCCCCATGATTTTTCTGTTCACGCAGATAATTTGGTGAAAGTATCTTTGGCAGTTTTTTTATAGATTTTATATCGCCTCGCAATTTCTACATACAACAATAGTACATAAAAGATTTGAAATATAAAATAAAAAAAACAAAAGAGATTGAATAAATTACTAGTACTTTTCTATTTAAGATTAAGCTTTAACATATTTTCTCGGAAATTTCATTTTCGTTTTCCCAGGCTCTAGAGATAAAGAAAAATATATGTTCCCAGAACTTGTCAACTTCGATAAGATCGTCAATTAGGTTGAAGGAATCGCCAAGTATGAGATAGTAGAATGGTAGCACTTGACTTATGGAAAGGCGAGTCATTGCAATGAATTTTTTTGATAAAGAGTGGAATTTGGCCAAGTCTTGAAGTCATTATGTTGGATAAGATGGTGAACCCTAAGTTTGGGCTTGTTTGGGCCGGACACAAGTCGATGATTTCAAAATAATAAACTATCATTGGATCTAACAGGAATTGATGTCTCCAGTTGATAATCTCAGGATACACAACAATTTTATGTTCTCCATAAAAGAGTGGAGTCTCTCATACTTCTGGTAAACGAAGGACACTATTATCTAGAATGCCCCAATATTTTTTCAAACGTTCTGCATCGAATTGATTTTAGTATTTGTATTGCATATTTTTCAGTCTAATAAGGAATTCGGGGAGGACCTTCTTTAGGTTCACGCAGAAGTTTGCAGCGATATCCTCGGGTAATTTGACTAGTTTTTTTTATTTTCCTTCTTTTTTTTGTCTGATGCCGATTTCTTTGAAATGTTGTCTTTGGATTCTGAGGCAGCAACACTTTCTATTTTTTCAATATTAGAATTATTTATGTCCTCGAATCTGAATCAACATCTTCTTCATATGCTTCATCTCGCAGTTAAGGTAGGCAGTGTTGCTAGTAGTATCTCGTGAATTGGATGGTGCAGTTATTATGTTTTGTTGATGGGTCTTTGAAGATGTTGCTCGTGACTCTTTGTTGTTTACAACCATTTCTTTTGAATGAGAAGAAGATGTAGGATTCTGTAAAGTATTGATGTCCTCATAATCTCATATGGCTACGAATGCGCCCTTTTGAGGAAGTTGTTTCTAGTGAGAATGAGTGTCTGACTGAATTCAAGGAGTCTTTTTGCTATTGATTCGATGAGGGTGTGTGTTATGAGAAAAAAAAAGAGGTTTCTAGTGTTCTTTGAGAGGATTTACCTTAAGTTTCTTTGCGATTGACTAGATGAGAAGTTGAAGAATTGATAGAGTATACTTGTGTTGGCTTTTGAGGTGATTTGGTATTTGATTGTTATGGGGATTTTTTTGGGCAAGTTTTAGGAGTTAGGTTGGAGAAATTTTGATACCTATAAGAGTTTTAAATATGATTAAAGGATCTGTATACAATGGTATGATTTAAAAGCTTTGGTGAATTGTGAATCACGTCTGTCGCTCGATATGTTGCTTTTTTTTTAGTATTGTTAAAGTAATCGTAAAGGTAAAAATGGGTTTTTTGTTTGGTTTTGTTTTTTTTTATAAACTAGATTGAAGAAAGATCTTCAAATTAGATCAGAGTAAGAAGATGAAGATGAATTGGAAAAGTTGATGTTTCAAATGAAGGTGGTAGTGAAGTGAGATCTTTCAAGTGAATCTCTTTCTATCACTAGAATCTGTATGTGACAAAAAATGAATAAGGAGTGAATATTTATAAAAGAAGTAGTGAAGAAAAAAGTGAGAAAATAAGGTGAAAATATAATAACGTTACATGTTGAAAAACGAATCGATAAATGGTTGCCTACTAGGGGTACTCAACGAGTATCTAGCTTTCACTAGAGAAATCATTGAAAAAGGCCAGGTGCAAATTCGATGCGAACTTAGAAAGATTGCGTAAAGATCCGAGGTTACTTAAATCATAATAATGGGCAGTATTGACTCGAGGTGTCTTAAGGTATAAGGATGGGGAATTTTTATTTGAAGCAACTTAAAGTATGACAATTGATAGTATTGGTTTGAAGTGACCACGAATAATTTTATTCCTTATTCAGCATTCTTCATAACGACTAGAGAGGCTACTAATAAGGAAACATATTATTAGGGACTTAAAACAATTAGAAAAAATTGTTATAAGTAGCTATATAAAGTTATTGGGGGGGGATTTATATTAACTATAAATGTAAGAGGCTAGAGTGCAATTTGCCCAACTATATAACTAATTTTGTTAATCACCTAGCATTCATATATATATATATATATATATATAGGACTGGGAGTTAATAAATACGGGGAATCACACATTCATTGTTGGAACTGAGTTTTATTAATTGTTTATCTCTCTAGAATTATTGATATTGCTTGATTCTCGTATTGAAAATATCTTACACTTAACAGAAGTAATTTTCATTATATGGTTAGTATATATACCCACCAATTCAAGTATTGATGAATTTCCATAGAGTTTGGGAGTACATGCACATCAATAGATACACCAACTAATGCATTTATCGATCTTGTCAAACATCAGTATAATCGAGTGCCTTTACGTAGATCCAGTGACAATAAATTATACCAAAACCTCAGAAGACTATGTTTTAACGGCTAACATAGAGGGAAAATTATTATTTTTAAGTGATGGAGAGCACGTGACCTATACAAAATAAGGTAAATTTAGGTTATGGAGACAAGCAATAAAAGTATAAATTGATTCAAAAATAATAATTAAACCTGAAGTTTGGTAGTAATATCTTGTGGTGTGAGACCTACATGCTTGAAGTGGATATAAAAGATAAATAATAATGTTGATGGTAGTCTAAATGAGCACAAGGAGAGACTGGTGGCAAAAGGCTATGGGCAACAATATGGTATGGATTATAAAAAAGTGTTTACATATGTCACACAGATTGAGAATACTTGATTAATTATATTTATGGTAACATGTTAGGAGATTCACCATCTAGATGTGAAGATAGCTTTTTTGAATAGTGTGTTTAAAGAGGTAATGCATGTAGTTCAACCATAACACTTCATCAAGAAAGGTGAATAGTTCAGTGTGTAAACATTATCAAAAACACTATATGGTTTGAAGCATACATCTTGGCTATAGAATATCAAACTAGATTTCACACTTGAGAGTTTCAAGTTTCATAGATGCGCAAAGAAACATACTGTTTCTTGCAAAAAAATAAGGAGTGGACTATTTTATTACTACTGTGTATGTAGATAATTTGTTTAATATAATATCTTATTTGAAATCTATAATTGAGTTCAATAAGAACATGGTATACGAGTTTGAGATGAAAAATTGGGTAAACTCTCTTGTTATCTTAGCAAATAAGTTAACCATAAAAGAGATAAAATTTCTATCCATGATGCAGACTATGCTTGAAAGATACTAGAAGACACGAAAATGACATCTTGTAATCCGACGAAAATGACACGAAAAATCTAACTTAGATAATATAGTCTATAAAAATACTATTGGTTGTTTTGAGATACTTGTTGCACACTAGACCTAACATGACTTATAGAATGTGTGTCATCATCATATATATACATAGTCCAAAGGGGTTGGAACGAGTTCTAAAGTAATCTCTTGGGTATGGAAGAAGAAACGGAATATTAGTAGGAACTACCCAAAAAACGAAAAAGGCTACAACTATCAGAAGACTGGAGTCAGGGATGCCAAAATGGTGTCTGATTATTGTAAGTATGTTGATGGGTTAATGACTTCTTATTATTACAGGTACATCAATAAATGGGTGCTAGATTCGGGTGCGTCATTCCACATGACTTCCAATAAGTATTAGTTTGAGAAATGAGAATTATTGATGGTTAAAGTGTCATCATCGATAATGAAAAATCATGTAATATAAAATAAATTGGAACCATATGACTCAAGTTATATATAGAACTTGAGAGACTCATTAACAACGTAAGTATATACCTGGAGTCAAATATTACCTTCTTTCTATTGGGATTCTAGATGAGGAAACATTTACCTATAGGGGTGTAGATGGTAGACTTAGGGTCTTGCAAGACTCTGTTATTGTTATGGAAGCCAAAAGAACTAACGGTGTGTTAGTTCATTATAGCTCTGTAGTAGTACGGGAATTGTCTAGTATGGTGAAAGATTCTACCAAGTTATGGCATCATCGGTTGGGGCATTTAAATAATAAGGGATGTCTATTAAAACATGGATTGTTAGATGGTACTACAGCTCAAAAACTATGATTTTTTTAAAGTTGTGTAGTGGGAAAGAGCAAGAGAGTGAAGTTTATACCCAGCAACCAAACAATTAATAGGGTGTTTGATTATAATCATTAAGATCTTTGGGGTTCGACATGGGAAACTACCATAGATGGTGCAAGGTACTTTTTGTCGCTGACAGATGATTATTCCAAGAAATAGTGGGTTTTAATTTTGAATACCAAGGATGAAGCTTTTGTTTTTTTGTCAATTAGGAGGTATTGGTAGAAAATTAAATCAGGGAAATGTTGAAAAAGATACAGACAGATAATGGATTGGAATATGTGAACAATGAGTTCACTATACATCTTGCAAATATTTCCATTTCTAGACACCAAACCTTAAGTAGGACTCTTCAACAAAAAATTATTGTTGAGAGAATGATCCAAACCCTACTGGATAAGATTTTAGTGCATGCTTCATACAACTGAAATGTGCTGAAGATTCTAGGGAGAAGTCTTGACAACGGTTGCATATATCATCATCATGAGTCCATCTAAGTCATTTAATTTTATTTGACCTTAAGAGGCATGGATTGGATAGAAAGCTAAGCTGGAACATTTAAGAGTGTTTGGATGTGCTGCCTGCGCACATATCAAGCAAGACAAACTTCAACCAATAGCATTGAAATGTTTGTTCATCGCATATCCAGATGGAGTAATAAGGTATTAAATAATGGTACCTTGAACCTGTACTTTAGAAGGTTGTGATGAGCAAGGGCATGGTTTTCAATGAGGAGGACATGGCATTGAAGAAGACGCTAGAGCCTCAACCTAGTATTGTCGAGAAGAGACGTGGAGTTGATGATGGTTTCTCTCTCGTAAATGATGGAAGAAGTGAGGAAACAACAATTTTTATTAAGAATTTTATTTGAATTTCTTAGGTTATGTAGTAAAATAAACAACGAGTTAGGAGAAAGCAACAAGGGTTAGGTGAAAGAAATGGGGGGGGGGGGGATTATTCTGAGTCAATCCATTCGTGATAAATTATTTATAAACGGTTTGTTTAAAAAGAAATCTTAAAATGTAACCGCTATTAATTTGTTGCAATATAACAACATTTTGCAACGAAATGTTAGGTCTCCTGCAAACTCATAGTGATAGCATATCTGGTATTGATTTCATGGGTTAAAATAATCTCATTATTATCTCGTTGATATTCACGGTCGATTAACAACTGATTAAATGGTGGTTTGTAAAAATCTATTCCACCAATAATAGACAAACATATTATCTCTTTAGTTTCTCTATCTTATAAAGTAAAATAAAAAAGACCAAAAGTCATACATTCTTTGTGAAATAAGACTCTTGTGAGATAAATCTCGAACATGAAATCCTTCGAGCACCGGTGCATTCAACCATCACATTATCGTACGATATTTTTATTCTAAAAACTCGATCTTTTGTAAATGAGACTACTTGCTTGTTTGGTTTCAATTTTTTATTTTCTTGGTTTTATTTGTTTGCTTGTTTGATTTTATCACGATTTCTTGTTTTGCTTATCGCGGTTGCTTTCTTGCCTTAAACATACTCCATAAAAACTCGCTTGTTTGTTGATTACTTGTTGGATTTCGTTTACTAGATTAAGAAATAGTATTTTGTTTAGATTGAGTCAATAATTTTGTTTGTTAATAATGTTCTACTATAATTAGTGTAATTTTCTCGATTTTGAATTGTGTTTGTAATTTGCGATTCAATTTAAAATAGTATTGTTTGTTTGATATTGGATTTTGGATTTTGGGTTTCGCATATTTTTAAAATAATTTGTTCGGATTTTGAGATTGTGCTTGTAATAATATTGTTTGAAATCTGTAATTTGTTGGATTTTGGATTGTTCTTGTAATTTCATAGCCTTTTGAGATGTTTGAGTCTGAATTTTGGATTTTAGATTAAACCAATTGGTTAGTGGATTTATCTAACTGGTTCCAGTGAGTCTTGTGATTGAGTATGTTGCTAATATACTTATTTGTTGCTTCGTGTTTGCTTATATATGTACAATACTATATTCTTGCATGTATTATTTCTTGATAATATAACATTCTTGTTAATTGGTTTTTATTTATTGTCGGTACATGTTTGCTTTTTGGTTGTCGTTGGTACCGTTTTTGTTTTTCCCCTTATATGTTTGGTTTTGATTGCTCTGTCTACTTTATTGCTGTCGTTGTTTTCTAGAAAACCAGTTGTTATTTTAATAATTGTGATAAGTTAAGATTTCACTTTCGTAAATTGTTATTAGAGAAGTTTAGAGAAAGAGTTAGAGAGTTTTTAGAGAGAAAGGTCAAGTACAAATGAGTTCAATAGAAAAAGTGTTTAATCTTTTTATTAGGTTAGTCTTGTCCTTTATATTGAGGAGCCAAGACTTAGCCTCAAAAGTAAAATCTGTTATAAAAGAGGACAAATTGCTATTTAGTCCTTAATAATTATACATAATCACAAATGTTCTCTAAAACTTATATTACATGTAATTTAAAGACTAAACTTACATTATTTATAATTTAATCCTTAAATTTACATTATTTACAATTTAATCCTCAAAATCCTACTTACATATCAGAAGCCCCCCTAGTTCGCATGTCAGTAAATGAATGAGAACTAAAATGTCTTCGACTTCTTCCATATGTCATGTGATTTGTTGTAATATAAACTCGACGCAATCATTCGAAGCAACCACTGGAAGTTATCACTAGAAGCAACCATTCAAAGCGACCACCAGAAGCAACTATTCGAAGCGGGGTAAAAAACAAATACCAATTAGAAGTAAATAAAATCTGATAAATTCTCAAAGCCAATGAGTCTCCTCAAAAAGCTATGAAAATAAAACTCCTCCAATCATTGTGGAAGTAAAACTTTAAAATATACTCATCGAATTTTATCCAGACAATATACAAAAGTTATCGTTTCATGTAACCGTTCGAATTCATCATGACTTTATAGCTTTTAGACCCATAGTTAGATATCTAGCCTCACAGATGTCGAGCTCTTAATCCTCGCACCGCTTTGTATTCTACCCTATCACTATCAAGTCCTTTAAACTTCACATGTCTCCTTTTCTTTCTATAAATTCAGTCAGTAGCCTCGTTTTTTCATTCTCATAACACAAATCATTTCAGAGAAAATTCAAAGCGCTTGGCTACCTTCATCATGTTCCTCTCTTTTCCATGTATCTTTATCAGAAAAAACCAAACTCTCTGATCAACCTTCATCTTCTCCGATCAACCTTCATCTGGTTTATGAGAAAACATCCAAGAACCATAAAATCCAAGGCTTATATACCCAAGAAACCGAAATCTCCAGAACCTGATAACAACTTAGTCTTTGGATCGTACAACTACATCTGCATTACTCAAAAAGTGGAAGAATATAGAGCTGCAGGATTAATCAATAGCGTTCTTGCTGGAACAACCACCAAAATAATTTATTACGGTAATTTCGATCCAACCAAAGCTCCTGCTATTTCTCCTTCTCCGATAATCGAATAACGTTCCTTGTCCAAAATCTTAGGTCCTAAAACACCTTGAGCATCTTCATCTCAAATTAACATTTTTCATTTGATTAGTGAAGAATATCCTTTAAGGCAAAAGTCAAATACTCCCTCTTCGAATCATTTTTCAATAATCAGAAGAAGAAGAAGAAGAACTTTTATTGCCATGGGAGACGAATCATAAATTATCCCAACCCCCCCCCCCCCCTTTCGAATCCAGATACTGAAGCTCCTCCCTAGAGAGAAGTAACTAAGGAAGTTCCTTGACCAAATTTCATTTTACCAGAAATTGTTAATCTATTACCTCAACAACCTCGAGAAGAAACATCAAAGACCAACAAATTTGATTCTGAGGCTACCAGAACCGATCTCGAAGCTGAATCTGAGGATGGGAACTCAGCCAATACTCATAAGACTCAGAAAGAAACAAATACTTGCTTTATTTCTGAAGAAAAAAGAGCTACAATTGGCAGAAATTTAAGGGGTCTCGAAAATAAGTACATCATTGCTCTGAGAAAAGTTTGGTCTATTTATTACAAGGATATCCAAGCTTCGGCTCTAAAAAAGAAATGGGGGATGGGAGATAATATAACTTTCTGAATGCGTAAAGAGGAGAAACTCTCTAAGACTGCAAGGATGACGAGCTAGTAGTCTACCCTGAATTCATCAATTGGGGTTTTCGGTTTCCGCTGGATCTCATGATCGTGGAATACTTCAAACTTCTTAACTTATGCCATACTCAAGTGACACTGAATCAGTGGTTCATCCTTATGTAAGTGATAATTTCATCTCGACTATCTCAGATTCCAATCAGCATCAAAGACTTCATCTCTTTGACTCAGCTATCGAAAGGTCTGAAGCTTCCTTTTTACTACCTCACCCTGGTGAATGACCTCAAAATCATCGATGATTTCTTAGAAGCTGATAAATTCTGATGCGAATCCTTCAAAGCTAAATCTCATTTGGAGAAGCAATCGTAAGCACTTGGAAATTTTTACATTCTGAAATAACATATATTTTTTATTTTATTTTTAAATTTTCCTTGCATGATTATTCTAGAAATTTCGAGGCGTTATTCAGAACGTCGACTAGCAGCAATCGTAATGCATTTCACACTGCCTTCCAGCCCATCAATTTCCTTAACTGCCACATGTTCCCAATCTCAGAGGGTGCCTTGCCACCTCGAAAATTGATGTCAGAGCCCGATCCGAAGATAGTCTGCAAACAAATAGTTTAACCCGATTGTAAAGTCTTCCTTCATATTTGCAACAGAGCAGAGAGTTATTTACCAAAAAAGGAAAAAAGAAAAAGCTATCAAAGAGAAGAAAGGTAAAAAGACAGCTAACACATCTGCTTCTAGCCCTTCAACTCCATCGAAGCCAAAGCCTCGAAAAAGAAAAACTGCAGAAAAAAACCCTCTCATCCATCGAAGAAGGGAAAGATCAATAACCGTCTTCGAAGAAAAAGAAAGGTTCTTCTAGTTCCCATGGAAAGAAAAATAAACAGACGAGAATCACTTCGTATACACTGGTCGATGAAGATGAAAACACTGTTGAAAACAAACAAAACCAACAAAACCCTTTGGTTGAAGAACAGACAACCAAAGACAACACTGTGATCATCATCGAAGATAATGCTACTAATGAAAATCAGGCTGCTAAAAACTTCGATCCTGATATTTTCATTAATTTTGAAAACACTGAAGCGCTTACTGGTGAAGAAGATCCTGTTCTTCAAGGCATCAAAAATCACATGCTTAACTTTGGAAGACCAACACCTGCCGAGGCGTCTCCAGAAATTATCTGTCCTCATGCACCCACCACAACTTTAGATATGATTCAACGTCATAGTTCAACAGAAACAGAATTTCATCTTTCTCTTCCAAATCCTACAATCGTTGTTGCACTTCAACCATTTACCGATCTCGATATTGCAGCAAAAGCACTTGCTTCCCAAATCGAAGCTTCTCAAAACCATCTAAACCCATTGGCTAAAGATATGGTCTATTACAAAGAATCTTACGAAGCTGAGATAAAACTAAGAGAAGATTTGCACAGCAAAGTGGTTGATCAATTTCACTTGTATGAAGTGGCAAGGTCCGAACTTATAAAAGGTGCGCTCTTCATGAAAACTCATATGCGAACACACATATTGCTGACAAAGAATCGTTGAAGACTTCTTATGAAAAAGATATGAATAAGCTCAAGACCGATCATGCTACTAAACTTGCTACCGAAATATTCAACTCCAAAAATCAACAAAATTCTCTAACCATTTTTTAGACAAAAAATAAAGAACTAACCGAGGAGATTGCGAAACTAAAGAAAGATTTCAAAGGGGAAAAGGCTGTTGTTGCTGCTTCCGAGGTTGAACTTTCAAAAGACAAGGTAGCTGCTATTAACAATGGAAAAGAAGAAAAAGCCATTCTCCCTCTTCGAGAACTTCACGCTAATTATCCTAAAATCAACCTCACAAGTTTCTGGAACGACATTCCCATTGATAAGCGTCCAAGTGAAGCTTTCGATCATATCCCCGATTCGTCATCCAAAGAAGAAGATGAAAAAGAATCATCCGAGGAGGAAGAGTCGTCTGATTAACTTTATCTCTTTTTTTCAAATTAAAAAAAATTGTACTTCAAAGAATTAACCTAATCGACAAACGGTTTCTTTGTTTTATTATTCTCTTCACATATTATTCGATGCTAAATTTTAAAAACGAATATGACTTAAAGTGCTTTGAACTTTCAACATATAACTATAAACTATAAACTTATATCTCAAATATGTTAACGAAATTGGTGAACATGGTTGCTCTTCGAAAAATGTTTAGTAAAATGTTTTGTGAAGTTTCAAAGTATAAAGTGTTAGGTGTAGAATGTAGTGAGATAATTGAGCAACTTGGTTGTATTAAATGTTCATTACCCTCATTAATGAAAGTAGTTGGGGTATTTATACTCTTAATTAAGGATCCATGGGCTTACGGGTCAAGTTATGAAATCGGGTCAAGTTTAAGGACCTATTAATCTTTTAAGTAGATAAGTAAATAGCTTAGTCAACAGGTGTTTTTACTTTTGTCATATCTGAATTATTTAGTGGCATATTATTATATGAATTACCCCTGTCCGGATTAAGCAGTGGGCTGTGTCTGAATATTCCGAACTCATCAGTAGCCCCTTTTTTAGGTCTTGTCAAAAATCTTTGGTAGGACTAAAAAATCCACTAAACCAATGATGACTTTGTCCGACCTGTCTATGCGGTCCATATGGGGAAGTTTATTTTCATCATTAACCCAGTTCGAAGTGTGTCCGACCTGATTTCTATTTCCAGAATTCTAAGAGTTTTCTTCTTGGATTGTGGGACACGTGTCAATATCTAGTTCGACCTACCAGCCGTTATTCTTCCTAGAAAGTTACCTAGGCATTTAATCCTTAACACGTTTGCGTCATCTTTAATCATTGCCAAACCCTCTTCAATTTCTCCTAGGTAACATTACTTTTAACTACTGTTATATAAATCCTTTCTCAATATTTCATTGTCTTCATCACTCAAAGCCTTTCTATAGAGATTTCAATTCTTATCTACAACTTGTTCATGAGGAGTTTTATGTTCACAACCATAAACGAACTTGTTAAAGGCGGCTGGTTAAACTTATCAGAGCAAGAAAGGGCGAAAAAAGTAGAAAGAGAGAATTGCATTTCTTTCGGCCTCTCAGTTTCTCCAAGTGAGAAATCTAGTGAACCGACTCAAGAAGCTGACCAAGGATCATCCTCATTCGGAAACCCCAGGCCTAGACAGTTATTCAAACCTAGTCTTTCACCCCTTCCCTCAGGCTCTTCTGTTCAAGTGTCTCAAACTTATGTTGTTAAAGAAAAGCAGTTTCGAGTATTATAAAACCTTCCCCCTTCATAGCCATGGATTCTGACGTTGAGAAGTCTTCGGAGAAGACAACCCCTTGCCAGACGACCCGTCTAACTAAAGCTCAATCTACTGGTTCACTACCAAAGCCCTCTGGATCGGAGGCATCTAAAGAAACTTCAAGAGACAAGCCCTCCGGATCGGAGGCATCTAAAGTAGTACCAAAGGCCAAGCCCTCCGGATCCCAACCTCAACCGGACACCAGACCTTTAGAGGCAACATGTTCTCAACCATCTGAACAGCCTCCGGTACGAGAAACTGACCCCCATCCATCCAAAGCAGCCGATAAACCTTCCACAATGATGGAAAAAGTAATGGAATATAAGATCGAAGAGGCTCCCTTTAAAACTGAAGCATCAGGTCAAATGGGGGATGTTTCCTATGACCAGAAGGGAAAAAGCAAAGTCAAGGTCTGCTTGACTCATCAGGAGCTTCTAGAGTATCTAGAGGGAAAGGTAGGCCCTTGCTTTAAAAATGTCCGTGTTAAATACATGTTGGCTCTACAAAATATAAACTACATCTACAATCACACTACTGAGCTGGGTCGGATCCGAACAAAATGGGGGATCCCGGAGTCAGTGAAGGTAGGGATACCTGTCACTCTGGAGACTCTTATGGACTGCAAGCTTAAGGAGGTGGTGATTTTCACCGACGTGCTAAACTGGGGACTTCGGATCCCATTGGACCCAGAAATCGTCAGATATTTCTACCTAGTTAAACTCTGCCCAAACCAGCTAAGCCCAAATGCCTGGTACTTCCTTTTTGCTGGCATAATGGCATTAAGGTTATCAAAAATCCCACTCCCAATAGAGCAATTCTTCGTTTTAGCAAGTCTATGCAAGAATCATCAGATTCCATTCTACCATCACAATATGGGGAACAACTTCAAGGTGGTAGATGACTTACTGGAGTCAGAACGGTAGGAAGATCAAGGCCAACACCAATCCCAACATGCTAACTAGCAGGTGGAAAAGTACTAGTGAGTTTTTTATATATCTGTTTCTCATGCTTTTCTTTTTAAATCATAAGTGTCCCCTTTCTGATTAATTTGTCACTTCTTTTTTCAGGGCTGCCAAATGAGTTCACAAGAAACCTAGAGAAGGGGTAAAAAACTAGTGCCAAACTTAATGGATGGGCTGCAGAGCATTGGGAGAATTCCTTCCACAATTGCTTCACCTCGGAAATTTTTTTGAGGTCCCATCTATGGAACACCACAGATCGGAGGGACCTCTCTTGGGAAGAGTTGACTATACTGCCTCATCCTCGTGTAATTCTCAAACGAACAGAGGCCAAGGATGGTAAGTTGGTCTTGCCTTCGAGAGCAAAAGCTCCCAGCAAGATGAAAGGAAAAAAGAAGAAACCTGCAATAGAGCTGGTTCAAGCAGCCACAGAAGATCCTGGTTCGGGGAACCAAGGGGGAATCGACGTTGCCCTGCTCAAAGTGGTAGAGGCCGAAATAGTAAGGGAGGCGGGAGAGTTGCAGAACCCACCAAAGCCTCCCAAGAAGGACCGGAAAAGAAGGGCCAGCAGCGACGAGAAGGCTGCTAAAAAAAAGAAAGACGCCTTAGGAGAAGAAATAATTCTTCGCCCTTCGGAGACTCTACCACCACCAGCCGCTGTTGATCCCACCTTACAAGATAAGATCCCACAGTTCTGCAGTCCTGAGAGGTCGGTGAGGGAGGGAATGAATAAGTAGACATCAATTCCCTTTAGGAAATTGACTTATACTTCAATGATTCTGAGAAGGATAATTTTACAGGTCCCTACCGCCCCTCCAGCTCTGCCAACATGGTGACTTTAAATGGTAAGTCACTCCCATCTTGGTCACCTTCAGCCTGTGTTTGAGTTGGAGAGACAGGTGAAAAGACATACCACTCTCATTAACCTCACCTCTGACAAGGAATCTCTGTCAACCAGCCTTCTCAATGCTAATCAGAGTATTGAAGAATTAAAGAAGGAGATAGAGGCATTGAGAAAGGAAATGGAAGACTCATCAACCAAGTTGGCCACTTCGGAAACTGCCAGAACTGAACTCCAAACTAAGTGCTCCATCTTGGAAAAGGACCTCACAACATCAAAGGAGGACCTGAAGACCAAATACGGTGTCATCCAAACCCTATCCGATGAGAAGACTTCATTAGAAGGTCTGTGTAAAAAATGTCCAAGGATAAAGAGGATTTGGTGAAGCAGCAGGAGCAACTTATTCATGTAAGTATTGATAAATATACCAACGAAGTGATAGATTCCCTAGAGAAAAGATATGATGAAGTCAGGTCTAACATGGTGCTACTCTTCCGTGAGACTTTTCTGAAGAGGACGCTTGGTCCCTTATGGAAATATGTGGAATATGATGACATCCCATTTCATACCATGACAGATGGCGATAAGCATAAATACTCCACTGGAATCGATTCTACTACTTATGATGAAGAGGGAACTAGTGAGAGTTCGAGTGCTGAACTCAGAAGTCCCAAGAAAGGTGGTGGTGGTGAAGGAACATCCGAAGGGAACAAGCCCTAAGGTTTAATCATATTTTTTGTCTTTTTTAAACAGTTAAAATCCTTGGATGGCCAAGGCATATTTTGAAATGTCATCCGGTCGGAGTCTGGATAAGTCTTTCAAACATCTAAAGTCCTTGGATGGCCAAGGCATGTTTTGTTTTTCTTGTTCGGTTAAAGTTCAAATAGGTTTATTTATCAAATCTTCCTTTATTTAACACTTTCTTTCCTTTAAATTTTAATGGCCAATGTTTAAATAGCCCCTAGTATTTTAGAAGTATTATAGTGAGAGTGTTTAATATCTCTGATGACATGTATTTAATGGTCATCACACAACCAGGTTTATCCGATCTACTAAAGATTCAGTGATTTGTAATTGAATTGAATTGTAATAAAACCACACCGGATGTTTTAAGAAGGCATCACAATTTATTGAATGAAAAAACTGGACACCTCATTAAAACGTCACCGCGCCACCAGGGTAGGAAAGAGTATGCCCCCTAATATTTACATTGATATCTAACAAGTAAATATTTACACACAACTTTTATTCTAAATATAACCTGAGATGTTCAATATTCCATGGGTGCTTCAAACCCCCTTCCTTCTTTGTCCTGAAGCCTATATGTCTTAGGCTTAAGTTTTTCGGAGAATTCATAGGGGCCTTCCCAGTTCGGAGCCAGCTTACCGAACTACTTCTCCTTGGTGTGTAAGAAAACTTTTCTCAATACTTTATCTCCTAGTTGAAAATCTATTCTCTTAACCTTAGAAGCAAACCTGCTCTTCATCAAGCCTTGGTAGTGGGCTTTTCTCAAGTGAGCTTTAACCATTCTTTCTTCTATTAAGCCGATTTGATCTTAATTACTATCTCATTAGCTTTTTCGGAATAATTATGGACCCTGTATGATGGTAGGATAGCTTCTATGGGGGTAATGGAATCCATCTCATACACCAAAGTAAATGTAGATTCTTGTGTACCAGTCCGATGAGTAGTTCGGTATGCCCATAACACTTCTTGCAGATAGCTTGGCCAATTCCCTGCAGCTCCTTCTAGATTCCTTTTTAATCCGGAAAAAAATATTCATGTTGGCAACTTCAACCTGGCCATTTGCTTATGGATGGAAAGGAGAATAAAAACAGTGTTGAATGCCCCTACAAGCACAAAAATTCTCCATATCCTTGTTATTAAACTGTGGCCCGTTGTTTGTGGTAATCTTTTGAGGAATCCCAAATTCACAAGATATATTGGATGAGATAAATTTAATGACAGCCTTCGAAGTGGTTCCTGCCAAAGGAGCTACCTCTATCCATCTCGAGCAGTAATCAATAGCAACTATAATAGTTCTGCACCCTCCGGACGCCATTGGCAGAGGCCCAACTAAATCCAATCTGTAACGAGCAAAAGGTACTGGCTCAGAAATTGACTTCATAGGTACTGTTGGCACATGAATTTCGTTACCATACCTTTGACATGGATCACACTTCTTTACCATTTCTTTAGCATCCGCCATTATGGATGGCCAGTAGTACCCAGCCAACAATACCCTCCGGGTTAGTACCTTGTACCCACAATGGGCTGATCCTTCTCCATCGTGTAGTTCCGATAAAATGACTTGAGATTCTTCAACCCCCAAAAAACGCATGAGAGGTCTGGTGAAACATTTTTTATAGAGAACTTCCCTTATGATAAAAAAAACCACGAGCCCTGTGTTTAACTTTTCTTGTTATAGCTTTATCCGGAGGCAAAACCCCATTAGAAATGTATTAAAGAAGGGAAAATCTCTAATCTTTAAGTTGAACTACTTGTATACTCAAGCTTTCCTCCTAGTCCTTGTTCTGATTTGATTGTATAGATGGGAATTCTTGTATATGAATCCAAGGGTAGGACTCATAATATGCTATGGTTACCAAGGAATCTACCAGTGTATTCTCTGACCTAGGAATATGCTCATAACAAATACATAGGAAAGCCAATTTAAGACCAGCTATAGCCGCTTCATATTCAGACTCATTGTTAGAGGCCCTGAATCCAAAGCATATAGCGTGGTACATTTTATCACCATATGGAGAGGTTAGTCAAATTCCAGCTTCACAACTCATTGTACTTGATCCTCCATTAGTCCGGACTACCCATTCTTTCTTGGTTTTTTCTTCTGAATTTTGTTTAGAGCTCATTGCCCCCAATAGATTTTCCTATCACCACAACATCCTCATGAGACCCACTAATATTTCTTAAATCATCATCAAAAACTATAAATGGAAAAGGGGTTTGGCACTGATAATAAGACATGCCCCCTTCCAACTCAGTAACCAGACTATGAACATGCGTCTTTCTCGATGAAGAAGTAGGCGCTATCATGGTATCTCCTCCAAAGATAGTGAGTGACTCGAAGAAACTGATTAATCCAGACACCGTCTTGGTCTGCTCTATTATGACCCTCCCAACTTATTCCGAGTTGGATCGGGATCTAAATACTCTGAATCAACATCAAATCATTCAAGGATTACCATCGTCTTGGGCATATGTTCCCACATTATTTGCAGGACCTGTCCGAGGAGCATTGCCAGGCCTGTTTTCACTCCTTCTTTTAAGATACACTCCCAGTTTGCCTCTTTCAATAAGATTCTGCACTTCTTGTTTCAAGGCTACGCACTCTTGAGTATTATGGTCTATATCATTGTGATATTGGTAAAAGCAAGTATTTTGACTCTCTCTAGGGGACTGCAGTGCCGCTGGTTTCCGGAAATGAACTTCCTCCTTAGTCTTGTCATATATTGTGGCTACATTCTATTTCAATTCTGCAAACCACTCAGGTTGAACCCAAGGTCCTCTTTTATTCCTTGATTTCTGGCTCTGAGATTGATTGTGTTTGGACTGAGTCTAGTCTCCTTAGCCTTTATTTCTGAGTGGTTTTGAGCTGTTTTGGTATACCTCACCTGACGGTGCACCCTGGATTTCTTGGTTTCATTCACATTAATCTTCTTTCCCACCTGATTTAATATGCCATCCCAAGTCATGGCTTTCTTCCTGGTCACTGAATCGGCCAGATTCTCAACGTTCAACCGTTGTCTCAAGGAAGCAATTGCCACCTGTTCGAAGAAATTTGCCAACCCGTTCTTGGTATTTACGAACTGAATTATGTAGTCCTTTAAGGACTCATTTGGTTCTTGGGCACAATGGATAATAGTATCTCCATTGCCCTTCACCTCTTTACTTCTCACAAATTGCCTCCGGAAGGCAACCCATAATGTATCAAAATTTCTTATACATCATTGGGGTAAACTGTTGTACCAATTAAGAGAACTTCCCGTAAAATATTGGGAGAAGGCTCTACACAGAAGTTTGACATCATCATCGAAATTCATCATGAAGTTCTTGATCTGCTCCAGATGGTTGTCTGGATCCTTACTTCCATCATACTTCTCCATTTTGGAGCTGTCAAACCTTTTGGGTAGGTTTCCGGAGAGTTTTTTGGCAGACAAAGGTGACTGTCTCCAATTCCTATTACGACTGAAGACTGTGTCTTCATTAGGCATAGCCAAAACACCTGGTTCGGTCTGAAAAGTAAAAGGATCGATCAGTAACTGATCAACATGCATGTGGTTGTGGCTATGAGATGACCCTTTTCCCAAGTTCCTTTTAAGCCTTCCATGCCTATCTCTCTTTCTTGAATAGTTTTTAACTAGCTTTTGTTTCTTTCTGGACCTCCCTTCATCACTGCTTGATGACAATGACTTCTCAAGCTGAGCCTCGTTCGAAGAGCTGCTGGAGGACTCAGAATCTGAACTTTCAACCGGCTTAGCTAGTGAGTCTTATTAGAACTAACATGGATCTTTTTTGAACTTAAATGAGTCTTTGCTGATGGATCATTCTCCCTAGGGTTGTCAATATGATGAATACCTGACGCCCCTGACTTCTCCCTTATACCATTTTCTGCTTGTTTTATGGCCCTTAACGCCTCTAATTCTGCTCTCAACTTGTCTCGCTCTTCGATGGTGTATTCTTTATTTTCCCCAACTACCTCGACCAAAGGTGGTGGAGTACCTTACTCGTTCGGATCCATCCGAACTGGTCTTTTCTATTGGTTTTGAATGCAAGATTGAGGCACCCTCGCACTCCTACTGTGGTCGCCAATTTGGTTTAGTTTATATGGGCTAGGGGTAGTTTAGTAAAGTGTTTTGTGAAGTTTCAAAGTATTAAGTGTTGGGTGTAGAATGTAGTGAGATAATTGAGTAGCTTGGTTGTATTAAATGTTCATTGCCCTCATTAATGATAGTAGTTGGGGTATTTATACTCTTAATTAAGGACCCATGGGGTTACGGGTCAAGTTATAAAACCGGGTCAAGTTTAAGGACCCATTAATCTCTTAAGTAGATTAGCAAATAGCTTAGTCAAAAGGTGTTTTTACTTTGGTCCTGTCCGGATTATTTAGTGGCATGTCACTGTCTGAATTACCCCTGTCTGGATTAAGCAGTGGGTTGTGTCTGAATATTCCAAACTCATCAATAAACACTTCAGAACATTATACTCTTAACCAACCTCAAAGATGATCAGTATTTGATAAGTTGTTAAGATAGTTTTACTCAAGTAAGGGTAAACAACCATTGGCCAAAAACGAACTTTATTGATAATATTGAATATGTACAAAACGCCTCGTTAAAACCTTCCTGGGCCAACATGATAGGAAAGAGTGTGTCATTCAAAAGTAAAAATTCCAAAATAAAAAAAAACAAATCTACTCCCAATAAAGCTTCAAGTGTTGTATATTCTATGGGTGTTGAAGCATCCTCCCCTCGAAATCACAAAGACGACAAGACCCTGGCTTGATCCTCTCAATAACCATATAAGGCCCTTCCCAGTTTGGAGCCATTTTTCCAAGGATTTTCTCCTTTGTATGCAAGAAAACGTTTCTCAACATCTTATCACCTTCTTTGAGCTCTCTTCTTTTCACCTTCGAATCATATCTATTCCTCATAAGAGTTTGATAGTGGATTACATTCAAATGAGCTTGAACTCTTTTGTCCTCAATCAAATCTAAATTCGCCCTTCATACTTCATCATTAGATATTTTAGAATATCAAGTTATTCTAAAAGATGACATCATAGATTCTATGGGGCTGACTGCATCCATTCTATATGCCAAAGCAAAAGGAGTCTCCTTTGTAGCCTCTCTAGGAGTTGTCTGATAAGCCCAAAGTACCTCTTGCAAATAGTTTGGCCATTTTCCTGGTGCTCCCGTCAAATATTTCTTCAAGCCATCTAAAATTGTTCTGTTTGTTACCTCCACTTGCCCATTAGCTTGAGGATAAAAAGGCGTCGAAAATAATTGTTGAATTCCTCTAGAAGTACAAAATGAAGCCATCTCCTTGTTATTAAACTGAGGGCCATTATTTGTTGTTATCCTCCGAGGAACTCCAAAACGACAACAGATACTATTCACAATAAATTTGATCACGTACTTTGCTTTTGTCCCTGATAACGGTTCTGCCTCTGCCCACTTTGTAAAATAATCCACCGCTACGATTATCATCTGTCTTCCTCCATAAGCCATCGGTAAAGGTCCCACTAGATCAATCCACCATCTATCAAAAGGTATTGCCTCTGATATAGACATAAGCGGCACTGTTGGCCTGTGAATAACATTGGCAAATCTCTGACAAGTATCATAAATTCGAACTAAATTCTTAGCATCATTCATGATTGTAGCCCAATAGAACCCTGCAAGTAAAACTCGACGTGAGAGAGCTTCTAACCCATAATGAGCTGACCCTTCACCATCATGCAATTCTGATAATAATTCTTGTGATTCTTGTTAGCTTAAACATCGTAATAATGGCATGCTCAATGCCTTTTTATACAAAATTACATCCAGTACTATATATCCAAAGGCTTTACTTCTCAATTTTTTTGCCAATCGTGAATCGTCTGGTAATATTCCTTGAGTAAAAAAACTAAGAATATATGATCGCCAATCGTCTCGGATTACATCAGATGTGGCAAAATATTCCTCTATATATTCACATTGGTTAGATTGAGTAACAATTGAAGGCTTTTCTTGTAACAAAATCCAAGGATATTATTCCTTCTAAGCGATATTTGCCAAAGAATCAGCAACCATGTTACTCCATCGCCCAATATATTCCACAACAACATTGTCAAACAGAAGCATTAAATTCCAAAGTTTCCGAAGATATAAAGTCAAACGATCCTTTCTTGCTACGGAAAATCCAGATACCTGATTTGCTAACAATTGAGAATCCGTTTCCAAGCGCTCGGAAGTTGCTCCGCAAATTTTTGTCAATCTTAAACCTGCCAAAGCAACTTCATATTCAGCTTCATTGTTTGAAGCATGAAAACCAAATTAAATAGACTCAATCATTGTCTCTCCGGTTGGAGCTATTAACTGAACCCCAGCACTGCACCCTGAAACACTAGATCCTCCATTTGTTTGGAAAACCCACCTCGAATCCACTGGAGTATCCTTTTTTGTTTTCTTCCTCATCTGATCGGCTCGAATGAAATTCAACATACAAATATGCCAGTGCTTGCGCCTTTATTGTTATTCAAGGTATAAAAAAATATCATAGTCCCCTAACTCCACTCACCATTTGGTCATTCTCCCCGAAATATTAGGTCGTTGTAAAACATTTTTCAAAGGGAATGAAGTTCGGACTTCAAGTGCTTGAAAATACGGATGCATCTTCCTAGCAGCAATCATCATTGTTAATGCCAATTTTTCTTATTTCATATATCTCTTTTTTGCTGCCACCAAACTTTTACTAATCTAATACATTGGCTTCGTAAATCCTGAATCCTCACTAATTAACACTGCACTCAGTGCGAAATCCGATACCGCAATGTACAAAAATAGTTTCTCCCCATTTTGAGGCTTTAACAAAATCTCTGTTGATGATAACAAATTGTTAATTTTCTGAATGTTGCTTCACATTTGGATGTCTATTTAAACCTGTTTGGTCCTTGTAACACTTGAAAGAAAGGAAAGAATTACTCAGAAAATCTAAAAATAAATCGATTAAGTGTTACTAACCTTCCTGTCAGAATTTGCACTTCTTTGATAGACCGAGGTGAATTCATTGTTATCAAGGCTTTCAATTGTTCTGGGTCAGCTTCTATTCCTTTTTCACTGATGACAAAACCCAAAAACTTCCCCGATCGAACTCCGAAGGTGCACTTTTTAGGATTTAACTTTAACCTGATTGCCCTTAAATTCGAAAAAGCTTCCTCTAAATCATAGAGATGCACTTCATCCTTTAAGTTTTTTACCACCATGTCATCCATTTATACCTCCATAGTTCTTCCGATCTGAGTAGCAAAAGCTTTATTCATCAACCTCTGATAAGTGGCTCCACCCTTTTTCAATCTAAAGGGCGTTACCCTATAACAGTGCAGACCCCTATCAATTATGAAAGTTGTGCATTCATGATCTTTTGAATCCAGTTGGATTTGAGTATATCTTGCAAAAGCGTCCATGAAAGTTAAAATTTTATTTCCTGAAGTAGATTCAATCAACTGATCTATTCGAGGAACAAGAAATGGATCTTTGGGACAAACTCGATTTAAATCTGTAAAATCCACACACATTCTTCATTTCTCATTCTCTTTATTTACCACAACCGGAGTTTCCGTCCACAAAGGATACTGTGATTCCCTTATGTGTCTGACCTTAGATAATCGATCCACTTCGGCAACAATCTCTTTTGCCTTCTCCGAGGAAAATTCTCTTCTTTTCTGAATAACCGGATTAACCTTCGGATCAATAGCCAAGTTGTGACGAATTACCTCAATTGGTACTCCTATTACATCCTTTGTCCTCCAAGCGAAGACATCCAAATTAGAAGATAAAAAATCCAGCAGTTGTTGACGTAGAAGCAGGGTCAATAAGGTTCCAATTCGAAGCACCTTCCCTTCCGAAAAAGTGAACTCCTCAATCTCTTCACTTATCGTTAAAGACCCTGGGGTTTCCCTCGGATCGTCAACCCTTTCTTCCAAATCCGAGGGTACCTCTTCTAACTGTTATTCATGCATTATGTATCCACTACTCAATCCTCGAATCCGAAGTGTAGTGGCATAGCATTCCCTAGCAACCTTCCGATTGCCTCGAACGACCCCAACTCGATCTCCAACCACATACTTAAAACACTGATGAACTGTAGACACAACCCCATACATTCTTGAAAGCCATGATCTTCCAAAAATAGCATTGTAACTTGTGGGACAGTCCACCACCACAAAAATTACATGGACCTTTTTCTTAAATGGTAATTTTCCCAAACTCAGTTCACCCTCGAATTCTCTAACAACACGAGTTGTTACACCTGTGAATCCAATAATCGTTCGATATGATTGAGAAATCCGAGGTGGATTTGTCATTCTATCATAGGTGAACTTAAAAAGGACATTAGCAGAACTGCCAGTGTCAATTAGCACACATCGAATTTCGACGCCAGCCACCTCAGCTCCAATAACCACAACATCTTCATTTGGTCCTGCAGTACCTCGTAGATCATCTTCATCAAACAAAATAAAAGGAATAACTTCCTTTCCATATAAATGCGTGGACATTTTCCCTTTAGTTTGAGTTGTCAAGTTGATAATATGTCTCTTCTTTGAGCTCTCTGAATATACCAGTCATCGAATCGACTCCGAAAATGGCCAATGATTCAAAGAACTTGCATAAATCCCGTACGTGCCCTTTTTCTATGGGCTCCTCGACTGCCATCAGAAGCAATCTGTTCGGATCTTTCTCCACATACTCAGAAGAAGCATCAAACGGTTCAGCCTTTAAATCTAAAATCATCAAATTCTCAGCTGGTGCAGCCTTCGAAGTTGATGCAACATTATTTTTCGATCCGCTCCCTTGCAACTTTACATAAGTCAGGAGCTTTCCATTTTAATTCGATAATTGAATCTCTTTCTTCAAAGCAATGTCGTCATTTGTATCATGCCCAATATCCTCATGATATCCTACAAAACTTGTTATTTATTTCCTCCCTTGGCCTACTAATTGGGGCTGGCTTCCTAAAATTTACGAAGCTCGTAGTCTTATCCTAGATCACAAATACATTCTTTGTCAAATCACCATGATATTCTGGTTTAACCCGTTAATTTGGTCTAGGCCTGTTATAAGTGTTAGATGGAGCGTGATTTGAATATCCACCACTCCAAGGAGGCAAATTTTTGTTCTTTTGTCTTGACTACTGATTACCATTTCTATTTCCATTCGAGGGCTGCCCTTGGTTATTAGCCGCCTGACCCGAATTCTTTGGAGTGCTAACCGATCCTCCTTGGACCCTAGTTGACTCCTCGACTTTGATCTGATCCTCAACTTGAGCCATCAAAGCTCCAAAATTTAAAGCTCTTCTCTTCGTAGTCTCATTGGCCAGATCCCCTGGCAATAATCCTTGGCGAAAAACTGCCATCGCCACATTCTCTTCAAAGTTATCCAAACTAGCTTTGGTCAAAACAAATCTCTTCGCATAATCCTTCAACTTCTCTCCAAGTTCCTGCTTACACTGAATAATGGTATCACCATTTTCTCTCATTTCTTTTCTTCCCACAAACTGCCTTCGAAATGCAGTATAAAAATCTCTAAAATTCAAAATAGACCCCCTTGGAATCCGATTTTACAACTTTAGAGTTGTTCCTTTAAAAGTCTGTGAAAATGTACGACACACCAACCGGTCGTCATCTTCGAAATTCATCATATAGTTCTTGAACTGTTCGATGTGATCATCGGGATCTTGCATCCCATCGAACTTCTCTACCTTGGAAATGTCAAAACGCTTCGGAATCGTTATGGAACGAATTTCACTTCTCAACGGAGAGTTTCTCCAGTCGACACTTTGAACAAACTGATCATCTGTTCCCATTGTAACATATAGATTTGATCAGTTCTAGCATACTGATTCGAAGTATTTCCTTCACACTATGTAGAACGAGGAACATTATCCCTTTTAGATTTACTCTTCCTTTTATGTTTCCTGGACTGATCTTTGTCTGATTCCTCTTTCAAAAAACCCATGTATCTCTTAAAACCCGAAGTTGAGCTTTCTACCTCCTCGTCACTAGAGGTAACGTACTTCTGCTTATTGTTTTTCCCTTTACGAGATGAATATCGTTCTTTACGAGATACAAAACGCGTCTTTTGTGCTTAGTTTTAGTCCGTCGGTCATCAAAAGATTGATCTGATTGATCTCCCATCTCAGTTTTTTCGGTTTCTTGTCTAATCTCATATTTAAACTTCGTCCAGTGGATCTCTTGTTCCCTTCGTTCATACTTCTCATTTAATGCATTAATCTTGTCTAAAAGTTGGTTCATTCGTACCTCAATATCAGATTGAGTTTGGATCGGAGATGATCCATCAAGTCTACTTCCATCTTTCTGTAAATCATCTTTTAGAGTTTCCATAGCTGATCGAAGTGTAGGATCGTTCTCAGAATTTATCGTATTAATTTTGAACATAAAATACAACAATATTGTGTCAATTTCGAATAGGATAAGTCACTGATTTCTTTTATTCAGTCCCTAGTGGAGTCGCCAATTTGATGAGTTAAGATTTCACCTTTGTAAATTGTTATAGGAGAAGTATAGAGAGAGAAAGAGTTAGAGAGTTTTTAGAGAGAGAAATTTCAAGTACAAATGAGTTCAATAGAAAAAGTGTTCAACCCTTTTATTAGGTTAGTCTTGCCTTTTATATAGAGGAGCCAAAACTTAGCCTCAAAAGTAAAACATGTTACAAAAAATGACAAATTGCTATTTAGTCTTTAATAATTATACATAATCATAAATGTTCTCTAAAACTTATATTACATGTAATTTAAAGACTAAACTTACATTATTTATAGTTTAATCCTTAAATTTACATTATTTACAATTTAATCCTTAAAATCCTACTTCCATATCAAATTAAAGATCATATTTTATTCTATAAGATCGTGTGTACTTTGTTTATTATTCCTCGTATTCTTTAAATTCGTTTCGTTTGCATTGAATCGGTTTATTGAAAGCTAGACGATATCTTCATCGAGCAGAACGAAGCATATTCTTTGGTTTCCTTATTTATCTTATTTCTCTTTAGATTCACGTCAAGTTTTGTTCAATAGTAGATTGCTTCTCGATTCAATATCTATTTCGCTTTTTGTTCTTGATGCAGGTGGTTCACTTGACTTTTTGTTTTTTAAAATTTTCAAGTACATATTTTTTTGAAGGTAGATAAGTATGGTTTTTCTTGTTACTATGTAAATTTTATGGATTCGTATGTTAATGGAATACTTATACGTGTTTTTACGATATTTTCATGGAAATGAATTTTTTTAATGTATAGGTTACTGCATATGACTTTGAATACTTGTTAGAAAGTCCTATGAAAACTAGTTACAAATATTTGCAAAACCCAGTTACAAAGACTAGCCAAAATCATTTATAAAGATTGGTGAAAACTAGTTACAAAGACTTGCAAAAACTAGTCACAAAGACTTGCAAAAATAAACATAAAATACCTCTAGAACAACAATGGTAAAAAATAGCATAAAAATACTTACAAAATCAATACTTGCTAAAATAAATAAAAATATATTTATGCCAAATTTAATACAAAAATATTTGCAAAATTAAAAATTAAAAAAATTAAAATACAAGTTACAAAGACGTGTGAAAACCATTACCAAAATACTTGTGATACTACTTGCAAAAATTTACGACAAATAGTACAAAACTATTTGTAAAAAAAACTTACAAGAATGTGTTCAAGAATAGTTTTGAATAATAGTTACCAAGAATTGCATAAAATAGATACAAAGACTTGTGAAAACTCTTTAAAAGTATATGCGAATACTAGTCATTAACATTTGCAAAAACTAGTTACAAACACTTGAAAAACTTAATACAAAATTACTTGTGAAATTTAGTGCAAATATATTTTTGAAATCAAAACTTGTGAGGTTTAGTTAAAAAATAATTGTGAAGTCAACACTTGAAAAAAAAATTGCTTACAAAGATTTACAAAAGCTAGATACAAAGAAGCTTTGTGAAAACTGGTCATAAAAACTTACGAAAACTAGCTAAAACAACCTACAAAATATATCACTAATGGATCTTCTTTTGTTTGTCTTAAAACAAACACTGATATTTTCGTATATTATTTCGAGTTACAGTTATGAAAATATAATTTTTTAGAATTCAAATAAAGCAAATAGAAAAATTAATTTTATTCCCTACATCAAGAACTCACATATGCAGTGTTTTGTGTTGTGTCACGCTTTTCTTACTTAAAATTGTATTTTACGGATAATTTGTATTGTATATACCTATTAAAGATTTAATTTTGTTAGGTCTTAGTTGATAGTTAAAATTTTGGCTGGGTGGTCACTCACTCAAGTGAAAATAACAAAAAATTATGAATATTAAATTAAAGGTTAAATTTGTTTTATTAGATTTATAATTATTATATATATGTGGGTAGTTGGTTCTTGATGTTCATTTGTACTATGAACCAGTCTGGACTTGTTAAACTATGAAATTTAATTTTCTTTACGTGTTATGGACGTGGTGTTGGTACATGTAAGGATATCCTGAATTAAGGTGTTCCATCCATGCAAATTAAGAGTATCCAAATTATTGTAATTAGAAGTTCAATTAATTAAATATAATCAATAATTAGTATATTGAACGGATGAGTAATTAAGGGAGTCTCGTGGAACATATAATAAACATTATGAGAGAGGTCTCATCGATATGACACTCGATATGACACTATGTATATTAAAACTTAGGTATCTAATATGTTTAAGATCTCCAACCGATAGGTTCAAGCGTTATTAGTTCTTATAGGTTAAGTAAGTAGTAGAGAGGTAATCTCAAGTATATTCACAACTACTTGACTAGAGATAGTAAATAAATAAATATATATTATTAATATATTATTTAGTTTTATCTTTTAATATCTCTTTCTTTTTGAAAATCTTAGAGCTTAAACCATCGGCGAGGTGATGTACAATATTGAGATTGTGGTGATTTATAATAGTGTCGTGTTTGGTAGTGTTAATATATATTCTATTAATTTTTAAGAGACATTTTTTTATCATTAGGCATCATTTGATTCACGCCACCGCGGTCTTCACTGTGTTATCTGGTGATAGTAAAAATCTATCACTTACTATGTATCCTTCTTCCATTTGAATTTCATAAATTTGAAATCTTCCAAAATCCATGCTCTTTATTCCAAAAATTGGTGGTTATGGACTCATGTTTGGGCTCAAGTTGGGTTTTGAGCTGAATTTTACTTCTGGAACTAAGTTGTTGCGTATGCTAGATTTATTTGGTAAGTCTTAGTTGGGCCATAGGCCTTCTGAACTAGGTACTACTTTAGTCACGTAGTTTGGTCATTCTCCAAAACATAGGGTCAACCCAACTCACACAAAGAGCCCAAGGTCCAACTCGAGCCGACCCAATACCAATTTATCTCTCCCTAAACATATTCATTTCATCCTTAATATTTCTAATTTCTTGAACACTATAGAAAAAACTTTTATTCTCTCCTTCATTGGCAAAGCTTATGTAGGTGTCGAAGATAACCGTTCATCGATCCAGTCTGTAAAATAACATTGAGTTATTCGGACCATGACTCATGCGGCCTTTTGATTCCATTAATGGTAGTTGTGATAGTTAGTGAAGATATTTTACTAAGTATTTTATAACTCATCATCCATCTAATTACCAACTGATATGCAATGCATGATAGATGTTGAGTAAGATGGTATGATGGCATGTGTGTCAAATTTACAAAGGTAATTTTTCTTCAATCTTTGTTGTGCTAATCAGGATCTTACGGTTTGAACTTTTAGTTGGTTTCTCATGGTGTTTTTAAAAATAGAGTCCTGCAATGATATTTATAGACCATATCAAGGAAATCTTGACGTGGGATAAGAATTTTCATATGCTCTGCAAATTATAGACCTTAAAAAATCTTAGTTATATTGTTCGTACCTAAGTATTCATAATTTCGTGGATGAGGAAACTATGAGCCATATTTTCTTAAGTTTGACCATAGTATTTGTTATTGTCAAAGATGGGTTCAAAATATGGAATGAGCTTAAGATTAGGTGCATGGATAGGTTGACCACCCTCAAGATCGAATTCCAAGGTCTACCCATATCGTGTATTAGTAGTGAAGCCTTTGGTAGCACATTGTTTAGTATATGCCCCTTACATCAATTATCCCGATTTGGATAATGGTTCTTGGAACAATATACGTGATTACACTCTTCATAGACATGGAAAAAATAGCCAACTTTTTATATGTGTAAGATAGTAGGTCTTCATTGGTTGTCTTGAGTAGTAGGCAAAACAAATATGGTAAATAGGTGTGCAATATTTTTGGTAGCCCGAAGAACCATTATCTGAAGGAGCACAATTCTCAATAAAAACAATTAACCAACTTTGTCAGAACGTGCATACTAAAACTATTAAGTGTGATCCTAGCATAGAAACTGATGATTTTTTCCTCGATGATGTTGTCGATTCCCCATATGGGATAAAATTCTCTCTTTGGTCATCACAACATGATGCTAATGATTTTTTGGTCTTGGCAAACCAGACGTCCTAGTAGCTAATTAAGCCTATGTAGGTTTTCTTTAAAAAAAATCCACTTCGAATATAAGGGGTCTAACTTATCTCGTATGCCAATCGAATATCTCGTATATGTTTATTTGAAAATTAGGTATGTAAGAATAAGACTAAAATTATTATACACTTTATTTCCTCATTCTGGTATTATACTATTAATTATCTCCCATATCTTGAGCCGTTGTTAGGTTGGGTGGAACCTTATTCTCGAATATGTGTCTATATGTACAACCAATGAAAATAAAATAAATTTTGAGAGAGTGTGTGTCTCAACGTTATAGAAGTTTGTGGTCAACTTTTTGTTTGAAATCAGGTTGGCAACTTTGTGGGGTGTCCTGGTGACCTTTCAGAGAAATATTTTCAACTTGGGTAACATATTTTTTAGTATTTTCCAAGGTCATTAATTTTTTAGTGAAACTTTATTTTAGTTACTTTTTGTGTAGGTTTGAAGATTTAATATGTAAAAATTAAATTCTATATGAATATAATATTCTTACTCATGACTGTTGTTCTTAGGAATATATTTTTATCTTTTGATTTGATCAAATACATGTGATGGTGAATAGTTTATTTGATTCAATAAGTATAAGGTATTTTAAAAAACAATGGGCTAAATATCACCATTAATCCACCCTGTTTCGCGTTTATCTCAAACTAGTCCCTTATGTTTATTTGTATCTCTGATTGATCCCTTATATTTTAGAAATTTACAATATTAGTCCCTTACACGTGTGAGTACTGATAAGCTGACATGTGACATACTCATACTTTACATTTTTGAAGTAAGAAAATGTTTCCTTTAGCACTTGTAGATATCTTACTAGTTGTTCTTTCCTTGTTTCAGATAATCCCTGAACCGGATGTATCAACAATTGTGAATCACTTACCAATCATATTCTTTTTGCTCCACATATTTGCGCAAGCCTTAAGCCAGCAATTGTTGCTTTATATTCAGCTTCATTATTAGAGGCTTTGAAACTAAAGCGGATGGCTTGGTAAATCGAATCCTTAAAGGGGGAAATTCAAAAAAAAATTCCCCACATCCCAACAGGTTGGATCCTCTGTCTATCAGAATCACCTATTCGTTTTCCGGTTTAATAGTAGGGGTTTCCACATAAGGCCGATCTAAATAGAATACAACCAATAAGTTTCTACATATTGTGCCTTGATTATTGTTCGAGGAGAAAAATCAATATCGTAACCCCCAAGTCGACAAACTACTTCATCATTCGATCCAATATATCTGAATTTTGCAGCATATTTTTCTGTGGAATAGAAGTTTGAATCATGATAGAATGCGCTTGAAAATAGAGCTGCATTTTTTTGTTGCTATTACTAAGGCTATGGAAATATTAAAAATTTAAACATATTTTCTCCATATTGAACAAAGTCTTAATAATTTAATACACATGACAAGGATAATTATCAACCACCCAAACTAATATAGCACTTGCAGCACGATCTAAAACAACCAAATATATATAAAGTTTTTCTCCCTCCACTGGTTTAAGCAAAGTTATGGGGAAAGATAAATGGTTCTTTATTTCAATAAATGCTCTGTCGCAGTTCAGAGACCAGTTATATTCCTTTGTGTTTTTTAATACTTGAAAGAATTATGCACATTTATCTGATGATCTCGATACAAATCGATTCAAAGCTGGTAATCTTCCAGTTAACAATTGGACTTACTTTGTAGATCTAGGGGGTTCATGGTAAATAACGCATCTAATTAAGATGGGTCTTTTTAAATCCCTTTTTCATTTATGATATAGCCTAAAACTTTTCCGGATTGCACACCAAAAGTACATTTCTCCGGATTCACCTTTACTTAATGGCTTCTAAGTTGGAAAATGTTTCTTTGAGATCAGAAAAATAGTCTTCCTCTTTTATGCTTTTCACCATCATGTCATCAATATATACCTCTACATATCTGCCAATCTGGTTGGCAAATGCCTTATTAACTAAACATGGATAAGTGGCCTCAGCATTCTTTGAACCAAAGGGCATCACCTTGTAACAATGTAACCCCCATTCAGTGATAAATATAGTATGATTTTGATCCTTCGGATCCATTTGGATTTGGTTGTGGCCAGCAAAAGTATCCATGAAAGATAATAATTTGTTGCCAGAGCAGGAGTCTACTAACTGGTCTATCCGAGGTACCAGAAATGGATCTTTAAGACAAACCATATTAAGCTCGCTAAAATCAATACACATTCTTCATTCGCTGCTTTTCTTTCTTATCATCATCGGGTTTGCTGTCTATAACGGGTATTGAGACTCCCTAATATAGCCTATTTTTGTTAGTTGATAAACTTCTTCACAAATTGCTTCGGATTTTGATTTAGAAAATACCCTTCTTCTTTGAATCACATGACCTGCATCTGATCATACTTGATAACTTGTGACACATAATACTAGCATACACATCTCTTACATCTTCACTTTACTAGGAAAACACGTATAGATACTCGGACAAAAAGATCAAAAACTATTTTTTTAACTTTACTGGTAACTTTTACCCAACTCTAACATTATTCCCATCAAACAAGCTATGAATTTTCACTTCTTCAATGGGAATAGCCGCACCAGGATTCTCTCTTGGATCATCTATATGGTCATAATCTGAAGAGGACTATAGTAATTTTTATTCTTATAAGTAGATAAAAATATTGAATAACGTATAAAAATCCCAATCACATCTGCAAAGTTTTTTATAAATCCCACTATGGTTCGATTTGAATGTTGAATAACAACTTGGTTTTTTATTTTCTTATTAACAGATAAAAATAGTCTGTTAGTTGAGATACCTTTATCGATTAGAATCCTTTGGATTTATGTTCCTTTGTTAGATGCCCCGATTACTACAGCATCTTCATGCGGCCCAGCAATATCTCTTAAATCATCTACATCAAAAACTATAGACGGTGCAGGGTCTTGATAAAAAAATAGTTTATATTTTTTCCTTTCAATTGATCATTTAAACTATCCACATGTCTCTTTATGGAACATATCAAAGGTGTTTTCATCGTATCTTCTTCGAATATTATTAATGATTCGAATTATTGACATAATTTGGGAACCCTTTCAATACCTTCACTTATCACATTCATACGACCTTCGTCTTGATGTGAATCCATATATTTTGAATCCACATCAAACTATTCCATAATTACCATAGCGTGTTCTGCTTTAGGAGTTTCTATAGTTGTCCTTCGATGGGCAAATTTGCTTGCTCTTTGCTAGTGTTAGGCCCATGCCTATTCACCCCTTGTACTTTGACAAACTTTGTCAGCTTCCCATTCTCAATCAACATCTGAATTTCTTGTTTCAAAGCTATACAGTCTTTTGTATTATACCATTTATCCTCATGATATAACTACAATAACGAGTATTTTGGTTTTCTCTTGGAATTTGGATAGACAAAGGCCTTCAGAATTGCACATGACCTTTGGCCCTATCGTAAATTGTTGCCATATTTTCGATCAGCTTGGTAAAATAGCTCGTTTGAACCCACTGATTTCTCGTTGGTCTGGATTGTTGATATTGATTCGACTAGGGACGGCTAGAACCTTGAACAGACTCACGTGGATGAGTATTGGAAGAAACTTGGGACTGGCCATTAGTATGTGGTTGTGATGTGATTGCGAGAGGTTTATTATGTCGAGGATTCCTTAACAGTTTAGTTTCTTCTACAGTAATTTATTTCCCAACATGATTTAACAAACCACACCATAGTCTCCGCTTTCTTTATAGTAACGGTATCCGCTAAAATTCTGGATAATAACCCTTTCTTGAGAGAAGCTATGGCTACATGTTCGTAATAATCAGCCAAACCATTTTTGGTATTCACAAATCTGCTAACATATTCCTTTAAACTTTTAATTGGAAGTTGGTGACAATGAATTATTGTGTCCCTATTTCCTCTGAGCTCCTTGCTTTCCATAAATTACCTTCGGAAGGTCATCCTGAACATTTCAAAAAATTGAATTGACCCCTTCGGAAGCCTATTGTACCATTTCAGCGTACTGTCTTTGAAAGTTTGGGAAAAATCTCGGTAGAACAACTTAGCTTCATCATGAAAACTCATCATAAAATATTTGACCTGCATAAAGTGATTATCTGGATCTTTAATCTCATCGTACTTTTCCATTTTGGAAACATCAAATCGTCTAGGGAGATGTTTAGATAAAATATTTGCTGATAAAAGGGATTGCCTCTAATTATACCCCTTGCTACATCGATGGACTTCACCAGAATCAGAAAATATACATGGTTCAGATCGGACCAGTAAACGGGTCGTTCAATAATTGGTTTATGCTATGATCAACCGATTTGTTTGCTTTTCCCTGATAATCTATTTTCTTATATTTTTTATGCTTCTTTAATGAGGCATCTTCGTCCTTCAACTTTTTACTTCGACTAGCAATTTTCTTACACCGACACTTATCGCGATGCTTATCTTTCTTCTTCAGATAATTAATCGCTACTCGATAAGGATGACGAGACATCTAATGATAATAAATAACTCTTGCTAGATTCCGAAAAGCTAGAATCACCTTTAATTTGAAGTTCTTTTCTAGAAAGTTTGTGGTTTTTAGGTGAATTATCCTTCAAATGTCACTTTGGATAATTAAGGAAATTATCATCTGGTATAACTAAATATCTTTCACCATATCTATGCATTTTCATGGCCTCAATTTTTTTTCATAATTCAGCAAGCTCATCTCGCAATTGAGTTTTTTCCTCACGCTCATCATTCTCAGATGAGGCTCTAATATGTTCTTCTTCGACTTGGCCCTCTTTAACCACCGGAGACAGATCGACTTGCATTTCACTTTCCATTATTCGATGGAGTTAGAAAATAATTTCAAGGTTTGAATTTTTGATAACCGGGTGCTCTCACTCCCGCTATGGTTGCCAATCTGGTGAGATAAAAATATGGTCGAGAGTATTTTTGATAGCTTGTAGAGAAATACTTAATATTTTGTAGTCGATAGTGAGATAATTGAGCAACTTATTGATTATTGTAGTTAATTATATGTCCTCTCTCATTAATGATGTCTCTTAGGGCATATATATTGTATTTTTAGGTCATGGTTCGGATCCTGGCTTAAAGCCTTAAAAGCACTTTAATGACATACAGTTGAGTCAAAAGGTAAAAAATATCTTATTTATTTTAGATCTACAATACCCTTTGAATCATCCTGACACCTTTAAGAAGTCGCTTCTAAAAATATCTGATCCTATCAGTAGTATTTTGGGATGATTATATTTCGAAGGTAAGATTTAGTCGACTACAACTAGCTCTGGAGGTAAGATTATCATGTTCAAATTATTAATATCATCTCATTTTTAAAATTATTAGGAATGCTATGAGATTACATGCTTTGAAAATCTATCATAGTTTTAATCTTAATAACACATTTAATATATTTTTTAAATTTAGTGTCATTTAAATAAACAACTAGTAAAATAAAACAAATTAAAACGATTAATCACAAAATTAAAATAAAAAATATATTAAACCCTTATAATCATCAATATCACCACTTCAACACGTTGAAGCTCTTACTCACCACTATTTAACTAGCAAAAACTGCAAAACTCGTTAGCACAAATTTATCGAATGGATGAGGAATGTGAATTCAATAAGGTGCACATGAGAGATTCAAAATATAAAAAAAGATCAAATAATAGAAAAAAGAAATGTTTTCTCACATTATAAAAATAAGGTACAAAAATTAAGAATGAAAATTTAGTTGGATGGTGGTCTTTATTTATAAACTAGATCGGCTAATTCTTTTTAGAATCATTGGTGAAACGGACATTTGTTAATACAAAACAATCTCCTATTTTAGTCCAAAAATATTTGTAAAAAAATATTACATATAATGAGTAATTGTTAACAATTACGTGTTCTCATTTTCTTCCTATGCTTTTATTTTAATAAAAAATTATAGTTACAGGTACCCATTTAAACAGAACAGGTGATTACTTAGTTACATAGGTTATTGTTTTTTAATATTAACGCAAAAATAGACATTCGTTTACACATTATCGGTGAACGTTTAAGACCAAAAAATACCCATTAGATAAAACAGACAGTCGTTTTTACAAAAACAGAAGAAAACTTTTTATCTCACGAAAATAATTTGTGTATACAAATAGAAACTCGTTTACGAGCAGCAAGCACTCATTATCATCAAAAGGATACCCGTTTCAAATTCATATAAAATTAATCTTTTGCCCCTTCTGAAGGGGCATCGACGTGGGCATTACGGGTGGTCATTTCTGCTCAATAATAATTCGCATGCTTGAAATGGACTCTCGTATAAAAGATATATAACGTAGCAAAAATTGCTCAATAATAATTCGCATGCTTGAAATGGACTCTCGTATAAAAGATATATAACGTAGCAAAAATTGCGGATGGACTGGTTTCTCGTTTGGGTATCAGAATTAGGCGGAATTGGTATTCAAATTGAACGTTTCGATGAGTCCAAAAATTGCTAAAAGCGTGACTATGTCACGAAATTCAGATTTCAAATTCTACCGTTTATGGTCCGAAAATCCTATTTTTACTGTGTTTGATATATTATTTTATTTTATTTTAAAATCATTATTTTAATTAGTGAATCAAATCTGATTACATTCAAATTTTATTTTATTTTTAATATTTTTATTGTATTTTTTAAAATATTTTATTAGAATTTTAGATGTCTCATATATAAAATATTTTATACCTTACTTTCGTCAGATTTTGATGAATAAAAATTAAAATTTTTCTCCAAATCTTTTATGTTTCTGTGGTCTTTCAACCTCGTACCTCCACGCTACGAATATAAAACATAAGTTTTTGGGTGAAGCTATTTCCCCCGTAGAATTTATTATTTCCTCCATCATTCATAAAAGACCTCATCTTGTTATTTCCTCCGTAAAGGAAAATCCTAATTTATCCTCGTTTTAATTTTACACCAAAAACCCAAATTTCTCTAGTAACTATCCACCTTCACCTTTTCTCTTCTAACCCTAAAAAACCCTAACCACCAAACAATTTTGAATCAGTTTCTGGAGTTCCAAAGATAAAAATCTATTATTAATCTTATTTTTATTTTAAATATATGGGTTGACATATTGAATAAAATCTATTTTTAAATCTATGATTTTTTATAATGAGTTATAAGAACTCTATATGCAGATAAAAATACTTGTTAATCGTTTAATCGATTTTCCTGCATCTTGAGTTACGAGTTTAATTATTTTTTAATATCAATTTCTACTTTAATTGTTTATTTCATGTATATTGAGTTCAAAATATAAATTTTATGTGGTTTGATTAGTGTCTGTTGATTGTGTTCTTTTTTAAAATATTATATGTGATTTTGAGTTCCTAACTCACAATACTTTTTCTTAAACATGTTATTCGGAGTGGTTGTCTCAGAACTACATGTTTTTTTAAAACATGTAATTTTGTGACTAATCTTAAAAATAATTGAGTTTTTATGTTTTTTATTGTTTAATTTTAGAAGTTAAATCATGTTGGATGTAATTTTTCTTAATGATGTATTTGTTGTAATAAGGGTTTATAGTGGATAGCGGCATCAAATTAGAAATTAGAAAGTAAATAAAAGACAATTAGGTAAAAACAAATGTTTACTGTTTTATTAAAAATTTAAAATGGAGGAAATAATAAATCTTTTGAAAGAAATAGCTTCACCCTAAGTTTTTCTGTATTTTTATACCGACGAACGTCTACACGTCATATATGGACGGCCAAGTAAAATGCACAAAACAATCATCGTATGTGCATTTTCAACATGTGTGCGGCTTAACGGCTAAATTTGACTAATAATGGCTTAAATGAGAACCCGTATTATTTAACACGCACCCGTTTGCTAAACGAATAGTCAACGCAAGAAGTTAACTAATTGTTAAATAAATTGGCCACTTCTACATATAATGGGTACATGATTCAGCCAATGGCTTTAATCCTTTTCTTCCTTATATATAAAGGAATTCCATTCTTATTTTTTCTCAAACCAAAATATCAGACTACTCTCTTTGAATTTCTATCCAAACATTTTATATTATTTTTATTTTTATCAAATCAATTTTTTTTTTAAATATTAGTAAATATCCACTCAATTATATAATTATCTTTTAGTATCCAAATTTTGGATAGTGTCACTTAGTACTTCCGTTTAAATTTTGGACAAAATTACCCCGACTATATATACCTATTTTTCACTTCAACCCCACTTTTTCCCCCTCTTCTCAGCACCCTAAACCAACTCAAACACGTCTAATTTTTAGAAACCACCAGAAAACCGTTCGAATTCTTAGAGACTCTTTCCAGCCAAACCCTTCCAACCTTCAACCCAAAATCAGTCGTTCTTCCAACCTTCACCGTATTTCGACCGATCACCATCTTGTACTCCATCAAGCGAGTAACCATCATATGTTCGACAAGTTGTCGTCAAGTGGTCATCGGCCGACGAAGCAACAGTGTGTTACAGTAACCATGTACAGCATTCTCGTGGGAAATGTCTTTTTTTTGCATTTTTGATGACTTTGAACCACTTTTTTTTGTTATTTGACGATCGACATTGATTATTTCTACCGAAATCAAGTATTCAATATCTGCATTTCGTATGTTAGTTTCTAGGTTTATCGTCGAACACATGGGTTTGTTAGGTTGCATGTAATGTTAATACTTTCCTGAGAGTTGTGATGTATTAGATGTGCATTAGGTAGTTGTTTGTTGATTTTGGTGTTCTTTCGATATTTCCCAGATCCCTGCAATATGCATGTAAAAAAATAAAACAGTTCGCAACCTGTACATGTGCGTTGAAGTACAGTTCGCATCTTTATCACGTAGGAATGCAAACAATTTGCAGCTTCATCGATGTATATAGTTCAAAGCAATTCGTATCTTGACTGCATGTATATACCATACAATTCGCAGCTTATATTTGCAAACAATTCGCAGGACATCCTGCGAGGTGTTTGCAAATACAAGCTGATAAAGCTATAGACAATCCGCAGCATGTCGAGCGAGTTGTGTGACACTACAAGCTAATAGAGTCCCTTTGTAGAAACAATTTGCATGCAGATGATGATTTGTGTTTGTACACGAAGTATGACAACAAGACCAAGCTATTACAGATCAGGATTGGTGAGCTTTCTCAAACTGTTGAAAGAGTACCGTATTACCTATGCCCACATCGAAGCTGCAAAAACACACCCTTCTACACGCTTTTGAAAATGGAGTTCGAACTCTGGAATGTGGCAAAGCTTCCGAATAAGTAGTTCTATTCGAACATTCAGTGGGTTGTGGAGAGGTTCTTTGTCGATAAAGACGCCTTCCGACTTGGGTCAAAGTTTGTGAAGCTAACGACGGACGATGTGAAGATCATATTCTGGTTGAAGCACGACACAGAGGAAATACCGTTAATGAAAGCCAGAGTATTACATAGTAGATACGTAAACGGGGAGGAGAACGAATCAAGGATGATGAAGACATACTTCATGGGTGAAACGTCGTGGAATATAGGACCGACGAATAGTAAAACCATCACGAACGTCATTTTAAAGGTACCTGTAAATGGACTTTATCTTATAAGCAGGATGTTGAACTTTACTAACATAGTATGCTATCGTGGGTTTTACAGGCAGGTATAGCAAGAGCCATCAGCAAAGGGGGGAACATGAGTTGGAAGATATTGCACGGCTGTTGATATTGTTTTTGTGCTCAGCCCTATTCTACCCGGTATCTGGAGATGTAATGGGTTTGAGTTTGGTTTATTTTGTTGAAGACCTCAGTGGAATAAACGATTACGACTGGTCCGGATCAATAGCGTTGAAGCTTCTCTAGTCTATCAGGAGTTGATTAGCTATCAAAAAACCTGATAGAATCGTCGGATGTGTCGCCCTTTTAATCGTAAGATTGATTTATTCAGTGTAAATCTTAGTTATATACGGAGCATCTTGATGATAATACTTGTCCCGATGCAGCCCTTGATCATGGAGCACTCAACAATCGAGCTAGAGGTCGTAAAGCCGACCTCGATCTATATGGTGGGGATTTGAGTGCCTATCATCGATCGTGTCGCTGCTTATAAGAATACATTTCCTAAAAGATGATGAGGTATGATCTATATAGTTATATAGAAAACTATCAGGCATTAGAGTTGCAGACAACTCTTTTCTGTCATAGTACCAAACAATTATCAGGATATCACGAGAGTTGTTCAATATTCTATTCAATTTGGGTATCAAACAAATATCATGATATCTTGAGAGTTGTTTGATATTCTATTAAAATTTGGTATCAAACAATTCGCAGCTTATAATTTGCAAACAATGCTCAGGAGAACCTGAGAGATATTAGTAACCCAATAGATGATAGAGTTGAGAACAACTCTCAGAATATCCTGAGTGCAGTGATGCTTAACCTCTCCACCTTTTTATTTTGTATTTTGTATGAAACAGCAGGCCGACAGACAACACCCACAAGAAAAACAACAAATCAAGGTGAGCAACAACAGCAACAAGAACAACAACAACAACACCCACAAGAAGAACAAGAACAACTTAATCAAGAACAACAACAACAATACCTAGCCTTGGCAAATAGAGAAAGACTAACACAAGACGTAGCTCCGGAAGAGTCAGAATCTGTCAATCCCTGTAAGAAGTTGGAACTACTTAGCCAGGGAGAAACACCGTTAGAAGACCAAAAGCGAGACGAAGATGTACCTAAAAACCAGTAATGGCCTATGCAAAGTCAGAATTGATAAGCCAATGTAAAATTATAGTACCAGTACCGAAGCGAACGATACACATGATAACACGGTATGTTTACCTGATGTATATATTGATGGTATTTATACTCAAGTTTCACAGATATTTTTAAATGAAATTCATAATGTTGAGTACGATGTGGTCATACAACGGTATTTGGAGAATATGTTGGAGGATGCAATAAATAATTTTTGCTGACACGATCCAGAGATTATGCCGAAGCATTCAACGATATTGGTTGTCTCCGATCGTGTGGTAAGGGTTATTTTAAATGATTTCACAACATATCATGAGACTTGTGTGGATGTATATTACGAGTTATAAACAAATCTCAGGATATCCTGAGAATTATTCAATATTATATTTAATTGGAAACTCAAACAATTTGCATGTTATCCAAGAGTTGTTTGGTATTATATTTAATTGGAAACTCGAACAATTCCCATGTTGTCTTGATAGTTGTTTGGTATTATATTCAAATAGAAACTCAAAAAATTTGTATGTTAGCCTGCGAATTGTTTGAGGAAGTTAATATTAAGATGCCTGACACAAACTCTTTTAATTTTTGTTATTTTATATGTTCAAGTCAAGGGAAGAGACAGAGCAGCCTAATTTTAATCTACTGACACCAACACAGTATCCAGAGGCAGAGGAATAAGAAGAGATAATTATAACAGAAGCTCCAGTGCCACAAGTAACTCTCACCGACTGGCCAAAGAGAACACGGACAACTGACCGTATCGATGTCCATGAATACCAAAAAATACTAATAATTAAAGCCAGAGAAGACTCCATCGATCCAGTAGTATGGAATTTACCAACGTCCAAGTTTTCATACAGAATTAGTGTGCAAATTTCTGATGTGCTAGCGCTACCTTTTGAAAATGAGCTGGGCGTAAAGGTATCAAATTGTCAACCAACTCTCTTGAATGTTTCAAACAAGTCTCGTATATTTGATGTAAATAAACAACTCGTTTTATAGATTGTGTACGCTTGGATTCGAAAGATGCTCGAATAAGTAAATTGGAAAGTTTAATGCAAAACTGTTCCAGAAGTGAAATATGAATGCATACTGATTTCGGGCATGACTACGGTAATTTTAGCTATAAACTACAAAAACCTCGCATGTTCTCGTTATAATATACTCTTTCTTGAATGCAGCATCAAATGAAAATGGGAGATGAAACAAAAAATGTAGTCCACGATGTTTTTAGCAAAGCGCCTGGAAACTACAACCTCATCCTCATTCCAATATGCAGCAAGAAGAAGGGAAAAGTCAACCATTGGGCATTGCTCGTCATTGATATACACGCCAGGACGACAACAAAATACAGCCCACTGTTGCCTAAACTCAAAGCACAAGAGCACATAAGAAAGACACCGACACATCTGGTAAAACACCTAACTACTACAATTATTGTTAAACACATTTTAAAAACAATGCTCAGGATATCATGCGAACTGTGCCCAAATTAGTTTCTTTAAATGCAAAAAAATCTCAGGGTTTCCTGAGATTCGTTTCCAACTAAAAGTCCTGAGATTTGTTTGAAACTCTAATACGTTGGAGTTCCATACAATTCGCAGTATATCCTGAGAGTTGTTCGCAACACTTTTGGATTGGTTTACCAAACAATTCCCATGATAGGCTGTGAATTATTTGACATCCACAGTATAAGTATTTGTGCTAATTTCTGACACGAATTATTATAACAAAATTAAGTATTTACTGGATAAATAATACATACCTGCTACAAAGACAGGGTACAAGGTGATAAATAACAGAAATATTGCACAACAAACTCCAGGCACCCTTGACTGTGGTATTTTCGTCTGCCAGGTATGCTAGAGATATTATCCAACTAAGATATGTGCAGGAGACTTACCATAAAGATATGGTAAGAGACTTCTGAGCGGAATTTTTTTTTATTTTTTCCTAAATGTTGTTGACACCAACTCGTACTGGTAGTAATCTTCTTTAGTATGATATTGTAATTTTTTGTGTACATATATTCCTTGTAATATTTGGGTGTATATAGAGTTTTTTTGTTTCAGAATGTGCAATATATGAAATTTTCGAACTGACTTTACAAAAACAGTGGGTATTTGGGACAATTCGTATCATGCCCAGATATATACAGAAAACAAAATTCTTACGAAACAATTTCCAATATACACAAAGCAACTACTTCTACACAATCATCAGGAGTAAACTACCACTAAAACAGTTCGCATCTTATCCCGATATAAATTAAATAATTAGAAATCGTGGTTGAAGAATACGAACAGGCTATGGCGTCTACCTTGGTAAACGTTAAGTGCATTGAGCACGCAAAAAGCCATCTAATCACCACAACCCATTAATTGTTGATTGGATAAGGAGGCTATGTAATGATTAATATAGCCACACCACCTCATAAGCTCAGACTCCCTCCATGCCTATAAATAACTCTAGTAACCAGAGGCTAATTTAAAAACAAACTCTATATTTTTAAACACTTTTTACATCTTCAATTTCCAATCATCATGTCAATTTCCACCATTTCTGGTTCTTTAGGTGACTCGTGGTCTTCCATAACCACCAACATAAGCTCAGACTTAATCACTTCAGCGGCACCACTAAACAGCGCAGCCTTTGTTATGGAGTTTGATATGGAGGATTACTTTTTTCTGCTAACTCTGAACCAGTTGAAGTGGCTCCCTTGGTTGCTGCACCTCAGCCAGCAGAGGTTCCAACTCAAAGTGTAGAAATTCCAAAGAGGAAACGGGAGAGGGAGGACGATCCTGGTCCATCGAGGAAAAAATATATAAGCATAATAGACGTAGATAACGAGGAGGAATAGCACAATGGAGAGGCTGATGATCAGCATGAAGAGGAGAAAGAAGGTGAAGAATCCTCTAGTGATGACTGATAGTGTTTGCTTCTGTTTTTTTAATGCAACTAACAAACACTAAAGGTTGTAGTGATTGTTTGAAACTTGTTAGTGCATGAAGCATGTAATCCTTTTTTGTAATCCATTTTTAATCATATGTGAATGTGTGAATGTGTAAATTTGAAACAATGCAAACAATTCGCACCCTATTAGTAGTTGCAAACAAATCTCAGAAGCCATGCGCGTTATTTGGAAATATTAGTAGACATGCAAACAATTCGCATCCTAGTAGTAGTTGCAAATAACTCTCAGCAAATCCTAGGAGTTGTTTGCAAGATTATATCCAGATATTGGACATGCAAACAATTCGCATCCTAATAGTAGTTGCAAACAACTCTCAGGGAATTCTGGGAGTTGTTTTCAAGATTATATCCAGGTATTAGATATGCAAACAATTCGCATCCTGTTGGAGTTGCAAACAACTCTTAGAAAAACCTGAGATATTGTTTGCAATATTATACCCAAATAGTGTTTATGCAAACAATTAGCATCCTAGAGGGGTTGTAAACAAATTTCTGGACGACATGCGAGTTGGTTAGAATATTATACTCAGATATTGTATGCAACTCTATAAGTTGGAAAAAGAAACAATTCGCAACACCAAATGGTTGCAAACAACTCTCAGGAATCCTATAGAGATGTTTGTAATATGATATCCAGATATTGCACACAATTCTCACTAGTGAATATGAATTGCCTGCAACTCGCCGTGTTTCATGCGAACAAACAACTGTAATACAAACAAAAAAATAAGTGTAAATGAACAAACAACTGTAAAAAGTTTAGTTTATTGTCCACAATAATAACAGTATTACAAATCAATGTGGCCAACAAGAATTGTCCACAACAAGAATTATATTTAAACTGGAACATCAAAAGTCCTCCTGTTATGGCCTGATTTCGAACAACGGCCACACCTCAACTGTTTGGTTGAGGTTTCTCCTCTAGAAGGGACTCGCTTTTTCTTAGGCCTTCCGGAGCGTCTTTTAACGTTCGAAAGCATAATTTCAACAAACGAATGATCGTTAGCGTTGGACCCTTCGCCGAAATTGGTTATAGCCGGTATGCTGAAAGAGTAACTTTCCCTGTAATTCTTAACCGTAAATAACGACTCTATTATAGTAAATGAATATTGGTTGGTATACTGTATTGTCGCTAAAATGTGAGGACATGGAAACACTCTTGTTTCCATGATCCGCAAGAACATTTAAAATCCAACAGATTAACAACAAACACAGGATTTGAAAAAGACTTCGAACATGGCGGTAGAGACTTACGTACTACCCAAGTTCGGCACATGTCAACATTCTGATTTAGCTTCTTCTTATACTTGAGGACCAAATTAGTACTCCACCTTAACCCTTATTTGTATCTTCGTGAAACTTGAGTCATAAGCAAGACTCTAATCCAGTCAATAAACTCAACAATGGGAAGACCGCAATATTTTTAGATCTGATTGTTAAAAGATTCGACCGCAGTAGAAGCCATAGACCCGTATCGTTTCCCTTTAACGTAAGCCTGTGTATACTTATCCGGGGGTATATTAGCAAGAAAATCACTGATTCTGTCACCACCTTCACATAGAAAATCTGGTAGTATATCCTTAAAAATCTCTCGACTGGGCGCATAAGCAAGACGATGGAAGAAATTCAACATCCTCTTTTTATAGTCTATGTTAGTGTGTTCCAATTTGGATTTCAAATTCTGCATGAGATGGAAATAATAGTACACATGATAGCAGTTTGGATTCAAGACAGAAACAACATTAACGATACCGTTATAACAGTCTGAAATAAATGTGATTTGGCGCTCCAACAAATGAGGTTTTCAAACACCCCCAAAACCACATCCAATTGTCACGATCTTCAATACTAACTATACCAATAGCAACATGGAATAGTCCTGAAAAAAGACACCTCAAATGAACAATATAATAGAACTCAAGTATGTAAAAAATGTAAACAATTTGCATGAGTGCCTGAGAGTTGTTTACAAATCTCAGGATATCCTGAGATTTGTTGTGAAATCTCAGGATTACCTGATAGTTGTTTGCAATTATTGTATTTCCAAGGAATTATTCTGCAATATCAAGATATCATGGGAGGTGTGTGCAACTATAGGCTGTGAATTGTTTACAAATTTTCAACAAAACATCCTAATCATTCAAATTAAATAGTTATATGAAACTAACCGTTGTTGCCGTCTTTTGTTACAGCAGTAAGCAAGGTACCCTTATACTTGCCATATAAGTGGGTTCCATTGACAAACAAAATTGGACGGCATGAATGGAAATCCTAAAGGGATGAACCGAATGCTACAAAATAATGCATGAAGCGGTTTCCAGCTGATAAGTCCAACCGGCAGTCGGTAGTAATATCGCGTCTCTTCAATCGTTTGAAGTACCCGCTTAGTAAACTAGAGGAACTTGAACTATCTCCGAAAACTCCCATCCTTGCTTTCTCTAAAACATTCCATGACAAACGGTAAGAGATGTCAAGACCGTAATTTTGTTTGACAGTCGATTGTACGGTTTTGGTTGTCAACGAATTGCAGGTCCGGAGAGAATCCTGAATTTCCTCTGCAATCAAATCCGATGTCAAATGCATATGTCGCTAATGCTTTTGGGAGAAAACGAGACTTCAAGTATGGTACGGAACATACTTCTTGATCGTCATCAATCTGGTGCTAGAATCAATAGATCCATAAAGTCTCCATTTGCATCCGCTTGTGATTTTATCTTCACAATAAGCAGTGATCTTGTTTGTTGTGTTGTGCAGGTATTTGAAAGAAAAACCATGCTCTAAAGCAAACTTGCACAAAGATAACCCTAGACCTGCATCACCTTCTTCGAAATCTTGACTCACTCCTGTAATAGCATTATCCCAACCAGCAGTAGCAAGTTATTTTTTTCTTTGATCAGAATTAACTAAACCGTTACTACTCTCCCTGCTAATTTGTTGATTAAAAAATGGTTCTCCCAAACTTATGCTACGCTCTTTATGCTTTACACCAGAACCCTTACCACCAGAACTCTTATCACCAGAAATATTTTCACCAGAACACTTATCACCATAACCTTTATCGAAGACGTGTTGTTCTATGAAAAAACTAACCCGTTTTAAACGCTCCAAATAAAGATATAACACTAACCCAACAAAATATTTATGGTTATTAAAGAAACAATTCTTGTGATCCCCGCAAGAGTAGGTAATTAGGTAGTTACATGTGACCAGCTCCTCCCATGTGCTCTCCACATACTCTTGGATACTTTGAAAGCTTTCAAACTCCGTGAAAGGTACAATTGCGGTTTGGTGACCAAGTTTAAAAATACGACTCGTGATTCAGACATACCTTATCCCGAACTAAACAAGCTATTAGTTATTAATTCCAAAAATACAGTACAAGTCATTAGTTACTGCACTCAGAAACTCGCATCCTTCCCTGAGAGTTGTGTACAACTATAAGCTGCGAATTGTTCACAATTTTATGTCTACAATTTCCCAATTCGCATCCTCCCCTGAGAGTTGTTTGCAAATCAAGTACTTGTACACTCATGCGTGGAAAAAATGTAAACAATTTGCAATTGCACCTGAGATTTGTTCTCAATTCTTGAATTTCCTGAGAGTTGTTTGCAACTCTTGGATTTCCTGATAGTTGTTTGCAACTCCTGGATTTCTTGAGAGTTTTTTGCAACTCTTATAATTGCAGTTCTCATGAAACCCTGAGAATTGCTAACACAATTTGCATCTTCCTCGTTAGATACATCACACAATTTTCATCTTCCTCGTTAGATACATCACACAATTCGCATCTTCTGCGTTAAAAATCATAGAGTAATTCGCATATTTTGTTGGGAATGCCTGGACAACTAAAACTCATAGTCTACACATGTTCCACGTTCAAAATCAACATCTAATACACTTAAAAATCAGTATATAACTAGTTAAACAAGGATTAACGACAAATATTAACAAAATTACCACATATCACTAGAACTAAAAAAAAAGCTAGAGAAATGCTCGAACAAGATTTGGTAAGAACATAAACAGTAGAATAATACTTATTCTAACACGTAAATCCAACAAATAACTTCGAAATCGGTAGTTAATCACAATTACCTAAAAGCAATATGTAAACTCAAAACAACAGAGATTCCAACAATGTCGAATAACGTGTGATCAACTCCTGTACGTAGAAAACAGTAGTTAGATTAATTTTATACAGAACTGACAGATATATACAGACCTTGTAATGCTCCGATCACCTAAAAATTATGGTTTCTTGGTGGTTCACGATGGTTTGTAGGGTTAGATGGTTAGAGCGGCTAACAAATTCAAATCTTTAAAAGCTAGAAAAGGAAGAAGAAAACATAAAATTCTGCTTATATAGTAGGTTGAGGGTAGTTAGGGTATTAAAATAATGTTAGGTATTAAGTGGTAATTAGGTAGTTGAGTTAGGTATTAAGTGATAATAGATCAAACTTTGGATACTAGATGACAATTAAATAGTTGAGTGGGTAGTATAGGTGCAATTTCCCTTTTTTTTTTAATAGCTCCAAACAATAAATGAAAAAAAGTAAAATATATTGGTAAATCCTCCCGATCCATAATAGATATGGTACAGTTACCGATCGATAAAAATGTAATAATGTAGCCGTGATTAGATCAGTAACCTGAAGAGGAGTTTGAGCAAGGTCTCGACGTTATTAGAACGAGTGAAAAAACTATAAGTGCGGATATGTACTTGGACTTTGTTGAGCGCAATGATGTCGAATATACCAAATTTTTAATTCATAATATTATCTCCTTGGGTTAGTTACCATTTTCTCAACTTAAGTTAAAATGATATGTTGAGGTAGTTAATAAGTTGTATGGAAGTGCATAAATAAATTTGGAAAATAAAAATAATCATGTCATGTGTTTTCCAATTAATGATAAGGTAGGTACAATTTTTTGTATCCGGCCTATAATTAGAATTCAATTTTCCTACATCCGATTTAGGAGATGTTTTACCGCCTTATAGTTTTCATTAGAATTAGATTTGCCTACATCCGGTTTAGGAGATGTTTTACCGCCTTATAGTTTTCATAAAATAATTGGCCTGACATTCAGCCTTTGATATTTGAAGAATAAACCTACATATTGAATGATGGTAGACCTCGTCCAACTATTGTCTTTCAAACTAGAGATGTTGCTAGTACAAGAAACATAACATGAGCTCAGAAGTTAGCCCCCAAATTGGTTAATAGTTGTTTCATCCTTTCGAATAATAAAGATTCAATCATGAAAAATTTCAAACGCTTTTAACCGTTGCTATAATGCTGGGGCACAAAATAAATTTACCAAGGTTTATCATCAAGAATATGAAATATTTATATGGATACAATATCTAACTTATGGGATGAGATTAAGTTGTTTGCTAATGTATTGGTTCGCCAATTCTGAAGGATTCCATACTAAGAAAGTTATCCCTAAATATATAAGAGATATATTCATATAATGGACAACTTTACTCAAAGTGGAAGATATTTTAATATTTAGAAGCAATTAAAGCAGCTAATAAGTGTATACACCTCCGTCGCCTCAGGGTGAAGTTTATGTGAGGAAGATAGGATTCTAAAATAGTTGTCAAGCGCTTTCATTGCCGGTAGTATTTCTGAACAAGAACGAATATCTGGAATGAGATTTTCTGATCGTGATCTATTAGAGGCTATGAATGATAAAATTGTCAAGCATGATCTAATCGATCGATTGCACATCATATAGGGTCAATTTTCTGAGATTCAGAGTTAGTTAGATTATTTATTTGAGACATGTGAAAACAACTATAATAACAATATATCGCGTCAACACTCTTACTTCCGACAAATCGGTGAATGATTGCAGATGTCCAATATTTATGGTTAATGTTTTTCACACTCTGACTGATCTTACTCCTCCGTCTCTGCCTCTAATGGATCATTGTTTCGACCTTGAAGAAATATGATGACCTAGTTTTTTTTCTACTTTATTATATTAAACATTTTTTTGTTATATTTTTCTATTTTATTGTATTCAATATTTTTATTATTTTGTTCTATTAATCTATTATATGGTTTTATTTTGATGAATATTAAACATCTTTATAAAACATATTTTGTATTGTATGGTTTTATTAATTAAACATATTTTTAATTTTATTTTGTTACGTATTATTAATAAGTACTATTAACTATTTTTTTGTTATATATGGGCCCATGGTTGTATAAGTATTGTATGAATATTAATATATAAAATTCCAACTACTTTAAAGGTTTAGTAATGAAAATTAATCATAAAAATAGTTTTTTAATAGAAAACCTATTTAAAGATTTAATAAAAGTTACAAACAATGCTAATTAAAATCCACCATGTTATAACTAATTTTGAATAAAAATTAATTTTGAATTTTACACAATTAAAAATCATGTTTTTATGTGTAACCGATATATTTTGTGTTATCGTGACTTAATCGTACTCGAGCCCGTCATAGGCCCTAAACCCGTCATGTTTTGGTAGATCTAAAACGGGGCCATGATTGTGCGAGCTGACACACCAACCTAATGTGACTACACTCACTCTGATTTTATTGTTTGGTGGACGTGATAGAATCTTGTGACAAAACAACCGAGATCTCACCATGATCTGAACTATTAGACATGTTTATCTGCATCTGTAAAATTATGATTGAAAAAAACATTATACGTTTTTAGGTCTACTAATCAATACCACTAATTAAATTTATATGTAAGTGTGATCGGATACCATAACCATGCAATGACTAATTTTTTATTCACAAATTAGTAGTTAAACTTTATAGATTTAAGTATAAATATTTAGGTCCACTCATTCACCAATCCAAATTTGATCTGGTATCTACACAATTACCTCCATAAATCATTTTTATCCATTTCTCAAATTCTTATTTATTTTATTTATCTCAGTACTTATTAATTGGATCATTTATCAACAATATCAAATACATCATTAAGTATGTTAAATCTATAAGTTCCTAACAGTCTAGTACTTAAATCATCATATGCTCCGAAATGATGTATTTACTTAATGTAATAATTATATTTCTATTGTTCATTAATAAACTCAACAAACTTGTTCATAACGATGAACGATAAAGGACTAAATACTTTTTTAATGCAATATGAATGTAATATTAATCACATTATTACCATCAATTAATTACATAGATTAGTTATGGTGTGTGGCATAATAATAGTAATAATAATATAAAAAGTAATCGTAATTGTAATGTTTACTCTTGAATAGTTATACTTAAGTAAAATCTACTTAATGAGCATGAGAATTAAATGAAACATAAATGAGCATTATATATTTTTGTAGTCAATCTTAAATGTATACAGCCAAATATCAAACATATCTCGAGACCTATACAAAACTTTCACTGAAATAAATTATCTTATAAACCAGCGACACTCGTTTTAATGGTATGTTCTTGAATAACTGTATATATATCATTTCTTTAGTAAGAAAATCTAATGTCGTGGCATTTATACCGATGTTCTCTATACTGATTTGATGACTCTATAAAGTCTTTTTAATATATGGGAAATTTATATCTACATGCTCGGATATAGTCAATCTCTCTCTGTTAACTATACAATTATTGTCACGTTATAGTCTTAGGATATCTTTATCTCTTCTACGTTGACAAAATTCTACAATTATAGTGCATGGTTGGATTCCTTAAAGCATGCAACAAATTATAATTTCATAGTGGAGGACACGGCTAGTGTTTCTGTACATTTTTATAACATGACATACCTTCAGCAAATAGGAATATATTGTCCAAAGTGATACAAAATGTGTCCATGGAGACTGCCTAAATTTGAGTTAGAATACCCAAATATCTCTATATTATCCGACTTCTTATATGTCACATGTGTATTTTGTTTGTTTCTTTTACTGAAAAATATTTTTTACTATTTTATAATGATTTATCGCCGAATTATTTACATACTTTCCCAAAAGTCGATAATAAAAGTAATATTCAGTCTTGTACAAACTTGAGCATACATCAGACTCCTAACTGCAAAAGCATGTGGATTTTTTTGCATATCATCAATGTCAAAGTTTTTCGTTGACTTAGAATTAATTTGTCTCATTTAGCAGTAAGAGTATGTAATAAATACTAAAATGTGAACTTACTCCAACTGAAAATTGATATATATATATATATATATATATATATATATATATATATATATATATATATATATAGTCATCAATCTCAAAGCCATAGGAGGCTATTATTTTCAATAAACTTATGATTAACACTATAGAGAAACTTATTTGAGCATATTGATAGATTTTTTGAGTTTCTATACCATTGACTAAATCCACTTACGACCAATCGACTTCTTTTCTTTAAGATGATGGGATAAACTCCAAAACCATGTTGTCTTGAATTTCCTTATACTCTTCATTTATAGCATTGATCAACAAATGAGTATTGGAATTTAATGGCTTCGAAGAAACATGACGAATCGATTACCATTACACCACATTAATCTCTATGTTCTTGAAGATACACTATATGATCCAAAGATATAGTGTTATTCCTATATCTAGTTGACCATCTTAAGAGATTTTTGTTTTCAATTTGCATTTCTTAAAGAGTCAGAGTTTGATCTTCTTGAACAATTTTATTATCTTTCATATGTAAAAGATAAATATCATCTTGAGGATATTCATGTTCTAAGGGGTTAAAATAAATGGCATTAAAACTAACTAATATAAGTATTAATTCACCAATAGAGATCATTGTGTTGTGAATTATCTTTGTTAAAACTTTTAAGAATATGTATACATTCTTCATCAAAATAAACATTTGTTCCTAAATTCTTCATATCCAAACTCAATATCCTCAAAGAATCTTGATTTTCTCATCTTAAACATAGTTATAGTGAAAGAATCATAAAATTTAAAGTCATTTATATGTTATGAATATACAATTAAATAACAATTAAACTTTTAATATCCAATTCTTTTTTTAGACGACCTATAAGGTTTTACCTCATATGGACATCCTCAGACATGCATATGATTTAATTTAGGCTTCTGCCCAGTTCAAAGTTCATGTGGGGGGGTTTTTTAGATCTGTATTAGGAACGTATATAACACATTTGATGGTTCTTGTCTAGAGTGACAGTGATAGAGTTGAATGACTAATCGTGTTTCTCACCATATTCTGAAACATGCGATTTTCTCTCTCAGATATGCATTTTATGTTGGGTGACCTGACTTATCTAGGTACTTTGCAAATGATCCCTGAAATCATTCACCCAACTTATCATATATGTTATAGTATCCACCACCACGGTCAGATCTGATGCACTTAATTATTTTACCAAATTGTTTAGCTTCGACCATAAAACCTATAAACTTGTCATGGGGATTCTTATATCTCATTAATTAGGTATATATACATGTACCAAGAGAACTCATTTATAAATGTGAGAAATACCAATGGTTGTTTCATCATATGTTTAGAAATGGTGCACCTATACCGGTATATATCAACTTCATGACTTATTTCGCTCTATATGCACCTAACTTTTTTTCATTTTGGTTTGTTTTACCTTGATACATTATATGCAAGCATTGATACTAAATAATCAAGAAAACCTAATAAACGTTTCAATAAAAAGTTTATCTTCTTTTTTCGTTAGAGATATGACCTAAGTGCGTGTGTTAAAGATTTCCACAAAAAATAGTTTGACTATATAGTTCAGATGCATGTTTGTTTATTGATTTTTTGTAATGCGTAATAGTATTTAATAAATATAATTTATTATTTATTGTTAAATATTTAGTGCCTACCATAGTTTCATGTTTCAAAATGATCATTTTCTTATTTACAAAAGGACCTAAATATCCAAAAGTGTTTTTTATAGGAGAGTGATCCAATTCTTTCGATCATATTTCAAATGCAATAAATATTCACTGGAAAGAAACAACTGAATCTCATAAATGGCATAAAATAAGAAGAATCTCCATTTAATTGATAGATTAATTTTTTCAACGTCGGTTAAGCTTCGGTTTCTCAACATACCCTGTATAGAATTACAAACATTGGTTGTTGCAGTCGTATGGTGTTTTTTGCAATTGAGACTAATATTTAATTCTTAATAAAAGAATAATTATAAGACTATCGTTATATTTTATATAAGCTTGGTATCTTTCACATTTAATTTAGAGATGTTATATCTGATATGGAAATAGAATTTTGAGGACTAAGTTGTAAATAATGTAAATTTAAGGATTTAATTATGAGTAACGTAAGTTTTGTCTTTAAATTGTAACTGATGTAAGTTTTAGAAAGTATTTGTAACTATGTATAATTGTTAAGGACTAAACAGAAATTAGTCCTCTTTTGTAACAGATTTCAGTTTGAGACTAAGTCTTGGCTCTTCTATATAAAGGGCAAGGCTACTTTAATAAAAGGGTTGAACACTTTTTTTTAACTCATTTGTACTTGAACGTTTTCTCTCTAAAAACTCTCTAGCTCTTTCTCTCTCTAGATTTCTCTCTTAACAATTTACTAAGGTAAAATATTAACTCATAAAATTGGAGACTCCACTGAGGACTGAATAAGAAATATCATTGTCTTAATATGTTCGAAATCGATACAATCTAGTTGTATTTCCTGTTCAAAATTAATACGATGAATCATGATAACAATCCTACGCTTTGGTCAGCGATAGAAACTTTGAAAGATGATTTATAGAGGGATGAAAATAGAACTGGTGGTTCATCTCTGATCCAAGCTCAATTTGATATTGAGGTTCGAATGAACTAGCTTTTGGACAAAATTAATGCTTCAAATGAGAAGTATGAACGAAGGGAACAAGAGATACACTCGGTAAAGCTTAGATCCGAGGTTAGACAGTAAATAGAAAAGACTGAGATAGAAGGTCAGTCAGATGGATCTTTTGATGAGCGACGGGCTAAATTTGACCTCTAGTGACGAGGAGGTAGAAAGTTCAGCTTTGGGCTTTAAGAGATACAGAGGTTCTTCGAAAGGGGAATCAGAAAGGGATCGGTCGAGGAAATATAAGAAGGAGAGTAAATCTAAAAGGGATAATGTTCCTCGTTCTACATGGTTTGAGGGAAACACTTCGAATCAGTATGCTGAAACTAATCGAAATTTATATGTTATAATAGGAACGGATGATCAGTTCGTTCAGGCTGTCGACTGGAGAAATTCTCCGTTGACGAGTGAAATTCGTTCCATGACGCTTCCGAAGCGTTTTGATATTTTGAAGGTGGAGAAATGCGATGGGATTCAGGATCCCGATGATCACATCGAACAATTCAAGAATTATATGATGAACTTTGAAGATGACGACCGACTGGTGTGTCGTGCATTTTCACAGACTTTTAAGGGAACAGCTCTTAAATGGTACAATTTGATTTCGAGGGGGTGCATTTTAAATTTTAGAGATTTTTATACTGCATTTCGAAGGCAGTTTGTGGGAAGCAAAGAGATGAGATCAAATAGTGATACCATTATTCAATGCAAGCAAGCACCTGGGGAAAATTTAAAGGATTATATAAAGAGATTTGTTTTTACCAAAGCTAGTTTGAACAACGGTGAGGATAATATGGCGATGGCAGCTTTTTGCCAAGGGTTATTGCCATGGGATCTGGCCAATGAGACGACGAAAAGAAGAGCCTTAACTTTTAGAGCTTCGATGGCTCAAGTGGAAGATCAGATTAAAGTGGAGGAGTCGACTAGAGTCCGAGGCGGACCATTCAGCAATCTGAAGAATTCGAGACAGGAAGCCAATAATCAGAGGCAGTCTTCGAATAGTAATGGGAATGATAATCGGCAGTCGAGGCAAAATAACAACAATTTTCCTCCTCGGAGTGGTGGTTATTCAAATCACGCTCCATCTAACAATTACAACAGGCCTAGACCAAATACATAGGTCAAACCAGAATATTATACTGATCTGACAAAGAATGTTTCTGTGATTTGGGAAAAGACCAAAAGCTTCGTAAATTTTAGGAAGCCAGCCCCAATTAGCAGGCCAAATGAGGAGAGATTTTTGCAGATATCGTGAGGATATTGGGCATGATACAAATGACTGCATTGGTTTGAAGAAAGAGATTCAATTTTTAATTGAAAATGGAAAGCTCCTAACTTATGTGAATTCGCAAGGGAGCGCATCGAAAAACAATGGTGCATCAACTTCGAAGGCTGCACCGCCAGCTGAGAATTTGATGATTTTGGATTCACAGGCTGAGCCTTTTGATACTTCTTCAGAGGGAGTTGTGCAATTTTTTTGAATCGTTAGCTATTTTCAGAGGCGATTCGATGACTGGTAATTCGGATAGTTCAAGGTAGAGGCATGTTGTCAACTTGACAACTCAAATTGAAGGGAAGATGTCCACGCACTTGTATGGAAAGAAAGATATTCCCTTCATTTTTTTTATGAAGACAATCTGCGAGGTATTGCAGGACCACATGAAGATGTTGTGGTGATTAAAGCTAAGGTGGTTGGCGTCGAGACTCGACGTGTGCTACTTGACATGGGAAATTTTGCTAATGTTCTTTTTAAATCCACCTATGATAGAATGACAAATCCACCTCAGATTTCTCAATCGGATCGAATAATTATTGGATTCACTGGTGTAACAGCTCGTGTTGTTGGAGAATTCGTGGGTGAGGTGAGTTTGGGAAAATAACCATTTAAGAAAAAGGTCCAAGTACCTTTTGTGGTGGTGGACTGTCCCACAAGCTATAAAGCTATTTTTGGAAGATCATGGCTTTTAATAAATGTATGGGTTGTGTCTACAGTTCATCAGTGCTTTAAATATGTGGTTAGAGATAGAGTTGGGGTCATTCGAGATGATCATATGGTTGTGAGGGAATGATATGCCACTGCACTTCGGATCTGAAGGTCCAGTTAGAAGGGGTACCTTCAGATTTGGAAGAAAGGGTTGACGATCCGAGGGAAACCCCAAGGTCTTTAACGGTGAGCGAAGAGATAGACGAGTTTACTTTTTCGGAAGGGAAGATACTTCGAATTGGAACTTTATTGGCCCATTTTCTACGTCAACGATTGCTTGATTTTTTATCCCAAAATTTGGATGTCTTCGCTTGGAAGACAGAATATGTAACAGGAGTACCCATTGAGATAATTTGTCATAGCTTGGCTATAGATCTGAAGGTTAAGCTGGTTATTCAGAAAAGAAGAGTGTTTTCCTCGGAAAAAGTAGAAGCAATTGTTGGTGAAGTGGATCGATTATCTAAGGTCGGACACATAAGGGAGTCACGGTATCCTTTGTAGACGGCAAATCCGGTGGTAGTTAAAAAGAAGAATGGGAAGTAGAGAATGTGTGTGGATTTTACAGATTTGAATAGAGCGTATCCCAAAGATCGACTTCCTGTTCCTCGAATAGATCAGTTGATTGATTCTACTTCAGGCAACAAAAATTTAACTTTTATGGATGCTTTTGCTGGAAAAATCAAATCGAAATGGATCCAAAAGATCAAGAATGCACAACTTTTATAACTTATAGAGGCCTGCACTGTTATAGGGTAATGCCCTTCGGATTGAAATATGTTGGAGCCACTTATCAGAGATTGATGAATAAAGTTATTGCTACTCAAATCGGAAGAAATATGGAAGTATATATAGATGACATGGTAGTAAAAAGCTCAAAGGATGAAGTGCATATTGATGATTTAGAGGAAGCTTTTCTGAATTTAAGGGCAATCAGGTTGAAATTAAATCCTGAGAAGTGCACCTTCAAAGTTCGATCGGGAAAATTTTTGGGTTTTATCATCAGTGAAAAAGGAATAGAAGCTGACCCAGAACAATTAAAAGCTTTGATAATAACGAATTCTCCTCGGTCTATCAAAGAAGTGCAAATTCTGACAGGAAGGTTAGCAACACTTAATCGATTTATTTCAAGATTTTTTGACAAATGGTTTCCTTTCTTTCAAGTGTTACGAGGATCCAGAAGGTTTGAGTGGATATTGGAATGTGAAGCAGCTTTCACAAATATTAAAAATTTATTGTCATCACCATAGATTTTGTCAAAGCCTCAGAATGGGGAGAAACTATTTTTGTACATCGCGGTATCCAATTTTGCACTGAGCGCAGTGTTTATCAGTAAGGACTCAGGAATTCCGAAGTCGGTATATTACATTAGTAAACGTTTGGTGGCAGCAGAAAAGTGATATATGAAATTAGAAAAATTGGCATTAGCGCTGGTGATTATTGCTAGGAAGATGCTACCATTTTTTCAAGCTCATACTATTGAAGTCTGAACTTCATTCCCCTTAAAAATGTTTTACAACGACCTGATATTTCGGGGAGAATGACAAAATGTTCAGTGGAGTTGGGAGACTATTATATTTTGTATACACCTCGAACAGCAATAAAGGCGCAAGCATTGGCAGATTTTTTTTGTTGAATTCTATTCAAGTCGATCGGATGAGGAAGAAAATAAAGAAGTCATTCTAGCTGATTTGAGGTGGGTTGTCCGAACAAATGGAGGATCTAGTGTTTCAGGGTGCAATGATGGGGTTCAGTTAATAGCTCAAACGTGAGAGACAATGATTCAATCTATTAAATTTGGTTTTCATGCTTCGAACAATGAAGCTAAATACGAAGCTGCTTTGGCAGGTTTAAGATTGGCAAAACTTTGTGGGGCAACTTCAGTGCGCTTGGAAACAGATTCTCAATTGTTAGCAAATCAGGTATCTGAGTTTTGCCGAAACAAGAAAGGATCGTTTGATTTTATATCTTCGCGAACTTTGGAATTTAATGCTTCTCTTTGACAAAGATTTTTGTGGAATGTATTGGGCGAGGAAGTAACATGGTGGCTGATTCTTTAACAAACATTGCTTACAAGGAAAATATCCTTGGATTTTGCTATAAGAAAATCCTTTAATTGCAACGCAATCTAGCCAATGTAAATGTATAGAGGAAGTTTTTACGACTCATGAAATCTGAGGCAATTGGCGATCAGATATTCTTAGCTTTTTTACTCAAGGAATACTACCAGATGATTCGCGATTGGCCAAAAAGTTGAGAAGTAAAGCCTTCAGATATATAGTATTGAATGGAATATTATATAAAAAGACATTAAGCATGCCACTGTTACGATGTTTAAACAAACAAGAATCACAAGAAGTATTATCAGACTTGCATGATGGTGAAGGGTCAGCTTATTGCGGGTTCAAAGCTCTCTCACGTCGAGTTTTACTTGTAGGGTGTAATTGGCCTACAATCATGAACGAGGCTAAGAATTGAGTTCGAAGCTGTGATACTTATCAGATATTTTCCAATGCTATTCATAGACCAGTAGTACCGCTTATGTCTATATCTGAGGCAATACCATTTGATAGATGAGGGATTGATCTGGTGGGATCTTTGCCGATGGCTTCTGGAGGAAGACAGATGATAATTGTAGCGGTTGATTATTTTACAAAGTGGTCAGAGGTAGAACCGCTATCAGGGATAAAAGCAAAGGACGTGATTAAATTTATTGTGAACAGCATCTGTTGTCGTTTTGGAGTGCCTCGAAGGATTACAACAAATAATGACCCTCAGTTTAATAACAGGGAGATGGCTTCATTTTATACTTCTAAAGGAATTCAGCAATGTTTTTCGACACCATTTCATCCTCAAGCCAATAGGCAAGTGGAAGTGACAAACAGAACACTTTTAGATGGCTTGAAGAAGAATTTGATGGGGGCAGCAGGAAAATGACCAAACTATTTGCAAGAGGTGCTTTGGGCTTATCGAACAACTCCTAGAGAGGCTACAAATGAGACTCATTTTTCTTTGGCATATAGAATGGATGCAGTCAGCCCCGTAGAATCTACGGTGTCATATTTTAAAATAGTTCAATATTCTAGAAAAGCCTAATGATGAAGTTCGAAGGTCGAATTTGGATCGGATTGAGGCAAAAGAGTTCGAGCTCATCGGAATGTAATTCATTATCAAACTCTAATGAGAAATATATATGATTCAAAGGTGAAGAAGAGAGAATATAAATAAAGTGATAAGGTGTTGAGAAAATTTTCTTGTACACAAAGGAAAAGAACCTCAGAAAAATGGTTCCGAACTGGGAAGGGCCTTATATGGTTGTTGAAAGGATAAAGTCGGGGTCCTATCGTCTTTGTGATTTTGAGGGAAGGATGCTTCAACATCCATGGAATATTCAACACTTGAAGCTTTACTGGGAGTAGATATGTTTTTGTACTTTGGAATTTTTAATGGCGCACTATTTCCTATCATGTTGGCCCAGAGGTTTTAACGAGGCGTCATGTACATATTCAATATTATCAATAAAATTCGTTTTGGCCAGTGGTTGTTTATACATTTTTTAATACTATCTTAACAAATCATCAGAGACTAATTGTCTTTGAGATTGGTTAAGAGTAGAATGTTTAGAAGTGTTTATAACATTTTTCGAAGAAACAACCATGTTTAATAACCACATTACATTTTTATTTTGAAGTGGACGTTTAACAGCACAGTGAGAATTTTTCGAAGAGCTACCAAGGCTTAACAACACATTGAGAATTTTTCAAAGAGCTACTATATTCACCAATTTCATTAAGGTATTTGAGGTGGTAAGTTTACAGTTTGTAATTATTTTGTTTCCAAAATTTAGCATCGAATAAAATATGAAGAGAATGATAAAATAAAGAAACCGTTTGTCATTTAGATTAATTCGTTGAGATACAAAAAGCGATTCTTTAATTTGACAAACACAAAAATAGAATAAAGCTAATCAGATGATTCCTCTTCTTCGGATGCTTCTTCTTTATCTTCATTTTTGGATAACGAATCGGGGATAGGGTCGAAAGCTTCACTTGGATGTCTCTCCATAGGAATATCGTTCCAAAAACTTGTGAGTTCGATTTTTGGGTAAGTAACATGAAGTTCTCGAAGAAGGAGAAGGTTTGCATCTTCTTTTCCGATGTTCATAGCAGTTAACATGTCCTTTGAAAGCTCAGCCTCGGCAGCAGCCACAACAGTAGTTTTTTCCACTTCGAAATCCCTCTTCAGTTTAGCTATCTCCTCGATCAGCTCTTTATTTTTTGTCTCACAAAGAGTAAGATAATTTCGTAGCTCGGTGGAGTTGGATTTTTCAGTGGCCAGCTCAGTAGCATGATCAGTCTTGAGCTTGTTCATTTCCTTCTCATGAGATTTCGTCAGCAATTCTGTCTCAACTATGTGTGTGATTTGCAGATGATTCTTCATGCAGAGAGCACCTTTTATGAGTTAGGACCTTGCTACTTCGTACATGTGAAACTAATCAACCACTTTGTCGTGCAATTCTTCTCTAAAACATTTCTCGGCCTCGTAAGCTTCATTGTAATAAACCATATATTTAGCTAATTGCTTTATATTATTTTGAGAAGCTTCGACTTGAGAAGCAAGTGCTTTTGCTGCAATATCAAGTTCGGTAAATGGTCGAAGTGCAACAGCGATTGCAGGATTTGGAGGAGGAAGAGGAAATTATGTTTTTGATGAGCTAGGACGTTGAATAATATCTAGCGTAGTGATAGGAGCAGGAGGACAGGTAATATCTGGAGACGCCTCGGCCGGTGTTGGTCTCCCAAAGTTAAGCATGTGATTTTGGATGACTTGAAGAACGGGATCGTCTTCACTAGTAAGCGCTTCAGTGTTCTCAAAATTAATGAACATATCAAAAATTAAAGTTTGTAGTAGCTTGATTTTCATTGGAAGTACTATCTTCGATGAGAATCACAATGTTGTCTTTGGTTGGTTGTTCTTCAACCGAAGGGTTTTGTGGGTTTTGTTGGTTTCCAGCAGCAGTGTTTTCATCTTCGTCAACCAATGTATACGAAGTGATTTTCGTTTGTTTCTTTTTCTTCCCATGGGAACCGGATAAAGCCTTCTTTGGGTGAGAGAGTTTGTTCTGCAGTTTTTCTTTTTCGAGGCTTTGGCTTCGATGGAGTTGAAGGGCTAGCACGAGATGTGCTAGCTTCCTTTTTATCTTTCTTTTATTTGATGGCTTTTTCGTTTTTCTTTTTTAGAAAATGACTCTCTGATCTGTTGCGGGTTGAACTATTCGTTTACAGAATATCTTCGGATCCGGATCTAACATCAAGTCTTGAGGTGGCAAGGCACCTTCTGAGATTGGAAACATATGACAGGTAAGGAAATTGATGGGCTGAAAGGCAGTGTGAAATGCATTGTTCCATTCCTTCTCATCCCAATCGGTAAGTTTTTGGAAAATCACTTTTAGCAGTTGGTCGACATGATGAGTAACGCCTCGAAATTTTTGAAATAATTAGACAAGCAGAGAATTAAGAAAAAAGAAATGCAAAACATAAAATTTATTTCAGAATGTAAAAATTTCGAAGTGCTTACGATTGCTTCTCCACGCGATATTTAATTTAGAAGGTTTATCATTGGAAATTTCTTTGCTATTTTCCCACGCTCCTGATATAAAGATGAATTTCTGCGTCTGAAATTTGTCAGCCTCTAAGAGGTCGTCGATGATCTTGAGGTCATTCATCAGGATGAGGTAGTAAAAGGGAAGCTTCGGACCTTTTGACAATTGAGTCAATGAGATGAAATCTTTAATGCTCATTGGAATTTTAGACACGCAAGATGCCATAACCACTGACATAATGGTGAACCATTGATTCGGTGTCACTTGAGTAGGACATAAGCTGAGCAGTTCGAAGTATTCCACGATCATAGGATCGAGTGGAAACCGAAGACCCAAATTGATGATTTCGGGGTAGACTATTAGCTAGTCATCTTTGCAATACAAGGGAATTTCTCCGTTTTTTGGGTAGTCGAAGCATTATGTTATCTCCCATTCCCCGTTGCTTTTTTAGAGCCGAAGCTTGGCTATCTTTGTAATATATATATATATATATATATATATATATATATATATATATATATATATATATATATATATATATATATATATATATATAGTGAACCTTTTTCAATGGAATGATGTATTTACCTTCAAGATTCCTCAAGTTTCTTCCAATCTTAGCTCTTTTTACTTTGGAAACAAAGCAAGTGTATGCTTCTTCCTGAGTTTTATGGGTAGTTGCAGAGTTCCCATCATCAGATTCAGCCTCGAGATCGGTTTTAGTAGCCTCGGAATCAGCTTCGTTGGCTTTCGATATTTTTTATCGAGGCTGTTGAGGTGTTTGATTAACAGCTTCTGGTAAAGGTTTTCTTGTTCGAGGAGCTTCTTCAATTACTTCTCTTTGAGGAGGATTTTCAGTATCTGGATTCGAAGGGGAAGGAGTTCGAATAATTTCTGATTCGTCTCACATGGCAATAAAAGTTCTTCTTTTTCTGTTTATTGAAGAGTGATTCGAAGAGGAATTTTTTTAATTTTTTTAAAGTAAATTCTTCACTAATAAAAGGAGAAATATTACTTTGAGATGAAGAGGCTCGAGGTGTTTTAGGGCCTTGGAATTTGGACGAGGAACGCTCTTCGGTTATAGGAGAAGGAGAAAGATTAGGAACTTTGTTTGGATCGAAATTACCGTGATAAATTGTTGAAGTGGTAGTTCCAACTGGAAGGCTATTGATTAATCTTGCAGCCCTATATTCTTCATCCCTTTGAGTAATGCAGAAGTAGTCGTACGTTTCGAAGACTAAGTTGCTATCAGATTCTGGGGATTCCGGTGTTTTGGGTATGATAGCCTTGGATTTTTTGGTTCTTGGTTTCTTTCTCATAAATCAAATGAAAGTTGATCGGATAAGATGAAGATTAATCAGAAAGTTGGGTTTTTTCTGATGAGAATACTAAGAACACGGTGAAGGTAGCCAAAAGCTCTAACTTCTCTCTAAAATGAGTTGCGTGATGAAAATGAAAAAATGAGAATGCTGGTTGAATTTATACAAAGAGATGAAGACGTTTGAAGTTAGAAAGACTTTGATGATAATAGGTCGGAATACAAAGCAGTAAGATGATCAGATGTTCGACATCTGTCAAGCTATACACCTAGCTATGGATCCAAAAACTATAGGGTTATGATGGGCTGAACGGTTATATGAAACGGTTGCTTTTATATGTTGTGTGGGTAAAAGTTGATGAGTACTTTTGAAAGTGTTACTTTCAAAAGAATGCGAGGATATTTTATTTACACAGTCTTTCAAAGAGATTTTTCATCTTTGAAACATTGTAAGATTTTAGCACCATTGTTAATTGATATCTGTTTTTATGACGCTTCAAATGCTTGCTCCTAGCTGCCACTTCGAATGCTTGCTTCTAGTTGTCACTTCAAAATATTGCTCCTAGTTGCTACTTCGAAAGATTGCTCCTAGTTGACGCTTCACATGATTTTTCTTCATGTACGCTTCGAATAATTGTTTTAAAGGTTTGCTTCGAATGACTGCTTTGAGTTTATTTTATAATAGGTTACATAACATATGGAAGAATTCGAAGATATTTTAGTGGTCACTTTGAATGGTTGCTTCTAGTGATAGCTTCGAATGGTTGCTTCTAGTGGTTGCTTCGAATGATTGCGTCGAGTTTATATTACAAAAACTCACATGACATATGGAAGAATTTGAAGATATATTAGTTTCATTCGTTTACTGATATGAAAACTAGGGGGCTTCTGATATGGAAATAGAATTTTGAGGACTAAGTTGTAAATAATGTAAATTTTAAGGATTTAATATGAGTAATGTAAGTTTTGTCTTTAAATTGTAATTGATGTAAGTTTTAGAGAGTATTTGTAACTATGTATAATTGTTAAGGACTAAACAGCAAGTAGTCCTCTTTTGTAACAGATTTTAGTTTGAGACTAAGTCTTGGCTCCTCTATATAAAGGGCAAGGCTACTCTAATAAAGGGGTTGAACACTTTTTCTTTGGAACTCATTTGTACTTGAACGTTTTCTCTCTAAAAACTCTCTAGCTCTTTCTCTCTCTAGATTTCTCTCTTAACAATTTACTAAGGTGAAATATTAACTCATCAATATCCTTTTGTAAAAAAACACGAGCCAACAACAAGTGATTCCAATGGTATTTTTGCACTTGAACTGAAAGCATTTTCAAATGTTATATTATATTTTATCTTCTCTGTTTTCCCCTTTTTGGAACTCATCATATACATCTCTTGGAAATTCTTGTTTATGTATCTCATCCTCTTCTCATGTTAATGAAAACCTGAAACACAAATCCTACCACAACTTCATCAAGAAGGCCCATCTTAAATGCTTTTAAATTTGAAGCGATCATTGACAACCCAAAAATGTGTTTCCCTTTTTCTATTTGCCATTAAGCTTCATGGTGAATGGCTGAATTAGTAAAAATTAATTTTGGTTTTATTAAACTTGGAAAAATCTTTCTCAAAAACTTTGAGAGACTTAATGACAAAGGTGATTTAAATCGGGACGATCCCACATAGTGTCAAGGGTATTTATTGTTTCATAATTTCCAACTATAATCTATTTCAAACATCACATGCCTCAAATTATTTCTTTTTTATAAGAACTACCTTCAGTGAGGGACGTTGGCCACATAGTCCTTAATGCCAGGTCAAAATTATGACAGTTCAAATATAATTATATGTCATATTTTTATTGGAAAAATCTAACCTTTCTAAAACGGGAGATATTTTTCATAATGGCCTAAAGGTATTTAATTGGCTAAAAATTACCATTAGTCCCTCATGTTTCTCATTTGTATCAACTAGTCCATATGTTCACTTTTGTCTCCCATTAGTCCTACATGTTTTTAGAAATTTGCATTATTAGTCTCTCGCGCATGCTAGTACTAAGAAGCTGATATGTGGCAGCCCACACATCAACATTTTGTCTCATTATTGGTCCTCCAAAAATATAAAACCATAATTTGAGAAACAGATAATCTTCTTCCTAAATTCCTAATTCAGAAACCAAATTCTTCAAAAAAACTTGGGGACCAATAGTGAGACAAAATATCGATGTTTGGGCTGCCACAACAAGTAATCTTCTGAGTACTCACATATGCGAGGGGACTAATGCAAATTTCTAAAACATAGAAGATCAATGGAAGAAAAAAGTGAACATATGGGACTAGTTCGATACAAATGCGAAACATGGAGGATTAACAATGATTTTTAGCCTATTTGCTTGCATTCAATAAAATATTATACATAGCAAACAACATATAAACCACATATTTATTTAACATGTAACCTTAGAACAATGTTTAAATATAGGATATTACATGTAAACCACATCTTACATCTTTAATAAAATATTTTATTATACCCAACAAATATTAACATGCACTAGTATGAGTTTGATAAAAATCATTGTTGATCCAATTTTAATCGACTTAACATGGGAGACCTCTAACAAAGATCACTAAGGTATGATATATTGGCTTCATCAGTAGACCAACAAAGATCATTATGTTATGATATATTGGATTTGTAATTCTCTTATTTTGATAAAGAAAACTTGATGATCAATTTACAAATAGAAATATATTATTATGATTAACTATTCAAAATATAGATCATTGTGGTGTAATATTTTTATGTAATGACTAGAAAAGTGTACAAAAAACCCAACCATGAGGCTTGCGTGACCTATTACATAGATCATTGAGATATAGCACTACGATGTACTATGATGCTTACATGACCTATTTACTAAAGTTAGGATTGTTTCAGTCATGCAAATCATATAACACATAAATATTATATAAACACGTATAAACATTACTCAATTCTAAACATAACGTATTGTCCATGTCCAAAAAAATACCTCTCCGGATTGCGTATATTTCTAACCCCACATCATTATGTTCTTCAATTTCATCAACTAACCACATAGGGTTGGATTCGGAGGATAGTGATTTACTTTAGTTTTCTTCTTTGGGGATGGTGTACCTAACTCGCATGTTCTTTCTTCTTACTTTAGGATCAGAAGAGCGTTGATCATTTACTATCAAAGCAATGGTGGATTTTTAATAAGTGACCTATCATTAGTATCTCAACCCATGGCTATAAACATTGATTGATATTTTCGGCTAGTTGCTCCTTCCGACCGTGTTGGCCTTAAAGAATGAGTTTTTGAAGTGAATGACTGATTAGTGGAGGATGGAGGTTTGGTTGATATAGAATGTCTATTGTAAGGATATATACCTACATAGTCAAAGGTCTGACTAATGATAGTTGGTCCCTCAGACTCTGATAACCCTGCAGCTCTCCTAGAAGTTTTTTCTTCTTCGACTTTATCTGAGGGATGTAACCAACTGAACAAAGCAGTGGCAGCACTGAAAATGCAAGTTCAAGAGGGCGTTGTCCGAAAGTTGTTTTGTGGTGGCTATCAGTATAAACGGAGAAACCTATAGTGGTAAAAGGGTAGAGATTCTCTCTCTATAAATTACTATAAGAGTGAAATGATGCTAAAGTGAATGGGGAAATCATTTCTAAGGAACTGTACAAAATCCCAATAATCCTTTCTCCAATGGTTATTCTTTTTAGAAAAGTTGAATCGTCTCCAAACGTTATCACGTTTCATCATTCAACGAGAAGGTCGTGGATGAAACATTTCCATGACAAGTGTAAAGAGTATCTCTGAATAGCCATCTTCGGAGCATGCATGCGAGTATATCCGAACAACTTCATAATTCAGTTTAAGATTATCTCTCCAAGACGTGTTATGTCCAACCAAAACTAGTATAAACTATTAAGTATTTATGGCTAAATATGAAAGGTCCCAAATCAAAATCCAAAAAGATTTCATGCATTAATCCTTCCGAATGATCTTCATAATGACTAATGGAACTACTGATAACGACCAAGTTATCTGAATGGCAAATCGGATATATGGGTTATTGAACCAAGTTTTATTTTATATTATGATATAATAAAGTATAATAAGTATAGGTATTTTACAAATTAATTTGCTTTAGGGTATTTGGGCTTAGGTTACCAAAATGGGTCCATGGACCATCTAAGCCCACTGGGCTCATAGTGTTATAAATAGCCTTAATTTCATTTAATGAAAAGAGAGGAATTACATTATACTTCTTACCTACCTATCATAGAATCTCTCTTTAAAATATTTCTAAGTAGCTCAATTATCTTTATAGCTCAACCAAAATTTAATCATTTTTTTTCTTTTATTACCCAAATACCCTTCAAAATTATTTGACACTATTACCCATAATACGGTCATTTATTCTCAAGATTTTCATTTCACATCTATTATTTTTTGAATGAATATTTTTCTCTAGTTATAATTTTTTACACCATTTTATCCCAACTTTATGTTTTCTGAATATGTATTTTTTTGTCATAACCAATGAAATGTTTCATTTTTCTCATTTTTAGTAATTTCAAATTAATCTTGTTGTTTTCATTGCAAAGCCTAATTTTTTTTATATGTCGGTATCTATGTTTTGTTGATTTTGTTTCCATGATAATTTTGGCATACCCTGGATTTTAATCATGGACTCACCCCTAAAGAAAGATAAAGTCGTTTCCTTATTCGTCCAATTCCTACGTCATACAAGCAACTGCATATACAAAAACGGTTAAGAGAAATAAAAAACATGTTAGTTATATAAAAACAATAGAAGTGCATGTTTTGTAATTATTTCTAGGATATGGTAAACAAAACTTTTAGGACAAAAATTTTATTTTAATAAAAAAGTTGGGAACTTTTTATAAATTTCGTTGAAGAATGCAATATTTATGTTGGCATGTATATCATTTTGATCGATATCTTCGAATTTTGGATTATACTATACATATTAAATTTTATGTTGGCATATCTATCATTTCAATCGAATCTTGTTATTCTCAATGCAATGGTAAGAATCAAGGGTACATTTGTTAGCACTCCAAAAATACAAACCTCATATATTAATATATATATATATATATAAACAGTGTTATAGCAACAATTAGTTACCAACTCAGTTTCATCAACACATATGCAAAGAGGTAGAGTGTTTATTTCTTTTTCTTTTCTTATTTGTTTTGGAAATTATTTATGGTTCCTCTAAATTTGATGTTTATGTAGTGATCAGTGATGAAATTTTTTTATTTTTTATTAGATTTAGTGGTGGTTGTATGTATAGCTCTACATCGAGCTAGTATGGTTTAAGATGAATTTGTCATGTTTAACACAAGAGCATAAAACCCTAATATTATATTAGAACAATCAACTTGTGAACTAATAGCATCTTATGTCTACATTATACTCTAAAGTCTATGTTCTTACTAGGTTGGTTCAATATTTACATACTTTCATGATATTTCGATATGTTTCCAACAAAATGTATGGGTATATAATTATTTTTTGCATGGGTTCATATATTTCTCCATTATTGAAGGAGACAAGAGCTCGTTTGTTTTCAAATATGAACATGATATCACTAGCATCTTATGTGAACATTACGAATACTATTAGGGTCTCTAAAATAAATAAAAATATGGAAAAAAGAGATACCAAGTTTTAACAAGTGTACTTTTTTATGTCGTAGATTTTGTTTAAAAGATTTAAATATATTTATGTAGATCTAATTTTAATAACCATTTTGTTTCGGGTTCAGTTAGATGTATTGTTAGTAAATACTTACTCTACTTGCTGACAACAATCAGCATAACTTAATTATGTATTTTTCTTTTTATAAATGATACTAGATTTTGAATGGTCCTAAAGTGATAAGTAAATTTGTTGGTGAAAGTGAAAAGAATGTTAGAGATCAGTATGTTGATACTAGAAATGAGCAAAGAAGTGACGATAATGAAAAATATGTACACGATATTTTTTATCTATTGTTATATTATACTTGGATTAAATCAGAATATAGTCTCTCGACTATCGCGTTTTCTTTCCTTTAGTTCTTCGACTAAAAAATCATCGGTCATGGTCCCTGGACTATTCAAAATCTACAAATTTAGTTCTCGCGCGTGGTTGTTTTCCTGATTCAGTCATGTGTCCTCATAGTTAAATGGTACGAGTCTCGCAAATAGTCCATCAAATTTTAATTCTATTATTACTTTGTAAAATTTATTTTTTATTTTAAAAAAAAATTATTTTATTATTATTCTGAAACCATAGTATCACAAAAATTCCAATACTCTGTTTTCGTTAAAAGAGTACTGCCATTTTCTTACATAAATATTGATATATAAAGCCTTAACTGATACCAAATGTTGTTTCTTCACCGTAAGTCAAGTAAAGATAACCATCTTCCTCTTTGTGTTTTTCGTAAATTGTAGAAATCAGTGCAGAAGTGGGAGGTAAAGTATCCTTGACGAAACGGAATATAGCCTTTTCAGCACTGAGATGGATTCTTTTTCGAACAACATAAACAAACTGTCCAATGGTTAAATCAGCTAGGACAAGGTATTTCTTCTTCTCAATATCAGGGATATCAATATTTAAAGCCTTTTATACAATTACTGGAATTCTATCTCGATACTTCTCTAGGATTCTATTGGATTCAGACTACCTCAACTCATGAGGATGCACAAGCTTGAACGGAGATTTATCCATGGCGGTTGATTTTAACGGATTCTGAGAGTTATGGTTTGGTGATTTCGATGAAATATATCTACTTCGTAAGCAAATCGAGTCCTTTTATTGAAGTCTAGTTATGGTTTCTTTTGAAATTGGCAACTTGAATCGAGAATTTGCTTTCGTTTCAGTTTGTAATAAAAACAAAAGACAAATTGACCTTGAGCTTAAAGTAGATTAATACTAACCTTAGTGCAATACTATGAAACTCCACAAACTGAAGAGAATTTTTTATATATTTAGGAGGCTTAAATCGCTGTCTAGTCCCTTGACTATTACGTTTTCTATCATTTAGTCCCTCGACTAAAAAATCACTGGTGAGGGTCCCTCGACTATCCCATTTTCTTTCATTTAGTTCTTCGACTTTAAAATCACCGGTGAGGATCCCTGGACTTTGCAAAATCTATAAATTTAGTCCCTGAATCTAAGAAGAAAACCCCAAACCATGGACTAAATTTATAGATTTTTACAAAGTCTAGGGACCCTCACCGGTGATTTTAAAATCGAAGGACTAAATGAAAGAAAATGGGATAGTCGGGGGACCCTCACCAGTGATCTTTTAGTCGAGGGACTAAATGACAGAAAACGTGATAGTCGAGGGACTATTTCCTGATTTAAGCCTATTTAGAAGTATGTTTTGTATAAATAGAATTGTGAACGGTTTGAATCTTTGCAACACCGTTTCATTGAATTGACTCCTTTTTTTATTTTGATTCGTGTTTCCCATCAATAGCCATGTTTCAGAAGAATAAAAAAATTAGATATTAAAAAATATTTAAATTTAAAGGGTAAAAATGGAATTCATAGTTAAGAGACTATTTATGGGAGCCGTACCACTTAACTATGGGGACACGTGGTTGAATCAGGGAAGAGACCACGCGCGGGGACTAAATTTATAGATTTTGAATAGTCTTGGAACCCTGACCAATGATTTTTAAGTTGAAGGACTAAATGAAAGAAAATGCGATAGTCAAGGGACTATATTCTAATTTAAGCCTATTATACTCTAATACTTACTATTGCTATATTTAATAGATTAGAGGGTTTTGCATGTCATGATTTTTGACGAAATTGATGCTATTTGTAAGGTACAAATCTTGTCATTTTAAAGCAAATACATACATATACAAATGTTGCTTGTTATTGGTAAGCCAAACTGACAATTTTTTGCTTGATTTGTTAGTTTAATCTAAAAATAATAATCTTTAACCGTATTGTCTTTCAGTTTTTTGAGTTACCTATAAAATATTAGGTATTATTTTTAGTGCTCTTTATGAGATCTCAACTTAGTTACTAGAATATGTTTCCTTCAGTTAAGCATTGCGGTTTTATATTAATTATTTTTATTTATTAAATTTTTTAATCATCTTTGTTATGCATACACTTAGTGTCTTTCATGAGATCTCAATTTAGTTACTAGAGAATATTCCCTCACTTAACATGTAAAGAGGTTTTACCTCTCCTTATTATTTTTATTGACTTGTTATTACCTATGACATATGTGCAAACTTTGTAATAACCTAGATTTGCGTCTGAGTATGGTTATTTATTTTGCAAGGTATCCTTTGATTGGTCAAAGGAAACTTGAGTCTTTGAGGGAGACGAGATAGAAATAGAAAATCTGAGTGGTTTATTTTTCTATTTCAGAATTGTTTAATAACAAATGTAACAGACTACAGCCTTGATAGGCAGTTCAGGGAATATAATTTGTTAGACAGCTTTTGCCACCTATACAAAACTGTTACACATTCTTGTTACATTAGTTAAACTCAATTATACCAAATGTGTGAAGCTGGGCCAGGACAACTTAATAATGTGTGATAAGGCTTATAGGGTTGATGGTTTTATCTTGTAGGCTTAGTCTCTTAGTTTGACCCGATTACAAATCCAAGAGAGACAATACGAAGTCGTTTGCTGATGAAGTAAGGGTTGTTGTCTGAAATCCCAACACCAGTCTCACTTCACCAGTTCTCCATTCACACAAAACCACAGGTCTCAAAACACAGCCATGGCAGTCTGACCTTAAAGCTTTAAGCAACCCATAAGAAGCTTGAATCTTCAAGCGTCACTTGTTCTTCACATCCTCCCCGCAAACGAAGAGGCGAATCAGTGAGGCCAATTTTATCTCTGAGAAAGGAGAATCGATGATGAGTAAGGGGCTTCGTTAGGAAATCAGCTAGTTGATCTTAAAAAGGCACGAAGCGAATCTGAAGAGACCCATGTAGCACTTGGTCCCGGATGAAGTGAATATCGAGTTCGATATGCTTCGTTCTTGCATGGAATACTGTATTAGAAGCTAGACATGTTGCTCCAAGATTGTCACACCAAATGACTAACGGAGGTGTGACAGGAAATCGGATTTCAATAAGAATCGATCGTTACCAGATGAGCTCAGCTGATAGATTTTCTAAAGCCTGATATTCAGACTCAGTCGAGGATCGAGCCACTACATTCTGTTTCTTCGAAGACCAGGAGACAAGGAAATCCCCAAGATAAACACAATAAACTCCAACACTTCGTCAATCATCAGGAGACGATGCCCAGTCAGCACCATAAAAACCATGGAGTTGGAGATTGCAGCTTGGTTTGATATGAAGACCAACCCAGCTAGACCCAGATAAGTATCAAAGTACCCTCTTTAAAACTTTCCATTGTAGAGTGGTAGGCGTCTGCTGGTATTGACTTAGCTTGTTTACATCAAAGGAAATATCAGGGCGAGTCTGAGTGAGGTGTTATAATACTCCTAACAAGCTGCAATATGGTGTAGGGTCTGCAAGAGGAGTGTCAGACGTGCTCGAGAGATGAACACCAACAGCAATTGGAGTTGGACAAGGCGTGGACAAAGCAAGTCCTTGGGAGAAGAATAAGTTTTTGATATATTGGTGCTGAGTGAGGTACATTCTTGTGGGGTCACGATGAACCTCTATCCCAAGAAAGAGATGGAGTGGCCTCATATCTTTGAGTAAAAAAACTACATTAAGCATGTGACTAAATTGCTGTAAACCTGTTGTTTGTGTGCTTGTCACGAATATGTCATCCACATAAACCAAAATTAGAATAACAGTGGTCTTGGTAATGAGATAGAACAAGGAAGAATCAGTCCTTGAGTTTTGAAACCTCCACTAAAGAAGTGTATCCTTCAGTCTAGAATACCATACCCTTGGAGCCTGTTTGAGTCCATACATGGCCTTGTGAAGTTTACACACATGTGTAGGCTTCTCAGGGTCCTGAAAACCTTTTGGTTGAGCCATATAGACATCCTCAGTGAGATATCTATGAAGAAACGCGTTGTTGATATCAAGTTGTCTCACCTCCCAGTCTTTTTAAACAGCCAAAGCCAAGATTAGTCTGATTGTACATGGTTTAATGATTGGCCTAAAGTTTCTGAAAAATCAATGTCAGGGGTTTGATGAAACCCATTGGCCACAAGTCTTGCCTTATATCTCTGAATTGAGCCATCCATGTGATGCTTGATTTTGTACACCCATTTGCATCCCACAACATTTTGACTAGGAGCCCAAGGAAAAAGAGTCTAAGTGTTATTAGAAACAAGAGCTTTAAATTCAATTTCCATAGCAGTGACTCAGTGAGAACTTAAAACAGCTTTAGCATATGTAGTAGGCTCAATGGTAGAGATATCAGTAGTAGTTTAAGTGCCAATATAGGGAACTTTAGGTGTACGAGTCCCATCTTGAGTTCTAGTCTGCATAGGGTGAGTGTGAGACCCATGAGGTAGTGTAGGCAAGTGAGTAGGGTGAGAAAATGGAAGGCATATAGAGATTTGGGGTTAGGAGAAGGATTAAGATTTAGAGAGGTGTCTATGGCAATTTCAGGATTAGACAAGTCAGTGGTGGTAGGTGTAGTGACACAAGTAGTAGGGTCTTTCTATTTTGTGATAAAGGAGAGGTACTAGGGGTGGTAGTGTCAATGCCATTATCAGCAACATGATTAGAAAAAGTCTGAGGATTACCTGATGAGGACATAGGCTGTTGAGAACTAGATTTCTGAGAACCACCAAGATGAGTAGGAGAGGTTGATGAGGATCCACGAGTCACAAACCCTGTAGGTAGACTATGAAGCCATAAATGTAAAGCTAAGACTTGAAAAGGCTTAGACTGTGAACTGTTTAGGAAACCTCTTTGAAAGGGAAAATCACTTTCATTGAAAACAACATTTCGAGAGACATAGAATTTGCCAGTAGAAGTGAGATAGACATACCTTTTATGAAACTGATTATACCCCAAGAACACACACTTTGTAGAATGAAACTGAAATTTATGACCTTGATAGGACCTTAGACATGGGAAACTAGCACAGCCAAAAGTTTTTAGGACTAGATAGTTTGGCACTTTGTGAAATAAGAGTTCATAAGGTGATTTGTTAGAAAGAAGTGGAGTAGGTAACCTGTTTATAAGATACACAGCAGTTTCAAATGCCTGAACCTAAAATTTGTAGGGCAGACTGGCTTGTGCTAAGAGAGTCAGACCGGTCTCTACAAGGTGTCTATGTTTTCTCTCAGCCCGACCATTCTGGGATGAGGTATGAGGACAAGAAATTCTCAAAATGAACCCTTGTTCTTTAGCCATAGTAGATAAAGGCCTATACTCACCTCCCCCATCACACTGAACAACTTTGATGGACTTATCAAACTGTTTTTCAACCAAACATTTGGACATTTTGAAAATATTAAGAACCTGACTTTTTGTTTTAATAGGATGGAACCATGTAAATCTAGTGTGATCATCTAGAAAAATTACATAGTATCTGTGACCTTGAGTTGAAAGAACATGAGAGGGACCCCATACATCTGTATGTATGAGGTCTAACGTACTGCTACCATGAAAAGTTGAGAGAGAGTAGGGTAAAGTATGAGATTTTCCAAATTGACAGGCTTCACAAAAGCTACAATCATTCTTTAGAATAGATGTTAGATTACATGCCTTAAGAACTGTGTTTAGAACAACTTGAGATGGATGGCCAAGCTTCCTGTGCCATCCATCTTTTAGGAAACTAGAAACACCAACAGAAAGAACATTAGGAATAGCTAAATTTTTTACCCGAAGAACTAGTTTTGGTAATGATAGGATGAAGTTCTCTTGCTTGTGACTTAGGATAGCTCTCCAACCTGTAGAACTCATTCTCAATAGTCCCTCTGAGAAGCACAGTCCCTGACTCCTTGTCCTTCACAAGACAAAACCCTTTATGAAATTTAACAAAAGCATTGTTATGATTAGTGAGCTGTGAAATTGACAGTAGGTTCTTATTGATCATAAGTACATGTAGGATTTTTTTTAAGAGAGATAAGTGTATTTGTGAGTGAATGCAGACTAGAGTTCCCAATGTTTTGAATTTGTATACTTTGACTACTACCAACAACTATACCTTTGTTACCTGTATATTCAGTCCTTTGAGTCAACACATTAGAATCGTCTGTAACATAGTGACTAGCACCACTATCAGCAAACCAGGCATTGTCTCATGTTGAGTCTTGAGTAGCTAAGTAGGCAGCATGTTCTCCCTCACCCTTAGGTTGTTCTGAAGAGGTTGATCCCATAACAGATGGGTCATCTCTGTAATAGCAAACTGGAGCAATATGCCCATACCTGTTACATATCTGTCAGGTAGGTTTGTTTTGAGAGTAACGTCCACCTCTCCCTGTATAGTAATTGTTCCTTCCTCTTGTATTGTTGAAAAAACTATTTCTTCCTGTGTTGTTTCTATAGTTACCTCTGTACTGACCATTAGAGACTTTCTGGCCATTATTATTACTCTGAGACTTATAGTCAATCTTTTGAGTAAAATTAGTTAAAGCTAAGTTGAGATTTGAAACATTGTTTTGTAAATTCAACAATTGATCTAGTCTGCTCTCAAAGGTGAGAAGACTAGTTTGAAGATCCAACCCATAAATGGACTCTTTGTCAGCTAAACTAACCACTATTGGAGTGTACTCAGAATCCAAACCAGCAAGGAACCGAGTCACCAAATCATCTATAGACACCCCACACCCAGTCAACATTAGATTATCAGCTATATTCTTCATTTTGCTTAAGTCATCAGACATATTAGAGGTACCTTTGCGTGTCCTCTGGAATTCAGACTTGTAGTAAGTGATTCTGGCTCTTGTATTTGAGCCAGACAGCTTGCTAGCAGCATCCCACAACTCCTTTGAAGTACCTTTTTCCAGCAACTGAGCAACCACTTTAGCACTCATTGTAGAGTACAACCAACCAAGAAAGAGTTGATCCTTCGCAATCCAATCTTCATGATCTGGATTCTCAACAACATTTCTCTCTAAATTACTTATGAACTTAGGAAGACATGGCTTGTCCCCTGTAACATAGCCTCCTAGTTTGTTGCATTTGACTATGGATAGCACCATAGTTCTCCATAGCAGATAATTATTCCTTTCAAGTTTAATCTGATTGTTATTGCTGTCGTTGATTGTTTGCAGATGCACACCTTTGGTAGCACCAGAGAAGTTTCCATGAAGAACTGAGCCAAGGGACTCACTTATTTGAGTAGGTGAACCAAGATTTTCCATTGAAGGCTTTGAGGTGCTCTGATACCAAGATGGAAACAGAAAATCTAAGTGGTTTATTTTTCTATTTCAGAATTGTTTAATAACAAATGTAACAGACTACAGCCTTTATAGGCAGTTCAGGGAATATAATTTGTTAGGAAGCTTTTGCCACCTATACAAAACTGTTACACATTCTTGTTGCATTAGTTAAACTCAATCATACCAAATGTGTGAAGCTGGGCCAGGACAACTTAATAATGTGTGATAAGGCTTATAGGGTTGATGGTTTTATCTTGTAGGCTTAGTCTCTTAGTTTGACCGATTACAAATCCAAGAGATACAATACGAAGTCGTTTGCTGATGAAGTAAGGTTTGTTGTCTGAAACCCTAGCACCAGTCTCACTTCACCAGTTCTCCATTCACACAAAACCACAGGTCTCAGAACACAGCCATGGCAGCCTGACCTTGAAGCTTCAAGCAACCCATAACAAGCTTAAATTTTCAAGCGTCACTTGTTCTTCATAAGACGACCTCAATAATGTTGACAAAGCCTATTTATTGTCTGAGACTGAGATGGCATCTCGTCCGCATATTTAAGAATATAGTAGAATGGAGAGGTTTAAATATGTGAGTGGAACGGAGATACATAAAAATGGTATATATCTAAAAACACTTTAAGAACACATTGATGAGTTATTTAGGGGTCTATTTTTTGTGCTAACGTGTAATTTTCAAAGTTTTTAAATTGATATATTGTTCAACCAAAACTTATATAATATTATATGTTATATTTTGACAATAATGAATTTATTATGCATGGGTTGCATAGCATCTTAGATTTTGTTGTATTCTTATTAAATTTTGTAACGAGTTTGCAACGAGTTTGTAACAAAATTCAATTCATTGGCAACCACATCTAAGTCATGTGGCGTAAATATTTGTATGATATTTAGCAATGAATTCACAACGGACTTTGTAACGACTATATATGTTTTCATTCGGATTACATTTACAACAAACTTTATTACAATTGTTTTCCAATTGCATATTTTTTGTTTGCAACCGGACGAATGTAACTTGTGATTCTCATGGTAAACCTATTGCATGATATCTATCGTAATGAATTAGTAACAAATTTGACATTTTTCAATCTGTTGCAAAAATTAATCTTTCAGTAATAAAAGAGTGAAGTGGAGCTATTATGTGCATGCTCGCGTCTATTTGTAAGGCAACCAAAATGTCGCTTATGAAGCTATGAGGGCATGGCCATATCCATTTGATATGAGACTAAAACTATCATTTTGTTTGAAATTACTTGAATAGGCAGAATTGGAATAACGAGTGAACTTTTCTTGAAAATCAAATTAGGTTTGGTAGAAAAAAATTATCTTAATTCATAATGATGAAATTATTTGTAAATGACATATTTTAAGACGTATATAAATTTTGTTGCATTTTTTTTTCATTCTTCTCTCTCTTTTTGGGAGGGAACTCGCAGCCGCTACTCAGAGTGCAATGAGTGTGCACAGGGTAAACCCTCAGTCTGACGCAATAGCCTGCAAACTAAACGCGAGAAGGTAAACCACACAAAGTGACAGACTCAGCCGAGAAAGCGTATGTAGAGGGACTCAAACTCATAACCTTTGGTCACAAGCATGCCTTACTCAACCAACTCGGTTACCCTCTTGGAGGTTCATTTTTCCCTCTCTGACTCACCGTACTCTGGTTTTGGACCGTTTATATCAATGATAAAGTATAAAAATACATCTTTGAAATAAAAAAATCGTATTTAATTTATAATAGAAACAGAATTTAAAAAATATAAAAAATATATTTTTGTTTTCATTTGAAAGTTTTTCACTTTAAACTGGTTTTTCTTTTTAAGATAAATGAGAAATAATCTTTACCGTCAAATTGCTATAAAAAAAGATCAATTGACACGGTAACTTGTCGCATATACTAAAACAGATCTATAACTATCAATCTAACTAGATTAAATCTCCGAAGATACATTTGTCGAAATTCCATAAGACTCCTTGTTTGGCCCAATGGGTTCAAGAAGCTGTCAGTGCTTTTATGCCTGAAACTGACAAAGCTGGATTCGCTATAACTAATTCAAACCAAAATGAAAGTTCAGCTTCTCACTGAAGCTCTTTGTTTTTGTTGTTGCTGTGGTTTTCCGAATTCAATGTTATGTTGTATCTGTAATCATATTATCCCTGTTGTTACTGCTAGTACTTTTATTTACTTTATAAACTTTACTTTGTGACCATTTCTTTTCTTTCATTTTCTACCTTTGAGATTCAAGCTCAGCTTTTTCTGTCTATATAATTCAGAGATAATATATCTGTCTAAAACAAACAAATCATTTTACAATATAACTTGGCCTCAACTTCTGCTTCCTTGAGCAATGATGCATCAATGTCAATTTATTCAAGTGGCAAATCATCACCATGTATAATAAATATATCTAAGCATGAAAAGCACATCGGACTAGATTTCCATTCACAAAAATAGAGCTTAACTACTATGTTTGAATACAGAATTAATCTGAAAGCAGTGCCTTAGTTCATAGCTCTCCGATATTTTTAAGTGAAGAGAAGTGTGCATTCACTCGGTCGAGTGTTTCTTCATTAATTTGAGTATCGGTGAACAATTTTTGGATTGGACGGTCTAATTCCTTGTTTTCTGCTGATTGACCCTTAGAGGACTGATCAATAAAACCCTGAATATCTTGAGTATCTGTTTTGTTAGAAGCTGTAGGTTGTGTGTAAAGCTGGGATTTCATCTCTAAGCAAGATTTGAGGTCCTCCTCGTTTCGAGCTCTGTTCAATTTATCAATAAGATCGGCTAATGCTAGGACTCTCTCGCCTCGGCAGCTTTTCGGCCTTTTAGGATTATTATCAAGATCATCTTGACCGCTCGGGTCATCATTTAACTCGGATTCATGGAGCTTCTTTAATCCCTGATCAACAATTTGTCGAATCCTCTTTCTGAAAGTATCGGTTCTAATTCCATTAGACCTTAACTTCAGTTTCAACCCTGATATTATCTGCCCAGCATTGTTTGGTTCAGTGCTTTTGTCCTCAGTAGCGCCTTCAAAAGTAGTTTTTGAAAACACCTCTTCAAGTAAACTAACATTGCGCATGTAACGGTCGAAAGCTTCGTTTACAACTTCAATGTTCCTAGCTTTATATTCCTTCAACTTGGAAAATCTCCACTCGTTCAATGCGATAGCATCCTGAAAAAAGAACAGACGTCATGAAGATACTCGTGCACAGTGAAAGATAGCGAAGACAGGTATAGGAGTAGAATTTTGACAGTAGTAGAAACCTTTTTTGTTAGTGGCTTCTTGGAACGAAGTGAGACGGTCAAGTTGTTAAATTGCGAAAAATTATTGGAGAGCTGCCTAAGAGATGAAACTCTATGGGACCCACTGAAAGAAAACACCAAGAAAAGAATCACTTTAAGATCAAACTAGAGAATGTCAATAAATCCTAGAAATATTAACAAGCACTTAAAGGTTTCAATTTGCTAATCACCATTAGAATTTCATGATTCTTTAAATATATATATGCATTCAATGTAAGATGAGATATTAGGGAGTGAAAAATAATATCACAAGGACGGTCTACTTCTATCTGTTATTATAGATAAATGTTTCAACTTTTATTATGTCAACTCTAACAGCTTAAAACTTCTTTCGCTAATTCCACATTTGAAACAATAGAGAATCAGATTTGGCTCTCCTTTTACACCGCTGCCTTAGTAGTAGGTCTCTCCCTGACCTTTCCTACTACATCACTGTTACAAACCATCCATTTCGAAACTTGAACAGTTTAAGAGTGAGCTCAAAATGTCTTCTATTTAATTAATTTAGTAAACAACGCCCGCAAAAGGAGAATACCATCTGTGACTTACCCTGCAGGAGAAACTTCTACTTGTTTCTGGTCCACTGGGGGAGCACTTGAAGGTGTCTTGTCCGAAAACGACGCAGCTGCTTTTAAGACTGCATTACCAACACCGAATAAAGAGTATGTCAATCTAGTGACAAATTACGATCCTGACCACTCATGGGCAGAAAGTGAAAATAACTTCCTCAAACAAGAGGAATTGTCACTTGGAAGTGTTAGTCCAGAAACAAAACACACCACATACATATATACATGCCTTGTAATACCAGAAAAAAACATCTCTTGATGCATCGAAGGCTTCCCCCTTTAAGAACCACATCCAAGTAACAAAAACCATATGAAGAAGTATATAAACTACATGTTTAACTACACATTCATCTAACGCTGGTTAAAAACAACACTGAGCTCAAGGAACCTGATTACTCCCTTTACATTCTACTAAAACTGAGAGTAAAGTGAATGTAGCATAAGCCATACGAAAACTTATGTTATATATGTGATTAACTACTAATTGAACTTCATTCAAAACATGTATAAGAGTGAGCTTAAATGATCTGATTTTTGTGATTTTGTGATTGATATTGCAAACTCTGATTACTTGATAAACAATAATGGCCTAATACAAAATGCAAAGCTTTCCTAGGATAAGAAATAAGAGTTACAATCATACCCATGTACAAGAAATTAAACAACAAGTCCTTTTTTCAGGTTCAGTCCCACAATTACTTTCTTTCCATATTTCCAAAAGTCAAACTACTAACATGTCATAATATTTCAGAATCCAACACTCAAGTTGATACATAAAAGAAATGTAACCGTTTTGGAGCCAAACAACACCTAAAATCAGCATACCGTGAATTGGGCAGGGATTTTCAGCTTTTGAGCAGCAACCTTTGCATGACTGGTACGGGCACCTGTAAGGTTATCCAGACAGCAACAAAGCAAAAAAGGACATAAATTCTCCTGCAGGGATTATAATCTAGAAAACAAAAAACAAGTTCTTCTATCACAAGAAGTTCTTCTAACATAATTAACCAGCTGTGAAAGTCGCAACAAGATTTAAATATAGACAAGCTAACATACAGGCAAACATTTGACAAGAGTATGCTTTTGAACGCTAACGGTTATAATATATAAACATACGCATTGATCATTATTATAAAGCATAAGCATAAGCATTACATCCATATCTGAGTAAATTAGGGGGCTGCATGGAGTAAACCAGAAATTGACTAAACTATGAACCAAAGTGCAAGTGACTAAAGCATCTAAAAGGAACTGTGAAGTCTTGAAAGACTCAAATCACAAGCTTTTTGGCTAAGCACCCAAAAGTCCAAACAGATATAGAGACAGCCTTCTCCGGTCTTCAACTCAGACTCTCTAACAAGGTACACATTAAAAAGTATTACATCTATATACCCAGTAGTTAATAAATTCAGGAAGCTTTGAAGAAAGGGCTAGTTACAATCTTCAATAAAACAATTCAATTAGAAACTTCTCAATCTAGAAACTAGAAAGATCCATCTTTTACACACACAAAAATCTTTGACTAGGCATCGAGTGATATATCTTAACCGGTAAATTGTATACCTCGACTGCTTGCGAACTCAGCAGCAAACATCTACCGGTATCGGCTCTTAAAAATGCTATAAATATGGTTTTTAATGGATTTTCTCCCAGGTTAAATACAGAATCCCTCCCCAATTACCCAATTCAAGATGAAGTCTGAGAAAGAAAAGCATACAGACGGGAGTTTATATAATGCATCAATCATTAGAGAGAGTATTACCTGGAACGGGCGACATTGCCACACTGAATGCACTTGGGCTTGTTCAGTCCCCGAAGATTTTTCGGAGGAGTATCAGTCCGGTTCAGAGATGCACTAGGGGAGGCGGCGGCGAGACCGTTGTTGGTCGCAATCGGAGAAGAGGCCGCCATTCTGCGCAAATCTACAACCTTCCTCTATGGAACAATCGCAGTCACTGTGACTCTTAGCTTGCTTATTGAATGTATTCGCAAAATTTGTCGGGTTTCCTTTGTCTTGCGTCTGAGAAGTAGGGATCTTTGATTTCTCGTCTTTAAGGGTTCAAGTTGATCGGATACCAGTCCACCAGGTCCCCCTAAGATAAGTAGTCTAAAAGTAATAACCGATGCAAAATAGATACTCCTATATATATTATTTTTAATAAAAAGATTAAAATACGTTTTACCTAAAATTACACCATACCACTAATACTATAAATAAAGACAATAAAATAATATAGTCTATATACAACATCTTATATTGAATATTCGGCACTAACTTCTAAATATATAAGATTATTTTATTTTACTTTATAGACTAAGCAATATATATATATATATATATATATATATATATATATATTTTTATTTTCAAATTGTTTTAAAAAAATGATGTTTTTTTTGAAAATCGACTTAGAAATTGTTCCAATTTATTGATTTGGACTACCTCTTTATCTTTTAATTCGGAAAATAAAATAAAATGAGTGTTTCCTATTAGACAATTTTTTACAAAAGTAATGAAAATGAAATCAATATTAAAAATAAAATGAAATTTGTCGGGTTTCTTTTGTCTTGAGTCTAAGAAGTAGGGATCTTTGATTTCTCGCCTTTAAGGGTTCAAGTTGATCGGATACTAGTCCACCAGATCCCCCTAAGATAAGTAGCCTAAAAGTAATAACCGATGCAAAATAGATACTCTATATATTATTTTTAATAAAAAGATTAAAATACGTTTTACCTAAAATCCTAACTATTATCTAACTTGTATCTGGAATGCAAATCAAAATAGAGTTATCACATATAAAATATACTCGAAAAAACTCCTTTAACAATTTAGCCCAAAATTCATGAGGGGAGAATCGCCGATTAAAGACTCTTTCCATCGGAAAATTAAGAATCGCCAATGACCTTCTTATCGAAAATGCGGCTTGATCGTATGTCAAAGCAGTTCCCTATGCACTATCAAACCTCCCTTCTCTGATTGTTTTCTTTCTTCATTTCGATATCTCTATCATGGAGATGTATCATAACGTGGTATTTGAAGAAGAATTCTCGGCTATTAGTTCAATAAACAAAACTCAATCGTCAATCGGCAAAGTCGGGAAAACCTTCTCGGAAACTGTTAAACAATCTATAACAGAGCCCTACAATGAGATTATCTCTCAGTCAATCTGCTATAAAGAAATTCATATTTCAATCCAATACTCAAGAAAGGTTAAAGAAAGGCTGGTTAAATCCTCAAATGTTTCTCTTGTCGGGAAGTTTTCGTTAGGAATACCAAAGAAATCGATTGTAGATAGTTTTCTTGATTCTTTAAAACTAAAGGGTTGTTTTAATTTCTTTAAATGGGATTCGCGTCACATAATATTCGAGTTTGATCTCTGGGAAGATGTTGCTAAGTTCTGGGAAAGAAGAGTATGGTACCTGGGAAGTGTTCAGATGAGAGTTTTACGTTGGACGCCGGATTTTAATGTTAGATTTGAAAGTTCGTTGGCTCTGGTTTGGATAAGGCTTGAAAGAATACCGGAATTTCTCTATGAAAATCACATAATAACTGAAGTTGTTTCTACCCTTGGTTATCCCTACAAAATCCAGTATTCCGCGAAGAACGGGGCTTATAACAATGTTGTTTTTGCATTAGTTGAAATTGATGTGGTTGTTAAGCTTCATTTAAAAGTTTGGGTTGGATTTGGCCAAAATGATGGTTGTTAGCTGACTGTATCATACAAAAATCTACCTAAATATTGCTCTGTTTGCTATCATCAAAGACACAATCAAAGTGAATGTGTCAAAGAGAAAAAAAGGAATGAAAAGAATGAAAAGATTAAGAATAATGACTCTGCAAGAAATGTTAATCTTGAATCTTCATTAAGAAAAGAAAATGTTTACAAGGATGACATCTCTAAAAAAGGAAATCAAAATGATACAAATTTAGAGTATATCCCTAAGCTAAAGTCTATAGTGATTGATAAGGAGCCTTTTGTATTCAAATTGTTTGTTTATGAGAACAAATGAGAAGAGTCTTCAAGTCTTTAAGAAAATTTCTTATCCGCAACAGAAGAGTGGTGAAATAAAGAAACCTGCAGAGGAAAGAGAAGTTATTGAAGCTTTAAAAGATATCAGTAAAATCAGGGATTCCGAGTCTCAAGAGTCTGGCTTTCTGTGTTCAAGTAATCTTTCTTCTATCAAAGACAATATAGGAAGTGAATGTACCTCTCCTGTTACTATGATTATCTTGAATTCTCCCACTGAAAAGAGTTTCAACAATATTTTGAGAAAAAAACTGAAGACTGTGTAAATAAAGGTAAAAGGCAAAGCAAAAGAGTTGTAAAATCTCTGCGATTTACAGGGATCAAAAAGAAACACAAATCTACATGAGATAATGATTAAAGTGCTAAACTAGAATGTTCGAGGAGTAAACAATAATCCTACTATGGGGAGATTAAAAGACATTATTGTTAAAGATAAGGTGAAGATTCTTGCAATCCAAGAACCTTTAGTTAAAGTTGAAACTCAAGGGGAGGTGGTTGTCAGGTTAAATTTTCCTTGTTTCTGTGCTAATTATACTAATAAGATTTGGGTATTTTGGTCTAATGATATCAACATTAGTGTTCTTACTAATAGTGATCAGTTACTTCACATTGAAGTATGTTATCCTGGCATTCTTAATAGCTTTGTCATAACCGTTATTTATGTTAAATGTAATAAAGTTTTGAGAATGAATCTTTGGTCTGATCTGAAAAACATTTCTGCTGAGAATCGGGTCTGGCTTACCATGGGAGATTTTAATATTGTTGCGTATGCTGATAAGAAAATGGGCTGCTACTCTGTGTCAAAGTGGAATGGATGAATTTGTTGAAGCTATATCGGACTGTCATTTGGAATATGCTGGTGTTGTGGGCTCTAAGTTCACCTGGAATAAGAACATGAAATGGTAACGCTTAGACAGGGTGATGTTCAACACTAAATGGGTTGATTCCTTTCTTTTTACTCAGGTTATTAACATGGTCAGAACTTGTTCTGACCATGCTCCTCTGCTTATTAGTGCTTCTATAACTACTGATGACCTATAAATAAAAAGAGGAGTTTCAAGTTTTTAAACATATGGACCTCTAATAATTCTTTTTTGATACTGTTAAAAAGAATTGGAACTTAATAATCAGTACAACTCCTAATAATATATTTTGGTACAAAATGAAAAGGCTTAGAAGCTGTCGTAGAAACTGGAATAAGAATTATTTTGGTAATATATTCAGTAAGACTAAAGAAGCAGAGGAAAAGGTAAAGAGTATGGAAATAATGCATCAAAATAGTAATAATAGTGTGACTAATGCTAATCTTAAAAAGGCTATAGCTATGCATCTAAAGGCTCTTAGAATTGAAGAGTCTTATTGGAAGCAGAAATGCTATAATTTATGGCTTAAAGAGGCTGATGGAAACACTAAAGTGTATCATGCCTATGTTAATAAGAAAAGAAGGAAAAACTCTATAAAAGGCATAAAAGTAGGTGATGATTGGTTATATAATGAAAATGAAATTGGTAATTCGGCTGTGAATTATTTTTCTACTTATTTGCATGTTAGCTCTTATGGTAGTAAAGATGAAGAAGCTGAGTTGCTGTCAGACCCTATCTTGAATGCCATTCCAAAATTCATTTCTGAGGAGGATAATAGGATCATTTTGAGACCTGTAAAAGAAGATGAAATATGGGATGTTATCAGCTTTATGAAGATTGATAGCGTATCAGGTTTAGATGGTTATAATATTACTTTTATAAAACCTGTTGGAACACTATTAAGAATGATTTGTGTAGTTCTATAAATTCTTTTATGGAAGGTTATAAAATTCCTAGTGGTATGTTTGCCACTGGTATTAGTGTAATTCCTAAAAACTTGCACCAAATCTAGACCTTCTAGAAGAAAACAAGTAAGGGTCTAAGCCCTTCCAAACTGCTTTCCCTTCTCATAAGACTTATGTTTTTGAATTTCTGCCTTTACTTTTCCTTTACCTTATATTGACATTTCTTGTCTTTGTTTCACATAATGCAGAAATTTATCCTCTTCGTATATGTACGAAGGTGAGGAGAAATATTTAGAGATAAGCAAGTGTGTCTCGAATAATTGGTACCGCAGATTTCAGTAATACTTCACGATAAGGAACCTTGTTCTTTCTAAGATATAAAATATAAATAGAGAATTGAATCTCGAAGGTAACATGTTTGTTGTTATTTTTGACATGTTAGACCATCTCCTAGCTCTATTTGTCATCATAGTATGGGGAAAGTGGGTAAAAGTTGAAAAATCTAGCACACCTCAAAAGAAGGTCAAACATACTGCAACTTTGAAGGTCAAAGATTCTGACAAGGTGGAAGTTGGAGTGCATGGAAAAAATGTAAACGTCAAGAAACAAGAGGTTCTGGTGTTAGACGGATTGTTTAAAAGCGGTCAAACCACTCTTTTGGAGCATTGTAGATCAACCTGGCTTGACCGTTTGGTGGGTGAGAAAGTTCGTGTAGAGTTTGTCGAAATTTAGGGTCTTTTAGAATTGGTGTGCGAGTGTGTGAACCGACCTCACGGACTAGCGAGATATTGTATGCTTTCCGTTCGTAGGCGCACACGGGTTTGCTCATGGGTGTACTCCCAAAAGGCCTCTTACTAGTTGAGGTTGGTCCACACTTATATACACTCTTATATACACTTATATAGCAGTTTGTATTATTAAAATAATATTCTTAATATATATATATATATATATATATATATATATATATATATATTAATATTATTAATATTAATATTAATATTATGTTTTGTGTGAAAGTAATACATTAAATTAAAAATGATTTTTTTACAATTATATTTTGGTATAAAAATTAACAAAAATAATAATCAATTTGGAAATATTAAACCATAGTGGAATCTAAACGACAACAAAAGCGAAATAATAATAGATAAAAAGAGTGACATTCAAAAACTCCAAAACAAAATTAGAAATAACACCTCCAGTAAAATGGTTAAAATCAACCGTTAAAAAATGAAAAAAAAAAACACAAATTACTAATATAAAGTAATAATTAACATGACCAAACCAGTTTGGTTATGAGAAAAAAAATATAAAATATGCGGAAAAAAGTAGGTAAACCAAAAAATAATAATATTTTCTTCTCGTTACCATACCAAAATAAGTGCAATAAATAACAACATCAAAATAAATACATTAATGCAATCAAACCAAAAAATATGAATAATTAACGTCCATCTAAAATAACTTAACTAGTTTCGAGCATTTAAAATAATTTTCAATTTAAAACTAACAACAACAACCAACAATCAACATTCAACATGAACACATAATAATAATAATAATTAAATATACTCAAGCTAAAAAATACAATAGAATAAAAATTAAAACAGTTGCTTATACTTCGCAAACCAAAAGACACACACAAAAATACATAGGTTATTCATATGTTTTCTTCTCATATAAGCAAATATTAGTTTTTCAAAAAACATTTAGGCAACAAAATGTTATATTAATATTCTTCTTAGATAATAAAGTAATAAATTTGTACAAATATTTTCAAAGGCTATAAAAATCATTTAGTTATTGTTTAATTAATTAACCCACCTAGTTACACATTGAGATATTAAACCTATTTAATCACTACTATTAAAAAAATAAAACACAAAATTTTATAAAACAAATTACACCATACCACTAATACTATAAATAAAGACAATAAAATAATATAGTCTATATACAACATCTTATATTGAATATTCGGCACTAACTTCTAAATATATAAGATTATTTTATTTTACTTTATAGACTAAGCAAAATATATATATATATATATATATATATATATATATATATATATATATATATATATATATTCAAATTGTTTTAAAAAATGATGTTTTTTTGAAAATCGACTTAGAAATTATTCCATAAGCATTACATCCATATCTGAGTAAATTAGGGGGCTGCATGGAGTAAACCAGAAATTGACTAAACTATGAACCAAAGTGCAAGTGACTAAAGCACCTAAAAGGAAATGTGAAGTCTTGAAAGACTCAAATCACAAGTTTTTTGGCTAAGCACCCAAAAGTCCAAACAGATATAGAGACAACCTTCTTCGGTCTTCAACTCAGACTCTCTAACAAGGTACACATTAAAAAGTATTACATCTATATACCCAGTAGTTAATAAATTCAGGAAACTTTGAAGAAAGGGCTAGTTACAATCTTCAATAAAACAATTCAATTGGAAACTTCTCAATCTAGAAACTAGAAAGATCCATCTTTTAATTTTACTCCATTATTGGATAAAATTAATGGAAAGATCATGGAGTGGAGCATCAAACAGCTCTCTTATGGAGGAAGATTATCTCTTATCTCTACTGTTTTATTGCCAATTACATATTACTGGATGCAAAGTTCTGTGTTGCCTAACTTTATTATAAAAAGATTGGAAAACATTTTTAATAAATTTATTTGGATATCAAATATAAACGAAAAAAGTATTCATTGGTCATCATGGGAGAAAATTTGTTTTCCTTTTGAGGAAGGTGGATTGAATATCAGAAATCTTTCTGATATTCAATCCACTTACTCTCAAAGTCTTTAGTTTAATTACAGAAAGAAAAAGTCAGCTTGGGCTTTACTCATGCATGAAACTTATAACAAGAACACTCATCCATTAAAAGTAAATTACAAAATAAAAGTTCTCTTACCTGGAAACGTTTGATGTGTGTTAAAGGTGAAGCTGAACAAAATGTGAAGTGACTCATTGGCAAAGGCAAAATAGACTTATGGACTGAGAACTGGCATGACATGGCCCCCATTATGGACCACTTATTTCCTGCTAATATATGGTTCATGGAGGCTAAGGTCCACACATTTTGGAAGGACAATTGTTGGGATCTTTCTTCTCTTCTGGATTCAATACCTGATAACAGAAAAGAAAACATATTGAAGTATAAGGTTAATCATGAAAAATATGATGAAATGATTTGGGCGTTATCTCCAGATAAAAAATTTAAATGTACTTGGAACTCTGTGAGAAAACTCAATCATAAATCTAACTTTAACAAGAAAGTATGGTCTTCGATAACTCCCCGAAAGTTTGCTTTCTTACTTTGGAGAGTCATTCATAATTTTTTTCCTGTTGATACTATTTTACAAAAGAAATATTTTTATCTAGCCTCAAAATGTTCTTTTTGCAAAAATGGTGAGAGTGTTAATCATCTATTTGTAAGTTGTAATTACTCATGGAGTCTCTGGTGCCACTTTAGTAACTTGTTTAAAGTCAAAGTCGAAAGGCATATGACTGTTAAACATATTATCTATAATTGGTTTTGGTTCTCTAATTAAAAGACTCATATCACCCATTGCATTCCAGCTCTTATATGCTGGGTGATATGGAAAAGTCGCAATAGTGTTAAGTATAAAGGCACTGGTTTAAGCCTTTATACCTCTATTAATATGATTAATAACATTATTCTTGGTTTAGACATCTCTAAAGTACTAACTAGTAAACACTGGTTTAATACCAGTGAAGCTGGTCAGACTTTAGGATGCCTATCCCAGGAAAACAACTGTAAAAAGATTTCTTATCTGAAATGAAAAGCTCCTGATGCTGGCAGACTGAAGATGAATGTCGACACCTCTTGTCTCGCTAATGGTGATTCTTGTAGCGCCATGATCATCAGAAATTCTGAAGTAGTTATAGTCCATGCTTCTTCAAAACTGGTTGGTAAGCTAAACCCTTTGGTTGTTGAAACCAGTGCACTCTTGGAGGGGATATTGACCTGCAAGGAGAATAATTGGGTTAACATTGACATAGAAACAGACTGTTTAACTCTTATAAATATCTTAAATAAGAATAAAAACCCATGGTACCTGAAAAATCTTATCTTCATCTGTAAAAGCCTGATTCATCCCTCAATGTATTTATCTTTTATTTCGAGATATCAAAACCGAGTTGTGGATTGGCTCACGAAATGGACATTGAAGTGTAAAGAGAAGTTATGCTTCTCTCACTTCAATGCACCAAATTATCTTCGTTCGATAGTTTTTCTCGAGAGCATAAGACTAGGCTATATTACCTCTTCTTAAATCTGTAGATTCTGTTGGGTTTCCTTTCTCTTTGCAGATTATTGCTTGTCAAATGAGTCTTCAGAAAGAGCTGCAAAATTCCCTTTATCTTCTATAAGATGATCGAAACCATTGGGCTATTACGGATAATCAGCTCTCCAATGAATCAGGGGTCCTTCATAGTCTGCTTTTCGGTTCCTTTTGTAGTCTTCAACAGTAAAATTTGTTCGGCCACCAAAAATCAGTTGATCTAAGCTGTATTATCTGTTCTCCGTGAATCAGTGGACCTTCTTAGTCTTTTCTTGCTTCCATTAGTGGAATTCAACAGTAAAATTGGTTCTGCTCTTCGCTTCCATTAATAAGATCTCAACAGTAAATCAGTTCTGATAAAAAAATGGGGATTTCTGCCTCACTGTTTTTCAACTCTCGCTGGTCCTATAATCAATTTATCAGTGATCCTCTGAAGTTAAAATTGGGGATTTTTAGGAGAATATGGTCTTGGTGCTCTTAACAGAGGAAACAAGAAAATTCTAAAAGTTCGATGACAATGTGCATGAAGAAACCTGATTTATTGAACACGTCGTCTTCTACTTCTTTGCTTCCCTCGAAGAAGAGTCCAGTGTCGTACCACTGGTTCCCCATTTAGGATCGTACTTGTTCACCTGAAATCACCAGTACCAAACTTAATCGAATTACAGATGCAAATGCGACAAAATTATCGGTTTTGTTTGATAATATCCATGGAATTTTACCTTTTTCTTCGGCGTCGTGGCAACGATAATAAGGGTTTGCTGTTTGGCGGGAAGTCGATGAGAAATGTGAGTTTGGAGATTGATCGGAGAGAGAAAACTCGAGTTGTATAGTGGTCGCGAGCGAGAAGCCGGTAGTGGTGCAGTGGTCGCCATTAATGAGGTTATCGAGCGATTAAAACAATGCAATTTTTTACTTAGAAAATATCTTCGATATTTGAATCTATTGAGCATTGATTTTGTTTCGTCTTCAAGTTCGTAGCCTTGGATTTGAGATCTTTATTCCAGATCGACGATGGTTTTCCTCAATGGGTGCTCTAATTTTTGCCTCTGTTCTTGAATCTAAAATTCCTTTCGTCTCTTGCCTTCCTGCCTGAAGATTTCTTCGTCTTTGATTTCCTGTTGAAGTTGTTAGGGCTGTTTAGAGAATTTAATCTGGATCAAAGTCTATGTCTGCTATGGAGCTTTAGTATGTTTGGGTTCCTAGGGTTTTTGTTTCTCGTTTCAATTTGGGGGTGATTGTAGTCAGGTGAGCTTGTGCACCTGACCTTTTCTTTCTTGTAATTTCGTTCTAGTCCTTATACTCTGTAATTCCTCTTGGAACTTTCTTTGATTAATAAATTCTTTTTTTACTTAAAAAATCTAACTTATATCCATAATTTATATTGTTTTTTAGAAATATCCATATTAGTCAAATATTTACCATTCTACGATCCACTAATTTTCTAAATACCATTGCTCCTTTATATTAAAAAAATTAGACCATACTTCAAATTTTTTCTCCAATTATTTATCTTTCTACATGAATAGAACGGTACCTAACTTTTAGGTGATTCTTCATTTTTTTACTTCATTTTCTTATTTTTCTTTTGTTTCTGTATGTTTTTTTGTTGTGTTTTTAGTTGATTTCGAAGTTTGATTTTGGATATCTGTTTTAATAACTCGATTTGTGTGTAGTAAGTCGAAACTTGATTTCGGGATACTAAGGGTACTCAAGATATGTTTTTGTTTCTGATTTTTGGTATTTACATGGTTTTTACGTTGCTAATGTAGTTTATTTGTCGTATTCCAGTTAGTTTTTCGTCGATTTTAGTCTGGTTTTGAGTTTCTGAAATTTATGTGTCGAGTAAAACGGTTTAGGGTTAACATGAAAGAGATGCGAAATGTTTGTGTTTGTACGTACGGATAGTTGCAAAACGTGTAATTCTTATGGAATTGTGGATGCGAAACACGGTTTTGATAGATGCGAAACGTTCTTTGTTTTGTTTATAAAAAAATATTTAAAAAAAAACTAAAACATATCACGAGTGGTACTAGTTTTGTTCGTCTTAAAAAAACAAAGCCAACGGTATTTTCGGAATTTTTTTAAGTTACGGTTTCAAAGATACAGATTTTAAAAAAAAAAATCATAGGATAAACAAAGAAGATACGAAACCTTATTTTTTTGATAGATGTGAAACCTTATTTGTTTTATAGATGCGAAACCTTCTTTATTTTGCTAAATGTGAAACCTTCTTTGTTTTGCTAGATGCGAAACCTTTTTTATTTTGCTAAATGCGAAACCTTCTTTATTTTGATAGATGCGAAACCTTCTTTGTTTTGCTAGATGCGAAACCTTATTTGTTTTTCTAGTTGCAAAACCTTCTTTATTTTGCTAGATGAAAAACCTGCTTTGTTTTGGTAGATGCGAAACCGTCTGTGTTTTGCTAGATAAGAAACCTCTTTGTTTTGCTAGATGTGAAACCGTATTTGTTTTCCTAGATGAGAAACCTCTTTGTTTTGCTAGATTTGAAACCGTCTTTGTTTTGCTAGATGTGAAACCTTTTTTGTTTTGCTAGATGCGAAATCTTATTTGTTTTGCTAGATGCGAAACTTTATTTGTTTTGCTAGATGTGATACCTTATTTGTTTTGCTAGATGTTAAACCATAGAAACGTGTGTAAAATATATATTTAAAAAAATCAAAACATATCATGAGTGGTATTAGTTTTGTTCGTTTTAAAAATATAAAACCTATGGTAATTTCGAAATTTTTTTCCGTGTTACGGTTTAAAAGATACAAAAATTAAAAATTAAAAAAGAAAATAAAATGAAGTTGTTTAATGGTTTTTATATACAACGGTATTTTAGATATAAAATCTCATAAAAAATTTAAGCATTTACCCGTAATAGATTTGTTGGATGGATTTGAAATGATAAGTCTAAAAAAAATCGATTATCAATCAATCAAACTGAATGTTTAGAATTATCAAATAATCTAACGCATTGTTCATAATTAAGTTATATATTTTACTATTTAAATATAAGAGGAAAACAAAAAAAAGGTTATACACAATTTCTAAATATATATATATATATATATATATATATATATTAAAAAATCAATAAATATACATAAACATTCACATACGATGTAAAAATACATTTATATTTTAAAAAAATCAATCAATCAATAGTGTATTATAATTTTATTTACCTTATTTTATTTTTTTAATTTACTAGGTGGAATTATTATATTTTCTTTTTTAATTTTACTTTGAAGACGACATGTCGGATTATTATATGATTTTTTTTGTTTTACCTTTAGCATGTCAGTCATATCAGATTATAATCTTACATTCTAATTTTATTTTTCAATTTGAAATGTTGTTGCTTATTATTCTATTTCCGGTCGCTACAGGTACGGTGAGGGTTTTCATTTTCATCTCTCTTCATTGATTTTACCTTGATATATAAGGTGGGTCATATTATAATCTAACTTTATTGGTTTTATTTTTAGTAAGACATATCATATTATAATTTCATCTTCCTTGTTTTTTCTTTAGCTCGACAAGTTATATTATGTTTTATTTTTCCAGGCATTAAAGAGTAAATCGTCCCTATCGTGTTTGGTGGCAGATAGTCTTTTAACTTTCAAATATCCGTTAACAGTCTCTGGACTTTCGCGTTTGGATAAAGTTAGTCCACCAGATCCTATGATCCACGAGAGGCTGGCACCTGTCACCATAGTTCCCAGATTTTTGTATCACCATTAGTCCCTTGAGTTTATGTCAAACCTAAAATGTAGAATATTACGAAAAACTAAACTCAAGGGACTAGTGGTGATACAGAAATCTGGGGACTATGGTGACAGATGACAACCTCTCATGGATTAGAGGATCTGGTGGACTAACTTTATCCAAACGCGATAGTCCAGAGACTGTCAACGGACATTTGAAAGTCAATGGACTATTTGCCACCAAACGCGATAGTCCAGAGACTGTCAACGGACATTTGAAAGTCAAGGGACTATTTGCCACCAAACGCGATAGTCGAGGAACGATGTACTGTTCAAAGCCTATTTTTCCATGTTTTATCTTTAATAGTGTATGCTAGAGAATAATATTTTATAAGCTATTTTCAACAATAAAATAAACATTAGTTAGTATTCTAATTAACAAAGAGATTTTAGTGTAAATTATAATTTTTCATTATTTTTTTTATTTGATTTTATATATGGGTTTGGCTAACCGGTGCCCATGGGCACCGTTAGCAAGCATTAAATAGTACTCCCTCTGTTACGTTATGTAGGTCGTTTTAAAAATTTGTTAGTATTCCACTTTCACTGTCGTTCACACAATTCAAAATAGTATTTAATTTGTTCACCAATCAATTGTGGTTGTTTTTTTGTCATTAAAAGGAAAAAAGAAAACCGTTAATTATGTTAGCCCAATAACACTATTTAGTTTACTTTTAGCCTAAAAGGAGTAGCTTTTTAGTTTACTTTTACCTAAATGTCAGGAATGGTAATAATAGCAATAGTTTAATTTTTATAATGACAAAACTATCCTCCTACATACACAAGTGTTAATTTCAACGTAAAATATTATAGAAATATAATAGAAATATAATTTTATGATCGTTTAAGATCAATAATAAATTAATTATTAATATATGTTATTTAAGTTAATTTTTGTTATCGTAGAAACAAAACAATTGTTAATATGGTAGAGTTATGGTAATTCAAAACTATTGATTATTTAATTAATTAATTTTTTTATTTTATTTGTTAAGTATTAAATAGCATATTTTGCATTAGATTACTAATTTTTGAATTAATAATTTAATTGGGACAAAAATAATTTCGTAATTATTAAAGGTCATCTTTTATATTAAAATATTGAAATATATTACAAAAATAATTATGTAGCTAATTAATTTAATCATATTATTTTTATTTATGATTTTATATAATCTGTAAATAGATTTTTATTTATTTTGTATAACTAATGGTTTGTAATAAAAAAAGAACCTACTTGCTTAGAAAAATTATAAATAAAAATCGTAATTAATAAACTTTCCACTTTTAAAATAAATTGAAAATTAAATTAATTATACAATTAATTAGTTAGAAAAATTGAAAATTAAACTGCATATTTAACTTTAAAAAAATGAAATTAAAATCTGAATTTAAAATTATAGTGTTTTGATTAAAAGCTTGAGAAAAACAACATTTAATTCTAAATTGAAATTTAAAATATTTTGAAAACTTGTTTATATATTAACTATTATGTTTTTAATGAAAAAATTGAATAAAAAATATATATATTACCATATTAACGAACTTACATAATATAAAAGAATAGTGACTACCATAATAAACATGAGGGTAATAATGTCTTCAAATTTTTTTAATCTCAATTAATAAAAACTGAGATAATCATATATAAAAAAACTACTATTTAATGCTTGTTAACCGATGCCCATGGACAACAGTTAGCATAACCCTTTATATATAAATCGCCATTATAAAGACAAAATTAAATATGATTTTTTAAGAATGTGTTAATGAAAACTTCTAGAAAAAACATGGCGAAAAACTTTACTCAAAAGTAGTTATCCATTCAAATGAAAAATAAAAGCAATTAAGGTGTCAAACGGTTTGAACCAGCACCAACCCGCACCGTTTAAGTCTGAACCACGGGTTGCAGTCCTGGCGGGTTGCGGTTCTGGCGGGTTGCGGTCCTGGCGGGTTGCTCTTATGCGGTCCTGGCGGTCTGGCGGTCCTGCCAGGTTGCAGTCCTAATGGGCCAGTTTCACAGTTAAACCGCCAATTCAAACCACCAGACGAACCATTTAAGAGCCGTTTACCAATTCAAACCATCATCCAAACCATTTAACCATTTAAGAACCGTTTATTAGAATATATTATAATGTTATTTAAAATTAATTTGTAAGTGTTAATTGAATCTAATTTCAATAATTGAGTTAATTATTCTATTTCATGTATTTTAATTTAAATATGTTATCATTTTAATCGAAATTTTATAATCATCAATCATATTTTAAAAAAATAATTGTAATTTGATTTCGATACGTTTGAATAATATATTACTATTAAATAATATATACCTATTAGACATATATAATTGTATTCTAATTTTAAATTATTAGGTGATTTGTATATTGTTTAGAACGATTCGGAATCGAAATAAAAAATTATTAAAAACTTGCTAAAACTAATGTATTTTAAATATAATATTGTAATTAATAGTTAAAAATTTCGAATTGAATACCTAACATGGTGGTTAATAGTTAAAAATTTCGAATTAATTTTTTTAAAGTAATCTTGGGCAACTACTTGAATGCCTAATATTTTCTTAAAATGCCTAACATGGTGCCTAACATGGTTTTTAACAATTAAAAAAAATCTAACAAAAAAAAAGTTTAAAAAAAAAAAATTCTCAAGTCCGGGGCATCCGGACGTAAGGTCCGGACGCCCGGACCAGCAATTCGGACCATCCCCGGACCAGCAATTCGGACCATCCGGACGTCCGGTCCGGATGGTCCGAATTTCGGTCCGGGCGTCCGGAGGATTACGTCCGGATGCCCCGGACCGGACGTCCGGACCATCCGGATGGTTCCAAAAAAAAATCGTTTTTTTTAAAAAAAAATTTGGGTCTCCTCTATTTATAGAGGAGACCCCAAATCCACACTCATAAATTCATATACTCCTCTCTACATCTCTCTAAATCTCTCTACTTGTTCTAAATATTCTAGAAAACTCAAATTTCTTATTTTACATATTGTAGTCCTACTTTCGGAATTGTTTGATTTTTTTTTCGCAAATTGTTTCTATTTGATAAAAACACTTAAATAACGTTGGGATAACATTATAATAGCTCAATTAAGAGCTTCGTATAATTTATCAAGTTATTCAATTGTTATACTAATTTAAATTAGTTCTTTTAATTATAATTTTATTAGTTGTTGTTAGTTGTTATTGGTTGTTGTTAGTTGTTATTGCTTGTTATTAGTTGTATTAGTTGGTATTAGTCTAAATTTAGTTTTTATTATTTGCGATATTAATTAGTTTCGATTAGTATTTTATTGCATATTTAAAAAAAAACGTTGTTTTAAGTTTTAAAATGCCTATAAATCGTAGACTTACTAATGCTCACCAATCCGCTAATTTTCACTTGTAATGAATGCTCACCAATCCGCTAATTTTCACTTGTAATGAATGATGTTTGTGATAACCAAAACAAATTAATACTGACCAAAATGTAATAATAATTTTATAATCATTATTAAAATTACAATAATAAAATTCAAAATTTAATATTAAAATTATAACAATATAACTTGTAATCTTTTACCATGATAAAATATGATTTTGGTTTAAAAAATAATAAATAACATTTGTAGTATTTAAAACCAAATCACAATAATAATATTCAAAATGTAATATTAAAATTATAACAATATAACTTAAAAATAATAAATAACACTTGTAATATTTAAAACCAAATCACAATAATAAAATTCAAAATGTAATATTAAAATTATAACAATATAACTTAAAAATAATAAATAACACTTGTAATATTTAAAACCAAATCACAATAAGAAAATTCAAAATGTAATTTTAAAATTATAACAATATAACTTGTAATATTTTTGTATGATAAAATATGATTTTGGTTTAAAAAATAATATATAACACTTGTAATATTCAAAACCAAATCACAATAATAAAATTCAAAATGTAATATTAAAATTATAACCATAGAATTTGTAATATTTTAACATGATAAGATATAGTTTTGCTTTGTATTAGATCTAAAAGCATAATAATAATAATAATAATAATAATCAAAATATGATAATAACATAAGTAATATTTAAAATTTTAGACTATATAATAATTACAACACTTAAAATATTAATAACCAAAACAAATTAATATTAACAAAAATGTAATAATAATTCTATAATAATATGCAATATCTCAATATTTTTTAAATATAACATTTTGGTTATAAAATAAATAAAATCAGCATAATATTTATCAATAAACCGTCGGTTTTTTACAAATAAATCGTGGTTTCGCAGTCCTGCCAGGTTGCAGTCCTGCCGAGTTGCAGTCCTGCCGGATTGCAGTCCTGCCAGGTTGCGGTCCTGACGGGTTGCTCCTTATGCGGTCCTGGCGGGTTGTGGTCCTGCCAGGTTGCAGTCCTAATGGGCCAGTTTCGCAAATAAACCGCCAGTTCTTAAGCAGCTTGTCAGCTTTGAACCGTGGTTCCTGAACCATTAGACACCTCTAATTATGACAAAAAAAATTCAGACTTTCCTTCAACGACTCTTTCTCTCACTAGAATAGAGCTTTCCAGTTTTGTAATTCACACTTCATCCGTTCATTATCGTTGTCATGACTATTAGCCAACCCTTTTATGACCCTTTCTAACTTATTCCATCTCCGTCGTGACCGCCAGCGGCGAGTGCGGCTGGTGGTGGTGCCTCCTCTACCCGGTTCATGTCCTTTGTTACAGGTTGTCTTCCTTGTTGCTGCTGGTGGTGACTCGAGACAACAGTCATTGTTCCGTTCTCATAGGAGATAGAAGTCTCGAGATGTTTCTTCTCTATGGTCTCTTCGAGTCAGTCGGCATCCTTCTGCCATCGCCGTCTTGTGGCTTCAAACATGTCTCTCGATCTGTTTTGTCTGCTTCTTCGTGTATTTATTGTCCTCCGCCTCATATAATTCTTTTTCTCGAGTCTATCTTCCACCTCGAGATCGACCCTCTCCATGCCCCTGTCGAGAGAGTCGGCGCCGATCTATCCTCGTTGTCCTCTGACTTCCATCGTGGATCTTGTGGAGTCTCCGCTGGTGACCAAAACTATAGATCTATCTGTCATATTAGAAGTCTCTAGTTTTACATTAACAGATTTGATTTCGTTCATGGGTTCGCCGCTATCAATGGCTTCGTTGGTAAACGTAAAGGTGTGGCCAATGTTTTATTTCCGTCGACGGACTTGACCATATTCTCTTCCTCAATTTGGGTTGCTTAGTTCCCGAGTTTACAGGGTTTCCTTTTCTGTATGGGTGAAAGAAGCTTACAAGGCTTCTTTTTCTGTATAGTTAAGATGAATCTAACTTATTCTCACGGGTTGGAGATGTTTTCAAATTTTACGGGTCCCACTTGCTTTATTAATCCTCTCAAAAGTATTTTCATTAACTTAAAGTCACGTATTTACTGGTTTATCTTAAGGTCATTTATTTATGGGTTTATTAACCTATTAACTTTATTCTTTATGATTTTTTTTAAGGAGGACTATCGCTCTATTTTATTCATATCGGTGGAAAGTCTCGATGCTAATGTTATTAGTTCCGAGGGAGTCCTAAAGGTAAAAAGGATTTGCCCTCCAACAGGACCATTGTCTAACGCGTTGTAAGTCTTTTTCCTTATGAATATTGCTTCTTGGAATGTGCGGGGTCTTAATGATCCTGTTAGGAAAAAAATGTTACTGATTTCATTATTAGTTATAGTATCTCATTGTTAATTTTAGTTGAAACAAAAGTCAAACTTTTTAAAGTCGAGTCTATTATTAGGTACATGGTTCCCTTTTGGTATTTTATTACCAATCACTCCTCTCATCCTCTTGGTAGAATTTGGATTATCCGGAACTCTAGTGTTATCACTATTTTTGGGTTATCCCAATCCTCTCAGTATATTCACTGCATGGCCAAGTTCTATAATTTCAATGCCACATTTAGATTCACTGTCATCTATGCATTTAATGATGCTCAGGATCGTACCCTTCTTTGGAATGATTTAATAACTATTTTCAAGCAAGATCAGGGCATCACCTGGGTCTCCCTGGGGGATTTCGATGTCATTCGTCATCCGGAAGAGCGACTAGGCTCCTCTGAAAACTGGTCATCAACAATTGATGACTTCAATAACTGTTGCCACCTCAGTGAGCTCAGTGATCTCCGATCCACTGGATTCCTCTTCTCTTGGATTAATAAACAGCCTACTCATCCCATCATTTCCAAAATTGATCGTGTTCTTGTCAACCCTGACTGGGACGATCTATTTCCAATGTCATTCGCTCACTTTGGTTTTCTTTGTTCCTCTGATCACACCACTGTCACCCTCAATCTTGGGTTCCCCCATCAAAGACGTAAAAAACCATTCAAATTCTTTAACATGTGGCAGTCTCATCCTCAGTTCAAAAATATTGTTACTAAAAGTTGGAATATTCTTATCTCCTTCTCTGGTATGAGTCTTGTCACTGATAAACTCAGTCGTCTTCAACATGAGCTTGCTTGTCTCAATCGTAAGGAGTTTAACGACATTAGTTCTAAGGTTTCTAATGCTCAAAACATTCTTTTTCAAGCTCAATCGTATCTCGCCCTCGACCTCCCCTAACCATATCCTTGTCACCAAAGAAGTTGAGGCTTCTACGACTTTCATCTTTCTTAGTCGTGCTGAAGAATCCTTCCTCAAGAAAAAATCTAGAGAAAACTGGATTAAGCTTGGTGATAAAAATACCAAATTTTTCCATAACAGTATAAAAAATCATCTTTTCCGTAACAAAATTAATTTTATTAATAATGACCAGGGTATCACTGTTTCAACTCCTGCTAGTGTTTCCAAGGTCATTGTGAGTTAGTTTGAGGACTATCTTGGTACTAGGAATCCTGCTGGTTATCTGGGGTTGGAGAAAGTCTCATTTCTTTTTTTCTCTAAAGTCAGTAATATTGACAAAGCCTCAATGATTCGAGCAATCACTAACGAAGAGATTAAGTGTGCCATTTTCAGTATTGATAGTAATAAATCATCTGGTCCTGATGGTTTTAATTTCAGTTTCTTCAAATCCACCTGGAACATTGTTGGTCAGGACATCAGTAACGGTGTTCTAGAGTTTTTCCAAACCGGAATTCTCAAAACCTCTTGGAACTCCACTTCCATTACTCTCATTCCCAAAAATGATTCCCCGTATGTGGCTGCAGATTTTAGACCTATTGTTCTTTGTAATGTTGTTTACAAGACTATCTCTAAAATCTTAGCTAGTAGAATTAATGATTCATTCCCCTATCTGATTGATAATTCACAATCAGCTTTCGTCTCTGGTAGGAACATCTCGGATAACATCCTTCATTCCCAAGAACTTCTTAGAGGTTATCATACTAATTGTAGAGGTAAAAGGGTAGCCCTTAAAATTGATTTTAAGAAAGCTTATGATAATGTCCGCTGACATCTCATCCTTGACATTCTTCTGGCAATGAACTTCCCGGATAAGATGATCACTTGGATTATCAATTATATCTCATATCCTTCTTACTCCATCAATATTAATAAAGATCCTTACGGTAACTTCAAAGGTAGAAAAGGTCTCATGCAAGGGGACCCACTTTCCCATTTTCTCTTTGTCCTTGTTATGCAAGTTCTTTCCACTACCCTCAAAGAGAAAAATAATGTCAAAAACTTTCGGTTTCACTTGAAGTATCACAAACTCAAAATTACAAATCTCTGTTTTGCAGACGATCTTATGATTTTCTGTCATGGTGATGTCAACTCCCTTCTCCTCATCAAAGAGGCCCTAGATGATTTCTACTCCATATTCAGACTAAAAGTAAACCCCTCAAAAATTCATATATTTTCGTCGGGTATCAATAATCCTCTTCGCTCTAAGCTCCTGTCTATTATGGGTTATTTGGAAGGTTCTCTCCTAGTAAAGTATCTGGGAGTCCCCCTTCTTACTGGTCGTCTTACTCACTCGGATTGTCGTCCTCTTCTTCATAAAATTACCGCCAGGATTGATTCTTGGACCTCAAAGCATCTGTCCTATGCGGGTAGATTCCAGCTTAACAAATCTGTGTTATTTGCTGGTCAAGTTTATTGGTCCTCCATCTTCATCCTCCCCTCTAGGATCATTAAAGAGCTGATTGAGAACCTTCGTCGTTTCCTTTGGTCGAGTTCCGCTATGAAAATTCATGGGGCCAAAGTGTCCTGGTCTAGTATCACCTCTCCTACAAAAAAAGGCGGCCTTGGGATATCGGATTTAAAAATCTGGAATCAGGCCACTGTCCTTAAGAATCTCTGGTCTATTATTAGTAATAAAAGTCACTCTATCGGGTGTGATTGGATAAAAATAGAAAAAATAAAAAATAATAATTTATGGGATCTTGCTATTGGTTCCTCCCCTTCTTAGATTTGGAGGAAAATTCTTCGTCTTCGCCTGTTGGCTAGTAATTTGTACAGGGTTGATATTGACAATGGTTCGAGTACCTCTTTATGGTATGACATATGGCTCCTCTCTACCTCTCTTGCTTCGCACTATGGTACCAATATCATCAAGGATTCCCGGCTCGAGAAAAACCTCAAGGTATCGGATATCATTCTCGATGGTCACTAGAATTGGCCTCCAAACATCAGATCGGCTAGAGCTAGAAGTCGATCCAATCTTGTAGAGATCAACAACCTCATCATCACCCTGCCCCCTCCTAACATCAACTCCTATGATGTTTTTTTTGGATTGTGAAGGTTGGCTGCAACAGCTTCACAATCAATGATACCTATAACGCTGATCGCACATCTGTCCCTGTTGTGGGGTGGGATTCAATATACCTGGTCACTCATTTATCTTATGGCTTGCTATCCTGGGCAAACTTTGTACCAGAGATAAGCTTCTCAGTTGGGGTTTCAATACCCAACCTGATTGTGTCTTATGCAAGTCTGCTTCTAAAACTATTGTTCATCTTCTCTTTGACTGTAGTTTCACTCAGAGTATTTGGACCTTTGTTAGTTCAAAACTAGGTTTCCATTTTCCCGCTTTGTGTTGGTCGTCTTGGGTCTGTGAGGCGTCAAATTGGTCTCACTATCAAAACAGTCATATTTGGCGCTCTTGCTTTGGCACGGTAATTTATCACGTCTGGAAGTAGAGGAACTCAAGAATTTTTTGTTCCCCTCCGGCCAATGCCTCTCTGGTTTCTCACCGAATCTTTTTTTATCTTCGGTTTAGATTCTATGGCACCAAGATTGACTGGCATATGTAACTGCTTTTAATTGAGTTTATTTATTTATTCTTCTACTTTAATTGTAAGTCCTCTCCTCCTCGGTCTCGTCCATTGCCTTCCATTGGTGTGGACTTCGTTGGAGTTATTCTCTGTCAGTCTGATTGACCCTTGTAACGTTAATTTAGTTACTCTAGTTTATCTCTGTTGTTTCCGTCATTCTTACTATGTTTGTTTTAGCAGAGTCCTGTCTATCGACCTCTTTATATCGATTATAACTCCTCGGGGTATGCCCTAGGTACTTGTATGAACATACTTTATTTTATTTAACATTTTTCACAAAAAAAGAATGTATTACTTTTCTTTATTTTTTTATTGATATTTTGATAACTTATAGTTGTAGTAATTTATATATTTAAACATCTTCCACCTATTTTATCAAGTAAATACTTGAATTGTGTAATAAGTTTTGTTTGGTTATTTTAATATTTTAATATAATATATTTAATAAGTTATGATATTATAATTCATAATTTATGTTATATTATATTAGCTTTATTACAATTTTAAGGTAAAATGACATTATAGATTTTAATCTCGCACAGTAGAATACAATATGACATGTCTAGCGACCAAAAGGTCATGAGTTCGAGTCCCTCTACATACGTTTTCTCGGTTGAGTCTGTCATCTTGTGTGGTTTACCTTCTGGCGTTGGTTTGCAGGCTATCGCGTCAGACTGAGGGTTTACCCTGTGCGCGCTCATTGCACTCTGAGTAGCGGCTGCGGGTTCCCTCCGGAAAAAAAATATGATATGTCTTCATCAAAATAATAACATGTTGGATAGGTAAGTTAATAAAAAAAATGAACTAAACATTAATTATAGACATTTTCACTTCCAATTTTTTTGTGTAAAAATACATTGTAAAGTTTATTGATTTACCATACATATAAAATCTTCACTATAATTTCTAGAAAAAATACAACGAAAAAACCTAAATTTAAATAAATTTATTCTCATTATGATTCTCTAGTCTTAACATTTCCGATGAATTATCATCGAAACGTGTTAACTATAAAATTACTCTATATATTATGATAGTCCTTTTAAAGATGAGATATCTTCTTTCCACATGGAAGATTATCAATATTCTAACCATTCTTCAAAATATTTTGAGGATGAGGATGGCCTCAATGACTATACTTTCTATGATATTAGAAGAAACATTAGAAAATCTCCTAAAGATGAAGACTCTACCGTTGAAGAGTATGAAGAAGAAGAAAAGATTGAGGATGAAGATAGTGATGTTAAAAAAATGATTTTAATAGTTGTTTTTGAACTTTATTCTGATGTTTGTATTTGTTTGTTTTGTACTCAACTTTTTTTTGTATTTAGAGTTGAATATATGAGTTTGAATGTATACATGTGTTATTAATGGTTAATTTTTTTGGTTAAAAATGTTTGCTTTGTTGTATAATTTATTATATATTTTAATACTTTTTTATTTAATTAATATATTACATAAAAAAATAATAATTTTTAATATAATAATTTTTTAATTCATGTATGTTACTAACCTGAACTCTATTGATAATGGATCTATCATGTCATTTTAGCTTTAAAATCTAATAAAATTAACAAATTCTAACACAAGTTATAGTAATGTAATTATTATTAGGGAAATTACACCTAAGGTATCCAGTCAACCTTTTTATTGCCAGCTAGTACCCAAGGTTTGATCAATTATCTCTTAATTCTCATCTCAACTACCTAATTACCACCTAGTACCTAGCATTATTTTAATAGCCTAACTACCCTCACCCTTCATGAACAACCACGTAACCAAAATTTCTTTTTCCTACTTTTTCTTTTTATTTTATTTTTAAAAGATCCGTATCTTTCAAACCGGAGCTCGAAAAAATAAATGAAAGTACCATCGCTTTTGTTTTCTTAAAATGAACAAAACTAGATCCATTGATGATATTTTTTAATTTTTTTAAAAAATAAAATTTCACCAGTAACAACTCTTAGGATATCCTGAGAATTATTCAGGAAATCCTGAGAGTTGTTCAGGAAATCCTGAGTTGCAAACAATTTTCATGATATCCTGAGAATTGTTCAAGAAATCCTGAGTTGCAAACAATTCTCATGATATCCTGAGAGTTGTTCAGGAAATCCTGAGTTGCAAACAATTCTCATGATATCCTGAGAGTTGTTCAGGAAATCTTGAGTTGCAAACAACTCTCAGGATATCCTGAGAATTGTTCAGGAAATCCTGAGTTGCAAACAACTCTCAGGATATCCTGAGAATTGTTCAGGAAATCCTGAGAGTTGCAAACAATTCTCAGGATACCCTGAGAATTGTTCAGGAAATCCTGAGTTGCAAACAATTCTCATGATATCCCGAGAGTTGTTGAGGAAATCTGAATTGCAAACAATTCTCATGATATCATGAGAATTGTTCAGGAAATCCTGAGCTGCAAACAATTCTCATGATATCCTGAGAATTGCAAACATCTCGAGGTACCAACGGGTATATATGACCGAGGGTATTTTTATCCAAATTTCAATTCGAGGTACCAAGTTACACTATCCAAAAAGCGGTTACCACTAGGTAATTAAATAGTTGAGAAAGTATTTATTGGTATCTTTCTCTTATTATTATATCTTTTCTTATTTTATTTTTTGCAATGAAGGCCATATGGTATTTGGATCTTATTATTTTCCTTTTAACAATGCAAGTTAGATTATAATCCGACTTTCCTTGTTTTACCTTTAGTTAGGTAGGTAATATTATTTTTATTCTTTCTTGTTTTATTTTCTTCTTGATATGTCATATTATAATATTACCTTCTATAATTTTTAAATTTAATATGGTTGATCATATTACTTTTTTTACTTTATTGTTTGACTATTATCAACGCAGGACGAATTATAATCTTGTATTCTTTTGTTTTAATTTTTAACTTGATATGTTAGATTATAAGCATAAATATCTTGTTTTAGGTTTCAATTTGATATATCATATTATTACATAACTTTCCTTGTTTTACCTTTAGCAAAGTAAGTGAGTTTTTAATCTTATATTCCTTGTTTTAACCTTTAAGGTGGCATGTCAAACTATTATTTTGACATTTCTTGTTTAAATTTAGCAAGACATGTTAGTTTTTAATCATACATTCCTTATTTTAAGTTTCAACTTGGCATGTTAGAATATTATCTGACCTTCGTTGTTTAATCTTTAGCAAGACATGTTAGTTTTTAATCTTACATTCTTTGCTTTACCTTCTAACTTAATATATCATATTATTATTTGATCTTTCTTGTTTTACCTTTAGCAAGACATGTCATATTATAATTTGTCATTCCTTTACCTTCAAAATGGTAGGTCATTTTTTTTATCTCACCTTTATTTTTTATCTTGAATATTACATGTCAAATTATATTATGACCTTCTTCGTTTTACTTTCAACTTCGAATGTAATATTATTATTATATGAACTTTTATGTTTTTGGTTCAATATGGCATGTTAAATTATTATATAACCCTTAGCAAGGTAGACCAAATTGTAGTATGTGCTTCGTTATTTTTGAATTAGCAAACAGGATAGATTATAATTTTTTTCTTCTTTGTTTGGCTTCATTGTTTATAATCTTTATTGTTTTAGTTTTCAAATTTGGCAGGTCAAATTATTATTTGACCTTCTTATTTTTGCTTCAATATTGTAGGTCAAATTATTATTTGTCTTTTACTGTTATAGTTTTTAACTTGACAGGTTATAATATTATTTTACTTTCCTTGTTTTACTTTATATATAACAAATTAAATTCACCAAAAAAACCTATTGAAAAATAGATAACTAAATTATATATCAAAACATAGATTACACTAAAACTTAACTTGATAAATAGAAAAGGATACAACATTCAAAATGAAACATAGATATATTCAAACTAGACTGATTAAATTCCAACGCAAACGATATAATACCATCAAATGTGATATTTTTTTAACATCTTTAACTTAATAATCTGAATCAAAATTCTCAATGTTTGGATATAATATCTTAATAGTTATATATCCATCAATTATACATACGTGAAAAAACCATTGGAAAAACATAAAATCTCATAAATTTATACTTAAAGTAGTTTGAAAATATTTTCATAAATATTTCAAGAAGTAATTATTCGGGACTAACAATTATTTATAATCTTGATTTTTTTTCATTTGGTACCTTTAGGGTTTCTAGATTTTGCAAACATATTTTGTTTGTAATTGCAAACAGAATGATATCCTCAATTACATTTAAAACATAAAATATAAAAGTAAAGTATAATTTAAATACAATGTCTATTTTATTGTATTATTGTTCCATTTTATTATAGGACAGATAATGCAACAGGGAACTATAAAATTGTGAAACAAAAACTAAATAAATTTATAAATTTTTCATAATGGTCATCTTATGAGTGAATTATTTTGTAAGAAATGTGAAATTGATATCTTTTATGCTTAGTGTAGTAATGAGAAATATGGAAATATAGTATATGTTGCTTTCGATTTTCTATATGTGGTAGATAAGAGTTAATATATAATCTTAAAGCTTAATTAGTCGGTAATAAATTTACAAGATTGAAACATATTGTATTTAATTTCATTTTTTCATGTTATATCATTGGTCAAATAGTTTAACCTCCCACAAATTTTGGTGATTTAAGATTGCATAGACACCCCCTATTGGCCAATAACCCTATATTTTTTCATTATAAGATTGGAATGAATTGTATTTAATTTCATCTTTACAAGTCAAATTATTATATGATATTCCTTGTTTTAGTTTCAAATTTACAGGTCGATTATTTTATTATTATTATTATTATTATTTTATTTTTCAACTTGGCAAGTCATATTATTATTTATCCTTCATTGTTTTACTTTCAATTTACAATATCAGATTATTATTTAACTTTCCTTATTTTAATTTTAACTTGTCAAGTTATATTTTTACATGATCTTTCTTATTTTTCTTTACTAAGTTAGGTCAGATTATATTTTATTCGTCTTTATTTGCCTGCAACAATGCGGGTTAGAATATGACCTTCATTGTTTTACTTTCAACTTGGTAGGTTCACATTAGAGCCGATGATAGTAGAATACTTCGAATTCCAGGACTTCTGCCCTACAGAAGCAACACCAAATCTTTGGTTCACACTTCTATCAGTAATTATGGCTTCAAGACTAAGCCAAATTCCTTTCTTCATCAGGGACTCTCTTTCCATGATTGGCCTTTGACGGGACTAGTATTTCCCTTTTGAATATCTAACCCTTGTAGATGACTTTAAAATAATCGACGGTCTGCTCGAAGTTGACAAATTCTAGAAGCAAAGATTTGTCTTTATTTTTAGAGCTTGGGAAAATGGGAAGAAAATATTTGAGGTGAATCCTTCAAAACTTAACCTCGTCTGGAGGAGCAACAGCAAGCTCTTTATATTTTCATCTTTTCTTTTTTTCTACATAACTCGTACTTAATTCATATGTATTGTTTATGCACTCAAAAATTTCAAAGAGATTCAAGGGTCAAAAGAAAGATGCAAAAAACATCTTTGTGAAATTAGCCATCTTGACAGAAAATGAATAAGGAGGACCCAAAAAACGGATGGAGCCACAAAATCTAACTTTAGTTGTGAAGAGAGTGGTAGCACCTAATGGTAAGGTGATTTTTCATGTGAGGAACAAGTCGAACAACCATCTTCTCGCAAAAAATAAAAGGAAAAAGAAAAGCGCAACTAGTACAACTGAAACCAGCCTTCCTAAAATTGAAGAAGGAATCGAGGATGAACCTTCCTCGAAGAGAAAAAACTGCTGACCCAAAGAAGAAAAAATGCAACTCGAAAACTTATCCTGCTAAGATATCAGAAAAGAAATATGAAGAAATTGCATCTGAACGCCCTCCTACCGAAACTGAAAACACTGCAACAGAAGATCATCAACGAGAAATTACAACATATGACAATGAATGAGGAATTACAACTGATGAAAAACAATGACGAATGACAGCTGAATATCATCGAGGAGATGACCACTTATTTCCTGACGATATCTATAATGAAGAAGAGCTTCAAGATCTTTATATATATATATGTATTCAAAGGTACAACAAATTCAGGAGCAACTTCGATGAATTGACCATCAAGTTACTGCTCCACTCTTGCATGAACTCCTTTCTTTTCCAGATGCTCACTTAGTTTCCTCATCTACTATCATGCCTTACAACAATAAAAGGTTTAACCTTGTGCCAGAGCCATCTGAAGAGGTCTTACTTTTTCTGCAACTTTTTGCCAACCTCAAAGTAGCAGCGAAACATTATGCTTAAAGGTAATTTTTTCTCGAATCCACTTAGAATTCATGGCTAAGGAAATGTCTGATATAAAAATGGTGCTACTGGAGAGAAAATAATAAGAGAGAGTTTTGGAAAACATATCGAGAAGACATTTTGTGTATTCCAAATTGACAGGTTGCAATATATCCATAGAGTCATCCAACTTAAACGTCATCTTCGTTTCGTGCATGATCAACAAATGAAAGAGCTCAATACTTGTCATCAAACTGGGATGAAAGATCTTAAGAATAAACATGCCAAGGAATTATCCAAAGATCAACAAAGATATTATACTCTTCAAGATCCTTAAAGAAAAGTGAAGAAGAAAAGAAGAAATTGACAAGTGATATGGCTGATCTCAAGACTACGCTTGGGAAAAAAAGGAAATTATTATGGAGGCCGCCAAAACTGAATGTGGAAAATATACATTGGTTGCTATAAAAATAATGTCGAGGAGCAACAATCAATCAATTTACTTCGTGAAATTCACACAACGTTCCCTAAGATAAATCTGTCCAGTTTATGAGAATTAATTCCCATAGACAACCGACCCAGCGAATCCTTCGATCATATCCCCACTGATTCATCCAAAGAGACAGAGTCAGAAGAAGATGAAACTGATGAAGGAAATTTTTCAGAAGAAAATTCCGAAGAAAATAACTGTTCTGTTTCCCCCATCTTTTTTTTTGTTCTAAGTCACTCGATGTTGTGTGATGATTTTTTTTTTGTGAATGCTTAGTTTTTCAGCATTCATAACATCTTTTTATAAGATCGGATTATCTTTAATGATTTAGTATTTTTATTTTCTCTATATTCGTTTACCCCATCATAAAAACTTATAATTTTAAAAACAAAGTCATTCTTACCTCGAATAAAAATAGTTCTTTTAAAAAAGTGCGTTTAAAAAATGTAGCACCTCGAACAACAATTTGTGTGTTTAAAGAATGGTAATACTTCAAATATATATAGTGCGTTTAAAGAATGTAGCACCTCGAATAACAATTGGTGTGTTTAAAGAATGTTAACACCTCGAATATGTATAGTGCGTTTAGAGAATGTAGCACCTCGAATATAGTTATTTCTTCAAAAAGTGTTGATAATAAACGTATGACACTTCAGAATAATTACTCTTGGTCAACAACTTCAAAGATGATCAGTCTTTGATTAGTTACCAAATTTATTTGAATACTAGTGTTTAATACAACCATTGGCTAAAAAATATTTTTATTAATACCTTCAAATATTTACATGACACCTCACTAAAACCTTTATGGGCCAACAGGGTAGGAAAGAGTGTGTCAGTTATCAAAAAATTTAAAACAAGAAAATTATAATCAATATAGCTTCAGGTGTTCTATATTCGAAGGATGTTGAAGCATTCTCCACTGCTCATCATAAAGGCGATACATGTCCGACTTTATCCTCTTTATCAATATATAAGGACCTTCCCAATTCTGGGCCATCTTTCCAAGTCGCTTATCATTTGTATAGAGTAATACCTTCCTTAAAACTTTGTCATCCATTTTAAAATCCATTATTCTCACCTTCGAATTATATCGACTCATCATCAAAGTTTGATAATGAGTCATATTCAAATACGCTTTAACTTTTTTTTCCTTGATAAAATCTAGCTCTGTTCTTTTCCCTATTCATTCACTTCTTCGAAATATTGGAGTTATCTATAAGAAGGTAAAGTAGACTCTGTAGGACGAACATAATCCATATCATATACCAAGGTAAAATGTGTTTCTTGAGTAGCTACTCTAAGAGTTGTACGATAAGCCCACAACACCTCTTGCAAATAATTAGGCCATTTCCCTACAGCACATTCAAACCTTCAAAAATAGATCTATTAGTCACTTATACTTGACCATTTTCTTGAGGATGAAAAGGTGTAGAAAAACATTGTGTTATTCCCTTCGAAGCGCAAAAATAAGTCATTTTTCTGTTATTGAATTGAGGACCTTTATCCGTAGTGATTTTTTTAGGCACTCCAAAGTGGCAACAAATACTGTTCATAATGAACTTAATAACATCTTTTACCTTTGTTCCAGATAATGGTTCAGCTTCTACCCACTTCGAAAAGTAATCCACAACCACAATGATCATTTGGCGTCCTCCACAAGCCATAGCCAATGGTCTTACCAAATCTAATCCCCATCTGTCAAAAGAGATAGCTTCAGAAATATACATAAATGGTATTGATGGTTTGTGAATAGAATGGGAAAAATGTTGACAAGTATCACAGTCTTGAACTACAACTTAGCATCATTCATAATTGAAGTCCAATAATATCATGCCAATAAAACACGACGCCTCAAAGACTTGAAACCACAATGCGTTGAACCCTCACCATCATGTAACTCAGATAAGATCTCTTGAGACTCTTGTTTTTCCAAACACCATAACAATGTTCTACTTAAAGATTTCTTGTATAACACTCTATCCAATACAACATAACCATGGGCTTTATATTTTAATTTTTTAGTCAGTTGTGGATCTTGAGATAATGTACCCCTTAATAAAAAGATTAAGAATATCATACCTCCAATCACCTCGAATTGTATCTAGAGTGACAAATACTTCCTCAACATATTTACATTGCTCTAATCGTGTTAAAATATAGGGACTCTCTTGTAACAATATCCAAGGATATTCTTCTGTATAATTAATTTTTGTCAAAGAGTCATCAATTATATTATCTCCTTGATTAATATGCTCTACAATAGCTTTGTCAAATAAGATAGCCAAATGTCGAAGCTCGCGAATATAAAAAATTAAATGATCCTCTTTAGCCTCGGAAACACTTGCCATATGATTTGCCACTAATTGTGAAAAAACTGAACTTCTTTGGTGGTATGAGGATGATCTATAGTCAATAATGCATTCAATTGGTCTAGGTCAGCTTGGATCTCCTTCTCATTGATGATGTAACCAAGAAATTTATCGGATGAGACACTGAATGTACACTTTTCAGGATTCAGTTTTAAATTGATGGCTTGCAAGTTTGAAAATGTTTCTTAGAGGTGACGAATATGATCCTCCTCCCTTGGGCTTTTCACCATTATGTCATCAATAAAAACTTCCACATTTCTTTTGATCTGACTGAAAAATGCGTTATTGACCAATCGTTGATAAGTGGCCCCAACATTATTTAACCCAAAAGGTATTACGTTGTAACAATGCAACTCCTTATCAGTGATGGATGTGGTATGGTCCTGATCGTTCAGATCCATCTATATTTCATTATACCCAACAAAAGCATCCATAAAAGATATCCATTGATTTCCCAAAGTCAAATCCACCAACTGATCTATTCGAGGAACAAGAAAAGGATCATTGGAACATGCTTTGTTGAGATCTGTGAAATTCATGCACATTCGCCATTTGTTATTGTTATTTTTAACAAACACCAGATTTGCAGTCCAAAGTGGATATTGGAATTCTCGAATATGCTCCACCTTAGTCAATATGTCTATTTCTTGAATTATAGCTTCAGAATTTTCTTTAGAAGAAAACCTTATGCCCTAGACTACTAAACCCACATCGGATCGTACATATTTGTGGAGAATGATACTTGCTAGTGCACCAGTTGCATCTTCACTGTACCAAGCAAACAACAAACACATGTAAATTTTTTGATAAAAAAGATAATAACGTTTCCTTCAACTCTGGTTGCAATTTGGCTCCAATTCTAACATTCTTCCCATTTGCTAAACTAATGCACTTTGACCTCTTTTATTATGATAAAAGCACTAGGGGTCTATCTTGGATCATCTATCTTGTTTGAATCCGAAGAGGACTTTAGTAAATGCTATACTTTTTTTATTACCATGGTTTCCAAAGATTTTGGAGCAAGTACAGTGACATAACTTCGTCTGGCCACTTTTTGGATGCCTCCCACCTGAATTCTAACCGCATATTTTATACACTAGTGAACTGTTGATGCAACGAGGTGCATTCTTGACAACCAATATTTGCCAAAAAATGCATTGTAAGGGTCAAACAATCCACTACCACAAACAAAACCCTTACCATTTTAGTAAATGGTCATTTTCCTAACACTGCTTCATCTTCGAATTCTCCAATAACATCAGCAGAGTTGCCCGTAAACCCTACTATAGTCATACTTGATTGTTGAATAAGTAATGGGTTTTTCAGTTATTTGTAAGCAGACAGGAATACGATATTGGTTGAGCTACCCATGTCGATCAAAATTATTCGAATCAAATTAACCACATGTCTTTTCGTGGAGTAACTCGGAGATGCTTTTACTGTATCTCCCCCAAAAGTAGTTAGTGATTCGAAGAAAATACACATAGTTTGGAAACACTTCCAGTACTTTCTACTATCACATTTATTCGACCCTGATTTGAATCAGGATCTAGATACTCTGAACCCATATGGAACTGTTCAGTAATTACCATATTTCTTGTTTAAAAACTTCGATATTCTGCATTCGGGCATTGGATGGTGCAGTTTGTGCCCCACTTGTACTAAGATGTGTCATATTGTTTACTTGCCTATCACCCCATTGTGACTTAACAAATTTAGTTAGTTTCCCATTTTCAATCAACATTTGTATCTTTTTTTAAAGTAAATAAAATCCTTAGTGTTATGTCCCACATCATTATGATATCTGCAGAACCATGTGTTTCAATTTTCCTTCGGAGTCTGGATTGGTGTTGGTCTTTGGAATTGTACTAGTTATTGGCCGTATCATAGATGGTAACTATATTCTCAATTATATCTACATAATAATCAAGGTGAACCCATTGATTCCCTTTTGGACTAAACTGTTAATCCTGATTAGATTGGCTTTTTCTAGGCCGATAAGAACCTTGTCTTGAGTTCTTCAGACAATTATTGACTATGACTTGCGACTGGTTACTAGCTTGTGGGACATAGGCTATAAGAGCAAGCCTATATTGACGAAGCTGCCTCAATCTCTTGGTTTCCTCCACAATAATATACTTTCTGACCTGGTTCAACAACCTACCCCATGTCATTGCTTTCTTTCAAGTCACCGAATCAGTCAACTCACCAACTAATATATCTTGTAACAGAGAAGCTATAACCACTTGCTCAAAAAAGTCTGCCATACCATGTTTAGTGTTTACAAAATGGTTAATGTAATCCTTCAAAGATTCCTTCAGATATTGCCCACAATGAATTAGTGTATCATCATTTCCTTTGAGTTCTTTACTTCCCACAAACTACCTTCAGAATGCCATCTAACCACATGTCAAAATTATTTATTGATTCATGTGGAAATTCGTTATACCACTTCAAGGCATTACTCTTTAATGTTTAAAAAAAATCCCTGCATAACAGCTTGTCAGCATCATTAAAAATCATCATGAAAATTTTAAATTGTTCAAGATAATTGTCAGGATCCTGGTTCCTATCATATTTTCCAACTTTGAACTATCAAATCTGTTGGGAAAATGTTATGAAAGAATCTTTGAGGACAACAACTATCTCCAATTGTTCTCTTGGCTAAACATATGATCTTCATTCAGAGTGGCAAAGATTCCAAGTTTGGATTTCTCAACGAATTTATCACTCAAGATGTGATCTATATTACGGATTGCTGATCTTTTCATTTTTCCTTGATAGTCTTTCTTTTTGCCTTTACTTTTTTTGTCTATTTTCCTGTCCAAAAAGTACTTATTACTTGAACTTTGGTGTTTTTTAAAATAATTTTTTACCATATTTTATTTATTCTTTTTAAGACCATGATCACTACTTGAAGAGGAAGAATAAACTTCTGATTCTGATTATGTTGTTGAGCCCTTTAACAAAATCTGATATGCTTGAATATTGTTTAGTTTGATGTTCTTTTTTTACCCTTTGTGGGCTTTGAGGGACCGGTCATTTGAATTATATTTAGGATTTTATATGGCTCATCGAGTTTGGGATATTATGATGGATTCTTTCCATCCAGATCATTTTCAACTTGCCTTTGGGCTCTTAATGCATCAATTTCTGCCCGAAGCTGATCACGGTCTTCCTGCATAAGAAGTCTTTCCTCAATATCATGATTCGGATGAGATATGTTCACATGCTCATCATCGTCTTTGATCCCCTCATTTTCGAGAGACGGATCTATCTGCTTAACGGGATTCATGTTTCAAAAAAATTCAAAAGCTAATTTGTAAGTCAGGTTTTGAATACTATTATTTGGGTACCTTCTGCTCCCACTGTGGTCACCAATCTGGTTAAGATAAAATTTGATCATATTTTAGGTAAGTATTTAGATGTAGTATTTAATTTTGGTTAGAGAGTGAAGAGATAATTGAGATGCTAGTATTTAATTTAAAGAGATATAATATTTACGACCCTCTTAAATGTTGTTCTTTTGACTATTTGTAGGATAATTTTATATACATGGGCCAATCGGTTCAGGTTAAACATATGGGTCATATTCATGAGCCCTCATGCCCAAGAACTAGTCACACTTATGATAAAATATAAGGCTTGCACATAGATTACTCAACATGATCTTTATTATGAGTCTAAAATGTCCCCTAAGATAAATCCGACCTTCTTTCCGCTCTTTATCCCCAAGGATTTCCGACCCTATTATCAACTAAAAAACCAAATACCATGTATGGGTTGGATTTGGGGACAACGATAGATGGTGGTTGGACTTTAGTTATAAGGACTTACCTCAATATTGTCAACATTATCCTCACCTTAGACATAATCAAGAAAACTACAAGAAATATAAACCCAAAGTTGAAGCCAATGTGGATGGAAATCAGTAGGTAATCTATGTCAACAAAGATACCAGTATGAATGAAACCAGGCAACACAAAGTTAAGCTTATAATTATAAAGGAGAAAAAAGAGGAAAACCTGAATATCACCAACACTACTGAAATAAGCATTGGTCAAAAGAAGAATAATAGAAAAGTCCATAAAGAGAAGAATGCATCACAGTACAAAATAGGCTCCTACCACTCATAAACATACTTAAGCTTGACTACTAATAAGGACAACAAGAAAAGTCTGAGTCAAGATGGAAATACTACACCTAGAGTAGATGAAATGATAGAAGTTATCCAGACTCTTGATTATGGTTTCAACCAATATTCAATATCAGAATATGAGAATCTTGTATCCGAAATCATACCCCAAACCAACAAAACATTGACAGCTTGCCAACTTCTCCTATTCCTAATAGAAGAGTGGTTGACAAAGGATTTCATGAGCTGTTAAACAAGAAACTTAAAGAAGTTAAAGGTAGAAAAAAGAAAGGAACCTTGATTGTCAAGTCTTTGTAGTTTAATGAGACAAATAGCTCTCCAAACCCAAACTCCCAATGACAGTAAGGATCCTTAACTAGAAAATCAAGGGCAACCAAAGAGAATATTGATTTAATAACAATTCAAGAGTCTCTTATCAAAATGGAAAATATGGAAATCATTGTTGGTAAATTAGAGTTTAGGCATTTCAAAGCAAGCATCAATAATAAAATATGGCATTTTTAGAATGAGAACTTTAATATTGATATTATTTTTTATCATCCTCAATGCATTCATGCTGAGATCACTCGCTCTTCAATGGACAAAGGCTTTCTTTTTATTATTATCTATGCCAAATATCAAAGAAAAAATATGATTGAGCTTTGGAACAAGCTCTGAACCATCTCCATTACAACCAAACAATGGATTGTATTTAGAGATTTCAATGTTATATCATCTACTGATGAGCATACTGGTTGTTCCTTCACTTGTCTAAATAACATTGAAAAATTTAATGATACTATAAGAGATTTCTTCCTTGAGGATGCTGGCTACGCTGACACTAAATTCACATGGAGAAATGAAACCAAATGGAAAAGGTTACAATCAAGCATGGTTTGAATATTTTAATGAAACTAAAGTGAGTCATATGGCCAAAACAAGGTCTGACCATACACCTCTTTACATAGCTATCTCTCAGGACATAAACAAAACTAAGAAACCATTTAAGTTTTTGAATATGTGGACCTTAAACCATGAGTTTCTTAACATGGTTAAGCTTAGCTGGAATCAGGAAATAAATGGATTTCGTATGTATGTGTTCTAGAATAAAATAAAAATACTTAAATAGGCTCTCAAAATATGAAATAGGAATAACTTTGATAACAGTTTTGATAAAGTCTTAGAAATTGAAGAATATTTAAATTTTGTGAAATATAGTTTCAGAATACAAACAATATTGAAGACAAAATTAATCTCTCTAAATCCAATTCCCTTCCCCTTCAAGCCTTATCTATTGAAAAGTCTTATTGAAAGCATAAATGTTACTCAAATTTAATAAAAGACGAGGACGTGTTTACTGCCATGTACCATAACTTTGTTAAGAAGAAGAGTATGAGAAACATAATTTTTGGTATTAAATGTGGTAATAATTGGATTGCCGACTCTAACCTATTGGGTATCTTAACTGAAAACCACTTCAAGGGAATCCTAACTCACCCTTCGTATCCTAACTTTGTTGATAAAACTAGGAAAATGAATGACAATATCTTCAATATTATTCCTACGTTGATTATTGATAAAGATAATTACTTACTAATGATTCGTCCATATGAAGATGAGATTTATAGTGTCATCAGTAGCCTTAACCCCACAAGCCAGCTAGTATTGATGACTTTGACAGTTGCTTCTTTCAAACTTGTTGGCATATAATAAAAGAAGACTTATGTGCTGATATGGTTTCTTTTCCTCAAGACCAGTTTATCCCTCAAAGCATCCTGGTCATTGACATCTGTCTAATCTCCAAGTCCAACAGCCTTACGTCATGGAAAGATTACAAACCAATAAGTTTATGCGCATTAATAAATAGAATTATGTCTAAATTTCTTAACAATGGTTTGCCAAACTACTTTCTAAAATCATATCTAGTGTCCAAGGGTTTTTTGTCGTAGATAAATTTATTTAAGACAATATTATACTTGCTAAATAATTGATCCATGATCTTAATATGAAGACAAAAGCTGGTAATATCATAGTCAAATTAGACATGACCAAAGCTTTTGACAGAATATCACATAGCTTTATAAATAACATCATTTATACTTTTGGTTTTAATGTTGCATTTGTCAATATTGTTGAAAGAATGATCAAGTTTGTCTATGTTTCTATCCTTATAAATGGTGATGTTAAAGGTTTCCTAAAAAATCTAAGGGATATCAAGCAATGAGATCATCTATCCCCTAGCCTTTTTACAATAGCAGAATAAGTACTAATTAGAGGGTGCAACAACTTATAAGGAGAACAACAAAATAAAAAAATATAGTTCAATGAGTCATATCATCATCCTTTGTCTTGCATTTGCGGATGATATTTTACTTTACTTAAACAATAGATGCGCTTGGTTCTTTTCTTGAAATCTATCAGGATAACTATGGCCAGTCTATTAATAAAGACAAAAATAAAGTCATCAACTAATTTAACTTATCTTTCTCTAGAATTTCTACTATAGTTAATCAAATTGGCTTCAACTCTAGTAGTCTCCCTACCACATACTTATGTGTAATATTAAATACTAATAATTGAGCTAGTAATTTTGACCTTTTGATCAACAAAATCATAAGTAAAGTTAATTATTGGGAATGGAAGCATATTTGTTATGGAGGCAGACTTGAGTTAATCAGTTATACCTCGTTGTCAATCCTACAAAGTTGCCAACTTCATAATAAAATAATTTCTAAAGTAGAAAGAATATTCAAAATATTTACCCGAGGCCCTACTCAGGGCAATCAAAAGATCTATTAGACTAACTTGACCAATATTTGTAGACCTTTTAGTGAAGGTGACCTTAATGTCAGGAAACTCAAAGACATTCATGACACTTTCTCATGTAAGTTATGACTTAGATTTAGGGAAAATAACTCATTGTGAGCTAAGTACTTGCATAGTATATACTGCAAAGACAAACATCCTTTACATGCCAATTACACTAAGCCTAGTTCTAAGACATGGAAAAAACTAGCTATCATAAAAGACATGAATGTATATTAGATTTTGTAGAAAGTAGGTAAGGGGGAAATGGACTTCTGGTTAGATAAATGGTGTCGTCTTACTCATTTTATTCTGCATGCTGACAACACTCATAACTGATAACAGTTGATTCAGAAGTAAAAAATTCAAGACCTTTTGGGAAAACAACCATTGGAATATTGACAAGCTTAGAGGCCTTGTCACTACTTCTGATATAATTCAAATAGAGAAAACTGCTATAAAAGAGCAAGATGATGATTCCATTACTTGGATACTCTTCAAAGATGGTGAATTTACCACTAAGGATACTAAGAACTACATCAGACTAAAGTAAAACAAATCAAACCTCTTCAAAAAGCTTTGAAACAACATTACGCATAAGAAATGTTCTTTCATGGTTTGGAGAATTTTGAGCAACTGGATTGCTACTGACTCCATTATACATAAAATGCACATTGTTATGGTGTCTAAGTGTCAATTCTGTGACAATATGGAAAACACTAACCATATGTTTGTATCTTATAACTTTTCATAATTCATTTGGTCTCATTTTGCTGCTATATTCTAAGTCAGAATTGAGAGATACGTAACTACTGCTCATATGATAATGAGGTAGCTATGGTCTACTAATAAGGAATTTCATGCTAAAACTATTCTTCTTGTGATCATCTGCTGGGTCATATGACAATCCAGATATAAAACTAAGTTCAACGGCCTCACTATATATGCTAGTTCTTCTATTACTTATATTAAGCACATTATAACTAGTATTGATCATGCTAACATGCTAATAAAAGGTCACTAGTCCAAATATGAAAGTGTTGCAATGAATCTTGGTTGCTATAATCATTTAAAGGAAAAAAATAAGCATATTCTTATTTCATGGTCTCCTTCTCTTCCTAAAATATTCAAGCTAAACACAAATGGATTAAGTTTACCTAATGGCGAGACTAGTGGTGGGGGTATCATTAGAGATAACAATGGTGAAATTATACTAGGATATGGTAATCTATATGGCAAGCTCACTCCTGTTATGGCTGAAGCTAGTGCTCTATTTGATGGTCCCCAAATATGTAAAAACAAAGGCCTTAACAGAGTTGATCTTGAAACTGACTCTCAAATATTAGTCAAACTTTTATCATCAGGTAAAATCCCTTGGCCTTTTGAACCTATTTTTAACTGTTGTAGGCATCTAATTTCCCCACCAATGGTCATCTTCCACACATACAGAGACCAAAACAGAGTTGTCGATTGGCTACCTAAGTGGACTATTTGAAGATTGAATTCAATAGCTCTGAGGACCCTATTCAGTTGAGTGTTATCATTCTTCTAAAAAATATTGGGATATGTTAAATTAGAATGGAAAAATGAGATTAAAGCTTTAAATCAAAAATGTTATCTCTTCACTAATCTACTAATGCAGCTCGCAGGTAAATCCTGACAAGCATATACAAGTTTTATTTTGTTCGATTGATCTGTCAGGTTTAAAGAATGGTGAGGAATAGACACTAAAGAAAGAAAAGATTCGTCAAGATTCTTACAGAGCTCAGCTAAGAAGATCCTCAACAAAGAACCCTGATTGGAGTGGATACCGATAGAGCATTGTTTCTTCAGATAAAATGACGAGTCCATAGATAAAAGCTTATTGCTGCATAAAAGATGAAGCGATAATCTATAAAGAGCTAAGGAACTATATGAAATCAACGATAGTTCAATTTGCTGCTACCACAAGAGTAACGGATAAAAATTGAGTTCAAATCCAACACATTTCCTTCTTCAGGATAAAAAATAGAATCATGATTAGCCAAGTTGAAAATTGTAAGAAGACAAAATTCTTCTAAAATATCTCTTCCTAAACTATTGGAATCCAAAAAAAAACATAAAAAAACTTTGCTTTCCCATCATGAAAACTCAATTTGACCCATTATGTTTCATTTTAGCCCATGAAACTTAGAGTGTATCAAACCTTTTATTATCAAACCTTTTATTCTAAATAAAAGGTTTTTATTTTTGATATTGAAGGAAAAAAAAGGTTTAGAATTGACTCTCAAATATTAGTCAAGCTTTTATCATCAGGTAAAATCCCTTGGCCTCTTGAACCTATTCTTAACTGTTGTAGGCATCTAATTTCCCCACCAATGGTCATCTTCCACACATACATAGACCAAAACAGAGTTGTCGATTGGCTACCTAAGTGGACTATTTGAAGATTGAATTCAATAGCTCTGAGGACCCTATTCAGTTGAGTGTTATCACTCTTCTCAAAAGTATTGGGATATGCTAAATTATAATGGAAAAATGAGATTAAAGCTTTAAATCAAAAATATTATCTCTTCACTAATCTACTAATGCAGCTCGCAGGTAAATCCTGACAAGCATATGCAAGTTTTATTTTGTTCAATTGATCTGTCAGGTTTCAAGAATGGTGAGGAATAGACACTAAAGAAAGAAAAGATTCGTCAAGATTCTTACGGAGCTCAACTAAAAACATCCTCAACAAGGAACCTGATTGGAGTGGATACCGATAGAGCATTGTTTCTTCAGATAAAATGACGAGTCTCTAGATAAAAGCTTATTGCTGCATAAAAGATGAAGCGATAATCTATAAAGAGCTAATGAACTATATGAAATCAATGGTAGTTCAATTTGATGCTACCGCAAAAGTAGCAGATAAAAATCGAGTTCAAATCCAACGCATTTTCTTCTTTAGGATAAAAAATAAAATCATGATTAGCCAAGTTGAAAATTGTAAGAAGACAAAATTCTTCATATTTCCTAAGCTATTGGAATCCAGAAAAAAAAAAAAAAATCAAATAACTTTACTTTCGGATCATGAAAACTCAATTTGACCCATTATGTTTCATTTCGGCCCAAGCAACTTGGGGTGTATCAAACCTTTTATTCTAAATAAAAGGTTCTATTTTTTATTTTGAAGGAAAAAAAAAAGGTTTAGAACTAGATAGTTATAGTATCGGTGGATTACAAAGAAAGATATACACTTGGAAAGGTAAAATACAAGCCGGATATAGTTTTTTACCTACGAAATTTATGCCAAAATCTCCAAACAATTGCGTGCCAGACCATCAATCATTCTCTTCTTCTTTTTCCTCCGGATTCTCTCTCGGGAGCTTAAATTTTTTCTTATTTTCGGTTGCTCTCTCTTCATCTTCTTCTTCTGGTTCGAAATCGAGGTAATTAAAAATGGCAGAATATGTGGAGCTACCGAGTCGGTTAGCCATCCTTCCATTCAAGAACAAGGTTCTCTTGCCTGGCGCCATTATTCGAATTCGTTGCACTTCTCATGCCAGGTACCGGTTTTATGATTCTTCATTTTTTTTTGCCTTGTCCCTCTCTCTGCTATAATTTTTATGATCCATTTTCTTCTTGCCAAACGGAGAATATTATATCTTCAGCTCAGCGTCTTTGTTGATTTTGGCTGTGATGTTCTATGAGTTTGGATAATTCGTTCATTCCCAAGTTTGGTGAATTTGTTACTCCCTAACTTTCATTTTATATTAATAAATTAAATTTTGAGAGTTGAATAAGTTTAAGCTGTGGCAATGGTAGAGTTGGTAAAAATATATTTGATGCTTTACATATCATTTGCTTGCCTGTCTGTTTTGATCAATTAAGACCTCATCTTACCATTCCTACTGTTCATGTTTAATTTAATGGAGTATGTTAGCTGTGTGTGAGAATTATTGAGCCTTGGATTAGTATGTTGGTTTTGGAACTGATGGAAACAGCCATTTCGTGGCCACAGTGTGGCACTAGTGGAGCAAGAACTGTGGCAGAAAGGAGAAAAAGGCATAATTGGCATTCTACCTGTTCTTAATGCTCCTAAAACAACCACAGTCAGTTCATCAGCGCTATCTCCAAGTATTACTTGAGTTGCTTTGAGTTGGCCGTGTTTCATTGCTTTCCTTCTTGGACCGTTCTTCTTAGAATTTCTACTGTATTTGATTTTGTAGGTTTAGGTACTAGTTCTGGGGAGCAACGTACAAAAACTCAGGTTGCTCTCAAGCCCGATGGGAAAAATCAGCAGGAAGTTATTCATTGGCATAGCAGGTAGATTTTGGATGAAAATTCACCCTGTTGTCATAGGATGTTTTGGGTGCACTGGCCATCTGTGTAGCGTGGTTAAACTACATGGAAAATCATTTGCCTCTTGTTTAATAAGGATTATTTATGGTATCACGTTTGAATGATTTGGTGGTATGCATCTTATCAGGGGTGTAGCAGCTCGTGCTTTACATCTATCACGAGGAGTGGAGAAGCCAAGTGGAAGAGTTACGTATATTGTTGTCCTTGAAGGTTTGTGCAGGTTTAATGTCCAGGAACTTAGTAGAAGGGGAATGTATACAGTTGCACGAATTTCTTCACTTGAGATGAAAATGTCTGGTAGGTTTCCCTTATAGACTCAGTTGTGGTTCATAATGTGCCCATGCAACTTTATAGAGCAAAATTTATCTACTCTTAGGTAATTAAAAGATGATTTATGGTTTAAATGGACTGACTCGTTGCGTAGTGCTTAACCTTAGTCTGATGAATACATATTTTGCAATCAGCCATCAGCTCTCTAGAAGCTATCAAATATAGGTTACAGAGGCACTGAGGTTTTATATTGACTTAATCGTAAATATAGTAGTTTTGGAATTAAATATAATCCCATGCTCCAATTAGATCCCATGCCCCAATGTGTTTCCAGTTCGGACTTTTATATTGACTTAGTCATGCTCTTAAGTTGAGCGATTGGTTTACTCAAATATCTCCTATGTGTGTAATAAACAATTTATTCATGGTGAAAACTACACTTTCTTTGGGGGGAAGAGCTACTTCAAAAAACTCTTTCAGGTTGTAGATTGTGTTTTGTAGAATTGTTATTTCACCGCATATGGACGTACTCCTCATCTTATATGATGAGTTTTTCTAATTTTGTCCTTTTTGGCTAGAATTGGAGCAAGTGGAACAAGATCCGGATTTCGTCGCATTAAACCGCCAGTTCAAGACAACTGCAGCAGAGCTGGTTTCTGTGCTTGAGCAGGTAAGAGATACTGAGGATATTGAAAGTTGTTATTTTGTAGACGTGCGAGATCTTTTGCATTGTATTTCAAGATTTAAGTCATTATCAAAATTTTCAGAAGGATAACTTAGTAGGTAGCCTTTTAAGACAATAACTTACATGTCCTGAATTTTGTTCTTCACCAAGAGACTTTAGGGCGAGAAAATAATTTTTTTAAAGATACAACCAAATAGTATCTCTTGTGTTTGTGTGGTGTTTTTCCATTGCTGTTGAGTATTAAAGTTGATCTAGTATAAACAGGCTTCTTAAGTTACATGGCTACAAGCTTACGACCTGGAGAAGCTAGTCATGCAGCAAGTAAACTACCACTAGATCTTGCTATTAGTATGTGTTTGATTTAATTGAGTGTATATTATTATATCAAGTATCTCTATCCTCTTTTGATTGAGTAAATTTTGTGCCTTGTTGCAATTTGCATCGTCTTATCAATCTATTAATTCCACACATAACTCTTTCAGAAACAGAAAACTGGTGGAAGGACAAAAGTTTTGTTGGAGACGGTTCCTGTTCACAAATTGGCAGATATCTTTGTTGCTAGTTTCGAGATGAGCTTTGAAGAGCAGCTCTCAATGTTGGATGCGGTTGATCTTAAAGTGAGAATTTCAAAAGCGACTGAGCTGGTTGACAGGCATTTACAGGTAGTATTTTTATTTGCTGCTGGTTAATATATGATCATCTTATTGCTACATGGCATCATTTTGGTGGTTACCTGTAACAGTCAATACGTGTGGCTGAGAAGATCACTCAGAAGGTTGAGGGGCAGCTGCTAAAATCACAGAAGGAGTTTCTTTTGCGCCAGCAGGTTAGCTATCTGGCATCAACCTAAATATCTTTAGGGGATGCGCAGGGTAGTTCATATAGTAGTCTTCGGTGGTGGTGTGTCCAGATAGTGATAGTTAATTTCTGAATCTGATTCCTGATCTGTTGAATTTTTCTTCATAAGATATAAATGCTTGTAGGAACTTTCTTTGCTAAAGTTAATGAGAACTTGCTGAGGTGTAGGCTGAAGAACTTTATTCATCTGATGCATATTCAGATATTTCTGTCTCCAAATTTTTGGATGATCCTGGAAACTTTCTTCTAATAAGGGTCATTAACATTACAAGTACACAAATATATGCCAAATTATGTGACTTTTAGTAACACTTTATATTCCGTCCTCTATAAGCAATAAGTGTCTGCGTTCCTACTACAGCAGCGCTATCAGTTCAAGTTCCTCTTGATATCTGTAAAAGTAAAAGATTTCTAAATTGTAAGCAGTTCTTTTTTCTTAGTATTTTTGTAAAGTGAATAAAGTAGTACCTTAGCTGCCAATGATGATCAATTTCTTTTATAGATAACATCATGGGAGACTATATAAACTTGTACTTGCTTTTATATTAATACTGGTGGCATGTTCTGGGCAATAGTCTGTGAAGCATAGAAGCTATTAGGTAAAGTGAGGGTCTAATAAACCTCGAGTGCAGATATGCTCATTGCAATTAATTTGATTTTGTAAGGTTAAATGACATCAAGGTCCATACTGCTTCTCCTAAAATATAGAATGTTGATGTGCGATGAATTTTTGGCAGCATCTCATTCCTTCTGTCTGCTATTTGTTCTATCTTCCTTCTGTCTTAAATCGTGTTGGCTGCTGAAGAGTTAAATAGTAGTCTCAGCGTTCATCTATGTTACTTATTCCTCTTCTAATATACCTTGTTTAAGATACATTCCAGATAAGGGCTATTAAGGAGGAACTTGGTGATAATGATGATGAGGATGAGGATGATATAGTTTCCCTTGAAAGGAAGATGCAAAGTGCAGGAATGCCTTCAAACATCTGGAAGCATGCTCAAAGAGAGTTGAGGTATAGTTCCAATATATTAGTAAAAGGTAAATAGGTTTAGCCTGCAGGCACTGGTTTGCCCCTAGATTCGGCAGCAAAAGGAGTTGAAAGTGCTTTAGTTTAGGTTGGCCAAGGTGGATTTATTAGATTAGGTGGTAAACAGCTCAAGTTTTAGCTTATTTCTGTGTGCATAAATTGATGGTGGTAAGCCCTGATTTTTCTGTTGTTGCTAAGAGCTTTTCGGGTTCATTGTTATTCACACTAGCTTGAAATTATGATGGTTGTATTAGTTGAATGGATGTCCCCTTGATATTGTAACATGTCTACGTAGTGTTGGCTAATATTAACAGTAAAATCTCCAGCTTGGTGCGTGTATAGTACCTTTTATTGCTGAGCAACCACAAGAAAGCATCAATTATAGAAGTACTTGGTAGTGATGATTGCTTACGTCTAATAGTCCAGCTACCGCAAAGAGGTGTATAAAAAGATTAGTTGATGGTTAATTGGTACCAGGCTCATTCTTTGTTGCTAGACAATTTTTCAATTAGTAATTTATTTGTTTCTATCCTTTGTCTTTAAGGTGGCTTGATTCAACTGTTAAGTTGTGTCACATCACTTAAGATGTTAAATCAAACACCTACATTATGAGTAATTTTCTAGACCTGCTTTTGCCTCCTTGCTAATATTTGTCAAAAGGGGAAGAGAGCTATACTCTTCCTGAATCGTCACTGGCTTTTAATATTGACAACAGAGCAAATAGTCAAGTGGTGGATCTCACATTGTTATGATATCCGGTCATAGAAAATTAGATGAAACTCATGTTAACTTATTGCAGGAGGCTTAAGAAAATGCAACCTCAGCAACCTGGGTACAGTAGTTCATATAACTACCTGGAGCTTTTGGCTGATCTACCCTGGCAAACGGCAAGTGAGGAACATGAACTGGATTTAAAAGTTGCAAAGGAGCGTCTCGATAGCGACCATTATGGTCTAACGAAGATCAAGCAACGGATAACTGAATATTTGGCTGTTCGAAAGGTACTTGACACTTATTCTATTTTTCTTTTGTTTTATTCAGGCGTTGATTACTCGAGGGTTGCTGTTTGATGTTATATTGGCAGCTTAAACCTGATGCTAGAGGCCCAATTTTGTGCTTTGTTGGCCCACCTGGCGTCGGGAAGACATCTTTGGCATCATCGATTGCTGCTGCTTTGGGCAGGAAATTTGTGCGCATATCTCTTGGTGGTGTTAAGGACGAGGCTGATATAAGAGGGCACAGGAGAACCTACATTGGGAGCATGCCAGGACGTCTAATTGATGGACTAAAAGTAGGTATTGCCAAGGGATAAGAATTCTTATAGGACAATCTCTAGAGATTTTCCTAAGCCTGGAGTGGAATATTTATGAATATATTGTCAACTAATAAATAAAGAAGAAGAAGAGTCTGAGACAAGTTTTAATGTTTGCTTTATGGCAGTGTCTAAACTACGAGTTTCTTTATCGCAGCAACTTTATTTGGTGACTCTTTTGCTAGAAAGTTCTTATTTTTGAACTTCACTTATTTTTCCCTCTGTCCAAACAGTTTCTGCAATTTTCTTTCTCATTTCTTTTCCCCGCATGTTAACCTGGTAGTGCATTTTATCTATATACCAATTTTATTTCTTCTTTATCCTATCTACTTCTACTCTTTATGTCTTCATCATTATGGCCTTACTTGTCCTTTCATTGTCTTCATAACTGTACAGTTTTTGTATTCTTTATCTCGAGATAGTTTACATCATCATGGATTTTGGAAAGTCTCTTTGAGTGTCCAATGTAGTTTCAATAGCGTTCATAGTACTCTGGAAAATCTCTAATCGTGTTGGGTATCATTTGCAAGTTGATTGCTTCATTATAAAAGTAACATCATTATTTCAATTGAATGTAGATCTCATGCATTGCTACTTCTTTGGGAAAGTTTTCTTTAAACACAAATTGGTAAGCCTAATAGGATTTTTATGACTATAGAGAGTAGGTGTCTGCAATCCGGTTATGCTGCTTGATGAGATTGACAAGACAGGTTCTGATGCTCGTGGGGATCCAGCTTCTGCTCTGCTGGAGGTTCTTGATCCCGAGCAAAATAAGTCTTTTAATGATCAGTATCCTTTTTAATTTGATTTGGTGCACTGATTTTCATTAGATAAACATTATGTTTTCTAGGTTTAATAATTTATTAAGTCACTGGAAGCTCTCTTGCTTTGTACCTTTCCTACTTTAGTATACTTAAAAGAGACTTGTCTTTTGACTTTAGTATTTGTACAATTATATCAAATCATTAGAGTTTATGTCATGATTATATCTATTGGTGCAAATGATCGCTAGCGTTTCATTTTCTTTATTTAAGCTTATTTATCCCATCGTTGATGTTAAACTTCCTTTCCCATGTAAATTAGAATTTCATATTCTCAAATTACCGTTCTTAGTCCACTATCAGTACCTACCTGGATATTCTATTTGACCTTTCAGAATTGCATCACTATAAATTTACATAACTAGATCTTTATGTGAAACCAACAAACTTCTTTTATAATTATACCAACATAATTCCTTAAATTTGACCTTTCAGAATTGCATTACTATAAATTTACATAACTAGATCTTTATGTGAAATCAACAAACTTCTTTTATAATTATACCAACATAATTCCTTAATTGAGGATTAAAGCTACCTGAATGTTCCATTTGACCTTTCAAAGGTGATTTTTGTGGCAACAGCCAATAGATAATTCCTTAAATTTGACCTTTCAGAATTGCATTACTATAAATTTACATAACTAGATCTTTATGTGAAATCAACAAACTTCTTTTATAATTATACCAACATAATTCCTTAATTGAGGATTAAAGCTACCTGAATGTTCCATTTGACCTTTCAAAGGTGATTTTTGTGGCAACAGCCAATAGGGTGCAGCCTATTCCTCCTCCACTCCTGGATAGGATGGAAGTCATTGAGCTGCCTGGTTATACACCTGAAGAAAAGCTTAGGATAGCTATGCGGCATTTGATTCCTCAAGTTCTTGATCGCCATGGGTTAAGCTCTGAGTCCATTCAAATTCCAGAGGTATGATTTTTTCTTCGAATATTCTTTTTAATGCTCATGTATTCTAGACACATCTATTAATATAGTCTACTACATATGTTTGACTACTCGCCTAAACATTAGTTTATTGTCTGAAGCTGTAAGCTGTGTACTGAGTTCTGTCCGGGTAATACGTAGCTCAATCCTTGTATAAATCTGTCTGATCATAATAAGACCTTTGTGCTCCTCTACTCAGTTCAACTACTCTAAATCGAGAATCCGAGGTTGACATCTAATAACTTGTGTTTTGTGAATTCGCCCCTTATAGTGTTAACTCTTGGTTGTTACGTCCATGAAGTTGCACAAAAGACCTTCAGATAAATGTTTATGTTGACTCGTATTGATAGGTATTATTAGCCATATTTGTCTTTTATTCCTCTCTGGTCAATCTATTAATTTACTAGTACCATTAAAATCCAACGACCTCGTCTTTTATATAGGAGGCAATGTAGGATACAAGTTGATAAAATGCCTCACTAAATACCAACTATTATTTCTCCAATTTTTTTCTTATTATGATAAACTATAATCTAGTTACAGGAAAACTGTTATCTATGCTTTTCATTTCAATAGGCAATGGTGAAGCTTATTGTCCAGAGGTACACCAGAGAGGCTGGGGTTCGTAATCTCGAGAGAAATTTGGCTGCCTTGGCTCGTGCAGCAGCAGTCAGGGTTGCAGAAGCTTTCCCAATAAGTAAAGATGTGCGGAAGCTTTCTTCACCTCTGTTGAGCAGCCGAACTAGTGATGGATCAGAAGTGGAAATGGAAATTATTCCGATGGATGTAAATACTCATGAGATTTCAAACTCATTCAGGACCTCGTTGAATCTGCTTGTAGACGAGGCTATGCTGGAAAAGATATTGGGGGTAATAAGTCCACATTATTGGGTCTTTCATGTTAAATTTTTTATATATCCATTTTGACTTACTTTTTCACGTGCATGTGTCACGGTTTCCCTCTACCTCACAGGTAATATGGTAGCTGACTTTGATGTCAGGTGAATTGTGGGTTGTGTATTGCAAGATAATGCTAGTACTTAATAAATGAAAAATCTCCTCGCAGGCTGCTGCAGGAAGGCCTAGAATTTGAAGTTTGTTACTGAAGTGGCCTTCTGATAGAGAGATATATTAAGTAGTACTTGGATATTAGCTTAAAGAATATGTGAAATGGTCAGAGTACACTTACAATATTGTGATACTGAAGACATTATGGTTTCCCTTTATAATCAAAGGGATATTTTTCTTACCACATGGATGATATGTAATCAACTGGCTGGTCTGTAAGCCGCCAAAAGATAGAAAATAAGGCCTGGTTCGCAGTAGGTATCGACGGTATTTGGAAAGTAAAAGTTTAATATTTAAAATTGATAGATCTAGGAGCTGGATAAATCAAAGTACTACTTAATTAAGTAGCTATATAGAGCTTCAAGAATATTTGAAATTAAGGCTGTTCTTGTTATGGAAGTGACCTTCTGATAGAGAGATCTATTCAGTAGTACTTGAATATTAGCTAAAAGAATCTGTCGAAATGTACACTTACAAGTTACAATATGGTGATACTGAAGACATTAAGGGTTCCCTTTATAAATCAAAGGGATCTTTTTTAACACATCGATGATATGTAGTCAATTGGCTGGTCTGTAGGCCGCCAAAAGATAGATAATAATGCTTTGCTCGCAGTAGGTACCAACGGTATTTGGGAAGTAAAAAACTTAATATTTAAAATTGATAGATCCAGGAGCTGGATCCTGTCATGCTAGTTGCTTGACTTGGCTAGAAGCTTCTATGATATAGTTATATAGAGCGTCGATTTTGTGTTATCGCCAGCTTTAAAATTTGTACTGTTAAGGCTGTTCTTGTTATAGAGCTGAGCCGATTTTTAATAATTCGTAACGTAGCCTCCACGGTTTGATGATGGAGAAGCTGCAGACCGAGTTTCTATTCCTGGGGTATCAGTTGGGCTTGTTTGGACCATTTTTGGTGGGGAGGTCCAGTTTGTGGAGGCTACAACAATGGTTGGGAAGGGAGAGTTACATCTGACTGGCCAACTTGGGGATGTTATTAAAGAATCGGCTCAAATAGCTCTCACATGGGTAAATCATTTGTACAAGTTTATAAATTTCTAGCTATTCATCACTAAAGCAATATTCTGATTGTATAGGTAAGATCCCGTGCAGCAGATTTTGAGTTGGCATTTGGTGGGAAAATAAGTCTCCTGGAGGGGCGGGATATCCATATACATTTTCCGGCAGGTGCGGTGCCTAAGGATGGGCCATCAGCAGGTGTGACTCTGGTAACAGCCCTAGTTTCCTTATTCAGTCAGAACAGAATGAGAGCAAATACAGCAATGACAGGAGAGATAACATTAAGGGGTATTGTGCTACCTGTTGGTGGTATAAAGGACAAGGTAGCATCATTATTGTATCCGTTTCCACATTTAAGGGAGGAGAGAATTTGCATTCACTAGATAAGATTCTGAATTTGCAGATGTTGGCCGCACATCGCTATGGTATCAAGAGAGTCATTCTGCCGGAAAGAAATCTCAAGGATTTGATTGAAGTTCCAGCAGCTGTACTTTCTGGACTGGAGGTATGTGAAGCTAATAACTTCTGTTTCAGTTGAGAAGTATAGAACGGAAACTTAATTTAATTTGAACATCAGATTCTAGTGGCCAAGAGAATGGAAGATGTACTGGAGCAGGCATTTGAAGGTGGCTGCCCTTGGAGGCATCACTCTAAATTTTAAAATAAATCACACTACACATTGTACAATCTCCTTTTTTGTATTATTTTCCTCTGCAGTGTATAATTTGCAAAATATTTATCATCTGTTTAGTAGGAACAAAAACTGAAAAATATGTTCTTAGGTTTATTTTTCCTTATTAATTCAATTTTATGTCTATTAATTACTTAACGAATGACAAGATATATTTACGGAGTTGGTTCTAATCATCTACAGTCAGTTTTCCATTCTCTAGACTAGAATGCTTTGAGTTTCCCATTTGAGACAGTCACAAACGAGAAATTTAGGATTGTGACGTCCAAAACGGACTAATTTGGATGTCAAAAATTGAACCTACAGTACTCATCAAAAGAGATCTTATCACGGTCGTGTACGTTGTTTTCCCTTAAGACTTATTTACGTTGGTTGGTTTATATTTTCGTACATGCTATCTTAAAATACTTTCTCCACGGCAATAATCTGATTTGCTCAAATATGTTTTATATGTTTTATGTGGAAAATTTGAGTTGTTAATTCAATGGTGAAGACAGTGAAAAGTTAGAGAATTTTAAATGAGAGAACAAAAAAAGTAATTACTTATATTGTTTAAAGAAAATTAAAAGAATAGACCGTATAGTCTTTATGTTTTTATTTATAGTGTTTTTGATATTGTTCCATGTTTATATTTTTGAATTTCTCGTCGACCGAAGTTCTGTCTTCACGAAATTATTACATTTTACATATCATTCATATTGATATGTTTATGGCAACCATTATCCTATTTTCTCTCTGTACTTTTACTATACATTTTTATCGTTTTTTCATCAATTTTTTAATCAACTATATATTTTTTATCATTGTTATGACGATTTTCAATTTTTGTTATAAATGGGTAGGACAGATGAAGATAAAAAGAACTCAAATAACCAAACTTATCCTAACAATGGTTCATTTGTGGTTGATTCTTTGGATAAAAAAGAAGTTCGTAATATTTCACACCACATACGAGAAAAGGAAGAAAATTGCAGTGAAGAAAGATAAATTGTTTAAAACCGTTGTTCTTCCCCACTATATTCCTATTTCTCCATCGAGTCTTGATGGTATGAGTCTCTCGACGGTAGGAGGTAATAGAGGTGACATTTGCAGTAGCAAAATTGAACCAAAGATAGAAAATAAATTTCTGAACGAAATGCATATAAAAAATATTGTGGTATTCATATCATTATCCGACCAAAAAGGGTGTAGAAAATCTCATGGATTAGACGAATCCACATGATGTCAATATTAGATTTCTTATAAATGGAGAAAATCTCTTCGACGCTCGTGATTGTGAAGTTGTTTTTAATTATTGTCTTGTTCACGGCCTTTAGTTTTCTCTCGCTCCAGACTGTGTTAGTGTTTTCAAATTACACCTCTTTATCTTAACCAACTCATTCCTAATTCTTGGAGTGTTTTTATTGCAACTATAATTTTATCAAGAAGTTTGTTTGAATATTTCTCGATAAATAAATTTCTTACTACCGTTAAGGTTTCTAGCAAAATTACCAATCCATATTTCTACTTCTTGATAAAGTCATGTGCTAAGATTGTCATTGACCCTCTAAATTATAACAACGTATGAAAAGTTAATTTTTTTTTTATCTGTGGCAGTCAGAGACTAAGCATGGAAGAGAAATTCCTCATATCAACCGGAGTTTCCAAGTGTAAGTTTTCCCTTTCTCAGCAAGCCTTCATTCTTTGACTTCATCTTTCATGTGTTTATTTATTTGTATTTTATTTCATTATTCTCATCTCATGTTGTGAACATGTTTTTTGATGAAAAAAGATAACACCGTACTCGCAAAAAGTACACTCAAATGGTGAATGAGGTCTCCAAGTTTTCTCATTTATTCCTCAATTCTTGTGCCCAATGAATTTAACTGTAGCGGGTTATGGCCGAGTATTATTGTACAAGATGACATTTCTATTTTTGCTTCTCCTAAGGGAGATATTTTGGAAAAACCTTCTTCGCCGAAGAAGGGCTTGGAAAAGTAATCTCTGAATAAAATAAAAACTGCAGAGACAAAACTTCCAGATTTTTTTTGTTGAAAAGTGTTCTTTCAAGATAGAACTGCCAAGCAAAATGAATGGTTGAGGTTCAGAGAAAACGTATGTTGTTCCTTCAGACGTTACCAATGTCAACGCCGATGTTGATGATGCTTGGAAATAATCATTGTGAGTTCTTGGCTTCGACAAGAAATAAGGAACTTGTCCTAGTATTGTCGAGAAAAAAATAGAAGACTTCGGCGACCATATGCAATATTTTTGATAATATTATCATTATCACTAAAAATAAATAAAAACTAAGGATGAAAATGGTATACTTCTGACTCATATATCCGAACAATAAATTACTTCTTCAACTCATCATGAAACTTCTCATGCTCCCAATCAATCTCCTGCTTTAAAGCCTGTTGTAGAGATACGTATTGGTGAAGCTTCATCTTGTGCCCATTCTCTTCCTAAATGTACTCCTTCCAAGTATGCATCTTTTTTGATGATGTGGCTAACACCCTTTCTCTTGTTATTTATTTTTTTATTTCTGAGGGTTCTACTCCAAAAAAGTCCATGATTTTGACGGGAAACATATAAATGCCATGCTAAGCTATGGAGTATATGAAAATTGCTGAAGGTGGTAAAAAAACCAGGACAGTAATGAGTTCTTTAGTTCCCGACTTCGACATAAAAAGGAAAAATGTATTCCTCAAGTTGTAATATCTTTATCTAAGGAGCTGGCTTTCCATGTTAATAATGAAATAGTTGCTGAGGTTTCTAAGAAAGCTGATGTTGTAGTGGGTGAACCCTACAAACTTGAGAAATACTTTGATTATCATATCAGGTCACCAAGAGCTTAATGTAGATAAGGATGTGGTTGTCACCGCCAAAGCTTGTGTTACTACCTTAACGACTCCCAACCTCCTATCATTGTTGATCATGATCTCTCAAAGGTTGCCAAAGTTATTTTTCCAACACATTATATTATGGATACAATTGTCAAGGATACCGTAACCGTGGATCCAAATGGTAACTTGTCCAACACGGGTACATCTTCAGCCAAAATTTCCACTTCAACACTATATGTTTTTTCACTAGACCAGTTTCCCGAGATATTGATTCAGTTTGCTACGTTGGCCAGCCAGTGGAAACTTCCAATCCACCTTTCTCCCACATACCTAACTAAGAGGCACTTAAATTTAGAATTTGAGATATGATGGATTTTATTTTTATTTCTTCTTCTTAAGTACGTGTGTTCTATTATATTGCATAGACTAATTATACATTGTGTATATGGCATCTTGTATTTTCACTCTATTCTTAATGGTTTGACCATGTACTAGTAATCCAATATGCACCCTGCAACTCATATTTATGATTTTCAGGCCCCTTTTGATAATGTTGCTAAGCCCTTAGAATAAGACTCATCGGTAAAAGCTGTTATTGATTTTAAGATTAAAAGTGATAAACAAATTAAGCTCAAACTTGAAAGTTTTCATGAGAGGGAAATCATGTTAAACCTTGACTTGCAGTCTAAGGCCGAAGAACTGAAGAATAAATTATCTGCATTGTCTTAGTCTAGGATTGCATTATTTCATACCCAGGGAACTCTCTAGGCTAGCTGTCTGTTTGTTAAGTTCTTAAAGAATGCGACTTTTGTTCAAGGTAAAATCCTTTATTCATGTAAAGAGAAACCGACTGCTTTTAAAGTCAACCTAAGTATTATCGAGGGTCTTTAATCATTTGTTGATAATGAGCTTATTGATGCCAAATATGAAGTAGATGTTGCAAGGTAAGATTTGCAGGAGCAATTATATGCTTTGAAATTAAAGTTTAACTCGGTTTGAGAATGTTCTTATTGAACGCCAGTCTCAAACAAAAGATACATCAGTCTCAGACAGAAGATGCTACTGCTAATAAAACTACAATGATTGCTTTGACTTGCGAGTCTATTTTGGACGATCCTTCGAAGTTAGTTTTAGATTTTCACGAGGAATAATCCAATGTGAATTTTGACAACTTTTGGTATTATGTTGTTGAGAGTGAATGACCCAAGGAATAAGTATGAAGTGATAAGTCTTCTAACTCTCGTGCTTTATATGATTTTAGCAAAGGTGGTTTATATATTTTTAATCTTCTTAAGGAAATTAAAAAAAATGAGTTGGATAATTTGAAAAATACTAGGTTCCCTGAGAATGACGAGGGAAGTGGTTTCGAGAAAGATGTTAATGAGATTAAAGAATTCAAGCTACTTGTATTATAACTGATAATATTGAAGATATTGATGTCAAAACAACTACTATGGATATTGATGTTGTGCCAACCAAAGATATTATTACTTTTGAGAGAATATCTAAACTCAATTTTTTATTATTTCATATTTTTTTTGTAAGAAAAAAAGAATTATATTGTACTGTTATACTAAGACCCTTTTTGTTTTTGAGTATTATTATTTATACTTTTATTTGACGAGTTGTGTTTTTATTAAACACTTAACATTCTATATTTTTTATTAATTGAACAATCTCAATAGTCTAAGACTTTATTAATGAACACCTATGTCTTTTTTTTTGAAGTTTTCTAGAATTTTCCAAGCATGTTTAGAGTGCATGATTCTTATTAGGGATTTACCATTTTTTTATGAAGCACTTGAAGCTAGTTTTTTTATTTAAGAATTAATTCTTGATCATTTGAGACTTATTAGTGTATGGACTTTGTAAAACCTTAAGTGTTCATGATAGAGCAATTTATTGTATGAGGATTGATTTTTAACCCCGAGACTTGTCATAGACTTGACAAAGCCCCCAGTCTTCTTCTTGGAATCCGTTATTTGAGCTTGTTAGCCTTATTTTTCTCAGTGTATGCTTTTGTTTGAGAATATGAAATAAGACTTGTCTTTTTTATATGAAAAATATTTTATTAATGTCGAATGTTCCATTAAAATCTTCTTGCGCCACCGAGAGAGAAAAAAACTACATCACCGTAGTTTCATAAATATGGAAGTAGTAGTAAGTTACAAGCTTGGGTTTTAATGATTATGATAGAGCTTCAAGTGCTCTATATTCCAGAGGTGTGAAACTTGGTTTCCTTCTTCATCCAATAGTTTGTAAGTTCATGGATTCATTTTGGATTCAGTCGTGAAAAAACCCTCCAAGTAGGGAGACAATTTGTCGAGCCTTTTTCTAGTCTGAAGGAAAAATATTTATGATACTTTATATCGTGGTTCAAATTTTCTGAACCATATTTTAGTATCATATTCATATCTTATAAACCCCTTGTAATGATTTGAGGAATATATGTTACGACTCTTCTTTCTTCAATTACATCTAGCTTAGAGCTTGGGGCTTGTGCATTAATTGTTTCATCATATGTTGCAATCCTATGAGACGACATACATATTTCAACGAATACTATTGCCTCATTCTATATACCATGGAGAATGACGTTTCTTCTGTTGCAGTTCAATGAGTGGTTTCGTACGATCATAAGACTTGGTGTCAAAGATGTACATGCTGAAGGTAAGAGTGTGCGAACTGCCGAGTTATCAGCTTTTAGAATTTTCTTAAATTCCCCATTCCTAAATTAGAATATTATCCGATGTAACTATTTCGGGTAATAATCCTAATTTTTTTTCTTCAGCTTGTCATATTTTATATTTGACAAATAATTGAGAGTCAGTGAGGAGCTTTACTCTCCTAGCTTTACAAATATTTTCTATTCAATGTCCCACAATTGCAGCTTTATACTCGGCTTAATTATTTGATACTGGAAATCAAAACTTGATGTATTGATTTAGGATATTTCATGTTGAAGATATGAGTTGTATTTCTGCTCATAAGCGTTTATTATATCTTTATTTATGAGTTATAACTCTCTAAGAATCTTCAAATTAATCCTTTGAAGAAATCAATCTCTCAAACTACAACTCCATCAAAAAGTTGGCCAGTGCTTGGCATTTGATTTCTGTTCTTGGCTCATAGTGGATATTGTAATCCTCTAATTCTACTGATCATTTGGATGATCTTCCTGATACACCGGGCTTGTGCAATATGTTTCTCAAAGGAAAAAAGTTCTAACTATTATTGTGTGTGTTTTAAAACATAGTCTAATTTTTTTAGGTGTAACTACTAGTGGTAATAGAGATTTATCTACATAGTACACTGCTTTAGAATATCATCCTTCCTCCATGGCCGAGATTGTGAGGTACATATACAAGGTTTTGCATGGCCGCATAATCCAAGATTGTGAGGTACATATACAAGGTTTCTCATGGCCGAGGTTTGGTTATCACTTGTGGGGAGTCAAACAATTATTTATTATATTAAACACTTAATTACTTGTTCGAGTTCATTCAAAATTTCCCGCTTCTCTCAGAACTTCGAAAAATGGTTGACATTTATCCGAGGATCTTGACAAGAAACTTGAAGTGCTGTTAGTCTTCCGACCATGATTTGAACTTCTTTTGCATTCTTTGGTGGCTTAATTTCTTATGAATTTGCAAGTTATGTTGGATATGCTTTGATTAATATTTTGCGCATCATATATCCTAAGAATTTGCTTGACCTTATACCAAAAGTTCACTTTTGCGGATTCAACTTAAGGTTGACTCATCTGAGATTTTTAAATTTCTCAAACAAGTTTGTTAAGTGATCGTCTTCATGAAAGTTTATTACCGACATGAGATTAATGTAGGCTTGTATGTTACATCTTATTTAGTTGCGAAGATCTTATTCATTAGTCTTCAGTCTGAAGGGCATTTCTTTGTAGCAATGTAACCCTCTCTCGATGATGAATGTTGTATGATCATGGTCCTCTCATATCTGTATTTGATTGTATCCTTTAGACACATCCATAAATGATAGCATTGTTTTTCTAGATGTGTCGGCCAATCCTCGACAATCGAGAAAAGTATTTTGGACATGATTCATTTGAGTCTGTGAAGTCCATACGCATAATTGACTTATTGTTCTTCTTCTGGACTAAAACAAGATTATCTGTCCACATAAGATAATGAGACTCTGGTATGTATCTGACCATAGTCAGTCTATCTACTTCTTCGATGATCGCTTATGTATTTTGTTTGAAGTAAGATATTCGTTTTGTATGATATGTCAAAAGTTGTTGCTGATCCACAAACGGTGGCAGATAACTTATGTTGGGACTCATGCTACAAATTACATACTCCATGTAAACATATCAATTTATATTTCAAAAAACTTACAATATTATATTTGAGACCCGTTGGGATATCTTGGCCAATATTCAAGGTATTTACTGCTTCCATTATCATATTTTCTACACCATCTCTTTGGCTGAACCAGTCGAGGGTCTTCTCTAAGGTCATCCATTCCTTCCGAGATGAACCATTCTTCTTCTTGTTGCAATTGTTTAAATGCTTAAATTGTTGTATTTTATTCCCTGTAAGTATTTTGATTTCATCTAATAATGGCTAATTTCCGTTGATATGCTATATTAAGGATCGGTGAGCTATTGACGAGGACATCGAAACAAATCCGATTAAAGACCAATATCAGAGTATTAAAGTAACAACAATAGGAATTGGTCTTATAACATGCTAATGAGCGAAGAAACTTCATTGAGAGCTTAATAAGGCCACATAGAGCCTTATAAGTTGAATAAAGCATGGGCCAACTTACAATTTAGTTTTTTCCCAAGAGATGCTTTTAAGTAGAGCAAATAATGTTAGAAATTTGTTTCAGTTTGCAACAACAACGACTCAAGATGTTTATTTTGTGTTAAAGGACATAAATTACTCTAGGTCACCTTAGCAATATCAGCCAATTGCATCAAGGTCTAGATGAAGAGATCTGTAGAAGAAATCAAAGTGATGAAATCCAAAAGTCAAGGAGATTTATTTCGTATTTATTATCCAAGAGTTACTTTTAAGTATTTAAACTCATTTGATTATATATTAATAGAGTCAAGGCGAGTTGGTTCATATTTATTCTCAAAAAGTTAAATTTTAAGTCTTTAAACTCATTTAAATATGTTCTAAGAGAGTAAAGAAGAGTTATGACATATTTATTATATAATAGATACTTTTGAGTCTTTAAACTCACTTAATTCTATTTTAAGAGTGTCAAAGAGAATTATTTCATTTCTATTACTGGTTTTTCTTTCTATGACTATATGAAGATATAAAGTCTTTCTACTATTAAGTAATTAAATATGTTTAAACCGTTGAATAGTCTTTCGACTATCTCATTTTCTTTTATTTAGTCATTTGACTTCAAAATCATCATTTTAGGTCCATCGACTTGGTAAAATCAAGTAAATTTTATCCCTAACGCCACAAAAAGAAACTACTTAGCCAAAGAATAAATTTATAGATTTTTCCAAGTCCATGGACCCGTAATGATGATTTTAAAGTCGAAGGACTAAATGAAAGAAAGCGAGATAGTTGAGGGACTATTCAGTGATCTCAACCTAATTAAATATAAAAAGAGTCTATACTCCAACATTTTTTTCGGGACAAATGTATCTTTAAACTATTCTTGTGAGAAGTGAGATACGTTCTGCGTATCAAATGATTTACCACCCCTTTTGCGGTTGAACTTCATCCATCATCTAATTTTCATCACTTGCCATCATGATTTCATTTGTGAGTGCTCTCCGGATAACAATAAATCAAATATCTTACATGCTTATATCAACCGTAGACACTAAGACATACATCTGATCAAGCTATGATCTCCCCAGTATGATATTATAAGATGACGGTGCATCTACCACTATGAACATGCATTGCACCTTTTTATTATTATATTATTGCTTGCTGAGAGAAACATCTAGAGTGAACTCCCCTAATACAACTGCATTGTATTTAGTGAAGATAATACTATACCCCTCGATCGAGATACGTCCATCACAAAGAAGAAGTGATCTTGGTAAATCACTAGAAGATGACTGAGCAGATAAGGGGCAAATGGGAAACCACACGAGATCACAAAAAGAACACACGCGTTCGGTAACAAGAATGACGAATGACCAAACACAAGAAGATAGAGCGACAAGCTCTCGACAAAGATACGACCAAAATGATAATATAGTTTAACTAAAGATGTCATTACAGAGAAACAATAACCCACAAACGACATATAATAAATGACAGTTATTTAGAAAAGCACATGACAGAATTACACGCATTATCAAAGAAATGTAAAGAATGTGGGGTCGACACTTACTCATGAACACTATGATGAAAGTGACAACTTATCCGTAGATAGTGAGAGTGACAAAATACTAATTACAATGCATAAATAGACATACACACTTAAACGATAATATATGATTTCCACAATAATATAAAAAGCATATTAGAAACCGATCGTTTCCTTTCTTGATTTCTCATTATCATAATTATATCCAAAAAATACCTTATCATATTTAGTGTTGTTTGTGGAAACAATAACAAACATAGGTAGTTGCATTTCCAAGGATTTACCAATGATGTTTATTAGGCCAAGAGTCGAAAAAGAGGCTTCAGGAGCGCATCATGCCCTAGTGACCAGGTGAATTCTCAAAGAATCATGGATAACTCACCCCCAGGTCCCACTTTAGAAACTAACCAAGCAAACTCAAAGGTGGCAGTTTAAAACAATGACCAATCTTAAATAATGGTTAAGGCACTGCCATCTGGCCATCCCAAGAGGATAAACCTCTTAATTTTGGAATGTTATCTACCCCATCTAATGTCTAGGTTTTAGAATTTAAGATAAATAAGCTCAAGCGAGAGGAACTCAAAGACAACTCAATTGTAACTTGAGAGAGATAAGAAGGCTTATGATAGAGTGGAAAAAATAATAATTGAAGCCCTCTAACTCATTACTGAAAATTATCGGAGTACAAAGAAAATCAGGATCTCTCTTGGAAAGCCAATAAATTTATCCGCATCGAAAAAATAAGGGATGAGTGAACATATATGAGCGTACCGGCGAAAGCAAAATCAAAAAAAAAGAGAAGGAAGGCGAATGAAGCCGACCGAGAAGACCCGTCAATTAATGAAATTGCACGGAAAAAAAAGGGGCACAAAATGGTGGAATATAACCATGTAAGGCCAACTATGGCAGGTTATGTATTACAAAAGTCTCATTTCGTTAAAGGAATCTCAGAAGGAAAGATCCTTATCAAGTTTGATCGCCCACAAGATGGACTCGTACGACATCTTGTTGTGCAGAGCCTTCTACATGACCTTCAAGGGGAATACGCCCGACTAATTCAATAGTCTCCCTAAAGAAACGATCAAATAATTTGAAGGACTTTGGGTTGTGTTCAGAAAATGCTTCTTGAGAAACAAGGAACACAAACGAGAAATAGATTTCATTATCAATCTATACCAGAGATCGGGGAGAGCCACTCAAAAGATACATTGAGAGGTTTGTCCGTGAAATGAAATCTCTATTAACATGTGAAGAACCAGTAACAATTGCTTTGTTCAACCGAGGATTGGCTCGCGAGAGCCCGCTTTACACAAACCTCGTCCATTGCCTAGTTAAAAAGATGGAAGACATCCTAGTAAGGTCCAATCGGTTTATCAGGGTAAATGACTAAAAGAAAGAGGATCCCGTTTATCCCCTTCACTAGAAAACCCAGGAATCCAGAGCCCCGGTCGGAGATAAGAGATGCACTTATGAGATACCCCGAGGGGACACCACTAGAGCCCATGTAAGTAGGCCTCAACCTTCCTATTTTGATAAGCTCACTAAAATGTTCACACCCTCACAGTAAAAAAAAGCCATCATATACGAGAAACCTAAAGGCCGAGCTAAATACCAAGCATCACGGATCATGTTAGCTGCTGGTTAGAAGAGATCTCATTGGTACTTCTTTGTGTACCATAATGATCATGACCATCCGACCGACGCGTGCTAGCAGTCAAAGAAAGAAATCTAATAGCTGATCAATAGTGGCGAGCTTGTCCAATTTGTTAGACAAAGAGAAATAAGGCCCTGTGAAAAAATAGAATGAGATGGGTCGATAGAGAAGACCCTCTCTTCAAATATATACTTGTGGACCTATTGCAAAAGAACTCGGATGTGTTCGCTTGGAGTGCTGATAAAAATCATGTACCATGAGCTTTCCATTGATAAAAATGTATGACTGGTCGAGAAAAAAGATAAATCTTCTCCCTAGAGAAGTCAAAGGTAGTTTTCAGAGAGTTTGACAGGCTCATCAAGCTGGGCCACATTTGGAAATCATAATACTTAACATGGATATCTAACCTTGTACTTGTTAAGAAAAAGAATGATAAATGGCGTATGTGTGTATACTTCATTGACCACAATCGAGCTTTCCCAAATGATGCTTTTCCTCTCTCCCGAATCGATCAACTCGTAAACACCGCATCAAGAAATGAGCTCTTCTCATTCAAGGATGCCTACTTCGGGTTGATAAGGGGAGAAAAATATGGTGAAGAATAAGCTTTAATGTAATTAACAAAATGTTTAAATTGATATGATTAAATATAAATGACTAAACTAAAGAAAACATAAGGATTGAGGGGGTCATATGTAATAATTAGTAAACTTGTTTACAAATAGTAAAAGAGTAAGGTGAGAAGATCCATTTATGAGAGGGTAAACATGTAAATTCAAAATCTATCCAATGTACTATATAAAAGTCATTTCCCTTTTGGGAAAAAGGTCAAATTATTAGTCAATGATTGCTACATTTATTCATTTGTTTAATTTCTCTCTCTACTGATTTAGTTTCTCTGTTTAAAACCACCCCATACAAACATTTCTTTGGCAGATACTCTCATACGAATATAGTTTTAGCAGGATTAATAACTAAGAAATAACTGAATTCATCAGTGGCGCCGTATGTGGGAAGGCGATTGGTACCCAGAATCGTTGTTCCAAAACCATAGTATTGATGTTAAAACATCGTATGGGCAATGGAAACTGAAGTCCGTGTAGATCTAGAGGCTGATAAAAAAACCATACGATTGATGATTCATCTGGAGATCTCATGGTCGATGAACAAGTAACAAACAAAGGGAATAATAATGATCGATATGTCGAAGAGCTACTCAAAGAATCTGTTTTGGTAGCCTGGCACAAATAATAATTGGAGGATATTGAGAGGTTGAATACAGAAAGAAAGTGATAATTAGTTCGTGGAAAATTAAGTTTGAGGTCCGATGAGAACGGACAATAGTAGCAGGCCCAGTGCAAAACGTTTCTCAGTTCGAGGAGAAGCATTAGAAAAAACATCATCGTTCTTCTAAAAGGCGAGAAAGATTTGGACAACGCTATGAATCAACAGAATCCAATGAATATTTGTCTTTTAGCTTAGATGAATCTTTGTTCTCGGAAACAAATACTCAATATAAATAAAGTTACAGGAAAATAAAATTGAGGGGACACAAAGGTGCTCATCGAGCTGCTCGGAGAGCAAATGGTTCAAGGAAAGGAAGTTATGATCATGGAAAGATATATATTCCAAAGATCCTGATAAAGTTGTGCATGTTACTCGACGAGAACATATAACTCCTCGTATGCAAATTTAGTCTGGTAGCCATAACCATGAGTATCGTGTGAGTAATCAATTTACGTTCTCATCGGAGGAAGGTCTGTATGCGGCGGTGAATGAAGGTCCCGAGGGAAGTGCGTATAAGATGGGTCATAATTGGAGATCATCCCCACTTTCCCCGTAAATTCTGTCTGGTCATCTTCCGAAGTGGTTTGATATCTCTAAGCTGGAAAAGTTCGACGGAACACAAGACCCGGATAGCCACACTGAACAATTCAAAACTTTCTTGATTAATATGATGGTCATGATAAACTGTTTTGTAGGGCTTTCTCTCAAACTTTCAAGAAAGCTGCATTAAAATGGTATAATCGTTTGCCTCAAGGCTGTATCAAGAATTTTGACATGTTCTGGATCATATTTCGTTAGCATTTCGTAAGAAGCAACACACTCTGTGCAAATGGGGATACAATAATTTATTGCAGGCAAAAGATGGAGGAATGTCTCAAAGAATATACGAAACACTTTATCCAAGTAAAAATAGACATGGAATTCTGCGAGGACAAAGTGGCTATGGCTGCTTTTTGAATGGGTCTACTCCCTCGGATAATGAAAGATAATGTTGTAGAAAAACAGGCTATGACGTTTGGAGCATTACTGGATCAGATAGAGAAACAAATTTTGGTAGAAGAAACTAGGACACCAGAGTTAGAATCCATGTTACAGTTTAATCCGAATCAATTCTACCAAGATCCAACAATAATAATAAGAAGTGATGCATCACCAGCAAATGTCCGATAGCAGGTCTCACAACCAGCAAGTGTGGTCCGACCTAGAGCACCTATTCAAGTTATAAGTCAGGCACCTCCAAGAGTGAAGGAATATGAACTAGTGGTCAACGCTCATCAATATGGCAAACCCATGACAAAGAAATGAATCCGACATGCTCATTTTGCCGAATTGACTGAGTGTGTGACGACTATTTTTGAGAAATCACGACCACATGTCCATTTTTGTAAACCATTTCTGATGTAGACTCCACGGGAGAATGGAAAAAATAAATATTTCCAGTATCACGAGGATATCGGGCACAATAAGAAGGACTGCATGGCATTGAAAAAATAAAAATTCTTCAGTTTCTCCAAAACAAGAAGCTGTTCCAAAGCAAGGTAATTCTTTAATGATATCAGAAACAATTGATGAAGAATCTATTGATGCATTCGACATTTCCAGTTAGTACTTAGATCCAAAACTGGGCAGAAACATCATAAATATAGCGGAAGAGCAGATAGTGAGGGGAAAAGTTAGTAAATTGTGTACTTTCCTTGAGTCACTAACAATTTTTGGAGGAGATACTATTGCGGGAACATTAAATTATTCTTGGAAGAGACATATTGTTAGTCTAGGAATACAATTGGAAGCAGGCGCTTCACCACATCTGTATAAAAGTCCGTCTCCAATACTCTGTTTTGAAGATGATGATATGAGAGATGTAGCTGGTGCACATGAGGATGCGGTAGTTATCGTTACAGAGATAGTTGGGAACGAGATACAAATTTTTTTGATCGATAGTGGCAGCTCGGCCAACATTATATTCATGACTACTTATAGCCAGATCAAAAACCCACCGACGATTTTACGATTGGATTAGACGATTGTAGGATTTACCGGGGCTACAACTGAGGTCGTCGGAGAATTCGAGGGAAGAGTTGAGGTGGGTCGACCGTTCAAGAAGGTAGTCACGGTCTTTTTTGTTGTGGTAGATGCCTCAACATCGGCTATAAGTTATTGTTAGTCCCCCATATTTACCCCTTGTATCAAACTAGTCCCTCGCTTTCACTTTTGTCTTATACCCATCCCCTTCGTTTGGGAAATTTGCAAGCTTAGTCCGCCTGCACATGTGAAGTCTGAGAAAATGACACATGTCCTTTAGTTTTGTTGCGCTTTTGTTCCCCCAAAATTTTGCCCAATAATACCCCTGCGTATGCCACCTCACATGCCAAGTAATCAGCCACGTCAGATTTACTATTTACCATCAAATTTAACCACTTGCCATTTACCCACAACTACCCAAGTTGGACCGGGTCAAACTTAAATAAACCAAACCCAACCTAGCCTAATTTAATATAACCCAACCCAGCCCAATTAATAGAACCCAACCAAATATTACCCATACCCGATACCTGTTTAATAACATAAATACCCGTTTAATCACCCAAACCCCAACTAACTAATCAGAAACAAAAAACCCTAATTTATCCCTCCAAAACACAAACCTCAAATTTCTAAATCAGAAACCCTAATGTATCAAATTATTCAGTTGTTCTCCGTTTTCCTTTCTCTTTGTCTCTACTGAATCCATTTACCAAAATCGAAACCTAAATTAGTAAACCCTAAGCCATCGACTTATTTTGTTTTTCATCCTTAATAGATTCCAGCCACTTTCAGTTCTTCATCCTAAGCTATAGTTTTTTGTAGTCAAAATTCGTAAACCTAAGTGTATCAAAATATTCAGTTATTCATCCTAAATAGATTCAAACCACTTTCACCAAAACCCTAAGTCTATCTCCAGTCGAAGATCTTTCATTATGGAAAAACATTTTTACAGAGGTGAGTTATTTGATTGTAGTTCTATTTTCATAGCTAGATAGATAGTTAACTTCACCTAGAATGAAAATCTAGTTATTTGATGTTGTTCAAGCTTGAATGGTGATGTTTTTATTTCTTTATCTCAGGTGTGAATGATGAGTTGTTTGCTGTGAATTACAACTTCGATGGAAACTTAACAGGAAAAAGAAATAGAAGTACATTGGGGGCAGGTCAGAAATCGTAAAGTTTATAAGGTGCGATAAATTTTTGATTTTGGAACTATATTCTATCCATGACTTAACAGAAGCATCAGGAAGAGGGGGGGGGGGGGATTTTGTGTTTGCTTACTCGGTGCCGAGTTCAAGCAGTTCTCTCAATATACTAGAGACAAATGCAGACTGTTATGAGATAACAAAAAAAAATTGGTAGTGATAGGTTAGTGAACATCTATTTTGATAAGACAACCCCTCTAGAAGTGGTATCTCCTACTAAAAATAAAATAAAAACAAAAATTTCATTGCAACTGTGGATGTTGAAGGTGATAGCAGTACAGTTGCAGCTGAGAGTTTATGTGATGATGTTACTGATAACATATGTTCACATTGAACATGAAACAAAAATGAGTGGTATTGAAAATATGGATGATGTTGGGGAAAATATGGAGGGTGATGGGAATGGTAGAGATAGTGTGGAGGGTGATGTTATCGGTGGTGGAATATATAGTGTGTAGGGTGATATTCCAGTTGATGGGATATATAGCGTCCATGGTGATGGTTGATTAATAGTTTAATCGCGAATGTAAACAAATAATACTTGGTAAAGATTGGTAGATTCAAGGTTTATAGGGCAAGAACAAGGGCACTTAATCTTATTACGGGAGATGACTTGATCCAATACCGAAAACTACGTCAATACAACCATGAGATACTAAGGAGTAATCCAGGGTTGACGATTGTAATCAAATGTCATCTGTCAGTATTCGAACGAGTGTATTTTTGTTTAGATGCATGTAAAAAGGGATTCAGTTCTGGATGCAGGTCTGCTCTCGTGTTGGATGGTTGTTTCTTGAAAGGTACTTTTGGAGGATAGTTGTTGGTTGCGGTTGCGGTGGATGCTAATGATCAAATGTATCCCATGGCTTGGGCTATAGTAGAATATGAAATTAGATCGAGTTGGGAATGGTTCCTCCAACTTATTGGAGAGGATTTGAATATCCAGAATAGAGGCAACTTCACCTAGCTGTTTGACAAACAAAAAGGTCTGGTTCCTGCATTGGTTGCATTGTTCCCAAATTCAGAACACAGATTCTGTGCCAGGCACTTATACGCTAATATGAAAAAGACTTTCCCCGGTAAACAAGAACACCAGCTATTCTGGGCATGTGCTAGGTCAACATCGATGAGGTCAGATTTCTTTGAAACATATTATTGTATATATCCGGAGGACAGTTCGACATATTCAGTACCATGCCCCACCAAACAGGACAAAGAAGTGGACTGTGACTCAGCTGGTTGTTAGTCATTTTTTTTAATCTTAGGCCTATAGGTTTTTAAACTTGACTCAAGCCTATGATCCGACTCAGAGGGCCCACAACCCGTTAAATAAGTATAAATAACCCAACTACTTTCATTTATGAGGGTGATAGAAATTTACTGCTAGTACACACCTCCTTTATCTCTCTACTTCTCACTCAACATATTAAATTCCTGAAACTCTTTCCTAAAACTCCCTTCGATCAGAGATAAACCACACCAAATTGGAGACCACAGTGGGAGTGAAGGGTACCTGAATCATAAATTCAAAACAAGTAATAACAACCAGTTCGGATGGATCCGAATGCACAGAATACTCCACCTCCAAAGGTGGAAGGAGCAAAATAAAATAATGAGTACACTGTTGAGGAGGACGATCAGTTGAGGGATGGGATTGAGAGCTCAGAAACAAGCATACCAAAGAGTTAAAGAAATATTTAGTGTATCAACGCTCCATCATACGGATAATCCTGGTGAAAATGAGCAGTCCCTGAAGACCCATCTCAGCTCCAAGAAAACCCATCGATCCAAATGAATTGAGAGATCTACATCAGAATTTTCTAGCAATTACTCTAATAATGCAGAACTTGAAGAGTCAGTATCATCTAGCAGTGATGAAGGACGATTAAAGAAGAAAATAAGGATGTCCAAGAAGCATTCAAGAAAGAGGGACAAACATGGTCGACTCAAAAAGTATCAAGGGAAGATGAAGGGGTCAACTGATCAACATATTGACTGTTTGCTAATTCATCCCTTTGCCTTCCAGTTAGAACCAGGTATTTTTACTACTCCGAATGAGGAAACCGTGTTTATTCGAAGTCAAAATTGGAGACAATCGCCTTTATCCTCAAAAATACTCTCCGAACATCTTCCTAAGAGATTTGATAGTTCCAAGATGGAGAAGTACGATGGGAGTAAAGGTCAGGCCAAGACGTAGGTAGCTTGGCATGCCTCTAGGTATTCTAGAATTTTTTTGAAAATACTACAAGAAAACACAATAGTTAGTTTGGAATATTAACATAACATTTAGAAACTAATAAAAATACGACCATATATTACTTAAGCTTTTCCAGTGGCTGGTGAGCTGGCTTGGATTAGTGGTGGAGTTTATCTTTCTACCATTCTCCCACACTTTGCTAATAAAAATAAATTGAGTCCTCCATGGCTTCTAGGAATCCAACAGATTTTTTACCACCTTGTAGTCATTACCCATGTTGTAATGGTAAAAAGGGATATGGTGGTTTCTGCATAGACCAGTCACAACATCAAACTGCTCCATGGGTAGAGGAAGTTTTGACAGCCTAGATGCCATTATACCGGCTGTTAGTCCTTTTCTCACGCAAGTATACGCGGTCAAATCGTAGCAAGTAATAAGTAAGAAATATCTTTCCCACGAAGACTAGGTGTATAAGACAAAAATTTACTTATGCAACAATGTATGATTATTAGACTACTAGAAGACTAGGTGTATAAGACAAAAATTTACTTATGCAACAATGTATGATTATTAGACTACTACTGGAACAAATAATAAAGTATGAGTGAATGAATATAACTAAGAAAATTAACTAACGAGATTAACTTATGCGAGAGAAAACATGGAACCCTAACTTCATTGTTTATTTTACTTAGAGTATTAATATACTTAATCAATATGTAAGATAACTACGATTACTAATCAGATAACACAAAATCAGAATACGCTACCTTTCAGTACACGTAAACCAAACCACTTAAACAACCACAAAAGAGATAGCAGTTAAGCAGACACCGCATGCATGACAATCCTATATGTCTATATGAATTGAGGTACAATTGGTTTTAAGCACAAGTTACCTATTTCGATTACATAGGGTAATATGATATGGTTAATGACATATTACGAATCATGAACAATCACAATATGAATCATTCAAGAACCTATGCTAGCATGACAAGTTCTAAACCCTTAAATCCACTTTCGCATTCATTAAAGATTAACAAACTAGATGTTCGCGACGCATCTAAAATTAAGCACAATCATACTAGGTAACCGATAAACGTATCTCACAAATTAATTAAGCAATACCCTAAATATTATTCAAACAAATCCGCTAAGGTTCCATGACAACGATTAGTTCATAATCGAACAAATCATCATCATGGATGCAAAAGTTAACATAATTGTTTAGGAAGAATGTAAAAAAAACGAATAAAAAATTTAGAGAAAGTTAAACCGAACAAAAGTTTAGAGAAAGTTAAACCGAAAAACTGCCTGCCTCCTGCCGACTGAAAATCCAAAACAGCTGTCACCTGCTCCTCTGCCGATCGGAAAAATCGCCAATAGTCTTTTCTTTTCGTCTCTCTTTTGTATTTTGCCGCAAACTCAATCAATGCCTCATCTCCCTTCTGTCTGTCTCTGTTATTTATAAATTTTCTCGTGAAAACCTAAGAATCCCATTGCCTTTCTTTCTTTCTCCTGGGCTTTTAATTAAATGACCCACACTCATATAATTATATAGTATAATTATTTAATTCTTTCCTTTGTCTATATGTTTAGCAGAATAGACCAATAATATTTGTTTTCCTTTTCTCGTTTTTTTTTCACCAAAAAAATCCAAAGCGGTTTTGTATCCTAAAAAAAATCAAATTACAAATCGTAAAATATTTATGTTAAATAAAATAATATTTTAAACAATATAGCTAAATAAAATATTCGCATTAATCTAATGTTTTTTTTCTTAATTCAGCATTAATTTCCTTTTATGCTTCGCTTTAATATTTTTTTCTTAATTTAATATTTTAAACAATATCTTAGAAAATATATTTTCCTTTTTTTTTCAACATTAATATATATTTCAAGCATTTATTATATATATTTTTTTGGAAAATCACTCGTCATAATATATTTTCGTGGCATTAATTTTTTTTTCAACATAAATATATTTTTTCAAGCATCAATATATTTTTCTTTGTTTTCAACTGTTCTAAAATTGCCTTCAAGTACATTAATTTCTAGTTTCTTCAATTTCAACCCCAAATTTATTAATATTATCACAATTTACCCGCGACACAAGCGTCTTTAAGAATACTGGAAAAATACGTTAAAACTCAACGAATACTTGAGAACCGGTGACGATTTTAAGAATAATGGAAGCGTAATAAGTGATATGAAATGCACTTATCAAACCCCCAAACTTAAACCGTTGCTTGTCCTCAAGCAATGCAAAACAGGTTTAACAATTGATGCATGAATGCAACTGAATTTAAATGAATGCAAGAACGCAATGATCCCGAACGAGTAACCGTAACTAATTCAGCATAAATGCCTCAACGAATGTAATGACCTCGGAATGTGAAATAACTAGGTACTCAAATGTTAGCAATAGAAGTGAAGAAGCGTGCGTGTGTGCTTAAACTCAATCGACATGTTTTTAGTACAAATTAATGGACCTTACTTGTTCTCATCATAATAATCACAAGATTAGAAACGAAATACAACCTAGATTCTTCATAGTCAAGTTGCACATCCATATTTCTCCGGGGTTGTCAAAGATTTATTATGCTTTACTCTATATACAGACACACAAAGGCTTATTTGACCGTGCAATGGATGAGGTCCCTTAAAGACTTATACAATGGTGCCCATGTAACGAGCTTTAGGTTAGCGGATCCCAGACCAGAAAAGTCTTAGGTCACTAGGCACAAAGTCCCCTAGAACTTAATAACTCGAGCACCAAAGAGCTCATCCTAGCCAATTTTTCCCTTTTTCTTTCTTTTTTTTTTTTGGTTTTTTTCTTTTTGAATCAGCGATTGGGAATGAGTGCATTTCGCTCCATCTCATTCCACCCCTAGACTACTCATAATATGCAGCCCCCAGTGAGAGGACGTACGTCAACGAGCGGCTACTAGCCTTTGACGCCTAACTGAATAATACGCATATTTATCTTTTAACTCCCCCAAACTTATCTTTTTGCAATCCATGAGCTAATAAAGGATTAAGGTGTAATTCTGAACCTAAGCAAGGATTATGTATAACAATACTCAAGTGTGTCCGTAACTAGCATAAAAACAATCGATGAGTCTACATGTATTAATTGTGCTTCTACATCAAGCAAGCTAACTGACAAGTAACCTAAATAGATTTTATTCCTACTGTAATTCCAAACAATTTTCATCATCGGCTACTTAAGTAGAAACATAAACTCAAGGGATCAAAGACGCAAAATGCATGAACAAAATGCTATGCTAATAAGCTAACTCGATCCTAAACACAGTCTATATAATCATGGCATGAATATGCAAACAAGCATGACTAACATGAATAACTATTATGATGAATGCAACTACAAGAAATTAAAAGAAACAAGAAACACTCCCCTATTCGTCCAGTATTGTTGATCATTATTTCCAAGTGGGTTGCCTCCCACGAAGCGCTTGTTTAACGTCGATTGCTCGACGATACCACTCGGAATCATATAGTGTCGAGGTGGATGCTGAATGCCTCACGGTTCTCCATATTTCCATAGTAATGCTTGAGTCGTTGCCCATTAGCTTTGAATGCTTTATCTGGCGATTCCTCATAGATTTCAACTGCTCCATGTGGATATACTGTCTTGACTTTAAAAGGTCTAGACCACCTTGACTTGAGCTTCCCCAGGAAAAGCTTTAGACGAGAGTTGAAAAGAATAACAAGTTGGCCTGGATCAAAAGCTTTATGTACAAGCTTCATATCATGTCGTTTCTTGACTTTTTCCTTATACATCTTCTGATATCTGCTATGGTCCAACCAATGGCTGATTTGAACTTCCCCAGAAATCTTAATAGCTTTTCTTCCTCACTACCTGAAAAGTTAGATGTAATAATAACAGGTAATGTAGATGACTCTCCTAAGAAAGCATACCTGAGATGATCTGGTAGTGGTTTGAGTTCAAGTTTAGGAGCTTCTTGTAGAGAAGGTTTAAGTCTAGCCTGAGAATCCTTAAGATCACCCAATACGAGCGACTCATGTGGAATATTGAGCCTCTTTTGATACGAGGCTGCCTGTAGTAGTTGAACACATTCGGATATTTCTTCGTCTTCAAAGTCAGATTCACCATGTAGAACTCTGCCTAGAGCATTTGAACTCGAGAACTGATCCAACTCATTACTGTACGAAGAATCGACCGTATCCAACCTGAAACATTCCTCATCCTCTATTGGGGATTGCATAGCCTTGAAAACATTGAAAGTGACAGTCTGATCTTGCACTCTCATAGTGAGCTCCCCTTTTTGGACATCAATTAAAGTTTTGCCCGTAGCCAAGAATGGATTTCCCATGATTATGGGGATGTTTTTGTCCTCTTCGAAATCCAAAATAACGAAGTCAGCAGGAAAAATGAGCTTGTCTACCTTTACTAAGACATCTTCTACGATCCCACGAGGATATGTGATAGAACGATCAGCCAGTTGCAAAGAGATATTAGTCGGTTTTGGCTCAGGTACCCCAAGTTTCTCAAACACAGATAGGGGCATCAGATTGATGCTCGCTCCTAAATCACATAAACATTTGCTGAAAGTTAAATTGCCGATTAAACAAGGAATGGTGAAGCTTCCTGGATCTTTAAGTTTGGGAGGCAATTTTTATTGTAAGATCGCACTGCATTCCTCAGTGAGCGCCACTGTCTCAAAATCACCAAGCTTTAGCTTTTTCGAAAGAATTCCCTTCAGGAACTTGGCATAACTAGGAATTTGCTCTAATGCTTCAGCAAAAGGTATGTTGATGTGTAGCTTCTTGAACACCTCCAAAAATCTCCCAAACTGAGCATCTAGCTTATGTTTCTGCAACCTTTGCGGAAAAGGTGGAGGAGGGTAGATCGTAGGCTCAACAACTGACTGAGATGGCTTTTTAGGTGGCTGATCTTGACCAGAATTAACCTCAGATGAGGGCTGATTTTGAGCAGATTTTTTCATAATGGACTGATTTTGAGAAGAATCCGCCTCTTGTTCAACTGTGGGGTTCTCAGCAACCTTTCCTGATCGCAAGGTGATAGCTTGGCATTTCTCTTTGCCGTCCTGTTTACCTGGATTATGTTCCGTGTCGCTAGGAAGAACTCCCTGAGGTCTAACAATCATGTTACTGGCCATCTGCCCAATCTGATTTTCCAAGGTCTTGTGAGATACCATCAGACTTTTAATCATTAACTTCATTTCTTCGAATTCAGAGTCTCTCACAGAATGTTGAGAAGGGTCAGGATGTTGATTCTGAGCTTGTCTTGGGGAATACTGTTGAGATTGATGTTGCTGCCCTTGTTGCTGAAATCCAGGAGGAGCATATGGCTTAACACCATAATGCTGATTACCTTGTTGATTATTGCTCCAACTGAAGTTCGGATGATTTCTGTTGCTTGAGTGATAGGTGTTTGAGATTGGTTGTTGATTCTACCTCTGAAAATTACTCACAAATTGCACTGACTCAGTAGAGATTGGGCATTGTTGAGTGTCATGCCCTCCATCACAAATCTCGCACACACTAGCTACCTGGTGTACCCCTAGTTTAGTCAAAGAATCTACCTTCATGTTTAGAGCTTCAAGCTGAGCTGCTAAAGAAGTGGCAGTGTCTACGTTAAAAATACCAGTTACTTTCTGTTGTGACTGTCTCTGAGAAGGGTTCTGGAATTCATTAGCAGCCATCATCTCAAGGAGCTCATGAGCTTCCTCATAACTTTTCGTTAATAAGGCTCCCCCAGATGCAGTATCGACCATGGGCCTTGTTTGCACACCCAACCCATTATAGAAGCAATTTATTACTAACCAATCAGGCATCCCATATGAGGACATTTTCTGAGCATCTCCTTGTAACACTCCCAAGCTTCACTTAAAGATTCATCATATGACTGAGAAAACTGAGTAATAGCATTCCTCAAGGCGGCTGTTCTTGCCATAGGAAAGAATTTTGAGATAAATTTCTGTGCTAGTATATCCCAAGTAGTGATCGAGCCTGCTGGTAAAGAGTGTAACCAGCTCTTAGCTTTGTCCCTCAGAGAAAATGGGAAGAGTCTCAGTCTTATGGAATCATCTGAAACACCGTTGAACTTGAAAGTATCACAGATTTCAAGGAAGGTCATAATGTGCATATTAGGATCCTCAGATGAAGCTCCCCCAAACTGACAAGAATTCTGCATCATCTGAATAGTGCTAGGTTTAATTTCAAAATTATTCGCAGCGATATTGGGTCTGACAATACTAGACTGAATATCCATGATCTTTGGTTGAGAGTACTCCATGAGTGTTTTTGGAGCTGGATCTCCCATTGTATACACGCTCAAGTACCTGAAGCACAAGAAACACTCGAAAAGCAAGTAACCTCAGTAGTTTTATAACGACCCCTGCTGATAAGCAATAAAACTGTCAAATAACATCGAGTCTCCGGCAACGTCGCCAAAAACTTGTTAGTCCTTTTCTCACGCAAGTATACGCGGTCAAATCGTAGCAAGTAATAAGTAAGAAATATCGTTCCCACGAAGACTAGGTGTATAAGACAAAAATTTACTTATGCAACAATGTATGATTATTAGACTACTACTGGAACAAATAATAAAGTATGAGTGAATGAATATAACTAAGCAAATTAACTAACGAGATTAACTTATGCGAGAGAAAACATGGAACCCTAACTTCATTGTTTATTTTACTCAGAGTATTAATATACTTAATCAATATGTAAGATAACTACGATTACTAATCAGATAACACAAAATCAGAATACGCTACCTTTCAGTACACGTAAACCAAACCACTTAAACAACCACAAAAGAGATAGCAGTTAAGCAGACACCGCATGCATGACAATCCTATATGTCTATATGAATTGAGGTACAATTGGTTTTAAGCACAAGTTACCTATTTCGATTACATAGGGTAATATGATATGGTTAATGACATATTACGAATCATGAACAATCACAATATGAATCATTCAAGAACCTATGCTAGCATGACAAGTTCTAAACCCTTAAATCCACTTTCGCATTCATTAAAGATTAACGAACTAGATGTTCGCGACGCATCTAAAATTAAGCACAATCATACTAGGTAACCGATAAACGTATCTCACAAATTAATTAAGCAATACCCTAAATATTATTCAAACAAATCCGCTAAGGTTCCATGACAACGATTAGTTCATAATCGAACAAATCATCATCATGGATGCAAAAGTTAACATAATTGTTTAGGAAGAATGTAAAAAAAAAACGAATAAAAAATTTAGAGAAAGTTAAACCGAACAAAAGTTTTAAGAAAGTTAAACCGAAAAACCGCCTGCCTCCTGCCGAATGCAAATCCAAAACAGCTGTCACCTGCTCCTCTGCCGATCGGAAAAATCGCCAATAGTATTTTCTTTTCGTCTCTCTTTTGTATTTTGCCGCAAACTCAATCAGTGCCTCCTCTCCCTTCTGTCCGTCTCTGTTATTTATAACTTTTCTCGTGAAAACCTAAGAATCCCATTGCCTTTCTTTCTTTCTCCTGGGCTTTTAATTAAATGCTTCCGCTGGACCCACACTCATATAATTATATAGTATAATTATTTAATTATTTCCTTTGTCTATATGTTCAGCAGAATAGACCAATAATATTTGTTTTCCTTTTCTCGCTTGTTTTGCACCAAAAAAATCCAAAGCGGTTTTGTATTCCTAAAAAAAAAATCAAATTACAAATCGTAAAATATTTATGTTAAATAAAATAATATTTTAAACAATATAGCTAAATAAAATATTCGCATTAATCTAATTTTTTTTTCTTAATTCAGCATTAATTTCCTTTTATGCTTCGCTTTAATATTTTTTCTTAATTTAATATTTTAAACAATATCTTAGAAAATATATTTTCCTTTTTTTTCAACATAAATATATTTTTTCAAGCATCAATATATTTTTCTTTGTTTTCAACTGTTCTAAAATTGCCCTCAAGTACATTAATTTCCAGTTTCTTCAATTTCAACCCCAAATGTATTAATATTATCACAATTTACCCGCGGCACAAGCGTCTTTAAGAATACTGGAAAAATACGTTAAAACTCAACGAATACTTGAGAACCGGTGACGATTTATGGGTCCAAAGGAAACCAAAGGCCCTAATTGAGCACCTCAGTTTACATCACTAACTTATGGTCCATAGTGGTTTCCGAAGTGACTGGAATTCTCACTTTAACAGAGTCAGGGAAACCCTATTTTGTTCGGATTCGATCTAACTCAGCAGTATGGGTGTACACATAAGCAATATTCTGAAGAGCTATCAAGTATTTTACACTGAACTTCTGAAAGTTTGGCCCCACTTTCCCTTCCAGGCACTCCAGAAGTGACTTAGTGTTGGGCATACTTACTTTTACTTTGTCCTTCCGATCTGCTGCATTGTCCTCTGTCTGTCGGACGTCTCAAATTGAGTGCCTTCCATATTGTCCTCCATAATTTCCTCCATTACGCTTGACTGTTGTTTAGGTAGTTTAGTATCTACTGGGGGATTTATTGTCTCCGAACTAGCAGGTTTCGAAGAAGATGAAGTACTTTTGGCTTTAGAGAGACGAGTTACCCTGCGAGGGGTGGATTTATCAGCATTTGAACCCATGGCCAAGAAAGGTGAAGGTTCCCTAACACTGAAAACTATTTTTTCTTTAGGAAGAGGGTTTTGAGACTCTTGAACTAAAGACCCTGATTCTAAGAGAGATAAGGTTGCGACGAAAGATGGTTTTCTAACTTTCGATGTCTTTGATGATAAGGAACTCTTGTTTGTAATTGTTTTTGATTGGCTGATTTCTCCACCAGGAGAGGCAGGGAGCCCAGCTGCAACTCTTGCGTCTCTTCTAGCTGTTTCTAAATCAGATAAGTTTAACCAACCTCATTTCACCAATTCGTTTCTGGCTGTGAACATATAGTCTACCCAAATACAAGTTTGAAAGATTATCAAGTTTTCTCTCTCTAGAATCGCTTATATTCTGAGGCAGATAAAACAGTGAAACTTGTTTAAATAGAGATGCAGGTGTGAGAGTTTTACCTATGGGGAAGATGAATCAATAAAAGTAATGATTAGACGCTAGGAGGTATGGGGATTACACCGTAAGTTACGTTTTAGCCAAGTAGGAACATGAATTTATGAGAAAAAACACCTGAGAGGTCAAAACAAAACTCGACACATGTCCTACTTAAAAAAATGACCTTTGGAATTCATAACTGCACGTTAATCTCTTCAAATCCGATCAAGATTCAGTTCGGACACAAATGTCAGATCGGACTTCACTTTGGATACATATTAAGTTTTATTGTTTGAATTAGCTATTCCAAAGTATCTTTGCAAGACCTAAAGGGGATACTGATGAGGTCAGATTTCTTTGACAAATATTATTGTATATATCCGGAGGGTAGTTCGGACATATCCAGTTCATGCCCCACCGAACAGGGAAAACAAGTGGACTGTGATTCAGCTGGTTGCTAGTCATTTCTTATCTTAAGCCTATGGGTTTTTAAACTTGACCCAAGCCCATGATCCGACCCGGAAGGCCCACAACCCATTAAACAAGTTTAAATACCCCAACTACTTTCATTTATGAGGGTGATAGAAATTTACTACTAGTACACACCTTCTTTATCTCTCTACTTCTCACTCAACATATTAAATTCCTGAACTCTTGCCCAAAACACCCTTTGATCAGAAATTAACCACACTAAACATATATAGAAGAATTTGAGTACCATATGGAGGAAATGAAGAGATGCAACCAATCAGCATACGATTGACTATTTGAGAGCACACTACGACGTAGAAAATAAATATTTCATGCAGACGAGTAAACTGGCTGAAACATTTAATTCGGTTATCCTAGATTACAGAGGAAAATGGGTGATTAGTATGCAGGAGGGGATTAGAGAACATATAGTTGCTCGGATAAATAAGAAGAGAAAGCAGTTAGCGAAGTAGGAATCCAAAAGAAGCTGAATACGATTATAAACATCGTTGGAAACTGATATGTAGGAGAAACTGGTGGACCAAAGTACCAATTTAGAGAAGGAGAAAACCAGTTTGTGGTGGATTTGGAAACGCGGGATTGTACGTGTAGAAAGTGGAAGCTGTCTGTAATTCTTTGCTGCCATGCTGTTGCAGTAATATTTTTGGCTGAGCAGGATCCAATTGATTATGTGGCTGGCTGTTATCATTTTGCAACACAAAAATGATTTATTCTCACACCATTAACCCTTATAATGAGTATATGTTCTGGCCTTTAAGCCCGTATGAACCTAGCAAAGATCCTTCCGAAAGACAACCACCATCAGCTGTTGAACCAAGTACATCAAGGCTGTCGAAGAAACATAACACCAACAGATGCGGTATTTGCAAGTGTATTGGACATAATCGTCGTAAGTGTCCAACCGTAACCCCAACAGCTCAAACCAACAACAAATCAGCTCCAACCCAGACTCCACCAACTCCAAGCAACGTTCCAGCAGCTCCAACCCATACTCCACCACCTCCAACAAATACTCCACTACCTTCAACCAACTTTTGTTCAGCTATAAGTAAAGCTCCACTAGCTACAAGCAACATTACAACAGCTCCATCTAACACTCAGTCAGCTAGAAGGTCAAACTAAAATGTAAGAACTGTAAGTATTTTCTAATTTAAGAATATATTATGTTTTTATTTTAACATTGCTGTAAATAACTAAGTTACGGTCCATTTCACAACAGGTGAGAAGGGGTGGAGTTGGGAAACTGTTATGGCTGATGTAAGTGTGGTTCATTCTATTTTGATAGTTTGCTTGATACTGCCTGTATAATATTATTTTTGGTTTAATCTTGTTTCTGCTTGTAATGTACTGCTGGTTAATTGGGTTTGTAATATACAGTTGTTAATTTAGCTGCTTATGGGCTTATTTTGAGTTTGTCAGTGTGACTTGTTAATTTAAGTTTCTGATGGGCTTGTTGTTAGTGTTATGAGTGATGGTCATTAAATGGGCTTGCTGTGAGTGTTGTGAGTGATGCCTTCTAATTTTAATCTCGTTATTTTTCTTTTTGTGAGTATTGTGATTGCTTTGGAATGTACCACTGTTTTAAAAAATCCAAGTAGGCTTTACTATAGACTTTACGTACTGTACACATATATAGTTGGCCTTAAGAAGTGAAGTTGGTCTTTATTGAATGCTCCACCTTTTTATTGTTGGTTGCTGGTACATGTAATGGTTACTGATCCCATTAGTTGTTGGTTGCTGGTCCATGTATCAATAAAGTCTTGTTGAATGATTGCAGGATACTGTCATATACTATATTGATAAAAGAGACCACTCACGTGGTTCATCACTAGTTAACTTGATTTGTATTATATATAATAGGAAGCATGTCCTATATTTTCTTCTCAGAACAGCTTAACCTCTACTCATAATTTTTGGAAGAGAACATTTGAAATGAAGCTATTTAAAGATGCACAACAAGCTTCATCAAAAAATAAGAAAAGAAAGCTACCGTAGTCATGTTTTTAGGCTTTAATGGATGGTTAGACTACTATGGTGTTGTTTTTGCTAATCATATGAATGGTTAGACTACTATGTGCTATTTTTTGTAATCATGCGAATGGTTAGACCAATGTAGGTATTGTTTTTTTAATCATGTGAAGGGTTAGACTAGTGTTGGTTTTTTTGTAATCATTCGATGGTTTAAGAATGATGATTCTTGTAATGAAACATGAAATGTAGTTTTTTGTAATTTATGATGTAAGTAATGCTTTCTGTTTCACATGATGTTGTAGATTTGTATAAACTTTAATTTGCAAGCAGGTTATAGAATTACATGTGCTGAAATCATATTACAGGTCTTGAATTTTAGCATGTTCTTGACAAAAACCTATTACAGGTCACAATTACACTTACATGCATCACAAACTATTTGTTGAAGCCATTTGTTAAACCCATTTACAGGCATCACAGGTCATAACTACACTCACAAGTCACAATTACAAGAATCACAAACCATTTGTTTAAGCCATTACACTAATTATAATGATTATAAGACTTAACAAGGGACAAAAACATATGATCAAATATAATAGAACCATACATTATCATTGAAATAAGAAACAGTCAGATCAACAATTACAAGTATTTGTTTCTTAACCCTATTACAACACTTAAGGTAACTGATAACGATTACAGTGGCTAACTAACCTTAAGAAATTAATTCAAATACAATTATACTCCCTACCAACATAAACAGAAAAACAATAATCTTCTTCATCCTTTCACAATCTGCTTCCAATCTTGAAACCCTCTTCAACAATCCATTGATAACAGGTTGTGACCTATTTTTAATTAGGGGATCAATCCACCAAAAATAACGACAATGTCCTTCTCTCTACAGAATCACAATTTAGAGGAAGATATTTACCAACTCGTAAAAGGTATATGAATAAAAAACCTACCCTGAAATTGATACACCCAGTGAATCTTCTTCCTCGATTTGGATCGGTCGAAGCAGTGCGGGTTACACCGGGTAACCCGCATTCACAAATACCATCACAACCGAGTTAGCAGAGGCTTTTGAAACACTGGAGTAAGACATTATAATTTTGGGGCTGGGAATGGCAGCAATGGGTTTTGGTGATGGAAGGAAGAAGAACTGAGATAGAAGAAATGAGATTTCAGAAGCTTGAGATGTTGCTACACTTGGAATTAGGGTTTACGAATTTGGTAAATGGATTGAATATAGAGAGATAGAGGGGAGATGGAGAAAAAATAAATAAGAACAGTCTCTGTCAATACACTTAGGGTTTTTTGGTTTTTGATTGAGTTAATTGGGGTTTGGGTAATTAAAAGGGTATCGGGTATGGATAATAGTAGGTTGGGTTATATTAAATTAGGCTAGGTTTGGTTTATTTAAGTTTGACCCGATCCAACTTGGGTAGTTGTGGATAAATTGTAAGGGTAAATGGTAAGTGGTTAAATTTGATGGTAAATAGTTTATCTCACGTGGCTGATTACTTAGCATGTGAGGTAACATAGGCAGGGGTATTATTGGGAAAATTATGGGGGACCGAAAGCGCAACAAAACTAAGGAAGACGTGTCAGTTTCTCAGGCTTCATATGTGCAGGGGGACTAAACTTGCAAATTTCTCTAACGAAGGGGATGAGTGGAAGATAAAAGTGAAGGTGAGGGACTCGTTTGATACAAGGGGTAAACATAGGGGACTAACAAGATTTTTAGCCCCCAACATCTTATAGTTTTATCTTCGGAAGGTCTGGGCTGTCGAAAATGCACGCTGTGCCTTCAAACGTTCATCAATGTCTAAAATATGTTGTGGGAAACAATGTAGGAACAGTTAAAAGCAGTCAGAAGATGGCAAGAGAATATTATCGAAAAACTTTGGCCCCTAAAAAGATTAAAGGGGTTGAATCAAAGAAACAATGGTAGTCAGTGGGGCTTCCCTCAGGGTCCGATCCGGTAGATAATCTGAATGAAGCCCCCGGGTTCATGGTCCCAGACGACAGCTTCGAGGACCATGTCTTTTCTCCGGGTGCTATCTTTGGAGGTAAAAGAAAGTTTAATCAATTTTATTTCAACGAAATTATATTTCTTTGCATGGTATACAGAGGATGTCATAGGGGTTTCTGAGGATATTATTTATCATAGGCTAGCAGTACGAAGTAATGTTCGTCCGATAATCTAGAAGAGAAGATCTTTTTCTCAAGAAAAATCCAAAGTTATTATGGCAGAGGTGGATAGTTTGACTAAAGTAGGTCACATACGCGAGTCACAATATCCTTTATTGACTACTAATATGGTCCTAGTAAACAAGAAGAATGGCAAATGACGAATGTGTGTAGACTTCACTGATCTAAATAGAGCTTGCCCCAAAGATCCATTCCTTGTACCCAGAATAGATAAGTTAGTTGATTCAACCTCCGAAAATTGACTACTCTCTTTCATGGATACTTACACCGGGTATAATCAGATCCGAATGGACCCAAAAGATCAGGAGAGTACTACTTTCGTCACCGGAAAAGGTTTAAATTGCTATAAGGTAATGCCGTTTGGGTTAAAGAATGTTGGAAAAACTTACGAACGCTTAGTAAACAAATATTTTGAGGCTCAAATCGGGAGAAATGCCGAAATGTATATCGATGACATGTTAGTAAAAAATGCAAGGGATGGAAACCATTTGGCAGACTTAGAAGAAACGTTTGCTAAATTGAAAAAGATAAATTTGAAATTGAATCCATAAAAGTGTATATTTGGGGTAAGATCCGGAAAGTTCTTAGGATATATCATCAGTGAGCGTGGTATAGAACTGATCCGATACAACTAAAGGCTCTGAGTACTATCACACCACCCAGAACGATCAAAGAAGTACAAATCCTAACATGAAGATTAGTAGTTATAAACAGACTCATATCTCGATCATTGGATAAGTGCGCTCTTTTTTTCCAAGTGCTAAGAAGAGGAAATTGTTTTGACTGGATTCAAGAATGTTCAAAGGCTTTTCATCAAATCAATGAGTATCTTTCTTTGCCATAATTTTTGACAAAACCAAATTTGGAGGAGAAGCTGTATATCTACTTACCGGTATCAGATTATCCTGTAAGTGTTGTTTTGATCCGAAAGGAAGATAAATTTCTAAAACCAGTGTATTATATAAGTAAAAGTCTTCAAGATACTGAGAAACAGTATTTCAAGTTAGAAAATCTAGTCTTTGCATTAATCACCGCTGCGCGAAAAATGAGACCTTATTTTCAGGCATATCCTATCACCTACGAACATCTTTTCCATCGAAAAATATGCTACAAAGGCCTCATGTGTCAGGAATAATGACTAAGTGGTCGGTTGAGTTGGGATATTTTTATATCGAGTTTGAGCCAAGAACTGCCATCAAAGTACAAGCATTTGCAGATTTTCTAGTCGAGTTTAATTCCCAACGAACAAATATGAAAGTTGTTGAGGATAATATTAGAGTAGAGTGGACCGTTCAAACAGACGGGGGTTCGAGCTCGTCAGGATGTGGAGCAAGCGCGCAGTTGGTTTCTCCAAAAGAAATTGTAATGTATCAAGCTATTCGTTTCAGATTTAAAGCATCAAATAATGAAGCTGAGTACGAAGCTGCCTTGGCAGGTTTGAGACATGCTAAATTTCGTGGGGCTAAGAAAGTAAGGATGGTGAGTGACTCACAATTTCTTATAATCCATACATCTGGATAATTTGAGACAAAAAAGATCATTTGGTGAAGTATGTGAGGGCTTTAAAGGCTTTTACATTGGATTTTGAAGGCATGTACGAACATGTTTATGTGGCTGGAAACGTATCAGCTGATTCTGTTGCTAGGGTTTCTTAATCAGAGGAGTATCTTTGGATTATTACACAAGAAAATGTTTCTATAGCAAAGGGGCCCGAAGCAGCTGAAGGGTTGTTGAAGCTTTTCAAATTTGTACAAGTATGGCAAAATATTGGAGGAGTGATATTAAAGAATTTTTAGTGAATGATGTGGTACCAGTTGATAAGATGATAGCTAAAATAATATATTTTAAGGCATACGGTTATGTCGTCCTCGGAGATATACTGTATAAAAAATCTTTTAGTTGGCATATACTTCGATGCTTAGGAGGGGATGAATCACAGATGATACTGTCAAAATTACACGATGGGGAAGGATCAACGCACTGCGGGTACAAAAAGCTAATACGAAGAGCTTTTCTTGCAGGATACTATTGACCTACACTCTCTTTGGATGTCAATGAATTAGTTCAGAAATGTGACACATATCAGAGATTTGCTAATACAAACCATATACCAGGTGTGCCTCTTGAGTCAGTATCCGAATCTCTACCGTTTGACCGATGGGGTATTGACTTTGTCAGACCATTACAGATGGCATCGGGAGGACGACAAACAATAATTTTTGCAGTTGATTATTTTTGTAAATGGGTGGAAGCTGAACCTTTGGCAGGGACAAAAGCTAAGGATGTGATCCGATTTATTGTTTCCAACATAAGTGTCATTTTGGGGTTCCAAGGAAAATAACAATGGACAATAGACCACAGTTCGATAACAAAGAAATAAAAGCTTTCAGTGCTTCTCGAAACCTTTCCATCCCCATGCAAATGGCTAAGTCAAGGTCACCAATCGGACTGTTTTGGATGGCTTAAAAAAGAACTTGGAAGGTAAGGTTGGAAAATGACCGGATTATCTACAAGATATGGGCTTACAAAACCACGCCTTGGATTGCAACATAAGAATCAGGATTTGCGCTGATTTATGAAATGGATGAAATGTTCGGTCTGAAACAATCTTCCTCTTGTACAGGATCGATGAATACTCCGAGAAAACAAAAGAAAGGGAACAAAGTTAGATTTGGTGGAAGAAAAAAGGAGAAGGGCACAACTGAATTCTCTACACTATCAGAGTTTGATGAGAAGTCGATATGCTCATACGAAAGAAAAGTGGAATGGAAAGTTAGCTCCTAATTGGGAAGGTCAATACACGTTAACGAAGAAAGTTAAGCTAGGGACATATCGACTCAAAGATAAGGAATGAATGGATCTTATTCACCCCTAGAATATTGAATATCTCAATATTTATTTGGAATAAATATGTAAAATTGTAAATATTTTCTTTGTGAACTTATGTAAGTATCGGTGGCATACTCTTTCCTACCCTGGTGGTGCAGGATGATTTTAACGAGGTGTCCAAATAACCGACTTATATATAAAACTTCTTTTCCATCTTAAATAACTTCTACAATGTTCATCTTTTTGAACTAAACATACCTTCTAACGAATGTTGGATGAAAATGTTAATCTCTTTGAACTAATGACACCTTCCAACGAATGTTGGATGATAATATTCATTTATTGTGAACTAAAGAGACCTTCCAACGAATGTTGGATGACAATGTTTATTTTTTTAAACTAAAGACACCATCCAACGAATGTTGGACTAAAACGTTTATCGTTTTGAACTAGAAAGATACCCCAACGAATATTGATCAACAATTTACTTTCTTATGTGAAAAACTTTGGAAAAAGAATGTGAGCGTTTTAAAAAAGATAAGGTTAAAACACTTTCATATCAAAAACTTTGGGAAAAGAATATAAGTATTTGTTATGAATTCCTAGTTAAAACCTTTCACATGAAGATCAAGCTTCAGAGGATAGTATATAACCAAAAAGTTTACTCATTAAAACTTTCACCATACAAAGCCTATTATCCGAATATGAAAGTTCAACAAAAGTTTGACAAGGGGCACCAAAAGATGAGTAGGAAGCAGGGGTTACACAAAAAGATGAAATTTAACACGAAAAGTAATAAACACCAATGTTATTCAGAAGTGGTATGTTTTTTACTATCTTATGAGGAACCAAAGTCGGAGGAAGAACTTTCCAAGTTGCTAGAAGTCACTTCATCATCCAAAGAAACTCCTACTAGATGATGTCTTTCAATAACGCGCCCCCAAAGGATTCCTAGTTTTAAATCAAGAAAACGCTCGTGCATCTCTAGAACTAAAGCTGAGTTTATGGTGGTGCCCCAGATTCGTAAGACAAGAGATGTGGAAGAAGCATCGCCCTCTCGAGATAAAAAAGAAAGCATAGAGGATATGTTGGGTATTCAAAATATCGAGGGAGATAGTCACTAGGAAGATAGTAGTGTGTAGTCGGGAGATAAGGGAATGAAGGACCGTGGTCGGCGCATTGATGAAGATACTAAGGAGGATAAGTGTTTTCCACTAAAAATAAATTGTTTCGTATTAAATGATATTCCAATATCACAACGTAAGTTGAGGTTAGTAGATGAGGATGAGGAGGCTGATGAAGGTTTGGTAGACACGAAGGGTGACGATGTCCTGTTGCTTGAGGTAGGGAAGCAAAAGGGCAAGGCGCTCAAGGTGATCATATTGGAGGATGTAAGGAAAGATATCGGGTCAAAGAAGGCCGGAGAGAACAGTGGTATACCAGAGAAAAAAAAAAGATACTAGAGGAGATTGCTCGGCGTATGGAAACGTTTATGAAGGGCGTGGGTGCAGGGTTGTTGTACGTGAACATTGTTAGGACAAGCCTTGCACCTATACTAAATCGTGTTGGTAAGGCTGCCCGAGGTGCTGGATTGGCTGAGGAAATTCCACCCACAAGCACGGAGATGCCTTGGCCATCATTGCTTATGCTTGAACAACTGAAACGCTACCCCGAATGGTCGTTTTATAATAACATGCCTATAAACGAAATTTTAAAGAGAAAATTGGAGCTTGAAAACGAGGTGAGTATTTTATAAATATACAAATCTACTCGATAGAAGGTTGGGTTGAAAATAACATTACCTCGATGTGTATACAGACGCATCATAATACAATTGTGTTGGCCTATCGACATATATCTTGTGTAGATTATCAAGCAATGGAGAAGTGGAAACCAGAGGGCTTATTTTTTGGCTCTGTAATACTTGAAAATCGAGATCGGCCAGGTTTAAGAATGCTTATGGGTTAGCCAGGGTGCGACACAAGAAAACCTCGCATGAAAATGAGGAACTGCAAAGCGAATTGTTCTCAGTTGTTAATGAGCGTGATTCTTGTAGGAAGAAGTGCTTGGAACTGGTCAGCAATATTGCCTTATTCTCAATGCAGAATAATGACCTGATCAAGATGAATGATGGGTTAATGTTTGAAAGCGCTGGTTTGCTCACGCATAACATGGCCCATACGAAGAGAGTAGAAGATTAATCTGAACGGATTGCGGAATTGATAGTGGAGAATGCCAACTTGAAAGTAGCCATTGGGGAATTAAAAATGGAGAAAATCAAGAAACGAAGGAATTTTTTGAAAAAACAGAGGTGCACGAAAGACAAGTCATGGAGGTGGCTATAGGTATGATAAAAAAGAATCAAAGGGAAACTCTCTTGGAGTTGCTAAAGTTAAACCCAGGTATGAAGTTCGGGTCATTTAAGAAACTGGCTCCTCTGGGGGAGCTACTAATCGTGGGGGTACCGTGGCATCCGTAGCAAAACCAGTGGTTAGGAAACCAGAGGTAGGATCCGTCGTGATAAATGGGGAGGGTTCAAAGCAAGACTTGACCAAGGTGCACACTGATGATAAGGTTGCAGCAGATACCGAGACCCTCCATATATTGCATGGTGCATAATATATGTTATAAATTTGAAAGCTTGAATCTTTGTGTGTGACCATTGTATTTGTGATGCTGTTGGAGTGTTGAATTTTTGAGACAATGGATTTCTTTTTATGGAATCATTTAGCTTAACTTATCCTTTGTGTTTTCAAACGACTTCTGGATTCGATAGTTATAAAGGAGCTTAATGGAGGTTCATATGTTTGTTAATTATGTGCAGACTTAACTTATCCTTACAAGATCGAGCTAAATGTGGCTCATTGCGTAGGCTGAGTAGGGCATGCCCATCGGCTTGTTCACGAGAGAGACCATTTCGACCAATTGCGTGGTCCTAATAGCTTTAATATATTATTAGTATGCTTATTAATACCTGATAAGGGAAGGAAATTATGATGATAAATGAGACTTGATCTAGCAAATACAATGGTCAAATAGGTGTAATTAATTTCCCAGGACCAATCTAGAGCAAACATAAGGACTGAGGGGGACAAATGTAATAACTAGCAAAACTTGTTTATGAATAGTAAAGAAGTCGGTTGAGAAATCCACTTTAACAATGGTAATCATATACTATATAAAGTACATTTCCTTTTGGGGAAAAGGTCCAATGGTTAGTTAATTAGTACAACAATTCCTTTTGTCTCTTTCTCTCTCTGCTAAATACTGATTCTCCCTCTGAAAGCATCTGATACGAACATTTTTTTAGACTGAATCTCCCATATGAATATTTTCGAACTCGGACTTACTGCTAAGAAATATCTGAGATCATCAATGGCGCCGTCTGTGGGAACCTGAGTGGTACCCGGAATCACCGTTCCAAAACCAAAAAAATAATCTAAAAACAAACAATGGAAACTGAAATTCGCGGAGAGATAGAGGCAGACTCGATGAACAATCTGATCGGAGTCTCATCTACAGATCTCGTGATGGAAGAATAATTAACAAATAAAAAAAACGACAACAATCGATATGCTAAAGAGCTCCTCGAAGAATCTGTCTTAGTAGCCAAGCGGAAAGAACTGTTAGAGGATATTGACAGGCTAAATGCTAAAAAGGAAGCGAGAATAAGCTTGCGAATGATCAAATCAGAAGTCTGACGAGAGCATGCCGTGGGAGATCAAACCCAAGGTGTTAATGAAACTGAGGAAAGGCATCGGAGAAAAAACCATCGATCCTCCAAAAAGGAAGCTAGATCTGAACAACGATACGAATCAGCAGAGTCTAGTGAGTATACTTCTTTTATTTCAAATGAATTTTCGTCCTCGGATGCTGATACTAGGCATAAAGCAAGTCAGAGACAAATATATTCGAGGGTGCATAAAAGTTCTCATTGAACTAGTCAAAGGACATGATCATGGAAAGAGAAAGTTATAGTTCGAAGAGCATGAAAAAGTGGAAAATGCAACTCGACAAGAACATGTAACTCATCGGAGGTAAATTTTGTCTAACAGCTACAATCAGGATTATCGAGTCATTAATAAGTTTACTTTCCCGTGCGAGGAAGGTCTATTTACGACGGAAAACGAAGGACCAGAGGGAAGCGCGTATAAGGTCAGACATAATTGGAGGTCATCTTTACTCTCTCTGAATTTTTTTTGGACATCTTCCAAATTAGTTTGACATATCTAAGTTGGGAAAGTTTGATGGGACACAAGATCTAGACAACCACATTGAACAATTCAAAAATTTCATGATCAATTACGACGACGATGTTAAGTTATTATGCATGGCTTTCTCTCAAACTTTCAAGAATGTTGTGTCAAAGTGGTATAATCGTTCACCTTAATGGTGTATCAAGAATTTTGGTATGTTATGGAGCATGTTCCAACAATATTTTGTTGGATGCAAGAAGTTCCGAGCAAATGAGAACACTAAAATCTACTCCAAGCAGAATATGGAGGAAAGTCTCAAAGAGAATACAAAGAGATTTATCCAGGTCAAGACAGATATAGAGTTTTGTGAAGACCAAATGGCTCTAGCAGCTTTCCGAATGGGTTTGCTTCCGAGGGTGATGAAGGATAATGCCGTAGAAACGTAAGCGATGACATTCAGAGTATTGCCAGATCAGATAGAGAAGCGAATTCTAGTTGAATAAACTAGAGCGTCAGGGATAGAATCGATGTCGCAGTTTAATCTAAATTAGTTCTACCAAGATTCGACCATGATAAGAGCTAGTGTGGCACCAGTGAATGTCTGACAGCAAGTATCGCAACCAACAAGTATAGTCCGACCCCGAGAACCTGCTCAAGTTATAAGTCAGGCATTTCAAAGGGTAGTCAACATTCAATAGTAAACACTTATAGTCAACATTCAACATTATATTCGACCCATGTCCAATAAATGGGTCTGACCAACCCATTATGCTGAGTTGACTGAATGTGTATCTACTATATTTGAGAAGGCACACTCAAATGTACACTTTTTTAATCCTTTCCCAATGTAGACTCCAATGGAGCATAAAAAAACAAGTATTGTCAGTATGATGATGATATCGGGCATGATACAGAAGACTGTGTAGCGCTGAAAAAAAGAAGAACAATACTTGATAGAGAATGAAAAGTTAATCAATTTTGTGAAGAAGAATTGTATAGTTTCTCTAAAACAAGAAGCTGTTCCAAAGCAAGAGGATACGATGATGATATCAGAAACAATTGATGAAGAGTCTATAGATGCATTCGACATCTCCGCTAAGTACTTAGACCCAAAACCGGGATAGAACAATATAAATTTGGTAGAAGAACTGATAAAAATAAGAAATGTTAGTAACTTATGTGCTTTCTTTGAGTCACTAACAATTTTTGGAGGAGATACAGTTGCAGGAATATCAAATTATCCTCAAAAGAGACACATCGTTAGTCTAGCAACACATCTTTATAGAAATCCATCTCCAATACTTTTCTTCGAAGATGACGGTATGAGATATGTAGCTGGTCCGCATGAGGATGTAATAGTTATCAAAGCGACGTTAGTTGGGAATGAGATATGGAATATTTTGATTCATACGAGTAGTTCAGCTAACATCATGTTTATGACTACTTATAGCCATATAAAAAACCCACCAACAATCTTACGATCAGATCGAACGATAGTCGGATTCACCGAGGCTACAACTGAGGTAGTCGGAGAGTTCGAGAGGATGCTAGAATTGAGTCGAGGACCATTCAAGAAGGTAGTTACAGTCCTATTTGTACTGGTAGATGCTCCCACATCTTATAATGCTCTCTTCGGAAGGTCTTGGTTATCTAAAATGCATGTTGTGCCATCAATCGTCCATCAATGTTTGTAGAAGCAGCCAGCAAATGGCAAGAGAGTGTTACCGAGGAGCGTTGACCCCCAAGCAGGTTAAGGGGGTTGAATAAAAAAAAAGAATAACAATCAGTGGGGGTTCCCTCGGAGTCCGATCTCGTGGATGATTTGAGAAAAGCCCCCTGGGTTCATGGTCCTAGAAGATAGCTTTGAGGATCATGTCTTCTTTCCGGGTAAAAGTTTCAAAATAAGCACAAGATTATCTCTGGAGGTAAAATAATTTTTTTCAAGTTTCTATCAACAAATTTACATTTATTTACATGGTGTGCAAAGGATGTCACAAGGGTTCCAGCGAACGTCATTTGTCATATGCTTGCGGTACGAAGCAATGTTCGTCCGATCATACAGAAGAGGAGATATTTTTCTCAAGAAAAATCTGAAGCTATAATAGAAGATGTGGATCGTTTAGCTAAAGTGAGTCACATACGCGAGTCACCATATCCTTTATGGACTACTAATCCAGTCCTAGTAAAGAAGAAGAATGGTTAGTGGCGAATGTGTGTGGACTTCACCGATCTAAACAAAGCGTGCCTCAAAGATCCTTTTCCTGTGCCCAAAATAGATCATTTAGTTGACTCAACATCTGGAAACCTACTTTTATCTTTCATGGATGCTTATGCAGGGTATAATCAGATCCAAATGGATCCAATATATCAGGAGAGTACAATGTTTATCACCGGAAAAGGTTTAGAATGCTACAAGGTGATGTCATTCGGGTTGAAGAACGCCGGAGCGACATACCAGCGTTTAGTAAACAAATATTTTGAGTCCAAAATTGGAAGAAATGTTGAGGTTTACATTGATGATATGTTAGTCAAGATCTTAGAGGATGAAAACTATTTGGCTCATCTAGAAGAAACCTAAGCATTGACAAAGATAAACCTGAAATTGAATCCAGAAAAAATGTACATTCGAGGTAAGATCCATATAGTTTTTAGGGTACATAGTCAGTGAGCATGGCATTGAAGCCGAACCGGTACAGTTAAAAGCTCTAAGTACTATCGAACAATCAAAGAGGTACAAATCTTATCAGGAAGATTGGCAGCATTGAACAAGTTCATATCGTGACCATCGGATAAGTGCGCTAATTTTTTCTAAAGTAGCAAGGAAAGCCAATTGTTTTAAAGTATCAAATAATGAAGCCGAATACGAAGTTTCTTTGGCGGGATTGAGACTTGCTAAAATCGGTGGAACTAAAAGAGTAAGGCTGATGAATGGTTCACGGCTTATCATAAACCACACATCTGGCCTATCGGAAGCAAGAAAATATCACTTAGTGAAATATCTGGGGGCTTTAAAGGTTTTTACTTTGGCTTTTGAAGGCGTCAGATATGAACATGTTCACAAAGTTGGAAATTTTGTAGCTGATTCTTTGGCTAAAGCTTCTTACTTAGAGGAGTACTCGTGGATAATCACACAAGAAAACCCTTCTATAATAAAGGGATCTGAATTAGTTGAAGGATCTGTCGAAGCTTTTCAAATTTTTACAAGTCTGGCAAAAGATTGGAGGAGCGAGATTCAAGAATTTTTGTTGAATGACATATTACCAGTAAATAAGGTAATGGTTAAAAGAATACGGTTTAAGGCATATGGCTATGTTGTACTCGCAGATGTACCATATAAAAAATATTTTAACCAACATTTACTCCGATATTTAGGAAGAGATGAATCAGAGATGATACTTTCAGAGCTACATGATGGGACGATTCAACGCATTATGGCTACTAAACATTTATACGAAGAGTTTTTCTTGCTGAGTATTACGGGTCGACTCTCTCTTCGGATGCTAAGGAAATAGTACAGAAGTGTGATACTTGCCAAAGATTTGCTAATGCAATCCATGCACCCCTCAAATCGATAATTGAGTCTTTACCATTTGGCAGATGGGGTATTGACCTGGTCATACCTTTACCGATGGCATTTGGAGGTCGACACACAGTCATTGTTGCAGTCGACTATTTTTCTATGTGGATGGAAGGTGAGCCTTTAACAGGGACAAGAGCTGAGGATGTGGTTAGATTTATTATTTCTAACATCTGTTGTCGTTTTGGGGTTCTGAGGAAAATAACAATGGACAACAGACCATAGTTCGATAACAAAGAGATGAAATCCTTTTGTGCATCTAAGGGAATGCAACAATGATTCTCAACACCCTTTCACCTCCAAGTGAATGGACAAGTCGAGGTTACTAATGGGACAACTCTAGATGGTAAGAAAAAAAACTTGGAAGGTAAGGCTGGAAAATGGCTGGATTATCTACAAGGGAAAGCACATAGAGTTAGATCTGATAGAGGAAAAAAGAAGAAGGGCACAACTAAATTCTTTACACTATCAGACTTTGATGAGAAGTCGATATGCTTCAAAAGTTATAAGACGAGAATTTAAATTCGGGGAAAAGTTTCGAGGAAAGGTTTCCTCCATACGAAAGAAAACAAGCTTGGCAAGTTAGCTCCTAACTGCGAGGGTCCATACGCGATAACAAAAAAAGTCAAGTCGGGCACATACAAACTCAAAGATAAAGAAAGAAGAGATCTTCCCCACTTATGGAACATTGAGAACCTAAAAGTTTATTTAGAGTGAATGTGTAAACTTTAAAATATTTTGTTTATGAATTTATGTAAGTATCAGTGGCATACTCTTTCCTACCCTAGTGGCGCAGGAAGGTATTCATAAAGTGCCATAATAGCCGACTTATATATAAAATTTCTTTGCCATCTTAAAATAACTTCCATAAATGTTTATATTTTTGGACTAAAAAGACATTCCAAAAAACTTTGGATGGTAGTGTTCATCTTTTTTTAACCTAAAAGAATATCCTCTTGGGTGATAATGCTCATTTTTTTGAAGGCCGCCCAATAAGTGTTGGGGTGTAATGTTCATTATTTTGAACTAAGAAAGTCTTCTATTGAAGGTCAAAGAATAATGTCCACTTAAATAATGATATACTTTCAATACTCATCTTTTTGAGTTAGAAAGACAAATTAATGAAGGTTGGTCAGCAAGATTGCTTAACCCTATGAAAAACTTTGGAGAGAGGTAACGTTGTCATAAAACAATAAAAAGTGATCAAATAAAACACTATTTCATTTAGATCGTTGGTAAGACAAAAATCATACAAAGTAAAGGTTTTTGAGCAAGTCCGATCAAGATTACCAAACGATAGATTAATAAAGGTTACACAAAAAATAAAGTTTGAACATAAATACACAAAATGCATTAATTTTAATCGATAACAGACTCATCTTTTCTTTCTTCTGAGGAGTCAGAATCGGATGAAAAGCTTTCCGAGTCACTGCTACTCACTAAGGCTTTTGCAGAGACGCTAGCTGGACGATGTCTTTCTATAACACGTAGCCAAAGACTTCATAATTTTAAGTCAGGAAAGTGTTCATGCATTTCCATAACCAAAGCTGACTTGAGGTTGGCATCTCTTTGTTCAAGACGAAAAACACAGTCGGCAGCATAAGCATCTAGGCATTTATTCTTCTCAGTTTCAAAGTTCTTCTTCAAGGACTCTTTCTCCTGTTTGAGATTTTCAATTTCATTAATGTCATTCTCAAAATATGTTTTAGTGATGGCACAAGAATCAACGAGACCATTGATACGGGTGTCCCGTTCAATATCCTTAGTAATGAAACAGTTCCTTTCGTCATCGAATTTCGTTTTCTCTTTATAAAGTTGACTCTTCAATGAAGTGATTTTATTTAGGTGATCAGAAGATACATTTTTTCATTAGCGAGTTCATCTTCCACTTTCTTCAACTCAGTCTTTCTTTGATTTTCAGTTGCCTTCTTTAGGCGGTCAATCTCATCTTTTAAATTCTTAACCTCAATGGTGAAGTTTTTCACTTCAGTTCTCCTTTGAATAACTTTGATTTTATAACGATATTTACGGTTGGATTTCCTTTCAAGAAGATAAGCAACACGGAGCAACCTGTTAAGCATTCTCCTAAACATCAAAATAAGATTTTCACCCTCCCCAAGAATCTCCCAGTAACTTGCTTATTTTAGATAAACCTCCCACCGGAGTCTGAGTCGACAATAACAAATTTCTTTACAGGGGCCAGACTTGGACCCATTGTGTTGTCATCATCTTCTTCACTATCAATAACATTATTTTACTTTTATTGAGCAAAAAATCTCCGTGGCCTTAGAACACCTTCCCTCTCTATTGGCCTCACATTGTTCACATCTTCTTGAATAGTATCTGCTGGATTTTGTCCTTGAACATCAACTATAAATCCCCCTCGAGTATCAGACCATTGGGCTTCCCGGACCTCAACTGGTGGACTATCATGAACAATAGTCCGTTGGTCCTCATGGGCTTTAGTTTGTTGTTTTTCCCGGGCATCTGCCTTCGAGTCAGCATCATCCTCCGTTTCTTTGTCCTCACCATCAAAATTTTCAGCATCCTAATGACTTGGGGCCCTGGCTTAGGTAGGAAGAAAGACTTGGTTGTCTAACCCTTCCAAAAGTTTCAGAACAACATCTTTCGGATGAGGTAGCATAAAATCCTTCAAGGAATTCTTTTGACCCGGGTCATACCTCCAAAGATTGCTTCTGACTAAATTCGAGGGCGTAAAGCACCTATGGAATTTGTATCTCCAATTGGCACGTGTCCAAAGGCTTAACTTCTCAAAAATGTCCTTGGCAGACTTAGCATAGTCTTTGAAAGGCTTAACAATACATTTCACAGCTGTTCGTAAAGAAATGATTTAGTGTGATCACTTTAAATGAATAAAATATAATAAGTAAGTAGTCAACTACCTCGCCCAGTCCATTCCAAAGATAGTCAAAGAGACAGTTCTTTGGAGTTTTCAAACCCGGTCTCCCATAGTCCAGAGATAAAGATAAACTCTTGTTTCCATTCATTGCCCGCCTCTAAGAGATCTTTGACTACTTTGTATTGCCTTGCAAGTCCATAAGCCATGAGGCAGGCCATAAGCATGTACCACATGTTGGAGACGGCTTAAGATGGATACAACTCAATTAGGTTAAAATACCCCACCAAAGAAGGGTCCAAGGGCAAACGAAGACCCTAGTTCATGAGTTCTGCATAGAGTATTAATTCATCGTTACGAACAATATGGGTATTTCTCCAACAGTTGGGAATCAGATTATAACGTTCTTTGGGATCGCCCATCGGTCAAGCTTTACCTTCTCGGTCAGATAGAAATATGTGTACTTAACCATAAAAAGTGCAAGCAAGTGTTTGATTTCAATCTGAGAAAGATTGTTACCAATGATATCTTCTATATTTAAAGGGAGATCTGAGGCGCATTTTCTAATCTACTTATTCTTCTTTCCCTTGGAAGTTTCTCCTTGATGATTGCGAGAAATGATAACAATATTGGGGGAAAGAAGAGAGAGTTCTCAACTAGATACTAAGTTCCCGGCGGTAGAAGACAACGCGGGGATAGCCTGAATATGCTCTACTTTCACTGGGGAAATAAGGTTAATTCCCCGGTTAGTGTCCGATTCATCAGACATCCTATTTTCTTGAGATTCGGGGACGGAATTTAGAACCTTACCAATACAAACATTTTTGGATGAAGGTTTCCGCAGACTAACTTCAGTAGTAGTCTGAGGAGATCTTTGGGGAGTTACATGCGAAGTCGCAGTTGAAGAGGATAACTTAATATTAATAGATCTCTTGACCGATTTGGGGGATTGTTTTCTTTTGGCCCGATCTCTTCTATCCATCTTGGGAAGATTATCTTTATCACCACCCGTGGATAAAAAGGGGAAAGATTTGCGATTGCTGTTGGAAGGAGAAAGGTTACCCTTGTTTTTCCTGAAGATGATGCGTTTTTACCTGAAGATCCTATTATGTCAAATTGCAACCGAAGATGAGACCAGTTCTCATGAAATGTAGCTTGAAAACGTTCGCTAGGTGTGGGGTGCTCTCTAACACCGGAAGTGCTCTTCTCTCCTATGCGCTATTAGAAATGTTGAAGTACCTCCAAATGTTGAACCCCTTAGGCATGAAAGGTTAAGAAAATAACTTGACCTCAAAAGTTTTTTATCTCTCTAGAATGGGCTCTCTAAATCAAAGGGTGTAAACTTGAAATAATGGTAGAAGATGGGTATTTATAGTAAAAAATGTGTTCTAATAGGTATAAGTAGAAGATTTAGATTCAAGGGCCTGTTCGACACACTATCTTACTCAAATGGTTTCCTAAAAAGCATGTGGACGTGTGTTAGGAGGTGATCGACACGTGGCCGAAAGTGATGTCACTACCTTAGGCTATTTCTGACACCACAACGGATAGATAATCGCACGTGAAACTAAAATGAATGATGGGTGGGATGATGTCATCATGACCAAAAGAGTGGTCACAAATCCGAGTAAGATTACAAAATTTGATTCGGGGAAGTCCCATAGAAGAATTTAATCAGAACACAAATAATGAAATTGTCCGACTGAAATATAAAACAAAAATGAGGACCGGAAAATTCAGGTAGACTTAAAGGAAGAAAATTGATCCCTCAACTTCAGTCCGAGAAGGTTCTCAATAAGAAAAGTCTGGGAGGCTCAACAAAAAGAAAAATTCCTTCTCAAAATCAGTCCTTCCTTAAATACTTTCACAAGGACTGGGGGGCTACTTATAAGGAAATGAAATTATGATGATAAATGAGCCTTTGTCTAGCAAATACAATGGTCAAATAGGTGTAATTAATTTCCAAGGACCAATCTAAAGCAAACATAAGGACTTAAGGGTCTAATGTAATAACTAACAAACTTGTTTATGAATAGTAAAAAAGTGGCATGAGAAATCCACTTTAACAGTGGTAATCATGTAATTTCATTATTCACCTCATGTACTATATAAATGACATTCTCTTTTGGGGAAAATATCCAATGATTAGTCAATTATTACAACATTAATTCATTTTGTCTCTTTCTCTCTCTATTAAATACTGGTTCTCCATGTGAAAGCATATGATACGAAAATTTCTTAGACTGAGTCTCCCATACAAATATTTTCACACTCGGACTTACGACATCTAAGATCATCAATGTCTATACAAGGTATTGGGCTTAGTGTGGCCCTTACGTAGCCTTAGTGGACAAGTTCAATTAGACCTTCATATTAATCGACTCAAGTGGTCCGGGCTCAGTATGTCCCCTTGCGTAACCCGTAGGCCTGGTCAGTGACCCGTTCGTACATTTTAAGAATGGAGGGAGATAATAAACAAACACATAAGTTGGCAAAAACATTAAAAAATTAATTGAAGTAAAATTGATTATGATGCCTCATTAAAATAAACCCACTTGTGCCATTAGGAGAGAAAAAGAGCGCATCTATGAATTACATAGCGTGGTGATATAACGTTAAATATTATATTTTAGGAATTCTTGAGGGCGTGACTATCTTTGTTAGTGCGGCAGAAAGCGCTATGGTGTCCTTTGGATATAACTGTATAAGGACCCTCCCAATTGAGGCTTAACTTGCCATCAACCTTATCTCCTAAAACTTGAAAAACATTTTTCATAACGAGGTCACCCACCTGCAGAGCTATTGGCCTTAAATGAGAATGGAATAGCCCCTGCATCAGACTTCAGTAATGCTCTGTGCGCACTCACGCTTGGTCATGACACTCCTCGATGAGATTGATACTAACAGCATGGTTAATGGCGTTGGTGGCCTTAGTGTAGTTGGCGACTCAGTGGCTTGGGATAATGACTTCTGCTGGTACCACCGTTTCGATACCATAAACGAGAGCAAAGAAGGTCTCACTAGTTGCTATTTATGGGTTGGAGTGATAGGCCCATAACGCCTGGCATAATATATCGTTCGATTGGTTATCTTGACTTTCCCGTTTGCTTGCGAGTTGTAGGGAGTGAAAATAATGTTGTTCGATACCATAACACTTACAGAAGATGGTGAAAAAATAATTATAGAATCAGAGTCCATTGTCCGTCATCAGCGCACGTGGACTGCCAAACCAAGATATGATCTGATGATGTACAAATTCACAGATCTCGTTTGCCTCGAGTACGTGAGAGAGATTTTTCTTCGACCAATTTAGTCAATTAATCCAATACCATGACAAATTACTGATGTATTCCGGTTTCCATCGATAGTGGTCCCACTAAGTCGATGTCTCATTTATCAAAAGGGCAAGGGTAAGATTCAACGGCTCGCTGACAGATGACTAGTGTTAGTGAATTATTGGTAGGGATGATATTGTTGCACTATGCACTCTGCATCAGTTACCAGTTGAGGAAGTAATAGTCTGGTAGGGGAAATTATCAGATGAGGTTGCGGTAGCCACAATGTGCTCATGCATCCCACGCATGCAAGTCATGTAGAACCGTGATAGATTCTTCTCAACTTAGGCATCAAAGTAGTGGTCGCGTTGCACTTTTAAAGTAGAGAATATTATCAAGGAAGAAATACTTGATATCATGTAGGTAAAGTAAAATAGGTTGCTGCCAGCTGGTTGGGGTGTTGATCGCACAATCTGCTTGTGGTGGGGCAAGTATTTTAGTAGTCGACTGTGTTTGTAGTATGAAGAGTTAGTGCTCCCCCAGGACCGATGCTTGAGCTTAGGAATCAATGGAAGAATTGTCGAGATGGGGAACCTGTTCATACGATACTTGTTGGAACTTTGACTTGTATTCTTTCAAAGCCTTCAGGTAACTGCAAATTTATTCTTTTTTAGCGTCGTAGGTTTCGTTTGCTTCGTTCACAACCAACTGTGAAATGAATCGGACTCTAACACCTGGGCTACACATATAAGGGCTAATTTTATACCTTAAGGACTTCCAGAAAATTGAAACAGATGGCTTGTCGGATTTCCTCACCTAAAGGTAGCTTAATTACTATAATGGCCCCACCACCTGACGTATTAGATGCCTCATCATTTTCGACGATCCATTCCAGGTTTGAGCGACCAAGTGAGGGTTCAGCGAGGTACAGAGAATTCTGTGATAAAGTCAGCGATAGCGTGTCCTGATCGTTGTGTGTGACTCAAATTTGATATCTTACTATTCTAACTCGATTGACCACTTAGTGGGAGTCCAAAAATATATGGCTTATGCGAGATGTTTCTGAGAGGAAAGGATATTCGGACAGTAAGGATTTAAGCCTGGAAGTAAGGGCGCATTTTACGGGCATCAATCACAAGGGCTAATGCCAATTTCTCCAAGTTAAGGTAGTGAGTTTATACATCTACCGGAGTCTTATTGGTGTAATATATTGGGCATTGGACGCCTGATGGTTCCTGAACCAGCACCACACTAACTGAAAAATAAGAGATGGATAAATATAGAAATAAGGGCTCACCTGCCACTTGAGCTGATAAAAGTTCTGCCGATGTAAGATAATTTTTAGCGTTATGAAAGCTGCGTTACAATCCTCATTCGATACGAATTTTTTTTTGTGCTTCAAATTACCTCGAATAAAGGGTGGCTGTTATCCGAGACTGTGATATGAAGCGGGATAGCGCGACGAGGCATCCCGTGAGGCACTAAACCTCCTTGATGTTCGTTGGAGGCTCTACATGATTAAGGCCCGCACATGAACATGATCCGCTCGAATCCCTCATTCGATGAATATATATCCAATAAACTTACCACTACAAACCCCGAATGAGCATTTTACTGGGTTCAGCTTCAGATTAAACGTAGGAAAGACGCCAAATATGTCCAACAATACTTCCAATTGTTTATCGATGGTGTCGGTTTTGAAGATCATATTGTTAATAGACGCTTCCATATGGTGTCCAAATTGATCTTTGAGGTTGTGGTTAACCAAAAGTTGACAGATAAACCCCACATTCTTCAATCTAAAGGTCATCACGGTATAAGAGTAAAGCCCTCTCTCGATCTCGAATGTTGTATGCTTATCCTCGTTGGGGTGCTGATGAATATAATTGTAGCTTGAATATGCGTCAATAAACGATAAATATTCGGAACCAGAGGCCAAATCAACTAATTGATCAATGCAAGGTAGCGAGAAGGCTTCCTTAGGACACACTAGATTCAAGTTAGTAAAACCAACACACATGCACCACTGCTCACCTTTGTTTTTTACCAGCGCCGAGTTTGTCACCCACACCGGATATCGGGCTTGGTGTATGTGCCCAAGCTTAAACAACCTATCCACTTCACTACTGATAGCCTCATGATTTTCAATGGAAAAAGAACAACGCTTCTATCGTAAATGTTTAGCGGACTTATCTATTGGTAGCTCGTGACATATTACAATCGTGTATACCCTGACACATTATTAGCGTATCACACAAAAATATCCACGTTTTTCAGTAACAAACATATTAAAGAACTTATAAAAATAGAATCTAATTTGTTACTTATTCTCAATATGCGGTCCTCAGCCACAAGTTCATCATTTGTATTATCAGGATAATTTTCAAGTCGCGCACTCTTTCGAGTATCGTCCATTGGATCGGGCGAGGAGGCATTATTGCTGGATTAATCATGCTCCCATCGCTGGTTAGTTGTTATCGTAGAGGCTTGGTGGGGTCGAAAACTACTGCGTAACAGGTTCTAGTAGTTCACTGGGCTCCCTCATATTATACAAACCAAATTTCCGACAGGATACTTGATGCATTTCTGAAAAGTACAATAAGTGGCATCCATCCAATGCAACCACGATCTACAAATGATAGCATGGTAAGAGTTTGGGGTTTCGAAAATCATAAACGACATCTTAAGTTCCTTCTTGGTGGCCCCATGGTCAACCCAAACCATGAGTTTGACCTCACCGATGCACTAAGACAATTTTCCTTCTTATCCCACCAAAGTACGATGAGTAGACGTATTGGGCGGGACCTCTAACATCTCGTTATAGCTGAATTTGAAGATTATGTTAGTTGAGCTACCTCTGTCAAACAGTACACTAATTACCATCACGATGATAATGTCTAGATTGATTATCAAATCATCCTCATGTGTCTATATTGGTGATGGTGTTTTTGGTATTTAATGAACTAGACGAGCTTGGCACTGTTGATTATTCGTTGAATTTCCTCTTTGGGTTTCCAACACTCGTCGATTGGATGGCCATGGTCGTCGTGATAAGAACAAAAGTGCCTACGGGAGAATTTTTGGCTAGGAGCACCCATAGTGATAGGGGGAAAGTACCTTGTCATTCCCTTGGTTTTGTCGTGGATGAATGAAATTATCTCGGTTAGTGGGGTAAAGCGCCACGTTGGGTTTTCTAATGCGTAAGTCGGCGGTTGCTAGTGCTCTGCGATCCATCACGGGGAGGCCCTTCCATCAGCTTTCTCCTGTCATACGACCTCCTTTTAGTATCTGGAAGGATTCTATCTGGCGAGTTCCCCTTCGTTGGATCGTCAACCCAAATGAATTGGTCCGTTTAGGCTAGTAGGTCTCCCATCTGCTTCATTGGGAAATAGACTACGCCTGCATATATCTCCCCCTTCGGTCAAGGCCTCTATTAAAGGAAGTGATCGCCATGGACTCCTCTAAATTGAGTAGGGAATTCATGGCTTGGATGAAACATTTAACATATCTTTTTAACGTCACACCTCTTCTCTGGTAGAGGTCCATAATGGAATCATTCTCCCATCCAGTCTCTATGTTGCTAATAAATATATATTTGAAAGGACCCCATTAGCATACGAAATCAAGAATAACCCCTTTAGGAAAATTACTAAACCAATCCACAGCATTACCTTTAAGTATCATGGAGAAGGCTCGGTAGAGCATGGCTTCATCTGGATTGAAAGCCATCATCATGTTCCTAAACTGCTTTGAATGCCTTTTCGTGTGTCCTATGCCGTTATAGGCTTCCATTCTAAACAAATTAATTTTTATGGGCTAACTTGGTCGTATTGTAGGTTTTCATTCTCCCTAGCCCTCTTGGGAGCCGTTAGTCGTTCATCTCGGTGCGGTTCCCGCTCCTTAGACCGTTTTTCCACTACTTCTTCCTTCTCCTTCGTCATTCCCTTCACGCTTAGAAAATTGGTCTCCTCGATGTGATGACTGGACTCGACTCCTGAACATTTCTTCTATCGGCTGTTCTCTCACATATTTGCTGTTAACGCATGAAGGGCATCATTCATTTCTGCCAAGGTTTCTTTGGCTGCATGTTATTTAACCTCCTAGTCGAGGATAGCCCTTTGTTGTTCTTACTACTTATGTCTTATCTACTGCTCCAACTGGTGAACAGTGGTAACGGCTGCGGGGTTTTCGGGTAATACCTTAGGCTTGAGATGCTCTGCGACATCCACCGCTACAAATGGAGCCAATTACGGGCCAGTCGCAGCAGAGGGCCGACCATCCTCAGTTCTTGTTTCACCGGTGTTTGCATCATGGTTCTCTAAGTTGACGTCACTGGGAGGAGGTATCTGAATCTGCACATCAACTCAGTCCACCGTTGACCTTCGGTTTTCAACAATAGCGTTTCTCTTAGAAGCATCCCTCTCAATCCCAAATCGTGTTACTACTATTGGTTCAAAGCTTGTTTTTTTATAAGTTCCCACAGACAGGGCCAAATTTGGTAGAGGAAAATCTCACAAATATTTTCCAAATAGTAATTTTACTGACCTAAGAAGAAATATATAAATATTTACACATTCACGATCCTATTTATACACTTTATAGTATAATTTCTCTACAACTAAATACATAATTCCACAAAATGCGACCGTTGACCTACATTTATGAACATTAATTAAGTCGTGGCCAGTTATGTTGATTTCCTAGTTATAAGATATCTTTAATGACTCTTGAGTCTCTTTAATTTTTTTATTATGCGTTTGAAATGTTTGCACCCTGTGGGTATTAACAACCTGTAGCTATTCTTCCATCGACCTCAGTATGACCGCGTTGATTTCTCTAGATGGCTTATGCTCTTCTAAGATCTCGTATAAGAGAGTTCGCCCAATTAGCACCATGTACTCTTCAGGATCTCTGATCAGCCTTGCTCAGTCATTCCCTATGAGGTGATGTTTATGCCTTATAATTGGGTATCGTCTTGACTATCAGAGAGTCGTTTTGGTATGGTACAAAGGTCCCTCGAATCAGCCTCGTTTTAGCCGTTATATGCGGTGTAAATATACTGTTTGCGTGTTACCTCAGTATAATACAATACCCCTCGGTTTGGCCATGCTAAGGCCTCAGTTTTATTACCATATGCTCATATGCTTCCTGATAGTATCGACTCCGATGAGGATAACCTTATAACTAACCGACCTGCACGAAGGAATGGTTGAGGCTCATTGTGGATGTTAAAACTTAATCAAGCGTTTTCTCTTAGAAGGCTTCCACTGGCCCAAACCAACGGCCAATGTAAAAGCACTCTTATAAGGATGCCGCTTTTACGAGAAATTTGCCAATATGTGCCACTTCCCGAGCGAGCCGATGCTGGTCGTCCTACCCTTTCGAAAAACGGGAGATTGACATTGTAGGACCCCTCCTCATGGCTACAGGGAAGGTTACAACACTTGATAGTGTCAGTCGATTACTTCACTAAGTGGGTTAAATGGAATGCTCTATCAAGAATCATAGCCTAAGAGTTTTGTGAATTCTATTAAAACCAAATCTTGTTTCTAGATTTAGAATCCCCCGCATCTTGATGACGGACAACAGATCCCAATTCCAAAATGCAATTATAACAACCTTTTACTATATACATTGGATATACCAACACTTTTCGATATCATACTACCCACAAGTTAACAGAAAAGCTGAGTTACGAACCGTACGATCCTAGATGGGATAAAAACAAAACTTGAAAGGGGCAAGGGTAAACGGCATGAAAAATTAGCCTATGTCCAATGGGCATATCAGACGACCCTACAATAATCTATAAGGAAAACTCATTCTCTTTTATGTACAAGATAAAAGTGATACTTCCTACTGAAGTTAGAATCCCCACTAATTGGATTGCAAATTACTCATAGGATCTCAACACAAAAGAACAAAACTTATCAATAGACTTAACTGAAGAACGACGAGATCAGGCAAGTGCCCAGTCCAAGCACTATAAGAGGTTAATGAGAAGCAAGTTTAATTCCAAACTGAAACACTAAGTTTCCAAGTTGAAACTATCATAAGAAAGATCTTCTAAAAAGCGCAAGATAAGAACGCTGAAAAGCTGACCCCCGGTTGATACGGTCCATACTAAGAATCACCAAAGAACACCATGAGGAATATCGACTAGAATATATGGATGGAAATGGGCGTAAATATGCTTGAAAGATTAATCATTTGAAATTATGTCACCATAGAGCGTTTATGCACTTTTTTCCTCTTCTAATGACGCTGAAGGATTTTTTTAATGAGACGCATTGTAAGCTATTGATTTAATAAAATGATCCAATGCCAAAATCTTATTTATTCTCATATGCAACAAGTCATCTGAATCATCTGCTCCGTTTTAATCACCGTAACATAATTAGAGACCTAAGTAGCTATTTGTGATGATTAACGGAAATAGATCAACATTATTACAATTTATAGGGGGTCGGGTAACAATATAGCCTAGCAAAAAAGTTAAGAAAAAGCACGTTATCATGGCTACATTATCATGGCTACATTAGGAGCCGTACTGAGTTCTAACTAAAAAGTCAATAAAAAGAAAGCTGATTATTGAATAAAGCCTACGCGATTACGCAAGAGACGACACTGAACCCAAATAATGATGCTCAGCCTAACGACCTGGTTTATGTACCAAGTTCTTAAGACTATCCAAGAGGACACACTAAGTATGGACTTACAAAGTCCAATATGTGAACCTCACTAATAAGCCAAACCCTGCAGCCTACACAACATGCCAAACTTGCCCCCAAGGGGTAGCCGAGTTGGTTGAGTATGGCATTCTTATGACCAAAAGGTCATGAGTTCGAGTCCCTCTACATACGCTTTCTCGGTTGAGCCTGTCACCTTGTGTGGTTTACCTTCTGGCGTTGGTTTGCAGGCTATCGCGTCAGACTGAAGGTTTACCCTGTGCGCACTCATTGCACTCTGAGTAGCGGCTGCGGGTTCCCTCCGAAAAAAAAAAAAAAAAACATGCCAAACTGTGCCTACCTAAAAATAAATAACCAAACAGACACCGTCTATTTAGTTACTACATCATTATCAACATAAATACATACTTAAAAAGATAAAGAGTATTAAAGAAAGGAATATAACTTATGTCATCATTGGGCTTAAAATAAAGCAATAACAAGGCATCCTTAACAAAACTACAAGTTCAAATAACAAGGAAACAAAAAATAATTCCCAACAAGTAATTACTTCCTGTATGTTAATTAGGAAAACTCTATTTAACAACAATGTCTCTTTTACAAGGACTATTCCCCTTCTCCTTGGACATATCGCATTCACCCAAGGTGCGAATGATAGACTCTTTAAAAACTTGACCACCTTGGTTTCCACCGGGGTGATTTTTACCTTTACTTTTTTGAAAATATCATATTCATGTTATCGTCTTCATCACCATATTCCTCCTCCTTCGCCTCTTCTTCTTAATCATTAGATGCTCATGACCGATCTTCCTCTGACATCAATTCTTTCACTCACCCGCAAACTAGCTTATGGTTTATTTTTTGGACATCTAAAAAATGTCTTTGGGTACCCTTTCTACAAGGCCTTGCGCGACACCCAAAATATCTTTCTCACCATATGCATAGGACTTGGAAGGTACGTTCTAACCACTCTCATTTTACATCTTCCATTTATGCTCTTATCCATCCGATCTCTACCCCAGCTTAGCATTTTCCACTACAATATCGCATGCCTTAATAGTGGCTTCTTTCATTTCCTTCAGTAATGAGGTGTTTTGCGCCATAAGCTCCACCGTTTGTTTTACTAGCACATCATTATGACCAGTTTGCTCCCCGCTTTAACTAATTAAGGACTTTTTCAGCTCCAATAAATTCTCACGCTGTAGCTTTAGAGAATCCTTCTCGACGCAGACTGCAACAGAGACCTCGTCAACAATTGCTTTCTCCTTAACCATTTTTTCAAAGTTAAGTTTAGATGAAGCATATGCATGTTTATACCGCATTAGTTCCAGATTGACAACCCTCCCATAACCAATCACTAACATCTCGAGCTTAAATTCCTCCATCCCCTTACTATCTGCAGTATTCATATTACGATAAATTAACATTATCGAGTTGTGGTGTTTCTAAAAACAAAAACCCAAAGGAAAGAGTGATAAATCAATGCATTAATGCTAAAGTGGTTAACAATAACATCACACTATAACTCATCTCTACAGCTAGTAACAGTTGAAGTTGAAGGATACCAACCTTCGTCATATTATTGTAGAACGTTAGTTCTGGACAATGCTTCAATGGAACATCAATATGGAGGGCATTAACTGATTAAAACTGGGCGCTTATCACCACCCAAAAATAAAGGTTGTTGAATCGTGGAGTGGTCAATATTTGACCTCTTGGTTGAATTTATATTTCCTTCTTCCAGCTGAGGCATCCCGCTTATTTTCTAGCATTAGTTGGAGCATCAGTCGCGCTAGAAACTGTTTGCTCCCTGGCGCAATATTTAACTGAAAGGTCGCCAACCATTGGTAATTCCTGATCAAAGGTCATAGTGGAAGTAGTAGTGTGACCGACGTAGATGAAGAAGTAATGATATCCTTCTTGCGTTCTCTCTCAGTAACCCCATCTCCATAGCATCCTCCCGCGTGGCTAAAAGACTTGGACTAATAAGGAAGTAGAAATTTAGAGACTAAAGTGTAAATAATGTAAGTTTAATGGAACAATAATGATTATGTATTTTTATTGAAGACTAAGGTTAATTTATCCCTTTATGTAACCGTTTTCAGTTTAGAGCTAAGTCCCAGCCCCTCTATATAAGGCTAGGACTGAACTAATAAATGAGTTAAACACTTTTTTGATCTAACTCAATTGTGCTCTGAATTTCTCTCTCTAAAAACTCTTTCTATCTCTCTCTCTCTCACTAAAACTCACGTATTACTTTTTTCTAAGAAAACTCTTAACAATTGAACTCACCAAATTGACGACTCCACTGGGGACAGATTAAAAATTAGTGTCTTACCTGTTTGAATTTCAATTAAATTTTCTTATTTTTTTCTTTTGAATTCTTATAATGAATCTTGAAAACAATCTGTCATTTCGATTAACGATGGAAACGTTAAGAGATGACTTACAAAGAAATGAAAACAGACGGGATGGATCTGCTCCGATCTAAACTCAATCGGATATTGAGATGAGCATGAATAAACTCTTGGATAAAATAAATACGCTTAATGAAAAGTGTGAACAAAGAGAGCAAGAAATTCACTCGGCGAAGCTCAAATCCGAGGTGAGGTAAGTAAACGAGAAAGAAGAGATGAGAGATCAATCTGATCGATCTTGTACTAATCGACATGCTAGAAGTGAGCAGAAAAAAGCATGCTTTGAAGCTCCTAAAGAGTTATTCTTCTCGTAAATGGAAAAAATACAAACAAAAGTATGTAGCCTCTAGTGATGAAGATGTTGAAACCTTTGATTCAGGCTTTAAAAGATATATGAGTTCTTTAAAAGAGGAACCGGAAAGAGAACAACTAAGGAAGGATAAGAAGGAACATAATTCTAAAAGGGGCAACATTCCTCGTTATTTGAGGGAATCTATATGTTGAGACTGATTGAAATTTATATGCAGTCATGGGGACTGAGGATCAGTTTGTGCAAGGTGTCGATTGGAGGAACTCTCCGTTGACAAGTGAGATTCGATCAATAACGCTTCTTAAGCGTTTTGATTTAGCTAAGGTGGAAAGGTTCGATGGGATGCAAGATCCAGATGACCACATCGAACAATTCAAGAACTACATGATGATTTATGAAGATGACGATCGGCTTGTGTGTCGTGCATTTTTGCAGACTTTCAAAGGAACGACATTAAAGTGGTACAACCGGATTCCGAGGGGATCCAACTCAAATTTCATGGATTTCTACACTACTTTTCGAAGGCAGTTTTTTAGGAGTAAGGAGATGAGAGCGAATAGAGATACGATTATTCAGTGCAAGCCGGCGGTTGGAGAGAAATTAAAGGATTACACAAAAAAGTTTGTTTTGACTAAAGCAAGTTTGGATGATTGCAAAGAAAATATGGAAATGAAAACGTTTCGCCAGGGTCTATTGCCAGGGATTCTGGCTAATGAAACGAAGAAGAGGAGAGCTCTAACCTTTGAAGCATTGATGGCTCAGGTAGAGGATCTGATCAAGATTGAAGAGTCAACCAGGGTCCGAGGAGGACTACTTAGTACTTCAAAGAATTCGGGTCAGGTGGTCTATAACCAAGGGAAACCCTCGAGTAGTAATCAGTAGCCACGTCCGAAGAATAATAACTTACCACCTTGAACTAGTGGATATCAAATCATGCTCCATTCTATAATTATAACAAACCGAGGTCAAATCAGTGGGTTAGGCCAGAATATTATGCTGATTTGACAGAAAGTATGGCTTCAATCTTTGACAAGAATAAAAGCTTTGTAAATTTTAGGAAGCCAGCTCCAATTAATAGGCCAATGGAGGAGTAGAATAATAAATATTGCAGGTATCATGAGGACATCAGACATGATACTAATGATTGCATCGCATTGAATAAAGAAGTTTAAATTTTGATTGAAAATGGGAAGCTCTTGACTTGTGCGAGGTCACAAGGGAGCGGTTCAAAAAATACAACATCAACTTTGAAAGCTAACACAACTGCATCTACTCAGAATTTAATGATTTTAGATTCGAAGACTGAAGAATTTGATGCCTCGTTGGAATATGTGGATAAGGATCCGAACATGTTAATCTTGATGACTAATGAAGAGCCAGTAGAGAAGGGACGTGTGCGAGATTTGTATAACGTTTTTGAATCATTAGGCATTTTTGGAGGTGATTCAATGACCGACAACATTGATAGTTCGAGGAAGAGGCATGTTGTCAATTTGACAACTCAAATTGAATGGAAAATATCTACACATTTGTATGGAAGAAGTCATTGCTTTCATCTTATTCGATGAGGATGATCTGCGGGGAACGGCATGGCCGCGTTAATACGCGGTAGTTATTGGTGCAGAAGTGGTTGACATTGAAAGTCAGCGTGTGCTTATAGACACAGGCAGTTTTGCAAATGTCCTCTTTAAAACAACTTATGTCAGAATGCCGAATCCACCTCGAATTTCTCAATCAGGACGTACAATCATAAGCTTTACAGCCGTAACGGTTCGTGTAATTGAGAAATTCAAGGGGGAAGTGAGTTTGGGAAAATGACCTTTCAAGAAGAAGGTCCAGGTTCTTTTTATGGTGGTAGACTGCCCCATGAGTTACAACGCTATTCTTGGAAGGTTATGGCTTTTGAGAACATATGGGGTGTGTCAACGGTACACCACTGTTTCAAGTATGTGGTAGGGGATCGAATCGAGGTCGTTTGAAGCGACCAGAAAGTAGGCAGAGAATGTTATGCCACTGCACTTCGGAACCGGGGATCCAACAGTGGAGATTTGATGCATGAATAACAGTGAGAGAGGTTGTCCTCAGATTTTGAAGAAAGAGTTGACGATCCGTGGGAAACCCCAACATATTTAACAGTATGTGAAGAAATAGATAGTATATTTTTTCGGAAGGAAGAGTGCTTCAAATCAGAACTTTACTGACCCCACTTTTACGTCAACAACTGCTAAATTTTATATCTTTTAACTTGGACGTTTTTGCTTGGAAAACGGAGGATGTGACAGGATTACCGATCGAGGTGATTCGTCATAGTTTGGCTATTGATTCGAAGGTAAAACCAGTGATTCAGAAAAGAAGGGCATTCTTTTCGGAGAAGGCGGAAGCAATTATTTCTGAGGTGGATCAGTTATCCAAGGTCAGACACATAAGGGAGTCACAATATCCTTTATGGACGGTAAATCCAGTAGCGGTAAAAAAGAAGAATGGGAAGTGGAGAATGTGTATGGATTTTACAGACTTGAATCAAACATGTCCTAAATATCCATTTCTCGTTCCTCGAATAGATCAACTAATTGATTCCTCCTCGGGAAATAAAATACTAACATTCATGGCTGCTTTTGCAGGATACAATCAGATTCAGATGGATCCAAAGGACCAAGAGTGTACGACCTTCATAACCGATATAGGGTTGCATTACTATAAGGTTATGCCTTTTGGATTAAAAAATATTGGAGCCACTTATCAAATATTTATGAATAAAGCTTTTGCCACTCAGATTGGAAAAATATGGAGGTTTATATAGATGATATAGTGGTAAAACGTTTGAAGGATGATGTGCATCTCGAGGATTTAGGGGAAATATTTTTGAATTTAATATCAATTAGGCTAAAGCTAAATCCTATAAAGTGCACCTTCAGAGTTCGATCAGGGAAGTTATTGGATTATGTTATCACTGAAAGAGGAATAGAAGCTTACCTAGAACAATTGAAAGATCTGATAGCAATGAATTTTCCTCGATCTGTTAAAGAAATGCAAATTTCAATACTTAACCGATTTATGTCCAGGTATTCTAACAAATGCTTTCCTTTTTTTTCAAGTTTTACGAGGATCAAACAGATTTAAATGAAAATTGGAGTGTGAGGCAACAATTACAAGTATAAAAAACTTGTTATCATCACCAGAGATTTTGTCAAAACCTCGAAGTGGAGAAAAGCTCTTTTTGTACGTTGCGGTATCGGATTTTGCACTAAGTGCATTGTTGATAAGTGAAGATTCAGGTATTCTGAAGCTAGTGTACTATAGTAGCAAAAGTCTAGTGGCAGCAGAGAAGAGGTATTTGAAACTGGAAAAATTAGCAGTAGCATTGGTGATTGCTGCTAGGAATTTGTGCCCCTAGTTTCAAGCTCACACTATCGAAGTCTAAACTTCATTCCCTTTAAAAATGTTTTACAACGACCTGATATTTCGGGGAGAATGACCAAGTTGTCAATGGAGTTAGGGGATTATGATATTTTGTTCACACCTCAAACTGAGATTAAAGCCCAAGCGTTGGCATATTTTTTTGTTGAATTTCACTCGAACATGTCGGATATTGAAGAAAGTAAAGATATTGCACTAGTAAATTCGAGGTGGATTGTTCGAACAGATGGAAGGTCTAGTATTTCAGGATGCAGTGTTGGGGTTAAGTTAATAGCTCCAACTGGAGAAACGATGATTCAATCTATCAAATTTGGTTTTCACGCTTCGAATAATGAAGCTGAATACGAAGCTGCTTTGACAGGTTTGAGATTGGCAAAAATATGTGGACCAACTTCAGTGCGTTTGGAAACAGATTCTCAGTTGTTAGAAAATCAAGTATCTGGATTTCCGAGGCGAGAAAGGATCGTTTAATTTTATATCTTCGGGAACTTCGGAATTTAATGTTATTATTCAATTATGTTGTTGTTGAATATATTAGTCGATGAAGTAACATGGTGGCTGATTCTTTAGCAAATATTGCTTACAAGGAGGAGTATCCTTGGATTTTGCTACAAGAAAATCCCTCGATTTTGACTCAATCAAATCAGTGTGAATGTATATAAGAGATTTTTGTCACATCCAATGCAGTCCGAGGAGAGTGGCGAACAAATATTCTTAATTTTTTGACTGAAGGAACATTGCCAGATGATACGAAGTTGGTTAAAATGTTGAGAGGTAAAGCCTTTGGATACATAGTTTTAGATGAAATTTTGTATAAGAAGGCATTAAGTAGGCTATTACTACGATGTCTAGATAAGCGAGAATCACATGAGGTATTATCAGAGTTGCATGATGGAGAAGGGTTAGCTCATTGCGGGTTTAAAGCTTTATCTCGACGAGTTTTTCTTGCAGGATTTTATTGGCCTACAATCATGAATGATGCTAAAAATTTGGTTCGAAGCTGTGATACTTGTCAAATATTTGCTAATGCTATACACAGACCGATAGTTCCACTTATGTCTATAACCGAGACCATACCATTTGATAGATATGGGATTGATCTAGTGGGGCCTTTGCCGATGGCATCTAGGGGACGCCAAATAATAATTGAAGCAGTGGATTACTTTACAAAATGGGCTGAGGTAGAATCACTATCTGGCAAAAAGGCAAAATATGGGATCAAATTTATTGTGAATAGTATTTGTAGTCGTTTCGGAGTCCCTCGTAGAATTACAACAGATAATGGTCTTCGGTTTAATAATAAATAAATGACTTCGTTTTGTGTATCAAAGTGAATTCAATAATGTTTTTCGACGCCTTTTCATCCTCAAGCTAATGGACAATTCGAAGTGACGAACATAACTATTTTAGATGGTTTTAAGAAAAATTTGACAGGGACAACAAAGAAATGACCAAATTATTTACAAAAGGTGTTTTGGGCTTATCGAACAACTCCCAAGGAGGTTACGATGGATGCAGTTAGCCCCGTAATATCTACGATGTCATCTTTTAGAATAACTCAATATTATGAGAGATCCAATGATGAAGCTAAAAGAGTGAATTGAGATTTGATTGAGGAGAAAAGAGTTCGAGCTCATTTAAACGTAATCCATTATTAGACTCTTATGAGGAACATATATGATTCGAAGGTGAAAATAAGAGAGTTTAAAGAAGGTGACAAAGTGTTGATAAAAGTATTTTTGCAGACAAAGGAGAAGAGCCTCAAAAATGACCCTTAATTGGGAAGGGCCTTATATGGTTGTCGAGAGGATAAAACCATGGTCTTATCGCCTTTGTGATATTCAAGGGACGATGCTTCAACACCCGTGGAATATACAACAGTTGAAGTTATATTGGGAATATATTTTTTGTATTTTGGATTTTCTACTCTTTGAATGGCGCACTCTTTCCTACCCTATTGGCCCATGAAGGTTCTAACGAGGCGTTATGTACATATTCAATATTATCAATAAAACACTTTTTTTGGCCAATGGTTGTTTATAAGACTCATCATCTTTGAGGTTGGTTAAGAGTAGAATGTTTTGAAGTGCTTATTACACTTTTCGAAGAAACAACCATATTCGAAGTGCAACATTCAATAAATGCACTATGATTTAGTGAAGTGCTATATTAAATAAATGCACCTGTGATTTTACGAAGTACAACGTTCAATATATGCACTATGGTATTCGAGGTGGAATGTTCGAAATTTGCATTAAGTCATTCGAAATGTTATGTATTGTCCACTTCGAAGTGCATTATCATATTTAAGGAGTTATGTTTAAACAAATTATTATTATTATTATTATTTCAAGATTATTAACTTCAAATAATTCATATTGATGATAAAAATGAGAAATAAACAAAGACATTTGTCAATTAGATTAATTCGATGAAGTTTAATAAGCAGGATATTAATTTGACAAGTACAAAAAGGATAACATAGAATCAAAATACAGGAAAATTATTCAGATGACTCCTCAGATGATTCTTCTTCTGATGATGATGAGCTTGAGATAGGATCACTAGGACGCCGCTCGATGGGAATGTCGTTCCAAAAGCTAGAAAGATTGATTTTTGGATAAGTCACATGAATCTCTCGAAGGAGAGTGATGACTGTCTATTCTTTACCATTATTGATAGCAGCTAACATGTCCTTAGAGCATTCAGCTTCTGCATAAGTGATAGCAACTTTCTTTTCCTTCTCAAAATCAGCCTTCAACGTGGCTATCTCATCAGTCAAATCTTTATTTTTTGCTTCGTTGGTAGCAAGAGAAGTTTGGAGACCTTCAAATTTAAGCTTTTTAGTAGCCAACTCTTCAGTATGTTTAGCTTTGAGCTTGTTCATCTCCTCTTGATGTGAGGCTGTCAGCTTTTCTTTATCAACATAATATTGCATTCGCAAATGGATTTTGACGAAAATCACTCCTCGAATAAGCTCAGATCTTGCCGCCTCGAACATGTGTAATTGCTCGATTACTTTATTCTGAAATTTTTCCCTTAGTTGTTTTTCAGCATCGACAATTCCATTATAGTGAACCATGTCTTTGGAAAATCGTTTCAAGTGACTGTGGGATGCCTCGACTTGTGAGAAAAGCGACTTTGCTGCAGCATCAAGATCGGAAAATGGTTGAAGTGCAGCAAGGACATCAGGGTTAGGTGGAAGAGGAGGAAAAACTGTTGGGCTAGGACGAGGAATCATGTCCAGAGATGTATTTGGAACAAAAGAACAGATGATTTCTGGAGACGCTTCGACGGTCGACTTTCTCCCAAAATTATGCACACAAGTCTTAATATATTCGATGACGGGATCGTCTTCTTCAGCAAGTTCCTCTGACTCGTTGAAATTAATAAAGATGCCAGGATCGAAGTGGTCGACGTTTTGATTAGCATCGTCTGCATTATCCTTGATGATGATTGGAGCATCATTATTCGTTTTCTTCTTTTCAATAGGAGGATTTTGCTAATTCCCAACAGTTATGACTTCATTCTCATCAACCAGTCTGTATTCGATAACCTTTGATTTCTTGTTTTTCTTCCCATGAGGACTGATGGAAGTTTTCTTTTTCTTCGAAGAAGGTTCTTGCTCTTCCTCTTCTTCGATGGTTGGAAGGGTCTGTTCTGTTTCTTCTTTTGTGATGTTTGGGCTTCGACTGTGTTGAAGGGCTAGCACCAGATGTGCTAGCTGGCCTTTTATTTATTTTTATTTTTTTACCTTTTTCTTTTTCTTTTGAGGCAGGTGACTCTCGGATCTATTGCGGATGGGGAGGAATTCCTTATAGTCAGGTTGAACTAGTCTTTTGCAAGCGTGATGAGGGTTGGCCTGATCCATTAAATTTGGAGGAGGCAAGGCTCCAGGTGTGATCGGAAATAGATGATTATTGAGGAAGTTGATTGGCTAGAAGGCGGTGTGGAAAGCCTTGTTCCACTCTGTTCGACGAAGAGCGTACCACCTTAGAATTTCTGAAATGATCATACATATAAATAATAAATAAGGAAGGAACCAGTTAAATGTTAATTTATCTTAAAGTGTATGATATTCGAAGTACTTATGGTTGCTTCTATAAATGAGATTTAATTTCGATGGGTTGGCATCCGATATTTATTTGTCGGTCTCCCATGCTCCCGACATAAAGATAAATTTTTGTTTCCAAAATTTGTCCACTTTCAGGAGATCATCGATGATTTTTTAATCATTTACTAAAGTGAGGTAGTATAAGGGGAGCTTTGGTCCTTTTGATAATTTTGTCAAGGATATGAAATCCTTAATGCTGATCGAAATCTTGGACAACCGAGAGGAAATAATCACAGACATGAGAGTGAACCATTGATTTGGTATTACTTGAGTTGGGCATAGGTTGAGAAGTTTGAAGTACTCTACGATCATAGCATACAGTGGGAACCGAATACCCCAATTGATAATTTCAGGGTAGACCACCAATTATTCATCTTTGCAATCTAAGGGAGTTTCCCATTTCTTAGGTTGTCGAACGGTGTTTTTTATTTAAGTCCGATGCTTGAATCTCTTGGTAGTATATATATGGAACTTTTTTCAGCTCAATACTGTAGTCAGCATCGAGATCTCTCAAGTTTCTGCCAATGGTTGCTCTTTCCTCATCAACAACAGTACCCAATGCCTTCTTTTTTCGAGGCTTGCGAACTTTCTTTTCTGTGGCAGTTTCTGAGTCTCCTTCATCGGATTCAGCTTCATTATCAGACCGGGTAGCCTCGGAATCAGCTTCATCGGCTTCTGATGTTTCATCTCTTGTTTGGGGAGGATCTTTGGAAGAATTCGTTTGAGGTATGAAGTTTCTTCGACTATCTCTCTCAGAGGAGGAGACTGAGTAGGTGCATTTGAGGAGGGGGAAGTTGGAGTAGCATCAGAATCATCTCTCATGGCTATGAAAGTTTTTTTCTACGGATTGGTGGAGGACAAGTTGAAGAAGGAGTAATTTCGATTTGTTTCGAAGAGGAGTTGCTTGATTCTTCAGTGATCAGAGGTGATGCTCTAATTTGAGAAGAAGAGGTTCGAGGCATTTTGGGTGTTTGAAATATAGAGGAATGACGCTCTTCGGTACCAGGAGAAGGCAAACAAATAGGAACTTTAGTTGAATCAAAATTACCGTAGTAAGTGGTTTTGGTGGTTTTTCCAACGAGAGCGTTGTTGATTAATCCGACAGCTTTGTACTCCTCCACTCTTTTAGTAATGCAAAAATAATTTTATGATCCGAAGACTAGATTATCGTCAGGCTTCTGAGATTTGGGTTTTTAGGTATTCTAGCCTTGGATCGTCTGGATTTTGGATTGTTTCTCATAAACTGGATGAAGATTGAACGAAAAGTATGGGTTTTCCAGGGAAGATAACCGGGAAAGTTGAAGAACACGTTGAAGGTAGCCAATGGTGTGGTGTTTCTCTCTCAAGAAATTTGGATTGTGAATTAGAGAATGAAGTTACTAACGAATTTATAAGAGGATGAGAAGATGTGTAGAAGTGGAAAGACTTTATAATGATTGGGCCGAATACAAAACGATGATAGGGTTACGAGTTTGACATCTGTCAGACTAGCTAGCTAGCTATAAGTCTAGTAGCTAATTATTCATGATGAATCTGAACGGTTAAATTTTATAAAAAATCATTTCGAAACGATTTCGAAAACTAGTTATTTCTTTGAGATCTCATCTGATGTGTGGGCACGTTTGACAAAATCCGATGATGGTATTCTAAATTTGCGTCTGAAAATATTCGAGGACAAAGAATAGATGTTATTAATTTTTTGACTTCGAGTTTCTGAAATTCCTTTTGGCAAGATTTGAAGATATTTAGTTCTCAATCATTTACTGTCATTAGAACTAGGGGGGCTACTCATATGGAAGTAGAAATTTAGGGACTAAAGTATAAATAATGTAAGTTTAATGGAACAATAATGATTATGTATTTCTATTGAGGACTAAGGGTAATTTATCATTTTATGTAACCGTTTTCAGTTTAGAGCTAAGTCCCAACACCTTTATATAAAGGCCAGGGTTGAACTAATAAAGGGGTTGAACACTTTTTGATCTAACTCAACTCTGCTCTGACTTTCTCTCTCTAAAAACTCTTTCTCTCTCTCTCTCTCACACACACACTAAAACTCGCGTATTACTTTTTTCTAAGATAACTCTTAATAATTGAACTCACCAATAACCATGGCCAACTTCTCCTCAATGGGGGTCTCGGGGGCATAAAAATGACTCAGTTCTTGACCGATCAGGATGTCATTCTTTGTTAACATCATTTTTCTCCTTGTTTCCTCTAAAACATGAGGGGGTGGGGGTGCTCTACCTCACTTCAACCTCACCTCTGCTGGAAGATGACACCAAAATGTAGTTTCTCGACTCTCTCTAATCTGACTAACTTGAGGTCTTCTTATCATCCACAAGCTAAGCGGCTCCAACCTCATAAGTTACCTTTTTTTTTTGCTTCTATTGGCCATGATCGACACCCTGATTATCTCCTTTCTTTGTGGCACCCTCTACATAGGGTATCACCCACTCGATCAACGCTGGCTACCAGCTCGATCCCATACAATTTGAGAGCTCCCTCATGAGTCATCGTTAGCTCAGGTATAGGACACAATCCAGCTAACAAAACATTTACTAGAGTAAAGAAGCAATGGTACTCGAGCGACCACGCTGGATACGCGACGGATGAGTGCCTTTCTAAAGGGTTAATATCAGGTTTTGTGTATATTTTCCTCCACAGTTCATGATACTTTCCAGAATCGGTACCTTCAACAATACAATAACAAATTTCAGTGTACTACACTTAATAAACCAATCATAAAAATAAAAACAGTGCAACTCGCACCTTACATATCTTCATTCATATAATCTAAAATTAGATATTTTCCTTCTCAATCGGGTGCTCACAATTACCAGACATGAAAATAAATGAATATTCGAATGTTTATCTAATGTTTCCATGTTAACAATTTTATGAATGCTCTGCATAAATATTACAGAAAGCCCCCCTGATGACTTGTATATATCTACACTTGATAAGAAATCTGTCAGGCATATCAGAATATCAAAAACCTTGGAGCTTTCGAGTATGCTTAACATCATTCATCAGTTTTTATTGGTGAGTTTAATTGTTAGAAGTTTTCTTAGAAAAGTATAATGCGTGCATTTCAATGAGATAAAGAGTTTTGAGAGAGAAAGTCAAAACACAAATGAGTTAGCTCAAGAGTGTTCCGCTCCTTTATTAGTTCAACCCTGGCCTTTATATAGAGGCGTTGGGACTTAGCTCAAAACTGAAAACGGTTACATAAAGGGATAAATTACCCTTAGTCCTCAATAGAAATACATAATCAGAATTGTCTTATTAAACTTCTATTATTTACACTTTAGTCCATAAACTTCTATCTTCTTATGTGTAGCCCCCTAGTTCTCATGTTAGTAAATGAATGATAACTAACTGTCTTCAATCATGGCAGAAGCAATACAGATTGAGAAGCAATCGAATCTAAAATCATTACATGCTCAGTTGGTGTAGTTGGTTTAGCCGGCCGTGAAGTTGATGCCGGAGTTTTCGACCCACTCCCTTGTGACTTCGCATAAGTCAAGAGCTTTCCATTTTCAATCCAGATTTGAACTTCTTTTTTCAATGCGATGTAATCATTAGTATCACGCCCGATGTCCTCGTGATACCTGCAATATTTGTTATTCCACTCCTCCCTTGGCCTATTTATTGGAGCTGGCTTTCTAAAATTCCCGAAGCTCTTGTTCTAGTCGAAATTTGAAGCCACACTTTCTGTCAAGTGCGCATAGTACTCTGGCCTAATCCACTGATTCGTCCTCCGTCTGTTATAATTGTGCGATGGAGCATGATTTGAATATCCACCAGTTCGAGGTGGCAAATTATTATTCCTCGAACGTGGCTGCTGATTGCCATTCGAGGGTTGCCCTTGGTTATTGGCCACCTGACCTGAATTATTTGGAATATAAATTGGTCCTCCTTGGACCCTGGTTGATTCTTCAACCTTGATCTGGTCTTCTACCCGAGCCATCAGTGCTCCAAAGGTTAGAGCTCTCCTCTTCGTCGTTTCATTAGCCAGATCCCCTCGTAGTAAACCCTGGCAAAAAGCTGTCATTGCCACACCTTCTTTGCAATTATCCAAACTTTCCTTATTCAGAACAAACCTCCTTATGTAATCCTTTAATTTTTCTCTAACCGCTTGTTTGCACTACATAATCGTATCTCCATTTGCTCTCATCTCTTTACTTCCAACAAACTGCCTTCGAAAAGCTATATAGAAATCCCTGAAATCTGAAATGGATCCCCTTGGAATCCGGTTGTACCATTTTGATATTTTTCTTTTAAAAGTTTGTGAAAAAGCACAACACACCAGTCGGTCGTCATCTTCAAAATTCATCATGTAATTCTTGAACTGTTCGATGTGGCCATCTGGATCTTGCATCCTCATCGAACTTTTCAACCTTAGAAATATCAAAACGCTTTGGAAGCGTTATAGATCAAATTTCACTCGTCAATAGAGAGTTCCTCCAATCGACACCTTGCACATACTGATCCTCAGTCCCCATGACTGCATACAAATTCCGATCAGTCTCAGCATATTGATTCGATGTGTTCCCCTCACACCAAGTGGATTATCTCAAATAACAAGGAGTGTTGTCCCTCTTAGATTTATGTTCCTTCTTATGCTTCCTTGGTTGTTCACTTTCTGGTTCATCCTTCGAAGAACTCTTATACCTCTTAAAGCCTCAACCTCTTCGTTACTAGAGGCAACTTTTGTTTGTCTTTTTTCCCTTTTCGAGAAGAATAACGCACTTTTAGAGCTTTGAAACGCGCTTTCTTATGCTCTTTCCTAATGTGATGATCAGTAGAAGATCGATAAGACTGATATCCTATCTCAGTTTTCTCGTTTACTTGTCTCACCTCGGATTCGCCGAGTGAATTTCCTGCTCTCTTTGCTCGTACTCTTCGTTCAACGTGTTTATTTTATCCAGGAGCTGGTTCATACACATTTCAATATCTGATTGTGTTTAGATCAGAACAGATCCGTCCGGTCTGTTTTATTCCTTTGTAAATCGTCTCTTAGCGTTTCCATCGCTAATCAAACTAATGGATTGTTTTCAGATTCATTGCAAGAATTCAAACAAGAAAATAAGAAGATCAACAGAATTCAAACAAGAAAGTAAGACAATGATTCTTAGTTTATCCTCAACAGAGTCACCAATTTGGTGAGTTTAATTGTTAGAAGTTTCCTTAGAAAAGTATAATGCATGCGTTTTAGTGAGAGAAAGAGTTTAAAGAGAGAAATTCATAACTCAAATGAGTTAAATCAAAAGTGTTCCACCCTTTTATTAGTTCAACCCTGGCCTTTATATAGAGGCCATGGGACTTAGCTCAAAACTGAAAACGGTTACATAAAAGGATAAATTATCCTTAGTCCTCAATAAATCATAAGTGTTTCATTAAACTTCTATTATTTACACTTTAGTCTTTGAACTTCTACTTCCTTATCAGTTATCAGTTAGTTGGATAAGGCATATTCAAATATATTTAAAGAATTCGTTGATGAGCTCGGGATGAGGCATGCGTAGTCCCTAATAAAAGACAATAGTATAAAAACACTTTTCTCCATCTTGAGCCATATGAACATACTCATCGGGTCGGGTACTCTGGTTTCATCCGAGTCAGGCAGACCATATTCTAACCTAAACCTACTGTGGCCTTCTGTTGCCAGATATTTATATGTTAAAGATAAACGACCAAAAAACTTGTCTGGAAACTCATTGTTTTTCATCTTATCGTCCCGAGGAAGGACACAAGTAGCATCCTCCGATAATTTCTTCTTCTTTGAAATTACTTTGAGAGTCATTTTTGATGGGCAAGAAGATAGTTCAGTAGTAGAGAGTTAAAAACACACATATAGTTTATGAACATCGAGGGCTATGCCACAAATAAAGTCCACATCAGAAGAACTTAGGATTTGCTGATAATGGGTACTACGCACCCTAAATCATTACATTCAGCTAAACTTAGAACCTTCACCCTTAACATAGTCATGGATGATACAATTTAAAAAGAAATAAAGTCCATTACCTACAAATTACTATTTTCAAGGAACCGACGAATGTAGTACTTGAAGTATTGCGACATAATATACAACATAACCGCTCTTAACTCTCTCTCTTGATGGTCCAAAGTGAAAGAAAGTCAATTTGTCTTTTAAGTTCAACATTTAAACAAATCATCCATATAATTATTAGGCGTTTGATATACAAAAGATCAATGGCCCACAAGCTCAAAACGGGCCTACAAATAAAAAAGCATATAAAATATCTCAAGCAGTATGAAATTTGAAACTCTATCTTCATGATGCATGTAGAAAACTTGTATGGTGCCCGAGGACTCTGTATCTTCCCCGATTAGGGATCACCATCTTAAAAGGAGAAGAAATCATGGTGATAAGAATTACCTAAAGCGATATACATGTCGGCGTTAAAATCGAGAACGGGAACAAAGGCCAAACAAATAACATACCTCCTCAGATAAGGAAGAACCTAAAAAGGTAAAGAAATAACAGAAAATAAGGGAATGATTGGAGGTTCCGGAGACTAAAGTGTTGATTATGATGGAAATAATCAATTTTGCGATTCAGTCTAAACATAGTATTTATGCAGCAACCAACGAGGGTTACCAATATACTCAAGAGCATAATTGGAGGAAGTCACTCCTTTATGAAGAAATTCTTTCCGGTCATTTACCAAAATGCTTTAACATATCCAAAATGGAAAAATTCGATGGGAGTAAATATCTAGATGACCACCTAAAAACGTTTAAGAACTTTTTAATGAATTACAACGATGGTGATAAGTTATTGTGTCAGGCTTTCTCCTAAATTATTAAATATAACGCATTAAAATGGTAAAATCGGCTTCCAAAGAGTTCTATAAAAGAATTTTGATATGTTCTAAGACTTCTTTCTGAAGACAATTTGTGAGAAACAAAAATATAACGGGAAACAATGACATGATAATTCAATGAATCCAATTGATAAAGAGAGCTTGAAAGATTATACTAAAAGCTTCATACAAAGTAAGAATATCTTTGATAATTGCTATGAGCAAGTGGGTATAGTTTCTTTCAAAAAATGCCTTCTTACTGGAGAGTTAGTTGATAATGTGACCAAGATTAAGCCTTTTCTTTTGGAGGTATGTTAGCACAGGTTGAGAAATAAATCAAGATGGAGTCAAAGGGATTGAAATTTATCCCTTTGCAAAGACAAACTCCACAACCTTCTACATTGGGCCATCAAGAACAACTAGCTGAACACGTTCAACAATCAGACAATCACCAATTTCCACCTGAAAGACACAAATCAAAATTTATCTCGACCAAGGGTAAGTCAACACCCACAAGTTCGGCCATACATATCGAGAAAATAAATAGGTCTGACCCGATCATCATCCAAAGCTAACAGCATTGCTAATATATTTTACAAAACAAAATATTTTGTTCATTTAGAAAACCACTTCTAATCTAGAGTCCGAGGGAAAATAAAAATACCTATCATAATGATGTGGGTCATTATAAAAGGGATTGCATCTCTTAAAATAATTAGATCCAAACTTTAACTCATAATGGAAAATTGATCATTTTTGTCAAAGCGCAATTAGTGTATCGATTGCAAGCTCCGGTTGTCAGTCAAGGCATAGTTTAAAGAGAGGCAATATAAGATACCTCCAACCAGAAGGTAAGGTTATGTAAATATTTTGAGTCACTAACTATTTTTGGTGGGGATACGGTACTAAGGCCTTCTAATTGTTCACGAAAAAGGCACGTTGTAAGTTTGGAAACTCAGTTTGAAGAAAAAATAGCTACCCATATTTACCAAGATATGTTGACATTTATTATGTTTGGTTGTTATAATTTAAGATGTGTTGATGATGATCAGAGCGGAAATTAAGGGGACTGAAATCCAAATAATCTTGATTGATATAGAAAGTTTGGAAAACATTTTGTTTATGTCCACTTAAAAGCAAATGAAAAACCCTCTAGTCATTCTTTGGTCGAATATAAAAATAGTGGGATTTACATAGATCATTGCGGATGTAACTATGGAATTTGAGGGAGATGCACCACTAGGAAGATGACCCTTCAAAAAATATAATAAAAGTACTTTTTATAGTGGAGAATGACCCGACTTTGTATAATTCGATTTTTAGTAAATATGGTTGTCAATGATGCACGTTGTTGCCATTAGTGTCCATTAGTTCTTGAAATATGATATTAGGGGTCTGGTTAAAGTTGTTTATAGCAACAAGAAAATTATTAGAGACTGTTACGTTATTGTTTTGGCTTCTAAGAAGATCAAGAGTGTAAAATTTAAAAAACAATAACAATTGTACGAGTCCACTGTAGAGTAAGACACTATAAATGAACCGAGGGAGAGTCATAGTTCAGTGATACCTCATGAAGAGATTGAGGTATATGAAAAAAAAGTGTGAAGATTAGAGCCCAGTTACTGCCATTTATAAGGGAATAACTACTTTCATTTTTATCAAAGGATCTGCAGATATTTCCCTGGTGTATAGAGGATGTAACATGCATCGCCGTAGATGTTATTTTCTATAGACTAGTGCTATGATCTAATGTATGTCCTATTATTCAGAAACAAAGAGATTTTTCTCTCAAAAGGTACGAAGCAATTGTGGCAAAGTAGATCCATTAACAAAAGTGAATCATATTTAAGAGTCTCAATATCCATTACGGATAACAAACCATGTATCTGTTAAGAAGACAAATGGAAAATACCACACGTATGTGTCGACTTCACAGATTTAAACATTGCTTGTCCGAAGGATTATTTCCTTGTCCTTGAATCGAAAAACTAATAGGCACCACTTCGGAAATTCAGGCATCCCTCACATTTATGGATTATTTTACGGGATATAACCGGATACAGATGGATCTGAAAGACCAAGAAAATACTATATTCATAAATATAAGGGGACTTAAATGCTACAACTTTATGCTGTTTAGTTTAAAAAGTGTTGGACTTACTTATTATCACTTGGTTAATAAGGCCTTCACTAGCGAGATCAGAAGAAATGTTGAAGTTTATATTGATGATATGTTGGTCAAGAGTATAAGAGATGAATATCAATTCTCCGATCTGGGGGAAACATTTTCTAATCTGAAATCCATCAACTTAAAATTATACCCATAAGAGTGCATATTTAGTGTTCAGTCTGGAAATATCTTGGGCTATATAGTAAGTGTATGGAATTCAAGCCGACCTAGGTACAGTTACACGCTTTAATCACAATAGATCCCACAAGATCCATCAAAGAGGTAATTTTTTTTATTTGAAGGTTAACATTTTTAAAGAGATTAATATCATGGTCTTCAGATAAGTGCGCATCGTTTTTTCATGTACTCGAAAAGACGAATAATTTCAATTGGACTCCGGATTGTGATGAAGCCTATACGAAAATAAAATAAAACTTATCCTCTTGAGAGATTTTAATCAAACCAACCATGGGAGAAAAACTATTTATCTACATAGAAGTATTCGCTTATGTAGTAAGCACAGTTTTGGTTAAAAAATATGAAGGTTTATTTAAGTAAAATCTTATTAGATTTTGAAAAATACTTAAAGTTAGAAAAATTAGCTTTGGCCTTACTAGTTGCATCACGAAAAATGAGGCCATATTTCCGAGTCCATTCGATTACTGTTCGAACTTGTAAAAACCAGATGCATCTAGTAAAAATGATTAAGTGGTCAATGGAATTATCTCCTCGAATAACAATTAAAGCCCAAGTTTTGGAAAATTTTGTAGTTGAGTTTCATTCCGAACAACCAGAGCTTGGGACAGATATTGATAAGCCTCTGAATGAGTGGAAAATTTTCACTGAAGGGTGATCAAACATTTTATAGAGTTCGGCGGGTTCACTTGGTTTCTCCTTATTCAAATTCAATGTATGAAGCAATACATTTCGGTGTTAAGGCATTAAATAACACAACAAAATACGAGGTAACTTTTCTAGGATTAAGACTTGCTTAAATATGTGGTGCTAAAAGAGTTTGTTTGATAAGTGGTTCACAATTTCTTATTAATCACGTCTTAGGTCAAACTGAAGTAATAAAAGACACTTGGTAATACAACTAAAGGCATTGAAAAAGATAACAACTTTCTTGGAACACATCGAGTACGAACACGTTCTCTCGGCCGAAATTCAATAGCTGATTCTTTAGTTACTATTGCATATACGAAAGATTAACTATTCCTTAGTTACTATGCACTGAAAAGGCATACCAAGTTTCAACCACCCTAAAGAGAGATTGTAGATGTGAAATTAAAGCATTCATAAGTAAAGGGACTCTTAAAGTTGATAAAGCATTAAACGAAATGACTAAGGTTCAAAACACATGGCTTCACGGTCCTTGGGGATATAATGTATAAGAAGTCGTTAAGTTGACTCCTATTATCAAGCCTTAAAAATAATAAATCGCGAATGATGTTATCCGAGTTGCACGATAGGGAGGGATCCATCCATTGTTGTTAGAAAACATTAACAAGAAGGGTTTTGTTCCTTAGGTATAATTGGCCTTCTATAATGGCAGATGCCAAAGAATTAGTCCGAAGATGTGATCCCTATCAGTGATTTGCAAACATTATACATGTACCAGCTGTACATCCCGAGTTAATATATGAGTCGTTGCTTTTCGGAAAATGGGTCCTGAATTCGGTTGGGCCTTTACCTATGACATCCATAGGCCAACAAACTATTATTGTGGTTGTTGATTATTTTTTCTCAATGGATAGAAGCAAAGCATCTATCCGGAACTACATCTAAAGTTTTTATTAAGTTCATCTTGTCTAATATATGTTGCAGGTTCAGAATTCTCAGAACCATTACAATGGACCTTAATTTGAAAACAAAAATATAAAAGCGTTTTGTTCCTTCAGGAGAACTTGACATTTTTTTCATCGCCTTTTCATCCTCAGGCTAACAGGAAAGTAGAAGTGACAAATGTAACCATCCTCGATGGTTTGAGAAAATATTTAGAAGGGACAACTGGAAAATGGTCAAATTGTAATTTCTAAGGAACAGGTTACAATTATAGAAATTGTAACAAGATTTCGGTGCATTTTTCATTTTGTATCACAATCAAGATCTCTTAATTTCAGCCACACTTTCCTACCACTATGAGATGCACCCCGTATTATAAAAGAGTTGAAATTGGGTTTTTTTTGTTGAAAATAACCATTTCGTCAATATATCAATTGTTTTACACCTTTCCATTGCCGCTGACTGTCCATGTGCATGTGTACATCATATATGGATAGCATTGCATATCAATGACATATAAACTTCGGAATTACCATTACTTAGTCCCTACAAGACATATGTGGATCTGGAAGGTTGAAAGTCAATCAGTTCCTTCCCAGAAGTAACGAATTCAGATGGATTTGTTTAGTTGGTTAATGTTATTTTGTGCTTCATATATGTATTATTTCTAACTTATCGTACTTAACATATAGAGTTCGTACTTTATCTTTTTAATATGTTGAGTTTGTACTAAAACACTAGAAAAGGAACAAGGATGACTTATAATTTCATAAAAGTTTCTCATTCGTTACAGAATAAAAATTAAAGGAAAGTTACATAACTTAACATAAGATATAAAATTATTTGAAATCATCGCCCTCATTATAGGTAACACTACACAGTTCATCCTCCTTTTCGATGATTTGATCCTTTATATATTTCAACATCTTTTTGGATAAATAATACGTGATTTTTAAATCAAAACATTTGGATGCTTCATTCATAATATCTGGTGGTTAGTAAAATATCAAATACATTGGTCCACTTATTATATACTTGTATCCTGTCGCTACATCTTTTTGGTTGATCCCTAGAACAATCACTGTGGCATACTTGGATCGATGAGTGCAGAAAGACCACTCCAAAAATAATTGGTAATTCACATAAACAACATGGTGAACTATACAACAATCGACACAACATTTCTATAAGTCAAATGCGGTCTTTTTCCGTGCTCACATGTCCAGTGATCTCCAAAATAGAACGCCAAATAGTCTCCATCTCCATTTTAAAAACTGACTATAAGCTACGAAATCTCTATCTTCATGACTTATACTGTACTTAATACCGCACTCAGGTATTAATAATCGCGAACTACTCCAAGCCCAATGGGTTACACAAATTGTCGAACCGGTCGCTCCGCGGACTCAAGTATGGCCAGTTTATTGGTCATAAGTTACGCAATGAGCCCCACTTTGCTCGATCTTGCAGAAAAAGTTCACAATCTGAACAACTAAATAGTATAAACACACATCCTCCCAGTCCCATAAATATCTCCAATAAAATAATCTCCAGCGATCAATACAAAATATCATTCAGCATATAAATACAAACTAGTAAAACAACATCATCGGCCACAAAAAATACAAAGTTTTTTCTCCATCACCAAGTCCACGACATATATAGTCTTCACTTCATCCTTCACCAAAGACTAGGGGGGCTACACATCTATATCAACCTTATTCAACAAAAAATCGAAGCATGCTAAAGAAACAGGTAACATCCTAGCATCATACTAATTGTTAGCTGAACTCTTTTCCTTTGGCAAAATAGAGCTTTCTATCCTCAAAAGAAGTTTTGGCCGACAAAAGTTTTTAGCGAGGTAGGAACAATTAAGTACGAACCAAGTTAGAGTCATCTCCAATAACAGTTTAGCTAGGAAAATAAATATATAACCAAGCCATATGACTTTTCGGAGTCTAGTTGACATGGCTTGCATAGTTTCTTAGGTATGATCAACAACGCCTCAGCAATAAAGATGAATCAAGACAGAGCTACGACAACGGAAAAAATAAAATAAACAAGCTCCCTCAAAAGCAAAGAGGGACCAGGAGATTACACAATCTGGATATTATATTCTAGCATCATATAGTCCTTAAGTTTTACTACGCTCCAACTCAAGGACTAGGGGGACTCCTGATAAAGCTATATTTTATACATAATATACAGGTAATTATAAAGCGTAAAATATGGATTTATATTTAATTAAATGTAATTTATTATACGTTACTAATCAGTAATATTCCGCATTTATTAAGTGTAACAAAACTTTTTGTTATCTTTTATAAGGAGCTCATTTGTAATTACTATGAGTAGGATAAAAACCCTAATCGTAAGGGTAGATTCTTGGAATACCAAAACTTTTTGTTATCAATTATTTTTTTGGCTTTCTCTCTCAACCACTATGGTGTTTGATTAGGGTTTCAACCTTACTATTCTTCTAATAAATCGGTGAAGAAGCAACAAACAAATCTACTGTGGGGTTTGATTAGGGTTTTAACCCTATCAGATTCTTCTACTAAATCGGTGAAGAAGCAACAAGCAATTCTTTTGTCTTGATTTTTTCGAGTCTGCTCTGCGAACCCAGCCTTCCACCTCGGTGACGGGGACGAATTTCAATGCCTTCATATGAGTTTAGTTTCTGCTCGGCAAAGCTCCGTTCCAGTTATTCCCCCCACATCAAAGCTCTCTCCACAGCAGCCACAACCGTCATGGGAACAAGAATAAACCAAAAACTGAGCCGATTAGAAAACCAACGCTTTGGCTATTGGTCGTATGCTGCTACTCGCCTGAAAACAATAGCAGATAGATGCTGAAATCGATACATATTTCACCCATGATCTGTCTCACCTTCCGATCGGAACCTCTCACAATACTGCTTTCTAAATCCGCACCCAGACACACTGCCTTCGATGACTACGCCGATGCCAACGCAACAACCAAGCTTTGACTATCCCACCGTCGCTTTTGTCATAGTCGGAGCTCAGTTGGTTACAAAGATATCCAATGTTTCTTCTCCTCAGTTTAAAATGCCTCTCCGTCCATGAAAGATCAGGAAGGTCACGCCAGATACTGAAATTCGTAACCATGAATCCAATTCCTCTCAGTCTACGATGACCTCGCAGCCTCGCTTAGAATTCTTCGAAAACGACCATGTAGACCAAGAAGACTAAACCGTCTAATTATTGTGATTTTTATAACAAAGGGTAATAGATCTTCATTGTCCAGTTCAAATCAGTCTTCAACCCTGCCGATCGATGAGTCTTATGCTCATTTTGGCAGAGACGGTTAGCATTATTTAAAACTGTTAGTTTATGTTGGTCCAATTTATGTATTTAAGTCTCTCTTTTAATATTTTTTAACTCCTTTGCTTCTCTATTTTCATTTACTCTCACTATTAAATATTTGTCTTCCACATTGACAATAGAGACCATAGTTGTTCTCCCTAGTTGAAGAGAGTATTACTGGCATTGTTGCTGCCGTATATTTTGATGAACTAAAAGGAGGTGCCTTGATGAAGTAGTCCCTCGATAGCGCAAAACTCGAGCTACTTTTCGGATTTGGGTGAGCTCCTTCCCTAACAGCAACCTGCTTGGATCAGAAACTCTAGGTCACAACATTGCCGATACCAAATCAGTAATCTCCTCACTCGTCTCCTTTTAGTCACTCTCTCTACCTTTGTCTCCTCCAACTCGACAGTGATATATAGTCGCCCAAAATATCTAAAGCTTTCCTTGGCACATCGCAAGGTGCTTATCTCCATGCACGCAAGTCGGACCTCGCATTTGCCCAACTTCACCGAATTTTTAACACAGTTGATCGGTTTGGCCAGAGGCTATATCTTGATGTCTTGAAAGTCAGAGTTATTTCCCTCCGCAAAGAAACTTGAGAAACTAATATGGCAGAGCTGCAAGATTCTAAAAACCAGTGTGTTCCATCAGTAACTGAACCGGTAGACCGCAAGGCTATTTCGGTAACACCTTTAACAGCTCGACAAGCTCATGCATCGCGACCCTCTAACAACCACTCTACCAGAATAGCTCTCACACAATTAGCTCCGCCTTCTTCACCTGCGTCATTTACGAATTCCTCTCTCCAATCAACCGCACCGTCACCCAAATGCTTCTCATCGTTCTTTGCCACATCACCCAAATGATTTATCCACCTGTCTGCTGCTCAACGTTTATAACTAAGCCACCCACTGCTCTCTTAATACCCCTCCAAAGTGATCTCCAAAAAGCGACTACAACATGCCAACGTCGTAAAGAGCTCTCCAGCTCCGAAACCGCAAAGCCAGAGGCAATCAACATCCTTGATGAGCCAATTGGCGCCGAGATGCAACTCTACAAAGAATATATCTGTGGCGGGGGTGGATGCGAACGCTGTCATCCAAGCCGGACAAAATCTCTCCAACCTTCTTCTAGAAGTTTGTGACTGTACCTGATGTCCTGGCCGAATAAGTGATCCAGTTTCCTGCTTCCGGCTTACAACTTTACCGTTCTCGATTGAAGACATGGGACATGTCTCCTCCAGCCTCTTGCACGAGTTGATACATCGTCATCGGCATATGCGGCGTCGTGACAGGAGCAGTCCCAACCACACCGTCTACAGAAAAACTATCGCCTTTAGTTTCAACTGAACCATCTACTCAAATGGTATCAGGACGTGCAAGTCAGCACAATGAGTTTAAGATCAATCCTACAGAGTTTACGAGTGACCAGTAGCTCGTGCAATTTAAACAACTTTGGTGAGGGATTCAGGAGAGGGTTCCATGGCTGTTGATTCCCACCTCAGGACGTGCATTCTCGGAATATTCTGAAAGAAACACAAACTGGTATATTCAACACACACACACAGATGTACACGTTTAACTGAGAGGAGCAGAGTTAGAACTTCTTGGATAGAAGGTTACAACGTTATAAATAGAGACTAACACTTCAAGACTCATCTGTTCCCTATTAACTCTCCACTACTTCCACGAAATAATAACGGACACTACGACTTAATCACCCACTTGTACAAGTTGGTAACGTCTCTTATTTAAAACAAAATACAAAACGTAAAATACAAAACCAATTTAAATTAATTCCAACAAGCACCTCCTGAATTTAAACCTGGTTTTGAATCTTCCTGATGCCAAGGAGTGCACGCATCTTTTCGAATTTCACAGTGGCCATGGCTTTCGTCAAAATATCAGCACGTTGATCCTCTGTTCCAATGTGTTTGATCACGATCTCACCTTTTTCAACGCACTCTCGAATAAAATGGTACCGGATGTCAATATGCTTAGAACGTCCATGAAAAACTGGATTTTTAGCCAAGTCTATCGCTGACTTGTTGTCTATGTAGAGCACTACAGGACCAACATCAGAATCAGTAAGTTTACCAAGCAAATTACGCAGCCATATGCCTTGACAAGCAGCCGCTGTAGCTGCCATAAACTCCGCTTCACAGGATGATAATGCCACACAACGTTGTTTCTGAGACACCCACGTGATCAAGCACTCATTTAGGTAGAAAGCCATCCCTCCAGTACTCTTCCTATCTTCAATCTGCCCAGCCAAATCGCTGTCGGAATATCCTGACAACATGTTGTTATTGCTTCCCCTTGAATACACCAAACCATATCTCAAAGTACCTTTTAAATACCTCAGAATTCGCTTAACAGCATTGAGGTGCATCTCAGTTGGTCGTTCCATGTAACGACTGACTATACCAACTGCAAATGCTATGTCTGGTCTAGTATGAACTAGATACCTTAATCCTCCCACAATGCTTTTAAACATAGTTGAATCAACAGCCTGTCCAGTTTCATCTTTGTGCAGTTGCAACGCTGGCTCCATAGGGTACTTCGTCGGTTTGCATTCTGCCATGCCACTCTTCTCCAGGACCTTTCGAGCATAGGCCGACTGCTTCAATTCGATGTACTCCTTAGTTTGCTTCACCTCAATCCCAAGATAGTGAGAAAGCTTTCCTAGATCAGTCATATCAAATTTCCTGCCCATTTGTTCCTTGAACCTCTGAATTGTTGTTATACTCGAGCCCGTGATCAGCAAATCATCAACATATACCCCAATGGTTAAGACCTCTTCTTTCTCTCTTTTTATGTACACAGCATGCTCATAAGGACATTTTGTGAATCCCAAACTTTTCAAGCACTCGTTTAACTTCTCGTACCAGGCTCGTGGCGCCTGTCTAAGCCCATAAAGAGCCTTTATTAACTTATAGACCAAATGCTCCTTGCCTTGCTTCACAAAACCTTCGGGTTGTTGTACGTACACATCTTCATGCAGGTCGCCATTCAAGAAAGCTGACTTGACATCTAGATGATGAATTTCCCAACCACGATTTGCAGCCAACGCCAATAATAGCCTTACAGTTTCCAATCGTGTGACAGGTGCGAACGCCTCCTCAAAATCAACCCCTTGTTTCTGAACGTAACCCTTCGCGACGAGCCTCGCCTTATGCTTTATAATTTCACCTTCTGTGTTCCTTTTTAGTTTGTACACCCATTTCAGGCCAATGGGTTTGTGCCCAGGTGGCAATTCCACAAGCTGCCAAGTGCAATTTTTTTCTATTGCTTCTATTTCGCTCTCCATAGCCTTCCCCCATGATCTTTCTTGGACAGCTTGTTTATATGTGACTGGCTCTTCCATACTGAGAAACAGCAACTCATCTTCACCAAGCTCGATTTCGACTGTATCAGCATAAATGTCGCGCAAAGACCTGAAGCGCGTTGGCACACTGCTACTCCCAGTTTCTGCTGAACTGACTTCACTCGACTGTGTTAATGAAGTCGGTGTTGCCTGTGTTGCCTGTGACTCAGTCGAATGAGAGGACTGTACAGGAGTGTTAGGCTCTGTTGAAGACTCCGCATTACCGAGCTCTGTCAAAGACTCCTCATTACCGTTTTCTGTTGCTTCCGTCGAGATTAGAGAGTCAACCACCACGAAATGGGTGTGAGTCTCTTCAACTGCACTGTCATCATTAGCCCATTTCCATGACTTAAGCTCGTCGAAATACACATATCTGCTAACATGAACTCTGTTCTCTTCTGGGTCATACAGTCGATGTGCTTTTGTACCAGGCTCTCTTCCAAAATAAACTACTGACTTTGACCGATCATCCAGTTTCTTTGTATGAATGCCAGGCACCTTCATGTAAGCACAACAGCCAAAAATTCTTATGTGACTAATATCTGGCTTCTTACCTGACCAAGCTGCGTATGGAGTGTCAGTAGAGAGAGCACGTGTGGGCAGTCTGTTAAGCACATAAACAGAGTGTCGTACTGCTTCGCCCCAAAATCTAGATGGGACATGCTTCTCCTTTAATAAACTTCTAGCCATTGACACCACCGTTCGGTTCCTTCGCTCTGCCACTCCATTTTGCTGTGGAGAGTAAGGGGCCGTATATTGTCTCATGATCCCAGCGTCTTCACAGACACTTGTAAACTGATGTGAGCAAAATTCTCCTCCTCTGTCCGTACGCAGGGCTTTAATCTTTTCCTCAGAGTCTTTTTCAACAAGACGCTTGAATCTTATAAATGCTCTTAATGCTTCATCTTTGGTTGACAGAAAATAAACCCACATTGCACGACTAAAGTCATCAACAAAAAGTAGAAAATACCTCTTGCCAGATGGTGTTGATGGTGTGATTGGTCCGCAAATATCTCCATGCACTAATTCCAGCACCTTGGTTGATCTGTAACTCGATTGTGAAGGAAAGGGAGTTCTTGTTTGCTTTGCCATTAAACAGTCCTTACACAGTGCCTTTGGATGCATCATTTTGGGCAGGCCATAAACCATCTTATTCCGAATCATAAGTTTTAATGCGTCAAAGTTCACATGGCCTAAGCGAGAGTGCCAGAGCCACGAGTCCCTTTCCAATTTTGCAAGTAGACAAGCACCCTTGGATTCCTTGGATTCTTCCAGCAAGATCTTGTATAGACGATTTTCTGATCGTCTAACTTTCATCAATAGCTTCCCATCCCCGTCATGCACCCACAGAAACTCACCATGTAACACCACTTTATTACCTTCTTCTGACATTTGCCCAAGGCTAATTATGTTGTTGCACAGATTTGGAATGTAGAGGACATTGTTAAACACTCTTTCTTCTCCGGTTTTGCAAACAAACGTGATCGACCCTTTTCCTTTAATGCATACCGTTGACCCATCTCCAAGTTTTACTTCGCCTGTCACGTCCTCATTTATCTGTGAGAACTTTGACCTGTCCCCAGTCATGTGATTTGAAGCGCCGTTGTCTAAGTACCATAGTTGTGACGTTTTTCTCTCTGTTATATTTCTCTCCAACTTTGGGATGGCCCTTTCTTCATTCACCAACGCCAACTCAGTCAGCTTTTCATCTGATTCTGACAGTAACAGAGCAGGTTCGTCGTCCTTGATCTGCACCAAGTTTGCTTCACTTCTTTGACTCCGTTCTCGTCGTGGCCTCTTACACTCTATAGCATAGTGACCCAAAATACTGCAATTAAAACACCTTACAGTGCTTCTATCACGACCAGTACCCTGGAGACCGCGTCCCCCACGTCCTCCTTCTCGATTCCGTTTCATCCAGTCCTCTCGAGTGAGAAGAAGTTTGTCCTCATTCTTCTCGCGCCTGGACCACTCCTCTTCTGTCAATAACAGTTTGTTTCCCGTAGTCACACTTTGACCTTTCAACCTTTCCTCATGAGCTTGTAAAGACCCAATAGCTTCTTCGATTGTCATTGATTCTAAATCTCCAAATTGCTCAATTGTTGAAGTAATTTGTAGAAATTTAGATGGAACGGCCCGAAGTAGCTTCTTGACAACGTACGACTCCACCATTTCATCACCTAAGGCTCGGATAGTGGACACCAGTCCGTTGAGCTTCATGTAGAAAGCGTCGAGTTGTTCACTGTCATCCATACGCAGCGACTCAAATTCCGCCTTCAACGTCTGAATTCTGGCCTTCCTCACCTTATCAGCCCCTTGACACATGACCTTGATGGCTTCCCAGCCATCCTTTGCTGTCTTCTTCTCAGAAATGGATAACAGCATCTCTTCAGGTATGCCTTGGTAGATCATGGCCAAAGCGACCTTGTCATTCTTCTCATGAATCACTGCTTCGGCATCACTCGGTTCTACTGCTGCCCAAACTCCCTGGGCCTGCATAAAAACCTTCATCTTTAACGCCCACGCTGTGTAATTCCCCTTAGACAACATTGGATACGTTAGCCCAAAAGATCCAGCCTTGCCTTTCCCCGCGTCCATCTGAAAGAGAACACCTTGAATGCCGTGCTCTGATACCAAATGAAAGAAACACAAACTGGTATATTCAACACACACACACACAGATGTACACGTTTAACTGAGAGGAGCAGAGTTAGAACTTCTTGGATAGAAGATTACAACGTTATAAATAGAGACTAACACTTCAAGACTCATCTGCTCCCTATTAACTCTCCACTACTTCCACGAAATAATAACGGACACTACGACTTAATCACCCACTTGTACAAGTTGGTAACGTCTCTTATTTAAAACAAAATACAAAACGTAAAATACAAAACCAATTTAAATTAATTCCAACATATTCCATATACAGAAGCTGAGCACGAGGAGGGTCCTACTCTTCGTTCTTCCTTAAGGCCTCATCGCTACTGCTCATGCTCTTCGTCACCACCAAAGTAGGACGAATTTTCAGTTGATTGCGAAGTCCCACCGAAAAACACTACAACTTCAAACGGAAACCACCATTCAGTAGCTCGTTACGCACAAATTCATAGCCCAATTAGGAGGTCCATTATATCCTTGCTAAAATTCAGTCTTCCAGTTCCCAGTTAATGGGGCTAGTTTGACCTGATTATTCTTTATAATAAGTTCACCACGGCACATCTTAGACACAAATTGAAGAAATTTTGATTTCTGCATGCACCAAAGGAAGTGATTTGACACTTAATATAATCAAAACAAAACCAAGTCTTTAACAGGCATGCATGCAAATTTTTATCTATGCATTAATAATACAGTGTTTCATCTGCTTATACATTCACCTTATGGAGCGTAAAATATGGCATAATACGTTTGTATGCACATATTGCACACTGTGGCGTGAGATGCAAAAGATTATTACTGATAAGATAGTAGATACCACGACTAATACAAAGGAGAAGCATCGGTTAAAACAGAGCAGAGCAAAAATAAACCAAAGAAGAACAAAGACATACGAAGAACGGACACACTCAGAATAATAAGAAAAAGCATATAAGCGTTTAAACCATAATAAGTCTAAAACCGAGCACATTCGAGAGAAGCGTTTAAACCAAGCAGAGCAGGTCTAAGACCGAGCACACTCGAAGCCAAGTGCGAGCATTAGATCTAATCTGCACGGGTAGAAATTTTTAAAATAAAATATACGATACCGAGCCCGACTCATTCAACACCGGGCGAGCATAAAACTGACCGAGCGTACCGATGAAAGCTGTTTTGCTTGGACTCGTCTGAAAACGGAAAATCATTATAACGTACCAGTGTTTATGAAGATCAACTTAAGGACTACAATAAAGATCGTTGATCAAGGATGATAACCAGCGGACGTAATAGTCCTAGTCTTTATATCTTAATCACGTATAATAAATAAGGAGAGTAACGGCTAAAAGTAGTATAAATAAAGGGTAAGAACAATGTAATATGGACATGTTCAAAATCTTCTCGAATGAATAATATTTACTATATTTGTAATTAGTGTTTAGGTTTCCCCATAACATTTTTGGCGCCGTCTGTGGGAAACCTAAAAGCCCTCCCCTTTTTGAATCTAGTCACCAACGGTAGTAACAAGATCCGGCATCGATATCGAACCTACTAAAAGACGCATCTCAATGGCTAACCCTAATCAAGCAAAGGACCGAGTGTGGGATCAACTCTCCCATTGCCAACTGGCCAGGAAAACTTGGAAGAGACCTTGTAGAGGAACTCCTCGATTGCAGTGGACCCACCAGTTGCACCATCCATCGCAAAAATGGTACCAACCTTGCAGATCCACCTCTTCAGCCCAGATTTCCGGAGGATGCAACTGAAGTTAGGCGTTTGGAGCAGCAGATCCTAACAATGCAAATGACACAAGGTAAGGTTGATCGAGACCACGAAGTCAGAGATCAATCAAATAAGGCTTCCATGGTGGAGCTACAGGAAGCAATCAACACTTTTACCACGAAGCTGTGAAAGGATGAACGCCAACGCCTTTCTAAGTCCGTCGTCGAGGTAAACCGAGCTGCGATACGAGAAGGGTCCTCCAAAAAGGACAAGCATGGTGAAGGAATATGGGAAAACAGTGGGCAGAAACGCTAGAAGCAGACATCCTTGAAAAATGACAAAGACAGAATGGTTGAACAGTATGATCATGTACGCCCGACTATGGCTGCTTACGTTCTTAAGGAGTCGTCCTTTGTAAGAAAATCCTTGCCGCACAGCTCCAAAGAAGTTTGATCCCTTTTGTTTGGAATTGTATGCCGGATCGGGAGACCCAGAAAGACATTTGGAACAATTCAGAAACATGATGCTAGCTTTTAACCCGGAAAGATGCGATGTTATGCAACACCCTTTCAATGACCCTCAAAGGTAAAGCAATGAAGTGGTTCAGTAGCCTGCCTAAGGGTACAATAATTTATTTTGCAGGACTTTGGAGTGCATCCATGAATAGATTTGTAGGTAACAAGAAGCTACGCGAGGATCATGATTCCATTATGGACCTTTACGAGAAGAGGGGCGAGCCTCTTAAGGGGATATCAAGAGATTTTTCCATGCCATGAACAAACTTCCCGATCTTGCAGAAAATATGGTTGTGGCCTCCTTAAAGCGAAGATTGGAAAGACAAGGTAAGTTATATGCTGATCTGATAATGTTTTCATGTGACAAATATGTGACCTTCTGATACAAGCTGACCAATTCATTATAGTAGATGACGCCACCAAGGTCCCTCTGTTGCTAGAGGAAACTATTCGGGATACCAAAACATCTGCAGATGATAGTAGAAAGAATGAAGAGGGATCCTGTAGGGAGTCATCAAGGAGCGCCGACGGGTATCGAGGGGAATCTTTGAGAATCAGTGATAGATCCCGTAGAGAATCCACGAGAGTTCTAACCAACCAACGCCCCGTGGCCTATGAAAATTTGTGCGACAATTCACCCAACTCACGGAATCGATTTCCACCATTTACGACCGCACCCGAGACAAGATACGATACCAATCCCCTAGGACTATGTCCGCCCCAAGCTATAAGCGATCAACCCGACATTTCTGCGCATACCATAATAAACAGGACCATGCGACTAATGATTGCTGGCAACGACAAGAAGAGATACAAAAGTTGGTCGACAACGGCATCTTAATACAGTTTGTCCGACAACAAGAACGAGGAGTTCAGGACAACACACTGGAGGGTTCTAATACTAGACGAGAAGAACCACGAAAAAATGAGCTCGCTTCTCGACAGGGAAATAAAGCTGACAACTCAAAGAAGTAACAATGGATGCTCGCCATATCTGTAAGGGGTTCTTTAACGGAGGCAGATCACCACGCGAGGAAGAGGTCAAGGGAGGACCAGCAGGTGATTTATGTAGGAAGTTCCTCTTACAGTAGCTATCGGGAACCAGTAGCCCACCTGTTATTTAACGATGATGATATGCGAGGTATAACCACCCTCATGAGGACGCCTTGACAATAATTCTCGATGTCGGAGGGATAATGATGACCAATATATTGGTAAATGGGGGTAGCTCAGCGAATATTATTTTCAAAGCCAACTACGACCAAATGCTAGGAGTCCCTATGTACAAGTAAACGCAGCGCACCCTAACAGGGTGTGAAGGAAAAACATCCCAATGTGTCTCAGAGGTCGACCTACTGGTAAAGGCAAGACATGGAGCAACGAAAAACGAACTCAAAACCATCTTTCTAATCTCGGATGCAACGAAAAAGGACGCCCATGGTTGCATAGAATGGAAACAACTCCTTGCACGTTCCGCCCATGTGTCAAATATCCCTTTGGAAATTTTGTAGGAGTTATTCACGGCAGCCAATAGGCGGCACAAACCTGCTACTCGATGATCGTTGATCCAAACAAACCAATCAGATAACAATTAGCCGACGAGGGGGAGGTCGAACCACCAGTAAAATCCCTCTCGCCCGATCTCATGGATGACCCCCAGGACAGTGAGGAGCAGGACATCGAGCCAAAGGGCGTTATTGACAAAATTCTAGCGGACGGGCGTGTCCTCCACCATGGAGCTACGCTGGACTCAGGTTTCAAAAATTTATTAGTAACTTTATTACATCAAAATTTGGATATTTTTGCATGGATTGTCCATGACGTAAGAGGGGTCGACCCATCTGTCATATGTCATGAGTTAACGATCAACAGGTATGCTAAACGAGTACGACAAAAACATCGGTCTTTCTCGATTGAAAAGCAAGCAACAATTTCTTTGTAAGTCACTAAATTACTTGGGCTTAGTCATATTCGCCGAGTGCGGTATCCAGTATGGATTGCTAACCCACTCTTGGTAAAAAAGAAGGGTGGCGACTAGCGCATGTGCGTCGATTTTACCAATTTGAATAAAGCGTGCCCTAAGGATGATTTCCCTCTGCCCCGTATCAACCAGTTGGTAGACTCTGCATCCGGTTGTGAATACATGTCATTCATGGATGCATACTCAAGTTACAATCAAATCCGAATGCTCTCAAGCGATGAGGAGCATACCGTCTTCCAGACCGAGCAAGACATTTAACAGTCATGCCTTTCAGACTTAAAAATGCCGCTTTCACCTATCAGCGCCTCGTCAACTAGATTTTCAAAGACCAGTTAGGCCATGACATGGAGATTGACTTCATGATCGTTAAAACTAATGATCTCGATCAACACTTAGAAGCACTGTCCAAAGTTTGCGCAATATTACGTAAGTATTGATGGTTCTAGAAATATCTGGGGCTGAATATTGAATAAATTGTGTACAAAGTTGTAGAGATACAAAGTAGTCAAATCAAAATACCAATATTTAGAAAGCACCCTTTTCTCCAAAAGGAGATATTTCCTTATATAGTGCCAATGGTGGGCTCTAGTGACACATGCTATGTTTAATTAATTACATATTGACCCTTCTATACACACTTGTTTCCTATTTTTCTTAATATTTACAAATATGCCTTTATGTGCTTTTATAATATCAATTAAGCCTCATAGTAATCTTGACATTTTATACCCTTATTAGTATCCTCCTAGTTTTGCGGAGAGTCGAGTAAAAACTACTTGATCGCTGGGCCTTCTGGTTAAAATTTTGCATCAGCTAGTCTCCCAATCTTGTTTGCTCTATCCTTATCTATCGAAAGATACCGACACTGTGAACCATACGTTAATTGTCAACCTTTCCGTACATGGTCGACATACAATATTTGCGACGTCAATAATAATTTATTAGTGATCGAATTGGTGATATATTATATCCCAACGCTTTGATTTTAATCAGAGTTGCAACCAGACTCTTTAACCCAAGTTAACAGGCCTTGGCTCAAATTATCGTTTTCGAAAGCCCATTTCATTTACCCACAAAAGATGTTTTCTTACTCGTCGACGTGTCACTCATTGACTTGTCATCTATATTTGAAATCCTCATCTATTGAACAACCCAATGCGAGTGTCATGAAGCTAGCCCCTAGGTGTGCTGGAGTTGCCAAGGTGGACACATGTCTTGTATTAACTTGAGTATACTTTAACTAACGTTTTGGTTAAGCGACTCTTGATCTTCCCCACGCTCGTTCCGATTACGATTCTCTATGGAACGAACCGTTACCATGCTTACTCGCCTATAAATACTCTCACTTCTTCATTTTCACGTTTTACCTCAATTTTAGAGAGAGAAACACTTGCTATTCTCCCTATTTTCTAGAGAGATAATCTCTGATATTGTTTATGAGAAGGCCCGTTTCTCATAAGCGAGTTAAGAAAAAATCCGACCAACCTGAAAAACCAGTTTTTGGCTTCATTGATTATCTTAGTATCACTGAAAGGGCTAACGAATACCGAACCACGGGATTAAGCCACAAAGGTCCCATATCTTCGCTGAATTCAGACCCGCTGATTTTTCCAAAACCCAAAAACTCGGGCTCGTCTAAACCTTCTTCAAAAGCGAGTCCCTCAACTATACTGAGGGTTTCTTTGAAAACAAAAAATCCCGACACTGCTACTCGTCCTATACCTTCGAAAACTAGAGATTCCGACGCTGCAACCCATCATATACCTTCGAGAACCAAAGATCTCGTTGAACGAAAAAAACTTCTTTCTTAAGTATGGGAGATTCAAGTTCTTCTTCTACCACTCTCGAGTACATCCAGCTAACTTCGACCATCATGGGGCGTCGAACCAGTCACAACACTGCAACCACTCCTAAATGGGTGGTACAACAAGATGAAGAAAGAAGGAAGCCTAAAGAGCTTGCTTCCATAAAAGCTGAGATCCCAGTACATGGTCATACTCGAGTCAACAGCAGCTCGAATACACAGAATCATCCGAAGACCCCTCCAATATTTAAACACTGTTGTTTGTAGTATGTTGTTTTTTGCTCTTCCAAAAATTTGGACTTGGTTGTTGTATGTTTTAATTTCTGTTCTCGTTTTGCTTACTTTGTTCAATGTCCTACCATTTTTTGTAATCGAAATTTATCAATTTCTAATGCCAAAAACAAATGGAGTCCTCATATCATATGCTATATTCAAATTTGTGGATCAACCTTAGAAGTTGAAAAACCCTGTAAAAGGTTCGACATCGTAGATGAATTCTTAAATATTGAAAAACCTTGTAAAAAGTTCAAACTTGTTGATCAAATTTAGAGTTGAAAAACCTTTGTAAGAAGGTTCGAACTTGTTGATAACTTTAGAGTTGAAAACCCCCTCAAATATTTTGATCAACTTTAGAGTTGAAAAACCTTGTAACAAGTTCAAATTTGTTGATCAACTTTATAGTTGAAAAACCTTGTAACATATTCAAATTTGTTGATCAACTAAGGCTTTAATGATTTACTAAATAGGTTAGCTTCCATTTTTTTACAGCAGGATTAAATAAAAGAACATAAAAATTAACAATCATTTTAGATACAATTTAAGGTGCTCAATGTTCCAAGAAAGCCGTAAAGGTCGGTCGAACTTTTCTTTCAATCTATACGTCCTTGGATTTAATTTTTCTACCACATGGTACGGACCTTCCCAATTGGGTGCTAACTTCTTAAAATGCTTGTCTTTAGTGTGAAGGAAAACTTTCCGCAATACATTTCCCCTACTTCGTAGTCTCTTATTCGAACTTTTGAAGCATACCTGCTTCTCATGTCTGATAATGCAACGAACTCAGGTTAGTTCTGGCTCGTTTCTCCTCGTTCAGATCAAAGGCTAAAGATCAACTTTCGTCGTTAGCACCCTCTTTATAATGATTGACCCTAAAAGATGGGAACATTGTCTCCGTTGGAATTACTGCATCCATATCATATACTAGCGCGTAGGGAGATTCCCAAGTCGCGGTTCGGGGATGGTTCAGTATGCCCATAGTACTTCCTGCAAATAATTCGGTCATTTTCCTGCTTTTCCTTCCAAACATTTCTTAAGCCCACTGACAATCGTCCTGTTCGTAACTTCAACCTGACCATTAGCTTGAGGATGGAATGGAGACAAGAAACACTGTTGTATTTTGTGATTCAAACAAAATTCCCTCATTTCGCTGCTATCAAATTGGGGGCCATTATCCATAGTTATTTTTTGAGGTACCCCATACCAACAATAAATGTTCGACCATATAAACTTTACGACGTCTTTAACTTTGTTTCCTGACAGTGGTTCTGCCTCGACCCATTTTGAGAAGTAATCCACTGCGACCACAATAGTTTGTCTTCCTCCGGTTGCCAAGGGAAGTAGGCCTACTAAATTTATCCCCCATCTGTCAAATGTCAGACGTTCTGAAATCGATTCAAAGAGTACTACTGGGGTACGATTCGAATTAGCAAACCTCTGGAAAGTGTCGCACCTTTTAACTAATTCTTTAGCATCGGTTGTTATCGTGGGCCAAATAAATCATGATAATAAAACTCTTCTAATCAATGTCTTAAAGCCGCAAGGTGCCGACCCTTCGTCGTCGTGTAGCTCCAATAACACCATTCGCAACTCCTCTTCTCAAAAACACCTCAGCATAGGTCTACTTATGGACTTTTTATAAAGTATATTTCCCAATAACAGCAAAAACGCACGCCTTGTATCGCACAATTCTTGCCAAACTCTTGTCGTTGGGTAATACCTCTCCTACCAAAAAAATTATGATGTTATTCCTCCAGTCAACGCTTGGTGTTGTTGAAATTTGACACGCCAGCTCTGGTCAGTTTTCTAGCTCCTTCCGTTTCAAAATTGAAGGGTACTCTTTAGTTAGAATCCATTAAATACTCACCGACATACTCTGTAGTTACCAACGAATCAGCAATTGTATTATCCTCCATGCAGACATGCTCGTAAGTAATATTTTTTTAAAGATGAAGCCAAAATTCTTAAAGTTGCTAAATATTGGACTAGCTGTTCTTTCTTGCTTTGGATTTCCCCGTTGCATGATTAACAAGTAGCTGTGAAACACTTAGTAGCCGAACATTCTTGGCTCCGCAAATCTGTGCTAACCTTAAACTTTCCAATGCTGTCTCATACTCAGCTTCATTGTTCGAAGCTTTAAAGCTGAAACGAATCGTGTGATGCATCGCAAGTCCCGAAAGCGTAGAAATCTGGACACCGCCCCCGCAACAATAATACTTGACCCACCGTCTGTTCTGACTATCCACTCATCTGACCCCATTTATGGCTCGACTGTTGTCTCCTCCGGTCTACTGGAGTGGAACTCTACTAAAAAGTCGGCTAGATCTTGCCCTTTAATAGCCGTCCTTGGTTTGAAATCAATATCAAAGTCACTCAATTCTACCGACCACTTGGACAATACGTCCAAAACTATCAGGTCATTGTAACACCCTCTTTAAAAGGAAAGCAGTCTGAACCATAATAAAGTGGCCTTGGAAATATGGTCGCATTTTTCTAGTGGTCGTTACCAAAGCCAAAGCTAAGTTTTCAAGTTTCAAGTATCGTTTTTCAGCATCTAACAAGCTCTTATTTACATAGTAAACAGGTTTAGGGACTCGATCCTCTTCTCGAAGTAACGTCGCGCTCACCGTATGATCTGAAACCGCTATGTATAAAAACAAAATCTCCCCGGGTAATAGTTTTGTCAATAACGCCGCGGATGATAAATAACCTTTGATTTTACAGAAAGATTCGGTACACTCAGGTGTCCAATTAAAATTCTTAGCACCTCAATACCTGGAAGAAAGGTGTGCATTTATCAGAAGATCGTAAGATGAATCTATTCAGGATTGCAAGCCGTCTTGTTAAGATTTGTACTTCTTTTATATTCCTCGGGGCTGTCATGTTATTCAAAGCGTTTAGCTGGACCAGATCTGCTTCCATTCCTTTTCGCTGATTCTGAACCCTAGGAATTTTCTGGGTCGAACTCCAAAGGAGCATTTCTATGGAATTAACTTGAGGTTTACTTTATCGAGATTCTCGAACCTTTCTTCAAGGTAGGTAAAATGGTTTTCATCGGTAACAATTTTGACCAGCATGTTATCAATATAAACCTCAACATTTTATCCGATCTGTCCTTTCAAACTTTATGAACCAGTCTATGATAAGTAGCCCCCACATTTTTCAAACCGAAAGGCATAACGTTATAACAATACAGTCCTCTCCCCGTGATGAACGTGGTGCTTTCTTGATCTCTCGGGTCTAACTTTATCTAATTATAACCTGCGTAGGCATCCATAAATGATAACAACCTCTTCTCTGACGTTGAATCTACCAGCTGATCAATCCTTGGCATATGGAATGAATCTCTAGGACAAGCTCTATTGAGGTCTGTAAAGTCTACGCACATTCTCCATTTCCCGTTTTTCTTTTTTACTAAACCGGATTCGCCGTCCACCACGGGTACTGGAACTTCCTGATGTGTCCTACCTTATTCAACCTTTCAACCTTTGAAATAATCGCCTCTGCCTTTTCTTGGAAAAAAGCTCGACGCTTTTGGATTCCGGGTCAAACATTTGGATTTATGGACAATTGATGATAAATAACATCTCCATGAACCCTTGTAACATCCTCTGAACACCAAGCAAACAAGTGTACCTTATGTCTAAGGAAAAAATCAACTTTTTCTTGAAAAAAAAGGACAAATTTACACCGATCTTTAAAACTTTACCCTTAGAAAATTCATAACTTTCACAATTCTCATCGGTAAGCAATAACCCTGGGGTCTCCCGAGGATCATCTACATGCTCTGATCCAGGAGCCGACCCCAATAATTTCTAATCTCTTGCGGCGACCATCTCCTTATCTGATTTTGCTGCTAACGCTACTGGATAACATTCTCTTGCTGTCTGTTGGCTGCTTCTAACTATACCAACGTTATTTCCGGCCACATATTTCATGTACTGGTGAATCATAGAGGTCACATCATGCATCATTGATAGCCAAGATCGACCAAAAATTGCGTTATGCGACGTAGGGGCGTCTACCACTAGAAACAGTACCGTTACTTCTTTCTTGAAAGTTCCTCGACCCAGTTGGACCACGAGTTTAAATTCTCCAACCACTTTCGTCGATGCTCTCGTGAAACCAACAATAGTCTGATTTAACGATTACCGGTGACTTCTTAAACTTTGATGATATTTTCTGAACTTCCAGTATCAGCCAATATCCTCGTAACTTCTTCACCCCCGATTGCCGCTATAATGACCACTGCTTCTTCATGAGGTCCGACAATGTCTCTCATATCATCATTGTCGAAACATAGGATGTAAGACGAGTTTTATATAAATATGGCGAGGTCTTTGCTTCTAACTGTGTAGCCAGGTTGACCACATGCCTTTTTTGAGAAGAATTGCTGATCCCTGCCATTGAATCGCCACAAAAAATAGTCAAGGTTTCAAAAAACTTGCACAAATCACTTACATTTTCTCATGCTGCAGGAATTACTTGTTCAATCACTCCGATCACATTTATGTCTTGGTCAGGATCCAAGTATTCGTGACCTTGGAAATCATAAGAGAAGTTTCTGGCTTTGGCAGTGTCACTATTTCTTTAGACACCCCGCTTTGCTGAGCTTGCTTTTCATATAGTCTGTCAATTTCTCATTGTTAATTAGCACATGTATCTCTTTCTTTAATGCGATGAAATCTTTGGTGTCGTGCGCGACATCCTCATGATACCGATAGTATCAGTTATTTTGGCTCTCGCAAGGAATTTCGATCGGAAAAGGTTTTCGAAAATGCACGATTTTCTTTGATTTGGTAAAAATAGTTGCAACGCACTCGGTTAAATCTGCATAATGGGCAGGTCGAACCCATTTATTTGATATGGGTCGGTACGAATTTACGTGGTAGTTGTACCGTACTTTCTGCGTCGGAGTCCCCAACCCTTTCCCGTTTTATTGCTGTGTTGCCGGTACCAAAGTAGTTATTGGTTGTGATTGGGAAACCGAAACTGTCTTTTGAACATTTTATTGATATTATACCACCGTAGCTTACGCAGTTTGTTGGATTTGAGCTGCCAATTCCGACGCTGCAGTTGCTAAAATTAGGATCTGCTTTTCTACCTGAACTAACAAGGCAGAGAAAATAAAAGCTTGCTTTCTTTTCTACAGCTTGCTTCATAGGACCACACAACAAACCCAACCTATAATTCATTAAAGACACACTCTCATCGCAATAATCAAGATCGGTTTTTGCATCTACAAAGCATCAGCTGTAGTCCTTCAAACTTTCCCCAACCCTTTGTCGACAATTCGCGATTGTGTCACCATTGGATCAGAAGTTTTTGCTTCCTACAAACTGTTGTCTAAACATGAGCCAAAACATCCCAAAACTCTTTATGCATCCATGAGGCACTCGATTATACCATTTTGACGCTCAATCCTTAAATATCATCGAAACGCTCGACAAATTAACTTATCATCATTGTCAAAACTTAACATGAAGTACTTGAATGCTTCCAAATAGTTATCAGGGTATTTCTTCCCATCATATTGTTCTAGCTTAGAAATATCAAATCGCTTCGAGAGATTTCTCGACAAAATCTCATCTAAGAGGGGAGATGATCTCGATTTATGCCCGAACCCGAAAGCTCAACTACCTAACCCTTCTTTGTGGGTTGCATATAATCATTCTTCAAGTGTGTTAGCAAATTCGCTTTTCAATTTATACCCGTAGGTTTGATTCCCTTATGGAAACTGAAAGTGCGGGACGTTTAGTTGTTCTCTATTAACTGTTATTGAACCTTCATTTTCCATGGAAATGAGAGTTACTTTATCGACGCTATCCCCCCTGAGGTTTGGCTATTTTTGCTCAGCGCGATTTACGTCCTCGAATTTCTCGCTCCCGGATACGTTTTTTGTCCCTTTGAAAGTATCAAACTTCCCGATATGGAGAGGATGATTCGTACATGTTTTCCTCACTCGAATACGCATATCCTTGCTTGGTTCGCAGTCCAGATTTTGCCCTCCAAATATCATCGGGCTTTCGCACTCGAGTTCTGCCTTCATAAAAATTGGCTAAGTACTGATTAATAACACAACTATCCTCTTTTCCATCTTTGCATGATCGTTCTCTTCGACTATCTAGTCGATACTTCTTTTCAGCCAAAGCCGCCATTTTCTAAGCATTAAGCTTGGCTATGTCGTCCAATAACTTATGTCTGGTCATGATAAGGGTCGAATGTTTTCCTCGAACTTGGTTACCCTTATCATGATCATCATACTGATCCTCAGAGCACCGATCTTCTAAATAAGAAATTTCCCTATCAGAGCCCCTCTTTTTTTCCTTTCCCTTTCTAGCCTCTGTATCCATTCCTTGAATTTTAAGTTTTTCCTAGGGTCCATATTTTGGAGAACCTGATCTCCGTGTATCACTCGTTCCCAGAGACGGCGCCAATGTTGGTTCCAGAAATATCTGGGGCTGAATATTGAATAAATTATATAGTAGAATCGTGTCAGAAGAATAAGTACAAATTTGTAGAGAGATAAAGTAGTTAAATCAAAGTACCAACCATTAGAAAGTACCTATTTTCACAAAAGGGGATCTTTCCTTATATAGTGCCAGTGGTGGGCTCCACTAACATATGCTCTGTTTAATTAATTATATATTGACCCTCCTATATATATATTTGTTTCCTATGTTTCCGAATATTTACAAATAGACCCTTAAATGCTTCTATAATATCAATTAAGCCCCATAATAATCTTGACATTTTATGCCCTTATCAAGTATAACCTAAAGTTGAACCCCTTAAAATTATCTTTTGTTGTCCGAGCATGCACATTTTTGGGTTACATGGTAAAAAAAAAGATAGAGGCCTACCCCGCTCAATTGCAGGCGTTGCTACAAATGACACCCCCGCCTAACATCAAAGAAGTTTAGTACCGCACCGGACGCCTCACGGCCCTATCCCGCTTCATCTCAAAGGCCACTGATAAAAGTCACCCTTTCTGTAGGGTATTACAGGGAGAAAATAAAATTTCTTGGAATAACAAATGTGACACAACGTTCAGCGTCCTAAAAGCCAACGTCACTTTGCCCGAAATAGTCACAGCTCCGACACCAGGTGACTCTTTGCATCTATATTTGTCCGTCTCTACTCATGTTGTCAGTTCGGTACTCGTGAAAGAAATAAACAATACTCAACTCCCTGTTTATTATACTAGTAAACTATTAGCAGATGCAGAGACACGATATATGGATCTTGAAAAACTTGCTTTGGGTGCGGCTGTGGCAGCTCGCAACATGCGACCATACTTTCAAGGTCATATTATCAACGTCCGTACATCTTCTCCTCCGCACAACGTACTATAAAACTCAAATATTTGAGGCAGACTAACTAAGTGGTTGGTTGATATGAGTGAATATGACATCAAATTTGAATCGCGCAAGGTGATTAAGGCCAGGATGTGGCCAATTTTTTAACAAATTTTAAGCCCCCTATCCGCCAAACGATGACCTCAGCACCTGTACCAAGAAGAACACTTGGACCCTGGAAGCCGACAGGGCCTCATCTAATTATGGTGGAGCGAAGGCATTCTTCTGCGTACACCAACCAAAGAGCAAATCAAGCAGGCAATCCGGTTTGATTTTCCACCAACTAATAATGATGCAGAATACGAGGCAGTTATTGGCGGCATGTGTTTGACATAAATCTGTGGTGCCACCAATCTTCATGTACGCTCAGACTCCCAACTAGTTATAAACCAGACTAAGGGAATTTTTTATGCAAAACAGGAGAGAACTCGAACTTATCTCGCGATACCGAAGAAGTGTGAAGCGGATTTCCAATATATCCAATTTGAACAAATACTTGGCCTCACAAATTCTAAGGACGACACCTTAGTGAATGTAGCCGCGATAGCCAACCACCCTGTCCTCATTACTCAGAGCTCCCTAGCATCGCTCATTACCTTCAAACATCCTCGGTATGTTTGATTGACAACACTCAAGATTGCCAGAGTCGTTTTCTACTGCATTTCACCCATAGAAAGCTACCAACACATAAAGCCATCGCCTGCGCTTTACAGATAAAAGCGGCCAACAACTGTTTACTCGAAAACACATTATACTGTAAAAGTACGACCAGACCTCTCCTGCAATGCTTAGATAAAGAAAATTCCACTTCAATCATTCATGATCTACATGCAGGAGAGGTTGGGGCACACTACAGCCATCACAGTCTTATCCGCAGATTCCTTTTCGCCAGGTATTATTGACCATAACTTGCAGTCGATGCCGAGCATCTGGTCCATCAATGTCATGCTTGCTAGTAACATGCTAACACCGCCCATATGTCGTACGAGCCCATGTCAGCAAACCCCATTCCCTGCCCCTTCGACAAATGGGGATCGACCTCGTTGGACCTTTACCAATTGCCATGGGCCGACAACAATTTTTGATAGTCGCGGTTGATTACTTTACCAAGTGAGTAAATGCCAAAGCGCTGGCTCGAACCGGGTCTCGAGAGGTATGCGACTTCATACACCACCAAATCCTCACACGTTTCGGTATTCCGTGGGTGTTAATGACGAAGAATGGGCCTCAATTGCAAAACACTATGCCATCCGTTTTGTTTCAAAATATTCGGTATCACCCAATATGTTTCCACCCAATACTACCCACAAGAAAATAGGCAAAGTCGAGGTCACCAACTGTACTATCTTGGATGGTATGAAAAAGAAGCTGGAAGAGCCAAAAGGTAAATAGCCAGACAAACTGGCCGACTTTTCATGGGCTTATCGTACTACCCCCGGACCACTACAAAAAACACTCCCTTCACCCTTGTTTAAGGATCCGAGGCTGTCGTACTAGCAGAAATGCTAGTTCCCACTCACCGTATTGCTAACTACTCCGAGACAGACAATGAAATCGGGCATGCAATAGATATTGACTTAATTGAAGAAAGGAGAGATCAAGCGAACCTAAAAGCGGAGCACTCGACCGTTTTAACTCCAAACTTCGACCACAAACTTTGAATATCGGCGACCATATAGAATAATTGCTAAAGGCCATCACGGAGCGTTCCATCTCGCCGATCTAGAGGGAAACACCCTTAATTTTCCATAGAACATCAGTCACCTTAAGTTATATCCCATCACGATGTAAGAACAAGATGCGCTCTTTTTCCTTTCCGAGGGCTCAAAAGGGTTTTTTAATGAGGCATCTATCCATATCAAATATCATCAATGAAATATATTTATCGGTTTTGCCCTTACTGTGTTGTTTATACTTATTTTCTGTAACTCCCGATAAGGTCGTTAAACACGCCTAAAGGGCTATGCAATAGGGCCACGCCCACTAGGCTATGTTAACGGGCCATATTGTGCTCAATACCACCCTCCGGTATTATAATCGCGAACTAATCTAAGCCCACTGGGTTACGCAAATGACCGAACCGGTCGCTCTCGTAAAGAATATGGCTTCCCCTTCTCCAAAGCAGAAAGAAAATTCTTATGAAGACCCAGATCCATTTGCGGGTTCAACACCATTAGCTCATCCACAAGCTTCATTTTGTCCTTGTGGATAATACCCATGGCCACTTGCATTACCTGCCGCTCCCTTTCCTCTAAATCTGCAGCAACCTTCCTCTTCAGCTCTGCAATTTCAGCACGACCCTCCTCTATTTCTTTCTGAAGTGTAGCCATCTGCACTTTTAACCCAGCCAGTTCTACCATCAGAGCAACCACCTTTTGAAGCCTGTTGCTCTACCTTGCCCGCCTAAGGCACATTCTGTTCTAACAACTGGGAATTCTGAGTGATTATCGTGTCTTTCTTTTTCAACAGTTCATTATTCTGTGCATATAGCAACGCAGTGCTGTTTATTGCCTCTAAGCTATACTTGTTCTCTGTATCCCTTTCAGCACATGTTTTACCCAATTGACGTAACAGTTCCTCGTTCTCCTTCAGCACTTTCTCCTTCAGCACATGTTTTACCCAATTGACGTAACAGACGCTCCGGTTTCCACTTCTCCATCATTCTGATATTGGTCGAAGACATCCGCCGATATGCAAGGGCGTGTGAATTGTATTGTATCTGTAAAATCACAAACGAATGGATTTAATACGACTCTCATTCCCCGTGAATAACAATAGAAACAACTTCATTACAAGAACATATAATTTTAAATTATTTACCTCCAGTGCCAATTGCAGTTGACATTGCAAGATCTCATTCATTTTGCAGTGTATCATAAAAAGATAGGCCAAAGCCATGCCGCAGTTGATCAATCATCATTTGCGAGGCCGGAGGCATCACCAATTTTACTGAGGCCATCAGCTCGGTCCATTGAGCCCCATCTGACCTCTGTGAGAGGGGATCTTCATGAACCGCGATATTCACTAACGACGTGCCTGGCCCCAGACTGTGTACAAAAATTTTCATCTGTTGCACCACCAACCGTGGGATATTTTTTCTCATCTCCCCTCCCTCCGGGTTTGACACTTTATCTTCAAAGCCTCTATACCAATGTAATCTCCCTCCTCATACCGCTTCTCCATCAGTGCTCGCAGCCTCTATAGGGTCAGCTCTTCCTCACTGCCCCTCATGACTACCCGTCCGTCTTTTAAAATGGACAACTCAGGAATAGCCACAAACCAGATTTTAAATAATTTATCATACATAACACCTGTGTAGACTTGCCCCCCCAAGAAGTGTGTGCAGCACAAGACAGTTTCACCAGAAGATTCACTGAAGCTTGGGTCGACCCTTTTTGCACCACTCCTGGTACTTCCCCTCACATACACCAGCACACAAAACAGTTGTAACATATATATGATTCACTTACATAATCAATATCTAAAGTTCTTACACTTGGATTTCCAACGCCTCTCATGCTCCCAATTTCCGGACACATAGATGAACCTATGCTTCCAAGTTTTGTCTGAGTTTGGAAGATGTACTATATGTCTTGCTCCATTCAATTGAAGATAAAAAACGCCGAGTGTGCCAGCTTAGATACCTCCATCGCCACTAAGATATCAGCTAAACAAAGGGGTATTATGAACTCACGACTATACTCAACAAGGTCCTCCATCAGTTCGTCGTTAACTGAGTAGGGAAAATACCGATAAAACTAAAGAAATCCCTAATTAAAGATGGTAACAAGAGCCGCAAGGCCTAGTAAAAAAAAGTGGTATACAAACAAGTCTCCTCTTCCTCAGTGGTATAAGGCTGGTCCCCTGCCCGCGGTGCCATAATAGTAACGTCATCAAGCAACGCATATCTATTCCAAAAGTTAGTAATAGAATCGCCAGTCAGATACCCATATTTCGGGGTAATTTTTGCAAAATACTCCGATTTAACTTCAACAATTTTCTTCTTCATACTTTTCTTAGGCGCCATGGTTTATCGACTGCAATTACTCAACAGTGGTTATCATAATTTGGTCTTAACCTACGTTACGCGACCCTAATTTTGATAACACCACCATTTTTTACAAACAACACAGTTTATACCCAGAACCCCAAAATCTCTATGAGTGTCTACTATCTTAGGCCTCTTACATAACTTTCTATTAAAGTTAAAGAAGAAATTCCATACATGTGTTAATAATCTTTTGTCCACGCAAGATGAACGCCAACACGAGACGTTCCCATCAAGATTCACCTTGAAATGAAAGTAACCAAGGCGGGATGCTTTCACTTCAAATTTCTCGTTACTTTTCAAAATGCAGTTTTTTCTTCATGGAGTTAAAAACCCAAGGAATTTTGCATTTATTCAAAATAAGTCACAATTTCAAACGAACAGTACTATATCACTCAACCGTCACCAAATAATGATACCTGTAAAATCATATATTGAGAAACTCAAACGCCTAGTTCCTTTTCCAACATATATCTGTCAGAAAATTAAATCTTACGCTACACGCGTTATCACATCAGGGAGTGACACGTCACTTACATTTATCATATATTTCTGATTATAATTTTTTTATTCTACTTAGTAACTCTTATATAATTACTAATTGGACTAGGGGGAACCTTAATAAGGTAGTGGATACTGACAACCAATATAAAAGAGAAACATCAATCAAAGTAGAGCATAACACAAGATAAACCAAGGAAGAACCGAGACATACCAGGAACGGACACACTTAGAATAATAAAAAAGATTAGATAAGCGTTTAAACCAAGTAGCACAAGTCTAAGACCGAGTACACTCGATAAACGTGTTTAAACCAAGCAGAACATGTCTAAGACCGAGCGCACTCGAGATAAGCGTTTAAACCAAGCAGAGCAGGTCTAAGACCGAGCACACTCAAAGCCGAGCGCGAGAATGAGATGTAATCTGCACGGGTATAAATTCTAAAAAAAAATATACGATGTCGAGCCCGACTCATTTAAGACCCGGGGAGCATAAAACTGACCGAGCGTACCGATGAAAGCTGTTCTACTCGGAGAGTCTGAAAAAGGACAGTCATTATAACGTACCAGTGTTTATGAAGGTCAGCTTAAGGACTACAATAAAGACCACTGATCAAGGATGATAATCAGCAGACGTAAAATTTATAGTATTTATATCTTAATCACGTGTAATAAATAAGGAGAATAACAACTAAAAGTAGTATAAATAAAATATAAGAACGATGTAATAGGGACATGTTCAAAATCTTCTCGAATCAATAATATTTACTATCTTGGTTAATTGGTGTTTAGGTTTTTCCCATAACAATTACATCATCTGTTGCATTTAATTTTTTACTTTAATAGGCTTAATGCATATATTATTTTATTATCTAACGTATGGCACAACACATTATAGATTTTTATTCTTTCATAACATGTTAATTTCATTCATTTATTTTTATCATTCATTTATTATAATTTATCATATGCATGCTAATTTCATTCATTCATTTATTATAATTTATCATATGCATGCTGATTTCATCATACAATCCAACAGTCAATCGTCAATTTTAAAAAAAAAAGTCAAAATTGAAAAAATAATTGGGACGCCAACATTGTTCTACATATAATCTTGTTTACACACTCGGTTTTGTTACATTTGATCATTTACACAAACAACACGGTAAACTAGAAAATAATCGACAAAACATTTATATAAACTACATATGCTCATTCTCCTTGTTAAAACGTCAAGTGATCTCCGAAATCGAACACCAAATGATCTTCATCTCCATGATAAAAAAGGCTATAAGCCAAATGACCTCTATCTCCACGATATAAATGTATATAGGCCAAGTAGTCTCCATTTCCATGCTCGAAAAGGGTATAGCTTGAGTAATCTCCATCGCCATGATCAACAATGGTGTAGGTCAAGAAATCTTCAACTCCGTGATTAAAAAGGCTATAAGCCAAATGATATTTATATCCATGATAGAAAGAGCTACCAACCGAGTAATCTCCATCTTCATGCTATGTAAAGACTATAAGTCAAATGATCTCCATCTCCGTGATAGAAAAAGGCTATAAGTCAAATGATCTTCATCTCCATGATAGACAAAAGTCTATATGTCAAATGATCTCCATCTCCACGACATATAGGATGTAAGTCAAGTCATCTCTAAATTATATATCAAGTCATCTTCATCCACATCTCCATATTTTCTTCTGTTTATGTGTTTATTATATACTTCTCTCCATCCTTATAATGCCACGAACGGGTCTCTGACCAAGCCTACGGGCTACGCAAGGGGCCATACTCTGCCCTGACCATAGAGTCTATAATACGAACGGGCTAATTGGCCACACATACGGGTTACATAGAAGCCATACTGAGCCTAATACCTTGTGCATGGTATAACACGTGAACTACTCAAGCCCACTGAGTTACACAATTGTCCAAACCGGTCGCTACCGCGAATCAGCCGAGAGATACTTCCAATTTTTCCGGCTACGCAATGGGCCACACTGAGCTTGATCTTGTAAGGAAATGCTAGGATATCAAAAAAGTTAAACAAACACATAAATCTCCATATATAAATTCATTACATCAATCGCTACCAAGCATATTATCGTACAAACACCATTATGTTGCTTACATGCTTATCATTTACGCAAATTCGCTTACGATATTTGGGAAATTCTAAATCACAAGGTCCACAAAATCTACAACATAATCAAATAAAGTAAGTACATCTAGATATAGTATTCACTTCATCCTTCACCAAAGATTAGGGGGAGGGGGGCTACACAACCATATTATCTATATCCAACAAAAAATAGAAGCATGCCAAAGAAACAGGTAACATCCTAGCAGCCTACTAATTGTTAGTTGTACTCTTTTCATTTAGCAAAATAGATATTTTTATCCTCAAGGGAGGTTTCGACCGACAAAGGGTTTTAGCGAGGCAAGAACAATTAATTATGAACCAAGTTGGTGTCGTCTCTGATAACAGTTCGGCTAGGAAAATCAATATAAGTAAGCCTTGTGACTTTTCAGAGTCTAGTCAACACGGCTGACATAGTTTCTTTGGCATGATCAACGATGCCTAAACAAAAAACATGAATGAAGATAGAGCTATGACAATTGAAAAAATAAAAACAAACGAGCTCCCTCAAAAGCAAAGGAGAACAAGAAGATGACATTATCCGGATATTATATGCGACTATTATATAATACTTAAGTTTCGCTACACTTCAACTAAAGGACTATGGGGGACTCATGGTAAGGAAATAATCTGTATATAATATCCGACTAAAAATATAATGTATTTATAATTTAATTAGGCGTTTATTATTGTATATTTATTATTTATATTATGTAACGAATATATATAAATAAGTAAAGAGAATCGTTTATATAATAAATAGAAATAAATAGAGAGACCAAAAGTATTGTATAACTCGGCTAAAAATCTTCATTAGTCACCAGCATTAATCACTTGTTTCAAAATTGACATTCAAGATATATTTGTTTCGAAATTTCCACTCAAATTATATTTCTTTATATTTATGGTCACTAGCGGTGACTAAAAATGCAAAAAAAAACCAACATCAGTGACCACTGGTGAAACAAAGTGACTGGTTTGATACAAAAATTAAATAAGTGGCTCTTTTAAAACAAGTGACAAACTTTAGTAACTAACCATGATTTTTAGCCTGTATAACTCCTATAAATTGGAGTTGCGTTCGAGATGTAAAGCGGATCATAAGATACACAGAAATACTTTTATATTTCTTCTCTTCGTTCTCTCTCTCATTTTTATCGAAACGATTTAGGTAATTTGTTAGGTTTTTTATCCCTAACACAAGGGAGTAATTAAGCTTGAAATATATTAACTTATTAATATACTGAATTAATTAATTAATTGGTTAAAATATTTGAATAATATATTATGTGATTTTTAATAATATAATCGGTGAGAATATTATTCAATTAAGAATATTATTAAATTTAGAAAGAATATGTTTTAATGATTTGATTTTATATTTTACGAAAATATTATATTAGTAAAAACATTATTTTGTTATTAAAATACACTAATATAAATAAAAAAAAATAAAGAAAAGAAAAAGGTTTTTTTTTCTCTTCAATTCTTTTATTTTTCTCTCAAAATATCCCCTTATTTTTAACAGTTGTTATTAGAGCTCTGTTCGATCAAGATGAACAACTCAATTCATTTTCCTTTTGTTCCTCAACTAACCAAAGAAAATTATAACAAATGGAGTATAGAGATGAAGGCTCTGCTGGGATCACAAGAAAAATAGGAGATCGTTGGAAAATGGTACAACGAAGTAAAAGATGCTGAATAAGAAAAATTAACACCAATACAAAAGGAGGATCTAAGAAAATAAAAAAGAAGAAGAATTGGAAAGCATTATTTTGGATATATCAAGGAGTCCAATCGTATGAAGCAGCTTGAGAAAAAGTTGCTTGTGCCACTTCAGCAAATCAAGTATGAGAAATTTTGGAGAAATAATTCAAATGAGATAAAAAGGTAAAAATAATTCAAATGAGATAAAAAGGTAAAAATAATTCAGTTACAAACTCTTAGAGGGTAATTTGAAAGTTTACAAAAAATAAAATCTGAATTAGTTTTTGATTATTGTTCACGGGTCTTGTCCATTTTCAACCAATTAAAAATAAATAGCAAAACTTTGGATGATATTCGTGTAATTGAAAAATTCTCCGTTCTTTGGATTCAAGTTTTGACCTTATTGTGGTTGCTATTAAGAATATAAAGATTTAAGCATCATAACCATTGATGAATTAATGGGCTCAATGAAAGATCACGAAGAAAGATTAAAAATAAGAACAAGAAGGAAGTAACGTTAAATATAAAAATATTATGGATATTTCGATAAGAGAATGAAACTGCACAAATAAAAATCAGAATTTTAAAGGTTTATAAAGAAGACGTGGACGTGGAAATCAAAGAGGAAGAGGCTCCAATACTTATGGAATAGGACATTATTAAAATCAATGGAAAAAAGCAAAACAAAATATGAACTTTGGAGGTTTGCAAAGAGGACGTGGACCTAGAAATCAAAGAGGAACAAGTTGTGGTTATTTTGAGTGTTTTAATTGTCACAAGCCTTTTCATATTGCAAACGACTATTGGTAGAAGGAAGAAGAATATGAAGAAGCTAATATGGTGCTAAATAATCAAGAAACGTTATTTTTTTATGACTCATAGTGGAGAGATTGATAATTTTTGGGACATGGACAATGGTGCTAGAAAACACATGACAGGTCACAAAATATTATTTTCAAAATTATTTGAAGCTGATTGTGGAGAAGTAAAAGTTAGAGATGGAAAAGCATACAAAATTAACGGTGTTGGTGAATTAGAATTCAAAACAAAGCAAGATAAGATTGAGAAAATTTCTGATGTTTATTTTTTTTCGAACCCTAAAAATACTTTTTTAATATTGGGCATATATTGAAGAAGGGGTTTGCTATTCATTTTCGTGACATGACATTTTACTTATCATTTAATAATCACGTTATTTCTAAAGTTGGAGTAACACAAAATTATGGCATGATCAGTATGGATATTTGAATTATAAAAATTTGGAGATGCTTTGAAGAAAGATGATGATCATGGATTTACCAATTATTAGTTGTCTTGATGATGTATGTGAAACTTGTCAGCTTGGAAAGGAACATAAAATTTTAATTTTTTCAAGACCACTGCAATTTATTCATCCAGATCTTTGTGGTCCATTAACAGTTCAATCTTTCGGAGGTAATAATTATTTCATATCTTGATTGATGATTACTCACGAAATGTTTGGTGTATTGTGTCAAATAAAAATTAAAGACATTTTAAAGATTCAAACATTTTAAAGCAGAAGTGGAGAATTTTACTAGACTAAAAATCAATAAATTACGGACAGATCGTGGAGGTGAATATTTTTCAAAAGAATTTGAGAAATATTATGGAGACACTTGCATTTGGCATGGGATGAGAGTTCGGTATACGCCTAAGAAAAATGGGGTATCTGAAAGAAAGAATAGAACAATAATAGAGATGCCTATATGTCTTCTTACGCGTTGAACAATAACTCGTCCCTGGACTAATGCATTTGGTGACAGATAGTCCCTTGTCTTTCAAAAGTCCGTTCGTAGTCCTTGTACCCTCCAGTTCGAGGGTGAAAATTATTGTTGTTTTTCGGAAGCGATGGTTGGGCTGAGTTCGAAGAGTGTCCCCGGCTATTTGACACTTGCCCTCAACTCTTTTGACTGGATGCAACCACTCCTCGAACTCAAGTTGACTCTTCAACTTTAATTTCATCCTCCACTCGAGCCATCAACGCTCCAAAAGTAAAATATTTTCATTTCATTTTTTTCATTTGCTACATCTCCTGGTAAAAAACCTTGTCGAAATGCACCCATAGCTAACAACTCTTCACAATTATCTAAACAAGCTTTTGTTAACACAAATTGTTTAGTATAGTCCTTCAGTTTTTCTTCCACTGCTTGCTTGTGTCTTCATTTTCCCGCATCTCTTTACTTCCCACAAATTATCGTCTGAAGGCTGTATAAAAACATTTGAAATTGGAAATAGATCCCTTCAGAATCCTGTTGTACCATTTCAAGGCTATACCCTTGAATGTGTGAGAGAAAGCTCTGCATACAAGCCTATCATCATCTTCAAAATTCATCATGTAGTTCTTAAACTGTTCGATGTGTTCATCAAGATATTGCATTCCATCGAACGTTTCGACTTTAGAGATATCAAACCACTTTGGAAGAGTGATGGAATTTATCTCAGTTGTCAAGGAAGAGTTTCTCCAGTCAGCTACTTGTACATACTGATTATCATTTCCTGCTTCCATGACATCATACAAGTTTTGATTATCCATCCCGATGTATTGATTCAACATATTTCCTTTACACTATTTTGCTTCCCTCAAACAACGAGATACATTGTCTTTCCTTGCTTTATATTCTTTTCGTGACTTTCGAGGCTGTCCTTATTCTTCTTTAGAAGACTTCCGATACCTCTTATACTCAGATCGTGAAGTGTTCAACTCATCGTCACTGAACGTAATATCCCTCTACTTGTGTTTTTTCTCTTTCCGTGAAGTATGATGCTCTGATTCAAAATGTATTTCCCTCTGCTCACTTCGAACCTGGCAAGCTGTACAAGATCGATCAGATTGGATGTCAACATCATTCTTATCATCCATTTACCTCACCTCAGATTTCAGCATAGTTGATTTAATATCTTGTTCTCTTTGGTCATACTTCTTATTTAGGGCCGTGATTTTATCCAATAACTGGTTCATTCATATTTCAATATCTGATTGAGTCTTTCGAATTGGAACTAACTCATCTTCCTTACCTTCACCTCCTTGCAAATCAATTTTTAGCTTCTCAACTGCCTTTTGAACCAAAGGCTCGTTTTTGTTCTTTGGTTCCATTATCGATCCAAATCAGCTTCAAAGAATCAATCAAGAACAATCAAAACGAAATAAATAGACAATTGCTTCTAATTTTTTATCAAGAAATCAAGGTACCAATTAATCAAGTCCCACTATGGTCGCCAATTTGGTGCGGGTGAAATCTTGTTCTAGAGAGAGATGAAGAGGGAAGCTGACTTTAGAGAGAGAAAGTTAAGTACAAGAAGATCGTTCACAAAATGGAAGTCTCATCTGCATTAATTTCAGCATTGGCCTTTATATATAGGCGAACAAACTTAGAATATATGAAGTTGTTACAAAAATAGGTTAATTACGCTTTACCTCTTTCTTTACAACTAGACTGAATTTGTCTTATATCTTTACAATTGTTCGGACAAGACTGTAATCATTACAATTTACTCCTCAATTCTTTATATCACTATCAGATGACTTGCTCGAAGCTAACAAATTTTGAAATAAAAAAAATTGTCTTCAAATCTGGAGTTTGGGAGAACGGGAAGGATATATTCAAGGAGAACCCTTCAAGACTCAACCTCGTTTAGAGGAGTAATAGTAAGTTATTTTTTGTTTTCATTTTTGTGTTCATTGTATACCTTATGTTTAATTTTCCATTTATATCCTACTGCGTTTAGGAATTTTGAAGAGATATAAGGGTCGCAAAAAAGATGCAAATGATATTTTTGTAAAGCTACCCACCTGGGCAAAAAAAGAATGGGGCAATCAACTTTTCTTCCCATCAACATTATCAATTGCCACTTGTGGAGGATCACCCTGGGTGCTAACCTCCCCGTAAACGTGATAAAGCCACCAAATTAAAATTTAGTTGTGAAGAAAATGATAACACATCTGATGGTAAGGTAATTCTTCATGTGAGGAACATATCGAATAACGATCTTCCCCTAAAAAATAATGGCAAAAAGAAAAAAGACAGCTAGTACATCTTGTGCTAGCCCTTCAGAAAATCTGAGCCCTCGGAAGAAGGAAAAAAAGAAGAAAACTGACACCAGCCTTCCTACAATTGAAATAGAAATCGAGGTTGAACCTTCCTCGAACAGAAAGAAAACTGCTGCTCCAAAGAAGAAAAGAAGTGGCTCGAAAAATTCTCATGATAATGTATCAGAAAAAGCCATCTGAAGAAACTTCCTATGACCTTCCTCCAACCAAAACTGAAAACAGTGCGACAGAAGATCATCGAGGAGGAATTATAACTGATGATAACCAAAAAGGAATGGAAGCTGAAGATCACCAAAGAGAGGACCACTTCTTTTCTGATGATCCTCCTAGTGAAGAAAAGCTTCAAGCTCTCTATAAAGATATGGATCCAAAGGTTCAAGAAATCCATGAACGACTTTGAAAAATTGGCCATCAAGTTATTGCTCAACTCTGGTATGAACTCATGCCTTCTTCATATGCTCACTTGGCTTCCTCATCTACCTTTCAACAATGGAAGGTTCATTCATTTTTCCCAACTCGAAGCAGCAGTCAAAACATTATGCACAAAATTAAAGTTATCTCGAGGTCATTTGGAACACATGACTAAAGAGATGGTTCGATCTAAGAATGTTGTTGTTGTAGACATATTGAGGAGAAATTTTGTGCATTCCAAATTGACAAGGTGTAATTTATCCATGAAGCTATCTAACTTAAGCGTTATCTTTGTTCCATGCATGATCAACCACTAGATGAGCTCAAAACTTCTCATGAGGCCAAGATATTAGAAGAAAAGAAGAAGCTGATTAGTAATATGGATGATCTCAAAACTACCATTGGGAAAGAAAAAGAAATTTCTCCAGATGCCGCGAAAACTCAGTGTGGGAAAGACACAATGGTTGCTATAACAAATCTCGATGAGCAAAAATCAATCAATTTGCTTCGTGAAATTCATGCGGCATGTCCCAAAGCAAATCTATCTAGCTTTTGGGAATTAAGCCCCCCTAGATAAATGACCCAGTGAAGCCTTTGATCTTGTCCCCACTGACTCCTCTAAAGAGACGAAATCAGAAAGAAGTGAAACTGATGAAGAAGATTCTCCAGATAAGAGTTTCGAAGACAAATAATCTGTTATTTTCTTCCTATTTGTTCAACTCACTCAACGTTGTGTGACAACTTGTTTTTAATATATTCTTGATTGTTTACTATTCATAATATGTTTTTGTAAGCTTGAATTTATATTCTATAAATTAGTACTTCTACTTTTTCTATACTCGTTTGCCTTATCATAAAAGCTTATAATCTTATTTTAAAAAAAACAAAGTCATTTACACGTCAAATAATAATATTACCTTAAAGAAGTACTTTTAAAGAATGTAGCACCTATAATTACAATTGATGTGTTTAGAAAATGTAGCACGTCAAATATTTACAATACGTTTAAAGAATGTAGCACTTCAAATATGTACACTGCATTTAGAGAATGTAGAACTTTGAATATGTACAGTGCACGTAGAGAATGTAGCACTTCAAATATGTACAACGCATTTAGAGAATGTAGTACTTTGAATACGTACAATTCATTTACAAAATGCAGCACTTCGAATATGGTTGTTTCTACGAAATTTGTTGATAATAAACGTATAACACTTTAGAATAATTACTCTTGGTGAACAACTTCAAAGATGACCAGTCTTTTACTAGTTACCAAAATTATTCGAATATTAGTATTTAAAACCTCCATTGGCCAAAAAATAGTTTTTATTAATAACTTCGATTATTTACATGACACCTCATTAAAATCTCTATAGGCCAACAAGATAGGAAAGAGTGTGTCAATTATTCAAAATAAAATTTAAACAAAAAAAATTACTCCCACTGCAGCTTCATGTGTTCTATATTCCAAGGATGTTCAAGCAGTCTCCCCTGCTCATCACAAAGACGATACGTGCCCAACTTTATAATCTCCATCACAATATAAAGACCCTGGCAATCGGGGCCATCATTCCAAGTCATTTATCCTTGTATGGAGGAATACATTCCTTAAGACTTGATCACCCAATTTAAAATCCTTTCTTCTTACCTTAGAATTATATCAATCCCTCATCAAAGTTTGATAATGAGTCATATTGAAATGAGCTTTAACTCTTTTCTCGTCGATCAAATCTACCTTTGTTTTTCTTGCCTCTTCATTCTCCTCTTTGGAATATTGGGGTACTCTATTAGAAGGTAAAGTAGATTCTGCAGGATGAACAACACCCATCCCATATACCAAGGTAAAAGGTGTTTCTTTAGTAGCCTCTCTAGAAGTCATACGATAAGCCCACAACACCTGTTGCAGATAGTTAGGCCATCTCCTTGCCGCACCTGTTAAATTCTTTTTCAAACCTTGTAAAATAGATCTATTGTTCACTTCTACCTGACCATTTGCTTGAGGAAGAAAAGGTGTAAAAAACACTGTTAGTCCTTTCAAAGTGCAAAAAGAAATCATTTCTCTGTTATCCATAATAATTTTTTGAGGCACTCCAAAGCGGCAACAAATGTTGTTCATAATGAACATAATAACATCGTTTTCCTTTGTTCCGGATAATCGTTCAGCTTCTGCCCACTTCGAAAATTAATCCACAACCACAATGATCATTTGACGTCTTGTAGAAGCCATAAGCAATGGTCCTATCAGATTTATTCCACATCTGTAAAAAAAATAGCTTCAGAAATAAACATAAGTGGTACTAGGGTTTGTGAATAGAATGGGCAAAACGCTAAAAGTATCACAACCTCAAACTATAACTATAACATCGTCCATAATTGAAGGCCAATAATATCCTGCCAACAAATCCCAATGTGACAAAGACTTGAAATCACAATGTGTTGAACCCTCACCATCATGTAGCTCATACCAATCTCTTAAGACTCTTGTATTCCCAAAAAGCGTAACAATGGTCTGCTCAAATATTTCTTGTACAACACTCCATGCAACACAACATAGCCATGAGCTTTATATCTTAATTTTTTAGCCAGTCGTGGATCTTGAGGCAATATTCCCCTTAGCAAAAAATTAAGAATATCAAACCTCCAGTCACTTCGAATTATATCTGGAGTGAAAAATACCTCATCAACATATTTACATTGTTCTGATCATCTTAGAATGGAGGGATAGTCCTGTAATAATATCCAAGGATATTCCTCAGTATAAGCAATTATTGCTAAAGATTCAACAAATTTATTATCTCATCGATTAATATGCTCTACAATCTCTTTGTCAAACAAGAGAGAAACATTTCGAAGCCCACAACGATACACAATTAAATGATCATTCTTAACCTCAAAAACCTGTCAATAGATTTGTCACTAACTATAAATCTGTTTCCAAACGAACTATGGTTACAACACATATATTTTCAAACCTTAAAATAGCCAATGCAACTTCATATTCAGCTTCATATTCAGCTTCATTATTCAATGCATGAAAACCAAATTTATATCTTGATACATTGCCTCCTTAGAAGAAGCAACCAACTGCACTCCTGCATTAGATCGTAAAATACTAGAACCACCATCAGTTTGAACCACCCACATTAAATTTTCTTGCAAAACCTCTTTATTTGTCTCCTCATCCAATCTATTTGAATGAAGTTCAACAAGAAAATCGGCTAAAGCTTAAGCTTTAATAGTCGTTCGAGGAGAAAAAGTGATATCAAAATCCCCCAACTTTACTGACCATTTAGTCATCCTTACAGAAATGTGTGGGCGTTGCAACACATTATTTAGTGCAAAAGAAGTTCGAACCTCAATCGTATGAGCTTGAAAATAAGGGCGCATTTTCCTAGCAGCCACCACTAAAGCTAAAGCCAATTTTTCAAGTCTCAAATACCTCTTCTCAGCCACAATCAAACTTTTACTAACATAGTAAACTGGCTTCAGAACTCCCTTATCTTCACTTATCAAAACAACACTCACATCGAAGTCCGACACTACTATGTATAAAAACAACTACTCTGTAATTCGAGGCATGGAGAATATATTTGGTGAGAACAAAAGTTTCTTAATCCTCAAAACTGCTACTTCACAATCCGATGTCCATTCAAACTACTTTGACCTTTGTAGCATTTGGAAAAAAAGAAAACATTTGTAAAAAAACCTCAAAATAAATCGATTAAGGACAGCTAATATTCCTATTCAAATTTACACTTCTTTAATAGTTTGAGGTGATGTCATTGAGACTAAAGCGTTCAACTGCACTGGATCAACCTATATCCCCTTTTCACTAATAATATACCCCAAGAACTTCCCTGATCGAACTCCAAAGGTACATTTCCCGGGATGTTTTAACATTAATCGAATAGCCCTTAAATTTAGAAAATTTACCTATAAATCCTCCAAGTGCCTCTCATCAGCTGAACTTTTAACTAACAGATCATCTATATATACCTTCATATTTCTTCCAATCTGAGAAGCAAAATCTTTATTCATCAACCTTTGATATGTTGCTCCAACATTCTTTAACTCAAAAAGCAATGTAAGCCTCAGTCTGTGATAAATGTGGTGCTTTCTTAGTCTTTTGGATTTATCTGAATCTAGTTATACCCTGTAAAAGCATCCATAAAAGATAAAATTTTATTTCTTGAAGTAGAATCAACCACACATTCTCCATTTTTTATTCTTCTTTTTTACCAACACAGGGTTTGGTGTCGATAAAGGATAATGAGGTCTCTAATATGTCTGACCGTAGATAAACGATCCACTTCTATAACTATAGCCTCTGCCTTTTCAACAGAAAAAGCTCGTTTTTTATAACAGGCTTGATCCTTGGATTTATAACCAAGCTATGATATATCATATCAGATGGAAACCCCATTACATCCTCTGTTTTCCAACCAAAAACATCGAGATTATCAAACAAAAATTGTAACAATTGCTAACGCAAAGCTGGTGGCAGTATTGTTCCTATTCGAAAAATATTCCCATCGAGAAAAGAATATTCTTCAACACCTTCACTTACTGTTAAAGAACCGAGGGTTTCCTCAAATTATCAACTCCTTCTTCTCTTTCCGAAGTTAACCCCCTCATTGCTATGCAACCATTTTATTTTTACTGTTTTGACCTTGGATATGAAGAGTTGTTGCATAACATTATCTAGCTACCTTTGATCACTTCGGACAACCCCAACATGGTCTCCGATGACATACTTCAAACACTGATGAACTATGGATACAACTGTATACATCTTCGAAAGCCAAGATCTCCCAAAATTGCATTATAAATGGTCGGACGATCAACCACCATGAATAAAACTTGAACCTTCTTTCTAAAAGGCCCCTTTCCCAAACACACTTCACCCTCGAATTCTCCAATCACCTGAGTTGTCACACATGTAAATCCAATTATAATACGGTCTGATTTGTTACAAGGAAATAAATTAGATTAATATCTAATTTATTTTAATCAAAGATTTAGTTAACGGTCAGTTCGATTATTAGAAGTTGCTTTAGTAAACAATAATAGGAGTGTTTTAGAGAGAAAAATATTTTAGAGAGAGAAAGTGAGAGAACGCAAGTAAGTAAAGTTAAAAGTTCAACCACTTTATTAGTGCACCCCTCGCCTTTATATAGAGCTGCATGAACTTAGCTTATAACTGTAAGTAATTACATAAAATGATAAATTACACTTGGTCCTTATTAAAGACACATAATCAAAATCGCTCATTTAACCTTTCAATCTCTTACTAAACCTTTTATTATTTACATTCTATTCCCTAAACTTTTATTTTCTTATCAGTAGCCCCCCTAGTTCTCGTGTCAGTAAATATATTGAGAACTAATTGCCTTCGAATCATGCCAACAATAATGATAACTTCACTTTCAAAATCTGACAACTTAAAATCAATAATATTTTCTCTTCAAATTTCGTCATACGCAATAATACATCAAACTATGTCCTTAGACAATCATTCCTAGATTCGATTTCGAAGCCAATTTGTAAAATCTAACCGTAGAATACATCATGATTTCCTAGCTGCTAGCCTTACCACTAGCATGACAGATGTCAAGCACGTAACATTGTTACCGTTTCAAATTTTGTCTAGTCATCACAAAACCTTTACCACTTCTGCACACATTCTATTCCTTCTATAAATTTGTTAGAAATTTCACTTTTTTTGTCTCACAACCCCAAATTTCTTGAGAGAAAAATAGAAAACCTCTCAACCTTTGGCTACCTTCAATGCCTTTCATCGTATGTTCCGATTCATCTTCAATCTGTTTATGAGAAAACACCCAAGATACAAAATATCTAAAGCTAAAATTCCTAAAAAACCCAAATCTCCAGAACTTGACAAAAATTTTGTCTTCGGAGCTTACGACTACTTTTGCATAGGTGAAAGATCAGACAAATATAGAGTTGTTGGGTTAATAAGCAACAATCCCTTCGGATCCTCTACAAAGACCATTTATTACGGTAACTTCGACCCCTCTAAAACTCCTATATTTTCATCTTCACCTATCACAGAAGAGAGTCAATCTTCCAAAGCTCGAACACCTAGAACACCTTGAATTAGCGATGAATCAAGTAAATCTGCTTCGAAACAATCCTAAGAAATCCCTTCTTCAACTTATCCCTCACGAACTCCTAGAAAAATGACTTTTATAGCAATGACAGATGATATCGATAATACACCAAATCCTTCATCAAATTCATCTACTGAATCTCCTCCACTAATGGAGATTGTTGAGGATGCCTCATCACCTCAACAAAATCTCTCAATGAATGTTCCACAACTGAGAGACGAGGCATCAGATGTTAAGGTTAATTCTGAAGCTACCCAATCAAATAACAAGGCTGATACCGATGATGAGACCTCAAAAGGATCTGAAGGTGCCGCTCAAAAAATGATAAACAGGATAAGGAACGAGAAAGATCTGATTACGATATCTGATGCAGAAATAGAAAATGTTGGTGAGAATTTAAGATCTCTCGACGCAGGCTATATCGTTGCTTTAAAGAATGTCAAATATATCTATTACAAAGAGAATCAAGCATCGGTTTCGAAAAATAAATGGAGAATGGGAGACAACATCACCCTTCGTCTTCCCAAAAGAGGTGAAACACCCTTAGATTGTAAGAAAAATGAGTTGGTAGTCTACCCAGAAATCATCAACTAGGGGCTTCGATACCCATTGGATCCGATGATCGTTGACTACTTCAAACTCCTAGATCTGTGCCCAACTCAAGTGACCCCAAATCCATGGTTAAGATCACCATTAAAGATTTCATATCTTTAACAAAATCATCCAAAGAACCAAAGCTTTCATTCTACTACCTTACATTAGATGATGGTTTGAAAATCATCGATGACCTTCTAGAGGCGGACAAGTTCTGGAAGCAAAAGTTCTTTTTCATATCTGGAGCATGGGAAAATGGTAAAAAGATATCCGAGACCAATTAATCAAAACTGAATCTTGTGTGGAAAAGTTGTCGTAAGTATTATAACACTACTTTTTTATTGAATTTTCTAACCGTTGTTATCCTTATCCATTTGTTTGTTTTTATTAGAAATTTTGAGGCGCTATGCCATTCGTCAACCCAAAGCCAAAGAAATATTTGTCAAACTTGCCGACTAGGCTGAAGCAGAATTGAATAATGCTTTTCATACAGCCTTCGAACCAATTAATTTTCTCAACAGTTATTTGTTTCTGATCACAACTGAAGCTTCTCCCCCTGCCAATCCGATGGAACAACCCAACCCTCGACAAGTTGTCAAAAGGTTGGTCCACCCTGACTGTAAAGTATTCTTATCCGTGTACAATAGGTCTGACGATCATCTTTCTTAAGAGAAAAAAGCAAAGAAAGAGAAAAATTCAGCTAGTACATCTGGTGTTAGCCCTTCAACAAATCCGAAGCCCAAATAATTAAAAATAAAGTAAAAAAAAGATGCCCTATCAACCATTGAAGAGGAACAAAAAAAGAGCCTTCTTCGAAAAATGATAAAAATGCTACACCTTTGAAGGAACTATCGAAGATAATATAATCGTTGTTGAAGACACTCAAGATGACAATCACTTCGATCCCGATAGTTTCATCAAATTTAATGAATCACAAGAGCTTACTAGAGAAGAGGATCATATCATCCTAGAAGTTCAAACTCGTCTACATTACTTTGGAAGAAGATCCGAAACATCTACCTCCCAAGCATTTACATAAATCTTCTGCTCCTACTACATCTTTGTACCTCATCCCTCGTCCTAGCCTAACGATATTTCCTCATATTCCACCAAACCCAGCTGTCCTTGTTGTACTTTAACGATTCATCAATTTTGATACTGCTGCAAAAACACTTTTTTAACAAATCGAGCCTTCTCATGATCACTTGAAACGACTGGCCAAAGATATGGTTCCTTACAAAACAATTGCCGATGCTGAGAAATAGTTGAGGGAAAAATTTCAAAATCATATAATAAATCAGTTCCACTGCTTTCTGAGCTACTCTGAGGACTTCTTTTTGTCAAAGGCCATTTACAAGCGCAACACCATATCAACAAAGAAAAATTGATCATACAAACGAAGCAGAAAAGAAAAATTTATCTGATGAGATAACCTCACTGAAAGTTGATATGATTCCACAGGGCTAAGTTATCTCATCAGATAAATTTTTCAGGGCTAACAGTTTCTGTTTCATATGCTAAGGAAAAATGAGTTTCTTTAGCAACTTCCCTGAGAGTTGTTCGATAAGCCCAAAGTACTTCTTGCAAATAATTCGGCCATTTCCTTGATACCCCTGTCAAATTTTTCTTCGCCCATCTAAAATAGTTCGGTTTGTAACCTAGACTTGTCCATTGCATTAGGGATGAAAAGGTGTTGAAAAATTTTGTTGAATTCCCTTCGATGCGCATAATGAAGTCCTTTCTTTGTTATTAAAATGAAGGCCATTATCCGTAGTAATTCTCAGAGGTACTCCGAAGCGGCAGCAAATGCTGTTTATAATAATTTTGATTACATTTTTTTCTTTTGTTCCCGATAGTGGTTCTGCTTCGGCCCACTTGGTAAAATAATCTAGTGCTTCAATTATCATTATCGTCCCCCAGATTTCATTGGCAAAGGCCTTACCAAATCAATCCCTTATCTATCAAATGGTATGGCCTCAGTTATAAACATAAGTGGAACTGCCGCTTTGTGTATATAATCGACAAACCTTTGACAAGTATCACAGCTTCAAACCAAATATTTGGCATCGTTCGTGATTGAAGGCCAATAAAATCCTGCAAGTAAAACTCGACGAGATAACGCTTTAAACCTATAGTGAGCTCACCCCTATCCATCATGCAACTCTGATAATACCTTATGTGACTCTTACCTGTCTAAACACCATAATAATGGCCTACTTCATGCATTCTTATACAAGATTCCATCCAAAATATGTATCCAAAGGCTTTACCCCTCAATTTTTGGCCGACTTGGTATCATCTGGAAATGTTCCTTGAATCAAAAAATTTAGAATACCAGTTCGCCAATTGCCTTGGACTACATCTGGAGTGATAATGGATTCCTCTATACATTCGCACTGGTCTGACTGAGTCAAAATCGTGGGAGTTTCTTGTAACAAAATCCAAGGATACTCCTCCTTGTAAGCAATATTTTCTAAAGAATCAGCCACCATGTTACTTCCTCGATTAATATGTTCCACAACAACATGATCAAATAGTAATATTAAGTTCCGAAGCTCCCAAAGATACAAAATTAAGCGATACTTTTTTGCCTCAGAATTTCTGGATACTTGATTTGTTGCTAACTGAGAATTTGTCTCTAAGCGCATTGAAGTTGCTCCACGTATTTTTTCCAACCTCAAACGAGCAAAACCAGCTTCATATTCAGCTTCGTTATTAGAAGCATGAAAACCGAATCTGATAAACTGAAATATCGTTTCTCCAGATGGAGTAATTAACTGAACTCCAGCACTGCATCCTGAAATACTAGACCCTTCATCTGTTCGAACAACCCACATCAAACTCGCTGATACAACATCATGACTTTCTTCTATATCCGATCTTCTCGAATGGAATTCAACAAAAAAAATATACCAACGCTTGAGCTTCAATCGTTGTTCGAGGTGTGAACCAGATATCATAATCTCCTAACTCTATTGACCACTTGGTCATCTTTCACAAAATATCACGACGTTGCAAAACATTTTTTAAATGGAATGAAGTTCGGACTTTAATAGTATGAGCTTGGAAGTAATGGTGCATTTTGCTAGCATCAATCACCAATGCTAATGATAATTTTTCAAGCTTCAAATACCTTTTTTCTGCTGCCACCAAACTTTTGCATATATAATACATTGGCTTTAGAATTCCTGAGTTTTCACTTATCAATACTGCATTTAATAAAAAATCTGATACCGCAATGTATAAAAAGACTTTTTCTGCACTTCGAGGTTTTGACAAAATCTCTGGTGATGATAATAAATTCTTTATGCTTGTAAACACTGCTTCACAGTCTAATTTCCATTCAAATCTATTTGGCCCTCGCAACACTTGAAAGAAAGAAAAAAATTTGTCAGAAAATCTAGAAATAAATCTATTTAGTGCTAATAACCTTCCTGTCAAAATTTTCATTTCTTTAACAGATCGAGGTGAATTCATTGCAATTAGAGCCTTCAGTTGTTCTGGGTCAGCTTCTATTCCCCTTTCAATGATAACATAACCCGAGAACTTCCCTGATCGAACTCCGAAGGTGCATTTTTTGGGATTAAACTTTAGTCTAATTGCCCTTAGATTAAAAAATATATCATCTAAATCCTCCAGATGCGCATCATCCCTCAAGATTTTTACCACCATATCATCAATATACACCTCCAAATGCGCATCATCCCACCAGATCTCCTGGCAGTAACCCCTGACGAAAAGCCGCCATCATCACACCTTCTTCACAATTATCTGAACTTCCCTTAGTCAGAATAAATCTCTTTGTGTAGTCCTTTAACTTCTCTCCAACTGCCACTTTACATTGGATAATTGTGTCTTCATTCGCTCTCATCTCATATCTTCCAACAAAATGCCTTTTAAAAAGTAGTATAGAAATCCTTGAAATTCGAAATGGATCCCCTCAGAATCCGATTGTACCACTTTAATGTTGTTCTTTTAAGAGTTTATGAAAAACACGACACACTAGTCGGTCGTCATCTTCAAAATTCATCATGTAATTATTGAATTGTTCGATGTGATCATCTAGATCCTGTATCCCATCGAACTTTTCAACCTTAGCAATATCAAAACACTTCGGAAGCGTAATAGATCGAATTTCACTTGTCAAAGGAGAGTTCCTCCAAGCGAAATCCTGCACATACTGAGTCTCAGCATACTGATTGGATGTGTTTCCCTCACACCAATTAGATTCCCTCAAACAACTACGAATGCTGTCCCTCTCATATTTGTGTTTCTTCTTATGCTTTCGAGGTTGTTCTCTTTCATGTTCCTCATTTGAAGAACTTCTATACCTCTTAAATCCTGAGGAAGAACTTTCAACCTCTTCGTCACTAGATGTGACACAATTCTGCTTGTCTCTCTTTCCTTTTCGAGAAGAATAGTGTTTTTTGGAGCTTTAAAACGCGCTTTCTTCTGTTCGTTCCTAATCTATCGATCAATGCAAGATTGATCCGACCAATTTCCAATTTTAGTTTTCTCATTTACTTATCTCACTTTGAATTTAAACTTCGCCGAGTGAATATCTTGCTCTCTTTGCTCGTACTTCTCATTCAACGCATTTATCCACGATCCTCAAGATTGGAGTCCAATATCATATTATTGAATTCATCCATTACATTAATGCATAAAGTTTCACAGTTCAGTTTTTCTCTTGCGTTGGAGATTGTGTTAAAATCTCCAAGAACAAGCCAAGATTTTTTTTCAAGACAAACTTCTTAATTGGTCCCAAAGAGACAGTCTTTGGATTTGATTACATTTTGCATACACTATGGTAACTAGTAATTCTTTTGTGGAAGCAATGTGATGTACCATAGCGTGGACTAGTTGGTAAGTATTTGAATGTTGTAGTGTTTTCTCCATAACAACCATATTTTATTGTTTATATTACAAAAGGAATTTTCAAAAACCAAGTTTTTAGTTGTTTTTTTAATTTTTTAATAGATATCATAGGCTCTGCCAGCACTATGAGATCTTTTGCATATTTCTTGACAATATATTTGATTCTTCTTAAAGTAACTTGGTTCCCTACACCTCTAGCATTCCAATTGAGGAATGTAATATTCATTTTTTAAAAGATTTAGAGGATTCATCAGATCCTTTGAAGTTCAATGGCTTGTGTATTAGATTATTTTTAAGTCATTTGATCTTCGTTCTACTAGTTTTCCTAATATTTTTAATATCTTGTTTTCCATTTTTTTGGTGACTATAGACTGAAGTAGACTTAGATTTGGTCGTACATTTAGAGAAGGGTTAGAGGATTCATTTCCAGAAGAGTTATCTTCATTAAATATGTTGAATGCATTACTTAAGTTGATGGATTGAATTGCTTCAATCATATCACCTTCATTAATATCATGATGGTTGTTCTTTTCATGTCTTCCCTGTTCAGATATGTTAAATACTTGTCTTGGGTTATTATTATAATGATGATCATGATTTCCATTATTTTGTGCATGAATGTTTTCTCTAGGCTCATTCTTTTCAGGTTCTGTTAAGCTGTTTGATTTATCATGTTCAGGGAACTTTTGTTTGTTAGATTCAACTATTACTGACTTTTATATTGGGATCCAGATTTCAATAGTTTTCAGTTTGTTATTTTTATTTAATTCCTTTGAATATTTTAGTTTAAGTTCTTCCATTTTACATAAAATTTCACTATGTCCAATATGCTTGCATTTTTTACAGTAAGCAGTGATGTCATTCTAAGTGACAGCATGCCTGAAACCGTCTCTTTCTCCAAATCTTATCCAAATTATTTGGGGAAGGAGACTTGAGGTGTCCACTACTGTCCAAGCTTTACACATGTTAAATCTTGCACAGTTTCTAATGGGTATCCACATTACCAAAGACAATCCCATTACTTTGGCAATGTGGTTGATGGAGTCAGGGTTATACATAAATTCAGGAATTTTAGGGAAACAAACCCAAACGGGAGTCAATGGATACTCTTGTTTGGGATGAAAGTTAGTAGACCATTTGAGGATTCCAAATGAAAATTATCCTATTGTTCTAACAGTTATTTTCCAGAATATTTTTATATTATCTAAACTATCAAATTCAAAAAATATATGTCTCTAATCCCACTTAAAGGCGCTATAACTACCTAAGAATATAAAGGATGCAAGAAAAGACTTAAAATCGTCCATTGAAGGGGTTTGAAATGAAAAATTTGCAATCAAAGTAGGTTTAGATAGAGAGGAGAGGATAGACTTATCTGATTCTTCGAATCTCACATATTTGTATTCCTCCTCATCTCTATTGGATATATTTGCATGCAAGAAACCCTTCCTAGATTTTATGTTCAATTCTGGATTCACTTTCCTTATGCTTTTAACCATTTCAGCATAAGATCTGGTTGTGTTGTTCGGTTGATAAAATTTTGGACCCTCTTCATACGTCAGATTGTTGAAAATCGCCTGGATTATTTCTTAAGGTTGCATGTCAGCTTTATAGCCTCGAATCAAAGGAACAGTTTGTTCATAAACCTTGAATTTTTTTATTATGCCTATTTTTTGTTGCTAAGTTGAGAAATCCTTTAGTTGTTATTCGAGATGAGGAACTTTCGATCGAAGCGCTATTAGTGTTCTAGGGTTTAGAAAGGGCCAGAACGAGAGAAAGGAAGGAGAAAAATGCAAAGGGTCTATCAATCAGGTTGATTTAGTGGCCTAGGATTCAAGAAAGCTTTTTTTCCTTCTTGGAGCCCCATTTCTCTGAATCTAAGCGTCCGTAACTTCAATATTTTGATCTATATGAAGAAAATTTATAATCAAGACAAATCTTCTAGGAGATTTCAATTGGAGTGTGAGATGGGTATATACACTCGAGGAAGTTTTTCCACTGAAGCATATTTTCTGGTTTTCAAAACCTTTGGGTAGATTATTTATATATTATTTATGCTGATATTCCTGCTTCAGCTCTTTCTGCTATCCAGAAAATGCATACAACCAACTGACGAGATCAGTTCTTGATGAAGCTACGATTAGATTTTGACATCGTACGGTCTAATGTGATAAATCGTCATCACGTATCATCTCTGGATGCATGTTTGGGTGAAGTTCTTCGTGAAGAGCAGCGAATGATAACTCAAGCATCTATTGAACATCAAGCTAGTATTATTACACCATTTTAGGTAGCTTATGCAACACAAGCGAGAAATAAAATAGAGACATGTGTGATATCCAATGTTATAGTTGCAATTCTTTCAGTCATATTGCTCCGGATTATCCCAAAAAGGTCTGTAACTACTGCAAGAAACAAGGGCACGCCATCTTTGCTTGTCCTAATTGACTTGAATGATGACAAAGTACTGCTTATCACGCCTCCATTAGTGCTTCTTGTTCTACTGCATTACCTATTGCCTCGGCGATTATTCATATTCTTTCTCCAACAACAAATCCAAACACACTCACTCATGAAATGGTTCAACAAATGATAATTTCTGTTTTTTCTGCTTTTGGACTCTCAGGTAATCCAAAACATTATTTGACACCATGTTATTTTGATTGCGGAGCCTAAAACCACATGCCCAATACCGTTGTTCCTTTGTCTAATGTTAGAAATTATGATGGATATATGAAAATTAACACTGCTAATGGTAATTATATGCCTATTAGTGTTGTTGGTTATCTTTCTTCCATATTCACTAATGTTTTTGTGTCTCATGACCTCTCCACAAATCTTATTTATGCTGGTCATTTTTCATGTCATTTTCTTTCGTTCTGGTTGTGTTGTGTAGGATCAAGTGTCAGGAAAGATGATTGTGAAGGGTCCTAAAGGGGGGCGAATCTTTCCATTATATAAGTCGCCTTTCACTGATATTCCTAGTTTTTCTTTTTCGTTTGCGTGTAATGTTGTTAGTTCTCAAAACCAAATATGGCATAGACGTTTAGGTCATCCAAATTATGATGTACTTTGTACTTTGGTTCATTCTTGATTATTGGGCAATAAAACAAGTTCTTCTCATGATCTTTCTTTTCATTTTACATCATGCAAACTTGGTAAAAGTAAGGTTTTACCTTTTCTTTATGATGCATCTCGTTCTTCAGAATGTTTTGATGTTATTCATAGTGATGTTTGGGGGATTGCACTCATTGTTTCTGATGCACGCTACAAGTATTTTGTTTCATTAATTGATGATTTTAGTCATTTTACTTGGGTTTACTTCTTTCAGGTTAAAGGTGAAGTTTTTTCAGTTTTAAACGTTTTCTTGCATATATTTAAACTCAATTTTCTGCCAATATAAAAGTTTTGTGATCTGATTCTGGGGTGAAGATATGTCAAATGAGTTTCAAAATTTTCTTTGAATTAAAGGATTCTCTCTCAACGTTCTTGTCTTTCGACACCACAATAAAACAATGTTTCTGAAAGGAAAAATCGCCACCTTCTTGATGTGGTAAGAACTATTTTACTTGAGTCATCTGTTCCTCTTTATTTTTTGTGTGAAGCACTTTCTACAACTGTTTTTTTATTAATCGCTTACCTTCTCCTATATTAAATCACATTTCTCATTTTTTAAAGTTGTTTGGTCATTCTCCTTCATATTTATATCTTCGTACTTTTGGAGACACCTCCCTACTTATGAACGTCATAAACTTACTTCTCAGTCTATCAAATTTTCTTTTCTTGGTTATGTTATTCCCCACAGGGGTTATGTTTGTAATGATCCTCATGCTCGTTGTCTTTGGATGTCTAGATTTTTTTTAAATCAATATTTTTTCCATCTCATGTGGATCCACCTCCTGCATCTAATTCTCCTATGCCTAGTTGTTCTGATATTCCAAAGTCTATATAAATATTTGAACCTGGTTTTTTGTATCAACGACTTAATCGAGATGAGTCTGGTCTCACTTCTTTTATGATCCCTTCTAATATTTCCTCGACACTTGATCTTACTCTTGATTCCACAACTCTTCGTCGATCTGCTCGTCGTTCTCGAACCCCTGATAGGTATGGTTTTTCTTTGTCTGTCTCTCTTGTAACTAATTTATCTAGTATTTCAATTTCCACTAGCTACAAACAAGCCATGTAACATGAATGTTGGCAAAACGCAATGCAAGTAGAACTCCAAGCACTTGGGGAGAATCATACAAGAAATATTGTTCATTGTCCTCCTACGTTCCGATGGCTCTTTGGAGAAATGTAAAGCTCGTCTTATAGCTCTGGGTAATAAAAAATAATATGGGATTGATTAGGAGGAGACATTTGCTCATGTTTCCAAAATGACCATAATTTGAAGCATATTGGCTATTGCTGCTTCACAATCGTGGTCGCTACATCAAATGGATGTTAAAAATGCTTTTCTTCATGGTAATCTTCAAGAAGATATTTACATGAAGCTTCCATCTAGTGTGAGTACTTATTCTCCTCATGATTCCTATAAATTAAGGTGTTCTTTGTATGGGCTAAAACAAGCGCCTCGATCTTGGTTTGAGAAGTTTCGTTGTACACTTCGTTCTTTCAGTTTTACCCAAAGTCAATATGATTCTTCTTTATTTTTTCACACGTCTACATCGTGTATATTCCTTCTATTGGTTTATCTAGATGATATTATCATCACTGGTACTAATTGTATTTTGATTACTAAGCTTAAAAAACAGTTACATGCAACTTTGAATATGAAAGTTCTTGGTCAACTTACATACTTCTTAGTATTAGAAGTTCATCATCAGGCTAATGGTATTTCTTTTGAACCAAAAAAATTATATTCAATATCTTATCACTCTGTTTTGTTTGGAGGATGCTTCTTCTGTTGATACTCTAATGGAGATAAATGTCAAATTTAGGAAAGTTGAAGGAAACCTTTTAGATGATCCTATTCTTTATCCGCGCTTGGTTGAGAGTCTTATCTACTTGACAACTACGCGTCCTAATATATCCTATGTTGTTCATCAAGTCATCCAGTTTATGTTCTCTCCTCGACATATACACTTTACTGCAGTTCGACGCATCATTGGTTATCTTCAAGGCTCACATACTCGTGGTTTGTTCTTTCCTACTGGCTCATCTCTTCAACTTGTTTCATATAGTGATGTTGATTAGGCTGGATGTCCATATACACCTCAATCTACTACGATCTGGTGTATGTTTTTAGGCGATGCTCAAATTTCTTAGAGGTCTAAGAAACAAGATCATGTTTCTAAATCATCTACCGAATCCGTGTTTCGTGCCATGTCCAGTGCTTGTTCCAAATTTGTATGGCTACACGGGTTTCTTGAGGAGATAGGGTTTCCTCAAACAACTTCTACCCCTCTTCATGCTGATAACACTAGTGCCATTCAGATTGCAAACAATCCTGTTTTTTATGAGCGCACCAAACTAATTGAAGTTGATTGTCATTCTATTCGAGATACTTTTGAAAATCGGGTGATATCACTTCCTAACATCTCTTCTGATCTCCAAGTGGGTGATATTTTTACCAATGCTATGATTCGTTAGAGGCATCAATTTCTTATTGGCAAATTGTTATTGATTGATTTACCAGCATCAATTTGAGGGAGGGTGTTACAAGGAAATAAATTAAATTAATATCTAATTTATTTTACTTAAAATTTTAGTTCATATATATTGTTTATAAATAAAATAAATTAGATTAATATCTAATGTATTTTAGTCAAAGATCTAGTTAATATATATTATAGAATAATATTTACGGTAATCAATTATAGTCAATAGTTTAAGCTAACTTTAGGAAAATAAATATTGTAATATTAATTGGTGTAACAACTGTGAACTATTATAAAAGGTGAACGAGAACGATAAATAAGATATACTTTTTCAGAAAGAAAATACTTTTGACATGATTGACAAATTTGAGGAGGACTAGACATCCTATCATATGTTAACTCATTCAGTATAAAGTTCTGGCTTTATCCACTGATTTGGCCTCGTTCTTTGAAATTGATACCATGTAGCTTAGGTTGGGTACCTTCCAGTTCGAGGAGGAAGACTATTGGTATTCCTTGGACGAGATGGTTGGGTCAAATTCGAATAGTGCCCTTGATTATTTGACATATGTCTTGAATTATTTTGACTGGGTCCAACCACTCCTCGAACTCTAGTTGATTCCTCCACTTTAATTTGATCCTCGACTTGAGCCATCAGCGCCCCAAAATTCAAATATTTTCTCTTTGTTGTTTCATTTGCTAAATCATCCGGTAATAAAACTTGTCGAAATGCAGCCATGGCTACAAACTCTTCACAATTATCTAAACCAGCTTTTGTTAACACAAAACGCTTTGTATAGTCCTTCAGGTTCTCTACACACCCTACTTATACTGTATTATTGTGTCACCATTTTCTTGCATCTCTTTACTTCCCATAAACTATCGTTTGAAAACTCTATAAAATCTATTAAATTGGAAATGGATCCCCTCAGAATTCTATTGTACCATTTCAAAGTTGTGCCCTTAAATGTTTGAGAAAAGGCTATGCATACCAGCCTATCATCATCTTCGAAGTTCATTATGTAGTTCTTCAACTGTTCGATGTCGTTATCGGGATCTTGAATCCCATCAAAGTTTTTGAACTTAGAGATATCAAAACGCTTTGGAGAGTAATAGACCTTATCTTAGTTGCTAAAGTAGAATTTTTCCAGTAATATTATCTCTGCATGTTCACATGATAGCGTACAAATTTCGATCATCTACTTCTGTGTATTGATTCGAGGAATTTCCTTCACACCACTATGTTTCCCTAAAAAACGAGGCATGTTGTCTCTTCTTGATTTATATCCTTTTCGTGACTTTTGAGGCCTGACTTTTTCTTCTTTCGAAGATCCCCAATACCTCTTTTGTTCAAATTTCCAAATGTCCAACTCATCATCACTGGATGTAATACACATATGCTTGTCTTTTTTCTCCTTTTTTAAAATATGATGTTCTTTATTAGAAAAATGAGTTTATCTTTTCTCACTTCGAATCTGGCGAACTGTACAAGATCGATCAGATTGGTTGTTCACATCATTTGTCTTCTCCATTTGTCGTACCTCAGATTTCAGCCTACTTGATCTAATATCTTGCTCTCTTTAATCATACTTCTCATTTAAAGATGTAATTTTATCTAGTAACTGATTCATTCGAGCTCCAATGTCTGAATGAGTCTGTTGAACTGAATTTGATCGTCTTCTTTATTTTCCTATCTTCGCAAATCAGATCTCAACACTTTGATTGCCTTTTAAATAAAATTATTATTTATATTCCCCGGCTCCATTATGAATCAAGAACAACTGTAATAGAATAATAAATTCCATTTTCTATGGTTTTAGATTTCAAAATCAAGGTGTCGATCGAAATCTCCCATTGTGGTCGCCAATTTGTTAAGTGTAAATCTATTTCTTGAAAGTAGAAGATAGATATTGATTTTAGAGAGAGAAAGTAAGAGTATAAAGTAGCTAACACTTAATAAAACATCTATTCTTGTATTATCAGCCTCAGCCTTTATTTATAGACGTTCACACTTAATGTAACAGAATTAGTTACATAAATGGGTTAATTGCACTTTAGCCACCCATCTTTACAAATAGTCTAAAAGTTGTCACATATCTTTACAATTGATCATATAAGACTTTTTATTCATTACATTTAAGCCATCAACATTCTATATCCTTATCTTTCACAGTTAAAAATACTGATACATAAGCTTACACATTTACCGGCGCACAAGAGTTCTATTGGAGTTGAATGGGTGTACAAGATACAGATGAATCCAAATGGTTCTATCAATAAATATAAGGCGAGACTAATTATAAAAGGGTAAAATAAAGAAGAAGGAGAAGATTTTACAGAGGTATTTTCTCCTGTTTCTAGATTTGAAACAGTTCAGTTACTCATATGTCTCTCGCTGCTCATAATAATTAGAAGATCTTACAAATGGATGTATAGTCTGCATTTTTGAATGGTGTTCTCGAAGAAGAAGTCTATGTTGATCAGCCACTTGGTTTTATTAAGAAAGGACAAGAATAAAAAGTTTACATGCTAAATAAGTCGTTGTATGGGTTAAATCAATCACCCATAGCATAGTAGAACCACATCAATTCTTATATTGAAAAATATGGATTCCAAAAATGTCCATACGAACGTACTCTCTACATCAAAAGTTAATCTCAAGGAATATTTATGGTGGTTAGTCTCCATGTCGATGATATTGATTTCACAGTAAACTATGTAAGAATGTTAGAAGAATTTAAACAATCAATGATGACAGAATTTGAGATAACAAATTTTTGAGAACTTCATCATTTTCTTGGCATTAAAATTTATCAATCTGAGAAAGAAATTTTTATTTCACAATAGAGCTATGCAAAAGAATATAAAAAATAAATATGGAAGCTGCTAATCCAGTAACTACTCTATGCATCACAAGTCTGAAGTTATCTAAAGAAGGTGAGGGAAAACTTGTCAATTCAACCATGTTCAGAAGTCTGATTTGAAATTTGATGTATATGACTTCGACACGCCTTGACATTGTTCATGTTATTAGTTTGATAAGTAGATTCATGGAAAAACCTTATTCTAATCACTGGAAGGCTGGAAAAAAATATGCGATATGCGAAGGGAACCATTGACTATGGAATTTTTTATGAAGATAATATAGAAGTTAATTCCATTAGCTTATACAAATAGTGATTTAGCATGAAGCATTGATGATAGCAAAAACACTTTCGGTTATGTGTCCCACCTTAATAGCGGTGTAGTTTTATGAAGCTCAACGAAACAATCAGTAGTGACGCTTTCAACAACGGAAGCAAAATATATTGTTGCATCTTATGCAGGATGTCAATTAATTTGGTTGCACAAAATTTTGGATAGTCTATAAAGAAAGCAAGTCAAGTCAACAATTTTATTGTGTGACAATAGTTCTACTATTTCAGTCACAAAGGATCAAGTTCTACATGAGATAAGAAAACACATCCGGATTTGGTATCATTATTTGAGAGAGCTCGTGAAAAATGGTGATGTTCAATTTGAGTATTGCAAGATTGAACATGAGATGTCTCATATCTTCAATAAGCTACAAAGCGCACAAATCTTCAAGAAGAATTTTGAAAGTTTTGGAGTCATGAGTAGATTTAATTTAAAGAAGATGTTGTTAGGATAAAATTAATTAAGTTTGAAATATATTAGTTAATTAATTCACTGAATTAATTAATTAATTGGCCAATAGATTTGAACAATATTGGTTTAGTTTATTTTGGGTTTAGGTAGACTGGTAAAATGTCTAGAGAATGTTTTGATAATTTTATGATATTTTGTGTTTAGTGTGTGAAGTAGAGAGATAATTAAGTTGTTTACTATTATTAAATTTTGATCACCCTCATTAATGGGAGTGGTTGGGGTATTTATACATTAATTACTAACCCGTGGCCTTGTTGGGTCGGGTCATGAAACTGGATCGAATTTAAAGACCCATTAGTTATATAGTTTTAAGTTAATTAGCAACTAGCTTAGTCAAAAGTTAACACCTTTATCCTATTCAGATATTTAGTGGTGTGATATGGTCCAAATTTTCCATGTTCGGATAAGTGGATCGACTGAGGGTATAGTAACCAAAAACTCTGAACTCATTAGTAGCCCCTTTTTAGGTCCTGCAAAAAATCTTTGGAAGGGCTATAATTCAAAAAACTAACACCAACCCTGTGCGATTTGCCTATGTTGTTCGAACTGATGAATTTATTTTTACAAGGGACCCTGTTCGAATTTTATCAGAACTCATTTCCCTTCTCAGAATTCTAAGAGTTTTTATTAAATCGTGGGACATGTGTCAATATCTAGTTCGACCTCCCAACCGTTTTTTCTCCTAGATCGCCGCACCCACTAGGTTTAGAAAGTTACCTAGGTTTCAATTTTTTCACACGTTGTGCAGCCTTTATAATCATTGCGAAAATCATAATCATCTTCTCCTTGGTAACTCCTATTTTTACTATTATATATATATATATATATATATATATATATATATATATATATATATATATATATATATATATATATATATATATCCACTGTTTTATTGTCTTCTAACTTAAATCTTTCTAGAGAGAAAACTCAGTTCACATTCAACTTGTTCTTGAGACATATATGCTCACAACAAGAAACACCTTAGTTAAACGAGGTTGGTTGAACTTGTCTGAATTAGAGAGAGCAGAGAAAGAAGCGAGAGATAAACGTATTGCTGTTGGTCTTCCTGCTTCTCCAAGCGAGAAAGGTAATCAGCCAAATCAGAACGCCGATCAAGGGTCGTGTTCTTCAAGAAACCCTAAAACCAGAAAGCTTCCATTCACAACAAACCTTTCACCTCTCCCATCCGGTTCTTCAGTTCATGAATCTCAAAACCCTACTCCTAAAGAAAAAGAAATTTCAAGTGTTAGGAAACCCTCACCGTTTATTGCAATGGGCTCAGATACAGAAAAATCACCAGAGAAAATAGCTCATCGTCGGATTACACGTCAACCAAAAACCAAATCCACACCCATATCTTTAAAACCCTCCGGTTCAGAGGTAACAAAGGCTGTTCCACAAGCTATATCTTCCGGATAGCAGCGTCTACCAAATACCAGAATCTCAGAAGCGACATCTGCACAACCTTCTGAACAACCAGTTGTACAACCACCATTGAAGGAGCCAGAGCAGTCTGCCTCAAAAACAACTGAACAACTTTCCACAGTGATGGAAAAAAACATGGAGGACATCATAGAGAAATACCCTTTCGAGACCGAGGCATCCGGTCACACGGAGGATACAACCTTTGGTCGAAAAGGTAAAACCAAGGAGGACATGACTCATCCGGACTCTCTTCCGGAGACATTAGAGGGCAAGGTAGGTCCATGTTTTAAAACAGTTAGTGCCAAGTACTTGTTGGTTTTGTAAAACATCAATTATGTCTATACCCTCACGGCTGAGTTGGGTCAGATCCAAACTAAATGAGGGATCATGGATTCTGTAAAGGTGAGGATCCCTGTTACTCCAGAGACCCCAATGGATTGTAAGTTAAATGAGATGGTGAATATTTTCAGATTGTCAGATATTTTCATCTGATAAAGTTATGCCCCGGTCAGTTGAGCCTCAACACTTGGTATACTCTTTTAGCTGGTATCATGGCGTCCAGGTTGTCAAAAATTCCACTCCTAATGGAATAGTTTGCTGTTGTAGCAAGCTTGTGCAAGAATCACCAAATCCTTTTCTATTATTGAAACATGGGGAATACTTCAAAGTGGTGGACGACCTACTGGAGTCCGAAAAGCCTCCGAGGACGCAGTTTCTCTTTATCAGTGGAACTTGCGAGAAGGGTAGAAAAATCAAGGCTGACACGAACCATAGCCTCCTGACCAGTAGATGGAAAAACACTGGTAAGTTCTTCTCTCTTCTCCTTTTCATTTTTTAAGTTGCAATTTTCTTATTTTGACTAATTGGTATCTCTCCCCATTTTTACCGAAGGAGTACTTGGGCCACCTGGAAGCATGGAAGAAAACTTGTGCCAAGTTAAATTCTTGGGTTTCAGAGATCTGGGCGAATGCCTTTCATAATTGCTTCAAGTCAGGAAATTTTGTGAGGTCTCACCTTTGGAACACCACAGGCCGAATAGACTTTTTATGGGAAGAGCTAACCACCCCTCCCTCTGCTGACGTGATCTTGAAGAGGAAAAAACCTAGAGATGCCAAGTTGTATCTGCCTCTAAGGGCCAAAGCCCCCAGGAAAACAAAGAACAAGAAAAGGAAGGCCACAACAGACTTAGCTCAAACAACTACAGAGGGGACTGGTTTGGAGAATCAAGGTGGCATTGATGTGGCCTTGCTAAAGAAAGTAGTTGTTTAAACGGTAAAGGAAGCCGGAGGGTCAAAGAACCCACCAAGGCCTCCTAAAAAAACAAGAAACGCAAAGCCACCAGTGACGAGAAAGTTGCCAAGAAAAAGAAGGCTACTCTAGGGGCATAGATAATCCTTCGCCCAACAGAAGTTCCACCCCCAGCTCCTGCTGACCCTACCTTCCATAAGGAAATTCTAATAGATCTTTAGTCCGGACAGATTGCTAGTGGAGGCAATGACGAAGTAGACCTTGAAGCCTTTCAAGACATCAACATTTACTTTAATGATCTAGCGAAATATGATTCTACAAGTCCTTAACGTTCTTCCAGCTCCTCCAGCATGGTAACATGCAATGGAAAGTCCTACTCGATATCCGGAGAGAAAGATTCTTTGAGTCACGCCCTTCTCGATTATAGCCGACCAGCAAACTGGCATCATCAATTCTCTAACCACTGATAAGCAAACCTTGTCAGATAGTCTTCTGAGTACTCAACAAAGCATAAAGATGCTGAAAAAGGAAAAAGGAAAATTTTGCAACCAAGCTGACCGTATAAGAGGCAGCCAATACCGAGCTCCAAACCAAATACTCCACCCTGGAGACATATTCCTCATAACTTTAAAGGAGAGGTTGAACACTAGGAATGGTGTTATCCAAACTTTATCTGATGAGAAGACCAAGTTGGAGAGCACTGTTCAAGAGAAGATTAAAGAAAAAAAGGCCCTGGAACGCCAATAGGAACAAGCTATCGTTGTAGGTATAGAAAAGTATGCCAACGAGATAGCGAATTCCCTAGTGAAAATAGATGATGGATGGCGAAGGAATTTTTTATACTACTGGTCGGTTTGAGTCCAATCAGGTTTAATTTATCCAATTTCCCTTATGTTTAATACTTTGTTCTAAATCTTTCATGGCTAATCTTTAAGTAGTCCCTAGAATTTTAGAAGTGTCGAATCGAGAGTATTTAATATCCCTGATCACATGTGTTCAATAGTTATGACCAAACATTAAGCAAATCTGATTCACTCAAGAAACATTGAGAGCCGGGGTGTTGAATCCGTAATTTATACTTGAATTGAATTGAAGTAAAATCACATTAGACTCTTGAAGAAGGCATCATGTATTATTGAAAAAAAATCCGGACACCTCATTAAAACCTCCATGTGCCACCACGGTAGGAAATAGTATGCCCCCTAATATTTACATTGGTATTTAACAAGTAAATATTTACATAAATTTTTTATTCTAGATATAACCTGAGATGCTCAACATTCCATGGATGCTTTAAAGCTCTTCCTTCTTTGTCTTGAAACCTATATGTCCCCGGTTTGACCTTCTCGAAGAACACATAAGGGCCTTCACAGTTTGGAGCCAATTTACCGAACTGTTTCTCCTTGGTATGCAAAAGGACTTTTCTTAAGACCTTATCTCCTGTTTGAAAATATCTTCTTTTGATTTTCGAAGCAAATCTGCTCCTCATCAAGCCTTGGTAGTGTGTTGTTCTCCAATGTGCTTTAACTCTTTTTTCCTCTATTAAGTCCAAACGATTCCTAACTGCTACATCATTAGCCTGTTGAGAATAGTTTTGGACCCTATGTGATGGTAAAGTAGCCTCTATGGGAGTAATTTCATCCATCTCATATACCAAAGCAAAAGGAGATTCTTGTGTGGAAGCCCGATGATTAGTTATGTAGGCCAACAATACTTCTTGTAAATACCTTGGTCATTTTCCTGTAGCTCCCTCAGAATTCTTCTTTAATCCGGACAAGATGGTTCTATTTGCAACCTCAACATGGTCATTTGCTTGAGGGTGGAAATGAGAGGAAAAACAATGTTGAATGCCTCCAGAGGTACAACATGCTTCCATATCTTGGTTATCAAACTGTGGCCCATTGTCATAATCTTATGGGGAACTCCAAACCTACAACATATATTTGATAAGATGAACTTAATAATAGCTTTCGGTGTGGTTCCAGCCAATGGAGTTACCTTTATCCACTTAGAGAAATAATCAATGGCGACTATGATAGTTCTGCACCCCTCGGATGCCATGGGAAGAGGTCCAACTAAATCCATCCCCCATCTAGCAAACGATATTGGCTCAGAAATAGACTCCATAGGTATTTCTGGCACATGAATTTCATTTCCATACCTTTGACATGGATCACATTTCTTCACCATTTCTTTAGCATCTGCCATTATGGTTGGACAATAATATCCGGCTAACAAGACTCTTCGGGTCAGTCCCATTTATCTACAATGTGTTGAGCCTTCTGCATCGTGTAATTCAGATAAGACAGCTTGGGATTCTTCAAACCCCAAACCGCGTAGCAGAGGCCTCCTGAAAGACGTTTTGTACATAACTTCTTTTATTATAAAAAAACCACGAGTCATGTATTTAATTTTTATTGCCACAGCTTTATCCCAAGGTAATGTCCCGTCAGAAATGTATTAAAGGAGTGTGTATCTCCAATATTTAGGTTGGATAACAAGTATGCTTATATTTTCTTCATCTTCTTTCTTTTGATCTAGCCGTATGGATGTATATTCCTGTACGAGAATCCAAGGGTAGGATTCAGAATAAGCTATAGTTGCTAGAGAGTCTGCCAATGTATTCTCCGATCGAGGAATATATTCATAGCAAATGCTTTTCAAATTGGATGCCACTTCTTTTAATATGATAAAGTACTTAACTAGTTGCTACTTCTTGGCCTCAGACTGTCCTTGAGCATGGTGGATGAGAAATTGAGAGTCACTCATCAACCAAATTCTCTTAGCTTCACAGAGGAGAGCTAGCTTAAGTCCAGCTATAGCTGCTTCATATTCAAACTCATTGTTTGAGGCCCTGAATCCAAAGTATATAGCTTGATATATTTTATCACCATATGGGGAGGCTAAGTAAATTCCAGTTCCACAACCCATACTGTTTGATCCACCATCAGTTCAGACCACCTATTCCTTTTTGAAATTATTTTTTGAATCTTGTCCAGAGAATCTATCAGTATGAAACTTTACCAAGAAGTCAGCCACTGATTGAGCTTTAATTGTCGTTCGAGGGGAAAAATCAATTTCGTAGTCACCCAATTCCACTGACCACTTGGTCATTCTACTTGATACATCAGCCATTTGGAGAACATTTGTCAACGGGAAAGACGTTTGGACAACAATAGAATGAGCTTGAAAATACGGCCTCATCTTCCTTGTTGCAATTACTAAAGCCAATGCTAACTTTCCAATCTCAAATATTTTATTTCAGCGTCCAATAAACTCTTACTGATGTAGTATACTGGATGAGGGTAATTGTCCACTTCCCTTACTAGGACAACACTTATAGCATATTTTGATACAACTAGGTATACATAAAGCTTTTATCCCCGAACATGTTTGAAAAGCGTTTCGGGCGAAGATTAGTGTTTCTTTATTTTAATAAAGTCTTGGTCACACTGTGAGGACCAACTAAAGTCTTTAGTATTTCTCAATATTTGGAAAAAAAGAGCGCATATGTCTTATGGCATTGAAATAAATCTATTCAAAACATCCAACCTGCCGGTGAGCCTTTGAACTTCTTTAACATTTCGAAGATGATCTATTGCTAGTAAGGCATTAAGATTATTCAGATCAGGCTGGATTCCTTTCTCACTTATTATGTAGCCCAGAAATTTCCCAGATTGGACCCCAAACACACAATTCTCTGGATTTAACTTTAAATTCACGGTCTCTAAGTTGGAAAAGGTATCTCGAAGATCAGTTATGTGTCAATCCTCCCCAAGATTTTAACCATTATCTCATCTATGTATACTTCCATGTTTCTACCGATCTGATTAGCAAATGTTTTGTTCACCAGCGTCTCATAAGTTGCCTCAACAATTTTCAATCTGAAGGGCATCACCTTGTAACAGTGGAGACCTTTATTTGTGATAAAAGTAGTGTGATCTTGATCATTCGGTTATACTTATATCTGATTATACCCTGAAAAGACATCCATGAAGGACAACAATTTATTTTCAGATTTAGAATCCACCAACATATCTATTCGTGGAACAGAACAGAGATCCTTAGGGCAAGCCCTATTGAGGTAAGTGAAATCAATGTACATGCGCCATTTGTCGTTCTTTTTCTTGACTAACACCAGATTGGCGGTCCATAGAGGATATTGGTACTCTTTAATATGTCCCATCTCGGTTAGCCGATCAACTTCATGAACAATCAAATATGTGTTTTCCTTGGAAAACACTCTTCTTTTTTGTACAACAGGTACAACATCACATCGAATAGACAACTTATATGAAATAACATCTGCTGGTACTCCAGTTACATCACTATTGCACCATGCAAAAACATGTTTATTATCCAACAAAAATGACAATAGTTTCTTCTTTAATTTTGGTGCCAACTTGGAACCAATCTTAAAATTCTTACCCTCTGCAATAGGTATTATGACACTGGGATCCTCTCTAGGATCATCAATCTCACCCTCCTCAGTAGAAGGCTTTAGTAACTCGTAGTCTTTATTAATCTGAACTACCCACAATACTTTAGGAGCAAGAGATGTTGCATAGCACTCCCTAGCTATCTTCAGACCACTTCGGGTAATACATACTTGTCTCTGAACTGCATACTCTAAATACTAATTGATTGTAGAGGCTACAACATGCATTCTGGAAAGCCAAGACATCCCAAAAGTTGCATTGTACGATGTGGGGCAATCTACCACAACAAATATTACTCTTACCATATTTTTAAAGGGCCCTTTCCCAACAACACTTCTTCTTCAAACTCCCCAATTACATCCGCAGAACTCCCTATGAAGCCCATTATGGTTCTGTTCGAACGTTGAATAATAGTCAGGTTCCTCATTTATTTATAGGAGCTTAAAAATAGGATGTTTCCGAACTGCCTGTATCAATTAGAATTAAGCGTATATCATTTCCCCATATAGAAGCTCCTATAACCACCGCATCCTCATAAGGCCCTGCGATTTCCCTCAAGTTATCTTCATCAAAGACTATGAATTAGAATGGGGACTGGCATTGATGGGAATATATTTCACCTTCTAGCCGGGTAGTCAAATTATTGACGTGCCTCTTTCTTGATGAAGGGGTAGGTGCAGTTACGATATCTCTTCCAAAAATAGTTAATGATCCGAAGACGCTGATCAGTCCGGAAATTGTCTTAGTTTCATCTGTTATTACCCCCATCTTGTTTCGAGTTATATCCAGATCTAGACACTCAGAGTCTACATCGAATCTTTCAAGGATCGTCATTGCACACTCTTGAGCAGATGTTCCAGGATTATTCGAAGGACCTGTTCAAGGAGTATTGTCCGATCTGTTTCCACTTCGTCTTTTAACGTATGCCCCATGCTTGCCCTCTTAATAAGGTTTTGGACCTCTTGTTTCAATGTTATGCAGTCCTGAGTATTATGGCCTATATCATTGTGATATTGGCAAAAACAAGTGTTCTGGTTTTCTCTAGAGGGCTGCAATGCCACCGGCTTTCGAAAGTGTACTTCATCCTTGGTTTTATCATAGATTGTAGCTATATTTTCCCTGAATTCAACGAACTATTCAGGTTGGACCGAAGGACCCCTCTTACTTCTGGTTTGTTGGATCTGGGTCTGGTTCTGGTTGGATTGAGTTTGCTGGGACCGGTTAGACCTTTGTCTGGTCTCCTTCGCCCTGTAACCGGATTGGTTAGTGGCTGGAGGAGTTGTTGTGATGGTGCACCTCACATGACGGTTCACCATTGTTTTCTTTGTTCCTTTCACATTAATTTACACCCCAGGTCATAGCCTTCTTCATGGTCACATAATAAACTAAGTTCCCATGATTCAATCCATGTCTAAGAGAAACAATTGCCACTTGCTCAAAGCAGTCTGGTAGTCCGTTCTTTGTATTCACGAAACGACTTATGTAATCTTTCAAAGACTTATTTGGTTCCTGCGCACAATGGATAATGGTGTCCCTATTACCCTTCAGTTTCTTATTCCTAACAAATTTCCTCCGGAAGGTAACCCAAAATGTATCAAAGTTTCTAATACATCCCTCAGGTAAGCTGTTATACCATTTAAGAGCCCTCCCCAAGAAGGTTTGGGAGAAACTCTGCACAAGAGCTTATCATCGTCATCAAAATTCATCATGAAGTTCTTGAATTGCTCTAGATGGTTGTCTGGATCCCGACTTCCATCGTATTTCTCCATCGTAGAGCTATAAAACCTTTTAGGAAGATGTTCGGGTAGTAGTTTTGCAGACAAAGGTGAATGCCTCAAGTTTTTATTGCGACTGCAAACAGTATCTTCATTAGGAGTTGCAAAAATACTTGTTTCGGACTGAAAGGTAAAGGGATCAATCAACAATTGATCAACATGCTTGTGGGATGATCCTTTGCCATAGTGTCTTTTAAGCCTACCATGTCTATCCCTCTTTTTGAGTGTTTTTTGGTTAACTTCATGTTTTTTTTCTGGATCTCCCCTCATGAGTGCTTGAGGACAATGATTCTTCAAGTTCTGCCTCATTTAAAGAGATGTTGGAGGATTCAGATCCAGAACTTTCAACAGGCTTAGACCGATGTATTTTCTTTGAACTGAGGTCAGTCTTTAGTGATGGCTCGTTCTCCATAGGGTTGCCAGTATGGTGAAGTACTGACGCTCCAAATTTCTCCTTGATACCTTTCTCTTCTTGTTTATGGTTCTTAGCGCCACTATTGCAACCCTGAGTTGGTCTCGTTCCTCGATGGTGTATTCCTTATTTTCCTTTGCACCTTCTAGAGTATTTAGCCCATTCGGATCCATCCAAACTGTTTTCCTTACTGGTTGTGAATGTAAAAATCAGGCACCTTCGCCTCTCACTGTGATCACCAATTTTGTTTGGTTTATTTTTGGTTGAGGGTAGATCGGTAAAATGTCTAGAGAATATTTTGATAATTTTGTGATGTTTTACGTTTAGTGTGTGGAGTAGAGAGATAATGAAGTTGTCTACTAGTATTAAATTCTGATCACCCTCATTAATGAGAGTGATTGGGATATTTATACCTTAATTACTAACCTGTGGGCCTATTGGGTTGGGTTATGAAACCGGACCGAATTTAAAAACCCATTAGTTATATAATTTTGAGTTGATTAGCAACTAGCTTAGTCAAAAGTTAAGTTCAGATATTTAGTGGTGTGATATGGTCCGAACTGTCCCTGTTCGGATAAGTGGATCTATTTAGGGTATAGTAACCAAAAACTCCGAACTCATCAAATATATTATATGATTTTGAATAATATAATCGGTAATAATATTATTGAGTTAAGAATATTATTTAATTCAAAAAGAATATGTTTTGGCGATCTGATTTTATATTTGAAGAAAGTATTATATTAGTAAAAACTATTATTTTGTTATTAAATCATGATAATATACACGAAAAAAAAAATTATTTCCGATTTTTTTTAGAATCTCAAAATATCCCTTTATTTCTAACACTACCAATATGCAGATGCAATAGCAGATGGGGAAATACATATAGTTGGCAGTGATTTCAGATTTGAATTTGAAATTGCAAGATCAACGCAAGCTACAAATCCATCTTGCAAACTCTTCCATATTCTCATGCAAAAGCCATCGATTAGAGAAGATAATCACGATGGTACAAGATGCAACCAAACAGAGGCTTACTAAGAAAGGGCTTAATGTTCGTTCATGGAGAAAATATGATTACATCAACGCAAAAGGCCTATCTACTTATACTCTGAGCCAAAACGACTGAATCTGATTTCCGAACTATAATAAATCAACCTTTAGTCCAAAGATCCGAAATTATTAAGTCGAGCGCCTTGATATTGCAATCAATTCTAGTGCTAGAGCTGTAAAAAAACAAATTTAGACTAAAACAACGAGTTTAAACGTGAACTAGAAGGCTTGCTTTACGAGTTTGCTGAGTAAGATATGAAACAAATTACTATTATCAAAGAGTGGAAGCGGCCATTGGAATTGAGTTCTAAAATTCGCAGACTCAGGTCAAAATGGTGACCGGTTGGGCCTCAGTTATTCAGGATTGATAACCATGGACAAAATTTAGAAGTCTTCTTTGTACTTGGTTTAGTTTCTACCGCAAAAAAAATAGAAGTGGTAGTGTGAAGGTCGAGACCCTGTCGGTTATTCTTAATGAATTGTCTAAATCCGACTTTAAGACAATCTAGTGTCAATCCATTGTATCCTGATGTGGGATTCAAACGATCAAATCAAAATGTTGTAATAAGATCATTTTGTGATCGAGGAAGGAAAGTACATGCATCGTAAATTTATGATGGCCGCGAAGACTTCCAACCATCTTTTTATGCTCATCGAGATGTTTTGTGCGGACTTTTCTTTAGGCTAAGTCATATATCTGTATTATTGGTCAATGAAATACTTGTTGGGTCTAAGATCCATCAATCAATTCTACTATGTGGTCAGACAACCTTAATTCATATAACATGTCTCAATTATACTCGATATCTTTATCTTCTTTGCTCCTTGTCCGGATTTGTATCCTATTCCGGCACGATTTTTTCTATTTGAGTGACTTCTTTTATTCAGATACCTTCTAAATTAATAGCCAAATGATATCCCTCATATATTTTATATTTAATTTCTCATTTACATTGCTACTGTACTCAGGAATTTTGAATTGGTTCAAGGGTCGCAAGAAAGATGCAAAAAGTATTTTTGTGAAATTGGTCGCCTGTAGAGAGAAACAATGGGGCAATGGGCTCCACTCAGCTTTTCTGCCTATAAATTTTATCATTAGCCACTTGTAGAGGATCACCTTGGGTGCTAGCCTCCCCGAAAATCTGATGGAGCCACCAGATCCAAATTTGGTTGTGAAGAGACTCATAAGACCTGATGCAAGGTGATTCTTCCTATAAAGAACAGATCTGACAGCCACCTTTTCTAAAAAACGAAAGAGAAAAAGTAAAAAGCCGCTAGTACATTTGATGCTAGCCCTTAATAAAATCTGAAGTGTCAGAAGAAAACCAAAAGGAATACAACTGACACTAACCTTCATATAATTGAAGAAGGAGTCGAGGCTGAACCTTCTTCAAAGAGAAAAAAGACTACCGCCCTAAAGAAAAAGAACACCTCGTAAACTTCACCGGCTACAAAAGTAGAAAAGAACTCTGAATAAAATATATCTGAAGTTCATTCTACCGAGGCTGAAAACACTGCAACACAAGCTCCCCCGAGGAAGATTTATAATAGATGACAATCAAGGAGGAATGGCTTCGAAAGATCGCCAAAGAGATGACCACCTATTTCCTGATGATGCCATTGGTGAAAAAGAGCTTCAAGATCTCTACAAATATATGGATTCGACGGTTCAATAGATCCAGGAATAGCTTCGACAAATTGGTCATCAGGTTACTGCTCTTACATGAAACAGAGAATTCAGATACTTCTCTGTCTTCTCCATCGACTCTCATGCCCTATAATAACCAAAGATTCATCCCTATCCAAGAGCCATCCGAGGAAATCTTACTTACCGTGCAACCTTTTTCCAACCTTGAGGCAACAACAAAAGCAATATGCACAAAAGTAAATTCTTCTTGAAACCATCTGGGAAAACATGGCTAAAGAGATGGTTCGATATAAGAACGATGTCGCTGCATAAAAAAACTAATAGAAATATTCGACAAAGAAATTAAGGATCAGTTTCAAGTATTCCAAATTAAAAAATCACTGTATATTCATAATGTCATCCAACTTAAAATTCACCTCCGCTTTGTCTATGATAAATAAATGGGAAAACTCAAGACTTCTCATCAAGTGGCGATAGGTGATCATAAGGCAAACCATGCCAAAGAATTATTCGAGGAGCAACAAAAATATTTCACTCTTCAAGACTCTTTCAAAACAAATGAAGCAGAAAAAAGAAAAATTTGACAAATGATATGGCTGCTCTTAAGACGACATTCAAGGAGGAAAAAGAATTTGTTGTGGAAATTTCTAAGACACTTGTGGAGTACACACACTTGCTCCAATAAAAAATGCAAAAGAGCATCAAACAATTAAATTGCTTCGCAAAATCCACGCAACGTTCCCAAAAACAAATTTGTTAAGTTTTTTGGAATTAATTCTCATGGATAATCGTCCAAGCGAAGCCTTCGATCCTATCCCCTTTGATTTCTCTAAAGAGACAAAATCAGAAGAAAATACTACTGAATAAGGAGATTCTTCCGAAGAGAACTCCGAAGAAAATTAATTGTTGTTTCCCCTTTTTTGTTCAAGTTTTAAAATCATCTACTATGTTGTGGTGACTTGCTTTTGTATGGTATTTGACATATATTTTGTAAGATCAGATGTTAACCTTCAATGAACAAATATTATTTCTCTTTTCACATGCATTTTCCTTATCATAGATATTTTTGATTTTATTAATAAATTATTATGACGTTGAATTCCCACATATGTCACAGATAAATTTGTAATTTGTTAAATAATAATTAACACCTCGAATATAATTGATTTGTTTAAAGAACGTTAACACCTCCAATAAACTTAGTGCATTTAAAAACGTAGCAACTTAAATATAAGAAGTGTGTTTGAAGAATGTAGTACCTCAAATATAATCAGTGCGTTTAAAAAATGTAGCACCTAGAATATAAATAGTGTGTTTAGAGAGTGTAGCACCTCGAATATAAATAGTGCATTTAAAGACGTAGCACCTCGAATATGAACATTGCGTTTAGAGAGCATAACACTTCGAATATGGTTGTTTATTTGAAAAGTGTTGATAATAAATCTATAACACTTCAAATAAATTACTTTTGGTAAAAAAGTTCAAAGATGATTAGTCTTTGAACAATTACAAAAATTATTTTAATACTTGTGTTTAAAACAACCATTGGCCAAAATATATTTTTATTAATACCTTAGAATATTTACATAACACCTCATTAAAACCTCTCTGGGCCAACAAGGTAGGAAAGAGTATGCCAATTATTAAAAGAAGATTCAAAACAAGAACATCATTCACAGTATAGCTTCAGGTGTTCTATATTCCAAGGATGTTGAAGCATCATTCCTTGATCATCGCAAAGGCGATACGTACCCGGCTTTATTCTCTCCATCACTATATAAGGACCCTCCCAATTCGGGGCCATATGTTTAAGTCGTTTATCATTTTTATGGAGGAATACTTTCCTTAATACCTTCTCACCCACTATAAAATCCCTTCTTCTCACCTTCGAATTATATCGACTCCTCATCAAAGTTTGATAATGAGTCATATTCAAATGAGCTCTAACTCTTTTTTTTCGATCAAGTCTAGTTCTGTTCTTTTTGCCTCTTCATTTACCTCTTCAGAATATTTAAGTACTCTATAAGAAGTTAAAGTAGACTCTAAAGGACTAACAATATCCATATCATACAACAAGGCAAAAGGTGTTTCTTAAGTAGTCTCTCTAAGAGTTGTACGATAAGCCCACAACACCTCTTGGAAATAGTTAGGCCATTTCCCTGCAACACCTGTTAAATTTTTCTTCAAACCCTCCAAAAAAGATCTATTGTTCACTTCTACTTCATCGTATTCTTGAGGATGAAAAGGTGTAGAAAAACATTGTCTTATTCCTCTCGAAGCACAAAAAAAGTCATTTCTCTCTTGTTGAATTGAGGAGCATTATCCGTAGTGATTTTCTGAGGCATTCCAAAGCGGCAACAAATGTTATTTACAACAAACTTAACAACATCCAGATAGTGATTCACCTTCAGCCCACTTCGTAAAAATAATAAACCGCTACTATAATTATCTCACGCCCTCCAGAGGCAAAGGTAATGATCCCACCAAATCTATTACCCATCAATCAAAAGGAATAACTTCAGAAATAGACATAAGCGGTAGTGCTGGTCTGTGAATAGAATTAGCAAAGTGCTGACAAGTATCACAACCTCGAACTAAACTTTAGCATCATTCATAATTAAAGGCCAATAATACCATGCCAACAAAACTTGACGTTGCAAAGACTTGAAACTAAAGTGTACTGAACCCTCACCATCATGCAACTCAGATAAAATATCTTGAGATGTTTCTTACCCAAAAAACACAATAATGGCCTACTCAAATATTTCTTGTATAACACCTCATCCAATACAACATAGCCATGAGCCTTATACCTTAATTTCTTAGCCAATTGTACATCTTGAGGTAAAGTTCCTCTTAGTAAAAAATTAAGGATATCAGTTCTCCAATATTCTAAAATTACGTCTGATGTGACAAATACCTCCTCAATATATTTACATTGCTCTGACCGTGTTAAAATTATAGGACTTTCATGTAACAATATCCAATGATACTCTTTTGTATAAGAAATTGTTGCCAAAAAATCAATAGCTGTATTATCTCCTCGACTAATATTCTCTACAATCACTTTGTCAAACACGAGAGCCAAATTTTGAAGTTTGCGTAGATACACAATTAAATGATGCTTCTTAGCCTTGAAAGTACCGACCATATGACTTTCCAGTAATTGTGAATCTGTTCCGTAACAAACTGTAGTTGTGCCACAAATATTCGCAAGCCTTAAACGAGCCAACGCATCTTCATACTCATCCTCATTATTCGATGCATGAAAACCAAATTTAATAGCTTGAAATATTGCCTCCCCAAAGGAGAAACCAACTGCACTCATGCACTAGATCCCAAAATACTAGAACCACTATCAGTTCGAACCACTCACATCGAATTTTCCGGCAAGATCTCTTTATCTGTTTCCTCCTCTTATCTGCTTGACTAAAATTTGACAAGAAAATTAGCTAAAGCTTGAGCCTTAATACTTGTTCGAGGAGTAAAATTGATATCAATATCTCCCAACTATATTGACCACTTGCTCATATTACCTAACAAACTCTTTAGTGGAAAAAAAGTTCGAACTATAATAGTGTGAGCTTGAAAATAAGGACGCATCTTCTTAGCAACCACTACTATACCCAAAGCAAATATTTCAAGTCTCAAATACATTTTCTCTTATGCCAACAAAGTTTTACTAACATAGACTGGCTACGAAGATCTCTTACCTTCACTTATCAAAACATCACTCACAGCGAAGTCAAACACTGTTATGTGTAAAAACAGTTGTTCTCCAGTTCAAGGCTTAGACAATATCTCTAGTGATAACAAAAGTTCCTCAATCCTTGAAAATGCTACATCACAATCTGATGTCCATTCAAACTCTGTTGGTCTTCATAACACAGGGTAAAAAAGAAAATACTTTTTTGAAAACCTTGAAATAAATCGATTAAGGGCAGTTAACCTTCATGTCAAGATTTGTACCTCCTTAATAGTTCATGGTGATGTCATTGAAACTAAAGCATTTAACTGCTCTGGATCAACCTCTATCCCATTTTCACTAATAATATACCCCAAGAATTTCCTTGATTGAACTCCAAAGGTACATTTCTCAGGATTTAGCTTCAATCAAATAGTCTTTAAATTTAGAAAATTCTACTCTAAATCCTCCAAGTGTCTATCATGAGCTAGACTTTTAACCAACATATCATCAATATATACCTCCATATTCCTCCCATTCTGAGAAGCAAAAACTTTATTCATCAACCTCTAATAGGTTTCTCCAGCATTCTTCAACCCAAAGGGCATAACCTTATAGCAATGCAAGCCTCGATCAATAACAAACGTAGTGCTATCTTGGTCTTTTGGATCCATCTGAATTTGGTTATATAAAAGCATCCATAAAAGACAAAATTTAATTTCCTGAAGTAGAATCAACCAGATGATCTATTCGAGGAACAAAAAAATGGATCTTTGGGGCAAGCTTAATTCAAATCTGTGAAGTCAACACACATTCTTCATTTCCCATTCTTCTTTTTAACCGACACTAGGTTTGCTTTTCATAAAGGGTATTCCACTTCCCTAATATGTATGAGCCTAGAAAAGACAATCCACTTCTACCACAATAGCCTCTGATTTTTCAACATAAAAAACACGTCTAATTTTAATAACAGGTTTGATCATCGGATTTATAGATAAGTTGTGGCATATCACTTTAGATAGAACCCCCACTACATCTTATGTTTTCCAAGTAAAAACATCCAAATTAGCAAACATAAATTGTAATAATTGATGACACAAAGTTGGTGACAGAACATAAAATATTATGTTACCAGTTATAGAATATTTCCCAAAGATTTCCAAGGACTCAAAATACTCACATAAGCTTCGAACTCATCATTGCTCTATCGTTCATCCAGTACCATCAAAATTAATCAATCTGGATATGTATTCAAATATTATGAGGCTGAGTCAAACTCACCGAAGTTAGAGCCTAGAATCATCAGCGCACTTTCTTTCTTCGAATATGGATTTGCTGCTTGCGAAGTCGATGTACATGGAGCTTTTGATCCATTGTTTTACCCTTTAAGAAAAGAAACTAGCTTCTCTTTTTCTATAAAAATCTGCACCTCCTTTTTCAAAGCTATACAATCTGCAATATCATCTCTAATATTATTACGATACTTACATAACCTGTTCTTGCGCTCTTCTTTTGGTCTATTTATTGGACCTCGTTTTTTAAAGCTTACATATCTTTTGGCCTTTTCATAAATCGCAGTAACATTCTCAGTTATATCTGATGAATTAAGAAGTAGGTTAGGAGTAATTTTGCGTTAGGCGAATATATAGGGGTCTCAATTGTATTAAGTACTTTATTAGGGAGTCTTTTTAGAGAGAGAAAGTTAGAGCTTCACTAAGTATAGAGAGAAAGTAATATTATATTAATCATCCCAATTATCAACTCGTGTGTGTGGGGTCCTTTTATAGTATAATAATGGGCCCCACACACTTTAATTCCTTCATATTACACATTTAGCCCCTATATTTTCCCAATTGTTCATAATAACTATTTCCATTGTACTTTTTACAATACTTCCCCCATAAAGATATTTCCTTACACTTTTCCCATATATATTTTATTCTCCCTCATCAGTAGCCCCCCCAGTCCTAGTAAAAATATTTTTACTTGGACTGTGAAGACATCTCCGAATCTCATCTTGTTCATTTCAATTCTCCTCGAAAATGTACTTCCTCGAATATCTTCTACTCTTTCTCTGTCTTCGAATAATGCCTCTTCAAATAAAAAATGCCTCTTCGAATAGCCTTCCTCTTCGAATATCTTTTCTCTTCGAAAATCTTTTACTCTTTAACTATCCTCGAATAATACCTCTTCAAATACAAAATGCCTCTTCGAATAGCCTTCATCTTCGAATATCTTTTACTCTTTAACTGTCCTCGAATAATACCTCTTCGAAAAATATCTCTCATCAACATCCTCTTATGCAATACTGGTCAGTAGCCCCTCAATCCTTGCAATGTTTTAGCAAAGCTTGAACCATGCCTCTCATCAATATTGTTCATCGGAATTAATCGTCTCAACATAATATAGCCTCCCACACTTGGCTAATAAATTGCAAGGATTGGACTCATCGAAATTATCAGTGCGAACTTGCATACCTCAATCAACAAACTTGCACCTTTTTTATGACATCATTAGTCGTAATTCCTTGTCACCAAATCTCTTTAGAGATCTTATCCCGTTTCCCAATACTTTTCATCATTTGATTGCCTCTTCATCATTTGATTGCCTCTTCATCTTCTCCCTCATTTTTCGAATCAACATAATTGTGTCTATGTTACCCATCTTCCTCTATAAATACTGATTTCCTTCATTTACACTCCAAACTTTTCATTCTAAAATTTCTAGAGGGAGAAAGCTGGCTTATAAACCTCGTCGGATTCCAGATTGGCTTTTAATCAGTAAAAAATTTCAAGAGAGAGTTGATGTTGGTGAATACGCTGAACCTCAACCCCAACCTTCTGTCACCACGTTCTACGGTTCCTGGCCTCCATAAAAAAACTCTGCTGCTATCATATCCCTCGAACTTTCTCAACAAAACCAAGCTTCCGATCTCAACCCTCTCGAACTCATGGGTAAAGATAAACACCATAAGCTTTCTTCTGGTAAGAGGAAAAGGCATCATAAGGATAAAAAGAACTCTCAGGAACGCAAGCGTGCCAAAGAAACTCCCTCGGAAACCCCAGAGCCCACTTTGGCTTTAGTAGTTGAAAATCCTCCTCGGAAAACCGATACTTCTGGATAAAGCCTTCCAGCCACCCCTTCAATAACGGAAACCGGGAACCCTCGATTTTCCCCATCTAGAACCACCATTGCCGAAGACAATCTTCAAGCGATGCGAAATAAAAGCTTAGCTGATAAATGGAAAGCAATTGCCTCGGATAATCTTGAGCTAGAAACTCAACCAATTTCTACTGCAGAGCAGAGCAAGGTCCTACTGCAGAGCAGAGCAAGGTCACTGACCTTCCCTCGGGTTCTTCTAGTCGAATGATTACCGCTCCCCCAACAATGTCCGAAGAACAGGCTCGTCGGATTGCCCTAAATCTAAGGGAGACATCACTCTTCCCTTAGAACTCGATGCCATTGCAGGCAACAACCTTTGAGGAATCGAAAACAAGCATATGGTTGCACTCCACAACATATCTTATAAATACTTTCTGCATTCGGAAGAGCTGAGGACCCGATGGTGCATCCCCTCATACATCGACATTAGATTCCCCTCGGAAGGTGAGACTCCCTTATCAGTTAGGGATAACAAATTAGTTTTTTACACAGAAATTATGAACTGAGGGTTAAGGTATCCCTCAGACCCATTTTTTATTGAGTACTTTGCCAAGATCAACCTCTGCCCTTCACAAGCCGGTCCAAATATGTGGTTCACACTCATGGCATGTATCATGGCTTCGAGGATTTCGGGCAACGAATTTTCCTTAGAAAAGCTCATCCGATTATCCGGCTTAGCAAGGAATCCGTTTTTCCTGTTTTATTCGTTAACTTTTGGCCGAGGACAAAAAGTATTAAAAGAAATGGAGGCAATAATTTGTCAACTTTTCTGGCCATTGGGACACGAGATCAGAATCGACTCCTTCGAATCCACACGAGCTGTCTCTCTTGTGAACCAACAAATGTAAGTCCATTAACTTCTTAGTTTACCTTTCCTCCTCGGATAATGATATACTCACTTAAATTCTTCGTAGTTATGACCGGAGTTTCAAAACCATACGCAGACTATGTAGAGAGTGCCACCACTATCTTCACCAAACTCATCGAGTGGGCCAAAGAAAATTGGGACAACAAATTCCGTCTGTGCTTCATGAATAACAATTTGGCCAAAAGTCGACTCTGGACGTTGAATCCCCTTTACCGTTGACCATGAAAGAATTGATGACCCCGCCCTCTCAACAAGAAATTCTGGATCGAGTGACCAAGAAAGATATAATCATCTATCTTCTGAAACTCTCTCGTGCCAAAAGTTACCTTGGTGACTCCGACGAGGAAGTGTCCACAAAAGACCTTCAGTGAGACTCTGAAGGGTTAATTGCTAATCAGGATCCATCCTCTTCGGCAAACACTGTTGCACCCATTTCGATTTCCCCTCCAAAGAAATCTGTCCACCCGAGCAAGAAAAAAGATACCAAGACAAAAGAAGGCAAGAAAAATGTTTTTTTGGAACCCATCCAAGAATTATCCGAGGACGCTAAAACACAAAATGATGTCCATGAAATTTCCCAAGGCACTGGGACCCAAGATGTGTCAAGTGAGCTTGGAAAGGAAGCTAGAGAAAATTTAAGTCAGACACCCAATTCTCCTCTTAACAGGCTTCAATTCCCTCTCCAATTGAAAATTATCCTATATTAGCACCACTCCCAGTTCCCTGAAGCGATCCTCCTCAAAATGTTGATCTCAATATTCTAACTAGTGGGTCTTCAGATTTTGACCCCGCAACAATCGGCTCGCCTTCCAGCTCCTTCGAAATTCCTCACCATGATGAATTTTCACTAAGTCTTCGCAGCCTTCTACATGCTTCTGTCAACATGGGAAGAAGAATGCAACATCTAGAAGACCGAAAAAACCATTATAAGTTCAAGGATTCTCTTGCTTCCTCTCAACTTGAAGAGGCAAAGAAACAACACACCATTTGAGAGAGTCAAGCAGATGCAATTTTTGAAAGACTGTCTGCCTCTGCAAATTATGTCCTAATGCTTGAAAAATGCTGCCAGAAAGAAAGAGATCTCTACCAAAAGAAGATGGGGGCTCAAGAGAAACTTTTCACAAAACTCAAGAAAGCTCACTATCTTGCATGCAAAGGATTTAAATAGTGTTTTACTGATTACGAGGTTGTTATGGAGGACAGAAAAAAGTTAGTGAAGAGAATTGAAGATTTTCCTAAACAAGTTGAGGAGGAGAAAGAAAAAGCTGTGAATGCCTATGCGGCCAAATGTGCGGACAATCTCAACACTCGAGATGCTACAACCCGAGCAGGGCTGATCACCCAAATTCATGCAGAATACCCCGAGTATAACTTAGTCAGTTTTTGGAAGCTCATCTCCCCCGACCTTCGTTCTCGTAACATTGTGGTTAGTGATAGTGAGTCATCGGATTCCGAGGAGAGCGACTCCTAGTACATGTATCGTGTTAGCAAATCTTTGACAAGTATTACAACTTTGGATCAAATTCTTAGCATCAACCATGATAGTTGGCTAATAATATCCAGGTAAAAGTACTCTAATTGTCAAAGTTTTAGATCCACAATGAGTAAATACCTCCACATCATGTAACTCAAATAAAACTATTTGAGATTAATTCCTCCCAAGGTAGTGTGGCAACAGGTTAAATATTGTCTAGTATAAAACATCTCCGACCACTATAAACCCATGTGCTATAAACATGAACTTTTTAGCCAACTTCTTATAAACCCGTAACATTCCCTTCAACAAAAATTCTTCCAAGCTATATCACCAATCTTGTTTTTTTTCTTTAAAGTAAACATCCTCGACATGGTGATACTGTTTAGATTTTGGTATTATAGACATGATTTATTGTACTAAAATCTATATGTATCCCTAAGTATATGCGATTGTTGCTAAAAATGAGAAATATAATTTTTGAGGAGGGGATAATCACCACACGAAGAGAATAAATATAAATAGCCAAACAAGAAGCCGAGTAGAACAGGTTATAGGTCGAGCTTGTTTCGAAGTAGGACAGGAGTATGGACAAAGTCAAACCAATCGGTTTATGGACTTCACTAAAAAGGAAAAGAAAGGACAAATTCACGAGAAGATAATCAGACCTTAACCGAGGTCATAGGAATGCTGAACAGGAAGAGCACTAAGTAGAAGGGAAACGATTAAAGAAGAGCTCGGTCTCTTGCACGGATAAAATCCACAAAAAGCATTACCGAGAATTGGAGGACAAAAAAGCGCCTAAGATATTAAGAAATTAAAGTAATCCGAGCACATGAAGTCGACTGAGCACCTCGCATGATAAAGCGATAATTAGAATAGTGGTTTAGAGCTACGTTAGTAGGATTGGTCAAACTATTAATGCATTGGCCGTTAAATTAGGCCCCATGATATAAATGTAGTTAATATGTGCAATTAGTGGAGTCAATGAGTGGAGTAATGTGGGATAACAATCATAGAGAGTATAAATAAAGGGACCAAACCAAGATCAATGCAACTTCTCTTTTCTTTTATAATCCAATTTACTACTTGGCAGTTTTTTTGTTATTTCCCTTAGCAAATTCGGTGAATATGCTCAAGGGTAACATTTACAAACATTACAACTAATCCCTTTAAATCCTTCAAATATCTTATAAGATGGTCATTTCTTGCCTAAAAAACCCCATATACATAGGTCACCAAAATCTGGGAATCATTCTCCAAACACACTTTTTTGCCCCACAAATTCTTGCAAGTCGTAACCCAGCTAAAGACATGTCATACTCCACCTCTTTGTTTGATGCTCTAAACCTAAATTATATTTCTTGATACATAGCCTCGCTCGTCAGAGCTATAAATTAGACTCATGCTCCCGACCTTAAAATACACGATGCCACATTCCTCCCCCGAATCCATTTCTTTTTTGTTAACCCCTTCGGTATCTGGCCTCTCGGATGGAATTCGACTAGAAATTCAGCTAAAGCTTAAGCCTTAATTGTTGTCCACAAAGTAAAATCAATATCATAATCTCACAATTCTACATACTATTTTGTCATCCTTCCTAAAATATCCAGCTTTTGCAAAACATTATCTAAAATAAATGAAATTCGAACTATTATTGAATAAGCTTGAAAATACGGCCGCATTTTCCAAGCAGCTATGACCGAGTCCAAAGCTAATTTTTCCAATTTCAAATACCGTTTTCAAAATTTAGCAAAACTTTACAAATATAATAAACCCACCTCAAATATTTGTCAGTCTTCACGTTAAAATTTGCACTTCCTTGTTTGACCTAGGCGGGCCATTGCTATCAAAGCCTTTAAATTCTCCAGATCAGCTTTAATCCCCTTCTCACTCACTATATAGCCCATATATTTTCTCGATTGCACACCAAAAGTACATTACTTATGATTTAATTTCAAACAAATGAATCTCAAATTTATTATAAGTCTTGGAAATGATCTTTATCTTTGGTAATTTTTACCAGCATATAATCAAGGCATGCCTCTAATTTTCTTCTGATATGGATGGAAAAAGCTTTATTTACTAACTTTTGATAAGTAGCACCAATATTTTTGAGACCAAAAGGCATCACTCTGTAACAATGCAATGTTTTATTAGTAATAAACGTTGTATTTTCTTGGTCCTTTGGATTCATTTAGATTTTGTTATACCTAGAAAATGTATCCATAAAAGAGACGAGTTTATTACTTGATCTCAAGTCAGCCAGTTCGGTTTAAATCAGCAAAATCTACGTACATCCTTAATTTTCCATTCTTTTTCTTCACAAGGACAAGATTCACCGTCCATATCAGATATTGAACCTCTCTAATATAACCCACTTTTGATAGTTGATCCACCTCATCCACTATTGCCTCTGAATTCTCATAAGGGAAAACTCTTATTTTTTGGATGATTGGTCTTACATTTAGATTTACAGGTAGATTATGACAAATTATGGTACATATGACTCCCACCATATCCTTAATACTTCAAGAAAACATACTCAAGTATTTTTAAAAATATATTAATTGTCTTCTCATATATGGTGATAACAAAGTTCATATTCTCAAACTCCTTCCATTTGGAAACATGTATATTTTTATATTTTCATTAGTTACTAATAATCCAGGGGTCTCCCTTGGGCCATCCATTCTTTCCAAATCTGAGGCACACCCTTTTAATTTTTATTCTCTCATCCCTTAAATACTTCCTATCTGTTTGGTGTGCAAAGCTGCAATGTAACACTCCCTAGCCATTTGGTGGCTATTTCGTGTTGTTCCCACACGATCTCCAAGTACTTATTCCAAACACGGGTATACTATAGAGGCTATGAAATGTACTATTGACAACCAAGACCCCCCAAAAATTGTATTCTAAATTGTCAAACAATTCACCATTATAAATAACACCCTTATTTTATTCTTGAATGGTCCTCGTCCTAACATGAATTCTCCTTCGAATTCCCTAATTGCATTGGTTGTCACACCGCTAAAGCCCACTATTGTTCATTCTTACTGAAGGATTACCGCGACATCTTGCATCTTTTCATACGTTGACATAAACAATACATTATCTGAATTACCAATATTAATAAGTATTCTTTGGATTTCACGTCGTGCTATTTTTTCTCCAATCACAAATGCATTTTCATGAGGTCGAGTAACATCCCTTAAATCATTATCATTAAATAATATAAAAGATAAAATACTCTTCACATATATGTGAGTTGAAATCCTACCAACCAATTGTGTTATTAGACTTACAATGTAACTTTCCTAGAACTGTTAATATTTCCAACTATAGTATCACCTCCAAAATGGATAAAGACTCCAAATATTCACACAAAGTTTGAACCCAACTCAGCCACTTCGGTTCATTAACCACAACCACAATCCTCTGATCTGGATCAGGATAAAGATACTATGTAGATACATCAAAACCATGCATATGATGAGTTATCATCTTTGTATTTTCTTTCTTGGAAGATGCATTGCTTGTCTGCCTTGCGCATGGCTATACAATCTACCGTATCATTTAGAATATCATTGTGGTACTTGCAAAAATTAATGCTTATTTCCTCTATGGTTTTTTTTATATGTGAAGGTTTTCGAAATTGAACACGATTTTGAGCTCTCATAATAATAGTTATAACGCTCTCTGTTAACTACGCAGAATGCTCCAATCGAATCTATTGGTTTTACCTATTTTTTTTGTTATATTACCTAGAAACTTTGTTGTGGATAAATTGGAGTGTATGATTGTTAATAAACTGAAACTATTAGTTGAGACGATCCTAACCGATGAGGAAAGTTACTTGGAGCTCTTGGTCAGAGAGAAGCTTGTGATTTATAACCTTAACTATTCAAAGTGCTCCCTTCAAGAACTTGCCTTTGTGTGGAATCCGGCCCAAACCTTACCCTCTTTAAATTATCGAACTTAGTATGATATTCCAATTTAGCCATTAAAGCTCCAAAAGTAAGCGCATTTCTTCTTGTTGTTTCGTTTGCCAATCTCTAATATTAGCAATCATTGTCGATAAGAAGTGCATGCGACTTATTCATCACAATCATCCAAACCAGTTTTGGTAAGCAGAAAACACTTAGTGTAATCCTTTAAATTGCCCATATTACTTGCCTACACAAAATTACAGTGTCCATATTGGCTCACATTTCATTACTTTATAGAAACTTCCTTAACATAACAGTATAAAACATCCCAAAGTTGGTTATGGTCCCATAGGGAATTCTATTATACCATTTTAAAGTAGTTCCTCTAAAATACTGTTGGAAAGCTCGATGCAATAATTTATCGTCATTATCAAAATTCATTATGTAGTTCTTAAATTTTTCAATATGATCATTAGGATCCTGAGTTCTGTCAATCTTCTTTACTTTCCCAGTATCGAAACGCTTTGGAAGAGCTATAGATCGGACCTTGGAAGAAAAAAAGGATGTCCTCCAACCCATTTCTTATATATATTGATTCTCACCTATACCATCATTCACAAGCACATAAAGCCCTTGTTATGAAGGGTTCGCGAATTAATTAGTAACATTATACTCAAAGTTTGGGTTTTTAAATATATTTTGAGATTCACTTCGTTTTTAAGACTTATGTTCAGTTTGGTATCCTTCACATCGACTATTTTCCTTTTTTAATAAAGTTTATCACTAGCATCCCTCATTCTTCTATAACCAACAACTCTTTTGGGTGTGCGAGAATATCCATCAAAATATGAAATGGGTGAATCACTAGATTCTTATGAGACGTACTTATGCTTTTCTTTGTTTCGTTATAAGAATTTCCCGTGGGTCTCACCAGAGCATCCAACTAAATTTCTTACCTCATTCAACCTGTGAACTTCGGACCGAAACCTTCCTAGTCAAACTAAAGTAGATTGTTCTCTTTGAAGTAACTGATCGTCTAATGCTATTTTTTCCAATAACTGATTTATTCAATCTTCAAAAGTTAATTGGCCTCGTTTCTCCTTCAATTGTGGCTCAGTTTATGTATACACTCGTCCAATACTTGCTTTGACGAATTTCAACTGAATTTCTACCCTCATTCACCCTTTGAACTTCAGAGCGAAACCTTCCTGGTCAAACTAAATCAGATTGTTCTCTTTGAACTAATTGATCGTCTAATGCTATTTTTTCTAATAATTGATTTATTCAATCTTCTAAAGTTAATTAGATTCGTTGCTCCTTCAATTGTGGCTTAGTTTATGTATTCACTCATCCAATACTTGATTTGAGGACTTTCAACTCTAAAACCATTATTGGAACTAATTGCACTTCGTAATTCATATCTCGTACTGATGAAAAGGTAAGTTTTCATCGATTTTTCTAGTTTTAGATGAAATATTTATGTACCAAGCATACCTCCCAATATGGTCGCTACTGATTACTTCTAATATATTCGAGAGTGAAAAGTTTATAATTGGTTTAGAAGTATTATCATATAAACTAATCAAATTGTAGAGAGAGAAAATGTAAAGAATATCCTAGAGAGATAAAGTCTCAAGAATCAAAGTCAAAAGTAATGATTTCTCATTTTCCTAAGAAAAACGTAAAATTGTTTATATGTGTGGTAAGTTCCACCGAACAGACCTGCACTATTCCATCAGATACTTTACCCTATTAGTATACTAAGTAAGAACATATTTGTTATATATTACACTTTAAGTTCTTTAAGCTTCTATCTTGGTTAAAATATTTTATATACATTATTGTTCATCATTTTACACTTATAAACTAATTATTTTGGCTCTGATTAATTTCATCCTTATTGGATACTATATTTGACAAAACAAGTAATTTTGTCAAAGTTTAGAAAACCACTTCTAATCCAAAGTCCGAGGGAAGATCAAAATACCGGTTTTTGCAAAACTTATAAAAATGTGGGTCATGCTACAAACGATTGCATCACTTAAAGCAAGAGATACATACTTTAATTGAAATTAGAAAATTGACCATTTTTGTCAAAGCGCAACAGGGTGTCGTTGCCAGCTCCGGTTATTAGTCAAGCCATAGTCTGAATGGAGGCAATGGAAGTTGTCCCAAATAAGGTAAATGCAATGGTTATAACGGGAGCCTAAAATGAGTTTGATACGGATTCTGAGTATCTCGACTCTGATCCAAACCGAACAGAACCCTACATTGAGATATTGTGGTTATCAGAGTGGGAATCGAGAGAACTAACATATGAATAATCACAATTGGTATAGGAAGTTTTGACAAATATTTTGTTTATGTCGACTTAAAAGAAAATAAAATACCTTTCAATTATACATCGGTCGAAAAGAACAATATTAGAATTTACAGAAATCACTGGAGACGTAATTAAGGAATTTGAGGGAGATTCACAACTTGGACGAGGACCTTTGAGAGTACTTTTAAAGTGGTAGATGTCCTGACTTCTTATAATTTTATTTTTACCAGATCGTGGTTGTCAAGTATGCACACAGTTGTCTCCACTCTCCAATAGTATTTGAAATATACATGTTATGGGTCCGGTCGGAGTTGTCTGTAGCGTTAGAAATCGCTAAAGAGTGTTACGTTACTATTTTGGCTATTAACACGATCAAGTGTACAAAAAATAAATAATAATAATAACAATTATCTAGGTCCACTTCAGAGTCAGATGTTATAGATTATCCGAGCGAGACTTCTAATTTGGTAATACCTGATAAGGATATCGAGGTATATACTTTTCTGAATGGAAAAGTATGAAGATTAGAGCTCGGTTACCGCCATACATAAAGGAACAACTACTTTTATTTTTATGAAAGAATTTCTATATATTTTCTTGTTGTACCGAGGATGTAACAGGCATCCCTGCAAATTTTATTTGAAATAGACTATTGATATGACCCAATGTATGCCCTACTATTCAGAAAGAAACTATTTTATATGCTGAAATGTTTGAAGAAATTGTGGCAGAGGTAGATCAATTAACAAAAGTGCGGCATATTTGAAAGTCTCAATACCAATTATGGACAACAATCCATGTACTTGTCGAGAAGAAAAATGTAAAATGATGCATGTGTCTCGAATTTATAAATTTCCATGTCCCTCGAATCAATCAACTAATAGATTTATATGAAGGTCTTCAAATAAGTGCGCACTATTTTTCTAAGTCCTATGAAAGGCGAAAATGTTCAATTGGACTCTACAGTTTGATGAAGCCTTTATTAAAATAAAATAAAATCTATCCTCTCCAAAGATTTTAACTAAACTAGTTGTGGGAGAAACACTATGTATCTACATAGTACTGTTAGAGTATGTAGTAAGCGCAGATTTAGTTAGAGAAGCTGACAATATCCACGACCAGTTTATTATATAAGTAAAGGTTTATTAGACGCTGGAAAACGATGTTTAAAGCTGGAGTAGTTAGTTTTGTGCCTAGTAGTTATATCATGAAAATGAGGCTATATTTTAAGCCTATTACATTACAATTCAAACTTCTTTTCTACTTAAAAACCCATTGCTAGAAACAGATGTTTCCGGTCGGATGACAAAGTGGTAAGTGGATTTACGAGATTATAAAATCGAATTCCCTGCTCGATCATGAACGATTAGTTCCTGGGCCAGTTGTTGATCAACCTCTAAATGAGTGGACAATTCAAAGTGATGAGGGATCAACCATTTCGGGTTGTGGAGCAATAGTTCACTTGGTTTCACCCCTGGAGATTCAATGTATCATGTAATACAGTTTTGTTTTAAGACATCAAATAACGCGGTAGAGTACGAGGCAGCTTTGGCAGGACTAAGGATTACGCAAATCTGTGGTGCTAAAAACCTTTTGTCTAATAAGTTATTCGCAACTTCTTATTAATCTCACTTTGGGTTTATCTGAAGTGATAAAAGATCACTTGATAAAATATCTAAAAGGATTGAAACAAACAACAACTTTTTTTGAGCATATCGAATACGAATACGTTTGACATGCCGAAAATTTAATAGTTGATTCCTTACTATTGTGTATACTGAATGGTATCCCTAGATACTAGTACAAAATCATCATTTGATAAGAACATGTTTCAAGCCCAAGTTAGGCACCGAAAAGGCATGCCAAATCTTGATAAACCTAGAGACATACTGGAGATGTGAAGTTAAAGAATTAATAAGTAAATGGACTTTTTTGGTTGATAAAGCGCTGGAAAAAAAAGTATAAGGTTCAAAGCACACTAGTCTGCGGCCCTTGGTAATATATTGTATAAGAAGTCGATAAATCAACCTCTATTGTGGTGCGTCATAAATAAAAAACCACGAATGATGTTATATGAGTTGCACGATGGGGAGGGATATGTCCATTGTGGCTATAAAATATTAATAACAAAGGGTTTTATTCGTTGTATATTATTGGTATTTTATTATGGCAGATGTCAAAAAAATAGCCCAGCGATGTGATCCATGTTGGAAGTTTGCAAATACTATACATGTACTAGTTGTACCACTATATTAGACGTTTCGACAGATGGGGGCTGGACAGGGGTCGACCTTTATATATGGCACTCGGAGGTCGTTAAACCATTATAGTGGTTGTTGATTATTTTTGTAAATGAGTGGAAGCAGAGCCTCTATCTAAAACTACATCTAAAGCTTTTATTAAGTTTATCTTATCTAATATATGTTGCACGTTATGAATTCCTATAAACTATACAACAGATAATGGCCATCAATTTAAAAACAATGATATTAAAGCATTTAATTCCTTCAGGGGAATTCGACCTTGATTTTTATCACATTTGTGTCTACATGCTAATAAACAAGTAGAAATGATAAACAAAACCATCATCAATGTCTTGAGGAACAATTTAGAGGGGGAAACCATAAAATGGCCAAATTATTTGCAAGAAGTGATATGGCCTTACCGAATAACATCTCGAGCAACAACTTAAGAATCTCATTTTGCGTTAGTTTATGGGATGGATGAGGTAATAAACTAAGTCTACTCTCCATATTTCCAAATCACAAATTACTCCAAAGAATGTAATTATGTGGTTGAAAGGGTTGAGTTCGATTTAATTAAAGAAAAAAACAACACCACATTTACGATCTCTTCATTATCAGAATTTTATGAGAAGCCGGTATGCATTTCCGATATGAAAAAGAATAAATTATGAGTAAGGGATAGAGTTCTAAAAAAAAGGATGCCTACACACTAAGGATAAAAATCTCGGGAAGTTAGCACCAAATGGGAAGGGTCGTATTCGGTTATTGAAATGGTTAATCCTGGAGCTTATGGGTTTGCATATCAAGAAGATAACTCTATTCGAAACCCATAAAATATGAATAACTTAAGACTTTATTTGGATTATTTTTTAAAACAAAACATGTGTATTTTTTAATTTTATGATGTAAATAATTGAAGGCATTATTTCCTATCTTAGTAGCGCGAGGAGGTTTTATTGAGTTGTCTAAACCCCTTGAATTTTATAAATAATTTTTCTTTTTATATTGTTGTATCACTTTTGAATGATTAAGATATTTTGGCTAAAAAATTAAAAGGTTCCAACATTAGTTGTTTATACTTGAAAGGTTACCGCATTACTTGGTAAAAAATTAAAAGCTTCCAACATTTTTTGGTCAAGTGTAAATGTTCCAACATTAGTTGGTCATGGTTAAAAGGTTCCAATAGTAGTTGGTCAAATGTAAAGTTCCAACATTACTTGGTCACAATTAAAAGGTTTCAACATTAGTTGGTCAAAAAATAAAATGTTCTAACATTAGTTGGTCAAGTGTAAAGATTCCACCATTAGTTAGTTACAATTAAAAGTTTTCAATATTAGTTGGTCTGAATTTGGTTCACTGTTCATTTGGGGTTTATTATCTTCAACTAAGAAGACTCTTATTACGTTATTCGATAAATTTTAAATTTGTTTAAAGACGAAAAAAAAAAAAAGTAATTCATTCATAGATTCAGAATACAATTACAAAATACCTTAGCTATACCAATGACTTAAAAAAATCTAAATAATATTGCAAAACGCTTTGGTCATTCCAAAAACTTACAAAAAAAGATGATAATATAAAAACTTCTGAAATAAATTAAACTTAACTGCCTCCAGACTCATTCTTGACAGCCTAATACCGTTTGTCTTGTCTTTAGGACTCTTTGATTGCTGATCCTCCTTTGAGTCTCTCACATTCGGAGTCCGTGCCTTCACTTTCAAAGGCATTATCTTCTGCATGTGAGCTTAATGCAGTTCCTAGAACATCTGCAACTTAATGGCTAATATGCCGATTTCCTTTGGGCATCGGATACTAAAAATGTTTAAGATGAATGCTTTATGAACGTATATAACTAGGTAGGATTTAGTATCAATATCTAGTTTATCTAAGGACCTTAAGCACCGCAACATATACACGTTGATTGCATCATCTTTCTCGTTATTAGCTGTTTCTGAAAACCGCTAAACCCTCATTGGCCTTCTTAATAGTCATTTTTTGTTCGTCTGTCTCTTTTTTGCAAGTGATCTACCAAATAGTTATGGGCTTTTCTACATTTTTAAATTATCGAGCTTCCTCTATCCATAAGGAGTTTAGCTCTGTTATATTTGTTTTGTGAGTAGTTTTTTTTGTTTCTTTAGCTTTTTTCAGTATGGACGAGTCTGGTTTCTAGATTGTCAACCTGGTTCTTTGAATCCTTGGGTGCTTTCTTGTGAAGATTGAATTTTTATCCACGGAGTTATGCTACCTCCCTGTGCTTCGCCAAGTCTCTTTCCAACAGCGCAATAATTTTAACAAAACCAATCAAAATGAGGGCATGGTTGTCCTCTTGAAAGTTGAAAGTTTAGAAGAACAACATCATCTTCAACAAGTTGGATTCCGGATAATCCTCCAAAATTAGAGACTTTGTACACTGGTTCTCAATCATTAGACCTTTTGAACTATCCAGTAGGATATGACCTTTGGTCTAGGCTGACTCAAGACCCGTTTTTTTTATAACGAGATCCGGTTATAATGAGATACGGTTTGGCTATAACGAGATCCCCATTAATTACGAAATTGTCACTCATATAAATAGAAAAAATCTCAATTTTCAGTTCTTTCTCCTCTTTCAAACCCTAAACCTCTCTAAACTCTCGAATTTTTAAGCAAAGTTTTTTTCAAATCCAACACCCAAGACTTGTTAAGGTAAGCATTCTCTACATGCTGGTGTAATGTTTTTAAAATTTTCATGGTTTGTTTTAGAGATATTTAGAGTTTAGGTTTCGGGGAGAAAAATCGAATTTTCATGTAGTTGCAGCTGTTTTCTTGAAGTTTAAATTCATGCTTGTGTTTAGTTAGGAGATTAGGTTCGATTTGGGGTGATTTTTTTACAGATTTAGGATAGTTTAGGATATGTTTATGAAATTGGGGCAGAACTACTGGGTTTGGTATTTCCTCGCACGGTTTCGTGCTTGGAAATACCGGATGCACACAAGAACATGCTTGCATCCGGAACTTCCTCGCACGAAATCCTATGAGTATTACCAAATCCACGCTACGTGGATCAGGGAAATCCACAATGCATGGATTTTCCCAATCCATGCAATTTAGTGCGTGGATTTGTAATTCCACCTTTTTTTACCCTATTTTGATTTCGTTGAACTTTGTCGCGTGTTATGATACATTTTTTTTATTCATTTTAATTTCGTTTAAGTAAATTATGCATGTTTAACAAAAGATATTGATTACATTGGTTGGCTTGCGCATGTGTAGGATGCCTTCACGCCCCCGTTCTCCCACTATGGAGCGAGATACGGCTGATGATATCGAGGAGATGGTAGTAGGTGAGACGTCTCGGAGCGTCTGTCACCGTACTAGAGGGGATTTACAAGTCGCCCCTTTTCGCCATCGTCATACTACGGACCAGCGCTTCCGTAGATATAACTGACATGCCATCGACCTATATTCGACCTTCCACTCCTACAAAGAGTATGAGGCTTATAGCGTATTCGGAAATGATGTAAGTTTTTTAGTTTTAAATTATTTGTTAAAGTTATTATTATTAGATGGAATGTGGTTTATGTTATAGTTATAGGTTTATGTTTAAAACATTGTCTATTGCATTGGATTGGTTATTGGTTTGTGTTATAACTTATATTTCTTATATAATTTATTAGCTTAGGTTAGAATGAATTTATTTTCGAATTTATTTGTTATTAAATTTATCCGTTATTGGTTTATCTTATATGTTTTATTTGTTATTGGATTTATTGGTTATTGGTTTATCTTATATGTTATATTTGTGATTTAATTTATTAGTTATTGGTTTATCTTAAATGCTATATTGCATATTGAACATATTGGTTATTCGTTTATCTTATATGTTATATTGCATATATGTTTATATTGTATTTTTTTTATGCAACCGAGGGTACATATGCGTTGTTATGCTATGTACCAGACACACCGTGGTTGGGACTTGAAAGTGCGCCAGAAACGAGTACATGACGAGGTTATGGGCACATGTTTCGGACCCATTGTTGACACTCTCACTTGATGGGCTACAAACGTTCATTTGATGGAGGCGTTTTTGGAGAGATGGCATCTTGAGACGAACACATTTCATTTCTCTTTCGAGGAGATGACTGTCACATTGGATGATGTCTACATCATCACGAGATCCAACATTAATATCTACCAAATTGGACTCCACTTTATTAAAAAACTCCCGTCCTGAAAAAAACTCCCGCGTAAACATTCAAACCCCTATAAAAAGACTCTAAGCATAGCATCAACACGACAACAATCAAACATTCCTAAACACTCATCAAACATAAACAGTTTAACAAATGAAGTTTACGCCTCATGAAGACTACCATTTACTTGAGGCGGTGAAGCTTGCCCGCCGAGAGATGGGGGAAGATACTAGCGACGCGTTTTTTGAGCGAGTCGTGTGTAAGATGTACTACAACTACGGCTGTTTAGGAACGGGAGGTTTAGTTGTGCATAATCGTGAACAAATCAAGCAAAGGTACTTTTTTCCAAACCAATGAATCGTTTGTTGTTTTTGCCATTTAAAATTAAGCAAAAAGCGGCCGCCGTCTGGAGCATGACGGTGGTAGACTACATCACTAGGGATATGGTAGCGTATCTTGAGGATAGGATTGCGGAAAGGGAAGAGGGGATTGATTCTGACGACAACTTGGGATATGACTTCGACGATTGAGCATTGTGATTTCTTTGGTTGTTTACATGTTGTGGTTTACTTATTTTGTGTTGTTTGTTTAAGTTAATGTTTTAACTTGTTTTTAGTTTTTATGTATTTCCTTCAAGTGTCTTATTTGGTATCCATTTACCATAATTTAGTGTTGAACTCAAAACAAAAAGATCCCTTTTTAATGTTTTTTTACTCCAAATATTGTTTAAATTATATTATATAACCATTACTTATACTGTAGTTTCATTCAACAATCCACAAGCCTAAACCCAAATTTTTGTAAGTTCCCAGTGCACGTTTTCGCACACGCATGCCTGTGCGAAAAAGTGCACTGGAAATTTTTAAAAAAACTTGTTTTCAACCATTTCTACACTAAATTTTTATACCAAACTTTAAAACATAACTAAGATCAAACATAAATAAAAGTCGTAATTAATACAAACCAAAATAATAGTACTCTGAGGTAGCGAAATGTGTTTGGAAAGGATTAAACAAGAAAACAAACAACACAAAATAATAAAAGTATTACATCATATTATGCATACCCAGACAAATCATAGAACTGATCATCCTCATCGTGTAATGTTAGTGGTTGTGCTGGTTTAATTTGGCGATATTTGTTGAGTCGTTCGCCTAGTCGTATGGCCCAATTTGTAACGGCATCGCTAGTGCAGAACGCAAACGGTCCATCTAAGACAATCTACAAATTTCCATTATATGGAAGAATTAAATACCTAGCAGAATTAATGATAATATCACAATAAAGTAGAAGTAGAATGTATTTGTTTACTTACTTTCTCAAAATGACTACCGTGCACGAAACCGATTTCAACTTCTACAATAGGACACGGTGTTGGAGGTACACCACGCAAATGAAGATACATGTATGATAGTTGGAGAAATAGATGGTATACTATACATTGATAACGAGTGGCTATCACCAACCCGAAGTCGGGTAAAGTCATCCAGTGCCTACAACCGCTCTTGTACATTTTGAAACAATTCAATCTCCGTAATAGGTTATCAACACGTTGTGCACCATCAAGAACCATCTCTCAAAGATCACGTTGACTCAAAAGTTCGTACATTAAATCGCGTCTCACTTCATCCCATGAATCAATATTATCTTTAATCGTCAAAGTTACGGCCCTAAATCCATAATTTTTGTTAGGAGAAACATCTTCAACGCTAGTTATGTAGTTGTGCAAGTACTCGGGAAAACAACTCTCGTACGCGCTCAATCCTTTTCCTTTATTCGATATTCTAGATCGAGTCACTTCCTCCTTTTTTGGTGAGTTACTAGCGCCTAAACTATCACCGCATTCTCACTCGGATGGGTTCCGTTTAGTTGACTTGTCGGGACCGGCTTTTTTCCGACCTTAAGTGACAACTGGTTCCTTAGGTTCCAAAACATGGCGTCTAGCGAGATCTAGGATTTGCATCATCCTATATATTATGTGATCTTGCACTTGTAGACCATAACCACGGATGGTACTATCTATTAAGGATAGTTTTCTTGTAAGCTCATCTTCGGTACTAACGTTATCCCTAGAATTGATCTCTAAAGTACTCCAATAAACATCACATTCACTCTTTTGAATCGACCTACCTTCTCTCGCTATCATAGGACACTCACGCGCACAAGGTAAATTGTGCATTGTCCTAATAACACAACCACACATTGCAGGAGTGAACAATAAATCCACGGTCTTTTTAATAGTTTTCTCTAATATTTCAAGGGTTGTAAATGAAAATTTACCTTTGATGTCGCTAAAGATAGCTCACCTAGATGCTTGTCTAGGACAAAACAAAATTCGTTCGAACGTTTCGAAGATGGTAAAGTGTTGAATGCGAAGCAACGCATGAACTTTATCCCAAAATTTCTCAAACGTGCATAGACTTGTGTCGATTGCCCGTTTTAGGGTCGAGTGAGCATTCTCCGCCTTATAACATAAACTTAAATTATTTACAAGTCTAACAGTTAATTAACTAAAGTAATGTATAGATATGATAATATAACTCACCGATTTCTAGTGTGGTTGCCCAAACGTTTAATTTTGTTCGTGTAGATATTAAGGAATTTTTTGTTGTAAGGGTCTATCCATTGTTTCATCACGTACTCGAGAATCTTGGGACAATATGCGTAGGCTTGGTGCAACTCGACGAGGTTTTTGTTATACTCTTCGATTGTCGCCGAATGTTGAACCGCGACATAAAATTCTAAGAACTCTTCACCCATGTCTGCTTTAGGAAAAAAATTCTTAGAGTAGGAGCTAATGTTCTTGTTTATATGCCAAGTGCATAATATATAACTTGCATTCGGAAATACCTCATCCATAGCGTTCATTAAAGCCAACTCCCTATCAGTGACGATAATATTTGGCTATACAAAAGGTATTTTTCGTCGAAGTTTGGCCAACTATTTCTAGCAAAGGCATTTTATACCTTGTAGTCTTGTACGTGCTATCCATTATAAGCACTTGAGGAAAAGTGCGCAACAAATCGATGCTTGTAGAATGTGCGAAAAAAATTCAAGGATCTCGTCAATTTCTTTGTTTGTTCGCTCCCAAACATAGTACTCGTGCTCTTTCAATTTATCGAACAAGTATTGCATTTAGGATTTGCCCGCTTTATCAACCAACAGGTATTGTGCCGCATGTTGTAGATGGTACGCATACTAGATACATTTTCTGTATCTTTCAACTTTAATCCATGGTATATATCTCTTGGCCGAGAACCGATTGTTGTGAGTTTACGAACATACTCCTCCTCTTTTGCTTTTAGCCTCTCCGCCCGTGAATGACCATCCAAGTGCAAGAAGGGTTGGTGGTTGTGTTTCCCATTTCTAACTACCAAATTTCAATAACCGGGTAGTTCGAACATCGGATTTCCCTTAAGCATGAAAGGACAACCGCGTTTTTTGGATGAACAATCTCGTCGCTTCTTCATAATCCTTCGGTTTCGGCCTCGGCTTGTAAACATTGTGCCTCTCGCACATGAAATGTAGCCGCGGAGTTTTACCGTTTTTACTACCATCATCATCTTTATCGACCAAAAAAATGAATCCTATACTCTTGATTTCCTTATCAACCCATGCTAGCAATTTCACTTTGGTGTAGAAATGATTCGTAGTAAAAAATTGGCTATAATCGGCCATGTTACATGGTTCTTGTCCCGGTTCCTACACAAACAAATATCATTTAACTCATACAAAATCACCATTATTTTATATAACCAACAACAAAAATAACTCCATCAATTGTAAACATGAATTCACACTTCAAAAAATGAAGACAAACACAAAATTCGGCAATACACGGGCATACAAAGACAGACCAAAATCTTACATAGTTATGCCAAGATTTTATGAACCAACGCAATTTCATGCCAAGATTTGACCCAATCCTCGCACACATTCGTGCGAAGATTGTGTCAAATCATCGCACAATCATACAAAGATTTGACACAATCTTGGTACAATCATGCAAATATTTGACACAATCTTCACACGAAATTGCGAAGATTTGTATCTTCCACGCGTGTTCTTGCGTAGAAGTGGACAATCATACAAAGAAAGACCAAAATCTTACATCTTTGTGCCAAGATTTTCTGAACCAACGCAATTTCATGCCAAGATTTGATACAATCCTCGCACACATTCGTGCGAAGATTGTGTAAAATCTTCACACAATCATGAAAATATTTGACACAATCTTGGTATAATCATGCAAATCTTTGACACAATATTAAACATGGAATTGGAAGATTTGTATCTTCCATGCGTGTTCTTGCGTGGAAGTGGACAATTCCAAGCACGATTTCGTGCGACGATGTGTTATTTCAGAAAAAATTTAATGTTTACGTCAAGGACACTCTCCATATGGTCAGTAAGCTAATCCTCCTTGTCCGAACGGAAATCATCAATGTTGCAGCTGAAATCGTCGTTATAGTCACTCAAATCCATAGATTGAGTTTTGGGTTTTTACTGTTACGAATTAAGGTTGATTTAATGTTTTTTGGGAGTTTGGGTTTTTGTGTTGTTTTATGAATTTTGGAGAGAGAAGTGTTAGGGAAAGAGAGAAGAAGAGGAATAAAATGAGTTGGTTGAAAAATTGAAGATTTTTATATGTGGTGGTATTTTAGTAATTTCAAGTTCACAAAAAAATCCAAAAAAGGGGTCTCACTATAAAGAAAGGGGCTCTCGTTTTAGTCGTGCCCTTAACCTATTGTGTGTAAAATTCTGAGCCTTTATTTGTGTCTACTTATTTTTATTCCTCTACTCATTACTATTGGGTTTCTTCCTATTGAGATTTTTTGACGTGATTGAGATTTTCTTCTTTTTTGCGGATAGAAGATTTTTGTGCATTTTGCTCACAACAATATTAGCAGTTTTTTCTTATGGTACATTGGTTTCCTTTACCTCTGAGGCTCCACCCATTGTTTACTTCAGGACAACTGAGTCCATCTTTCTTCATCATCTGACTTGGTACCTTATTAATAGTCAAAAGTTATAGCTTACTATTGGATACTTCTATTCGGTTAAAGAATCTTGAGAGCCGTGGATGAGTCGTGAATTGCTCAAAGGATAAGTTTCACTCTGAGTGAATTTTCCAAAAATGACTATAAACCATATTGTTCGGATTAAAGCACTTATAAACTTTAGATAGCATCGTTTAACAAATGCCTCAAGTAAATGATGTTGGTAGATCAACGGGAGAGACAAACGAGTAGCGGACAAAAACGTGTCCACATAACATGGTCTCTAATCTTATTCTGACAAGTGAGATCCAACTAAAGATGGATAGCATACATACCGAAGCATTGTAAAGAGACTCTTGCCTACAAAATATAAAAACAAATTACTAATATGGAACAATATAATTAATCGCAGGATAAACAACCAAGTTAAAAATACAACAGTAACAATAAAAAACTTATATTACAAAGTTACATTGTTGTTAAAGACGTTATATGCTTCTTGAGTCTTGTATTCGTTGAATTGAGAGTACAACTCATAAACGTAACCGTTCACTCGGTCACAAATCTTTTCAGGAGTCATTCGATTCGACGCTCAACAATAGGCATACGACTATGTCAATGTAATCTAGCACACAGAGAAGTTTGAACCAGAACATTTTGTTCATGGTTGTTTCTCTCATGCATTAAGTTCGATGAGGATCTTATATGATGAGAAGGCATCCTAAAATTTCAATCATTAAACTTAAAGCACAGCTACCACAAAAAAATTGGCTCCAACAATTTATAAATATATAAAAGCAATTTAAAGAATAGATAAACACATAAAATTATAGTATAAGATAAATTAAACAAAATTTCACTTCATTAACATGTTAAATCATGCATTCCAAGTGCAAGGTTATGTGCAAAATCATATACAATTGACCTGAGATTTTACACGGGAACAAGCAGGTTTCATTTGTTGTGGGTGCACGAAGTGTTCTTCGTCATGAATAACCATGGTAACTTCAAAACCAAAAATCATGTAAAATACCATTTATTTATATAAATGGTAAAATACTATTTACATAAAATATCCTAAAATTTGATCGAGATCCAGCTGTGTTTAGATTCAAAACAATTGGATCCAAACACAATATATATATATATATATATATATATATATATATATATATATATATTATCCAAACACTATGAATCCAACTTTGCAATTTTACATTGATTAGTAATGTTGAATTTTGGCCTAAATATATCAAAACTCTTCTATCACTTTTGTAGTAATCTAATCTTAATCATCAATCCAATGTTAGTGCGTAGAGATTTCTATCTTGTAATACTTGTGAGTGCCTGCAAAAAAACAATTTGATCAGATTGCTCATGTTAATAATGAGTTAGTCACTTTAAAATAAAACTTGAACATAAATGTCCATCATTATATTAATTCATTTTGTAAACTTTAGGTATCCAATGTTTAGACCTTCGAATAAAAAAATTGCATTAAGCTTCGATGGAGTTTGACTTAAGGAAAAGTTATAACTGGTTTTGGTATGTAGACCCATTTGAAAACCCAACCAGCAACCAAATCCTGTTCACGATGGATATGTTTTAAAATCATTCGAGATTTGATTAATTTTTTACAATAATCTAATATTCGAGAGAGGTACTAGGGAGACTTGCTTGTACTTAATATTTCAATTAATATAATATAATCTGTTTGTATATAAACTCGTGGGAAGTTGTTTGAGTGACATAGTGACATGCCATCTAACAATGCTCTGGTTTTTATTATAAGAGATGTGCTTTTAACATATAAATGAAATACAGACTTGATTATGGTACCATTGTGATTTCTTAAAATGATTCCAGTGCTGGAGAATGAGGAGATATCCTCTAGCTGTTATGTAAAAAGACATCCGAGCAGATGCAGTCACTCGAAGAATATGAGGCGACCTGTAATATGGTATAAACTCGAGCAGCGAGCAAGGAGGACAAGTCTATCAAGTTTGACCGAGGTCTGTATAAAAAATAGGGCTTTTCCCACCACTGTGAGGTAAATATGAAATACGGACCAGTCAAGTATTTCATCAACCAAAGAGGTAGATAGGTGACTTGATACATAGAAGGAACCGAGCCAGATATCGGGCTTAGCATAAGGGGATTGATTGGAGTAGGCTCGGCTGCGCGCGCGGATAAAGCTGATCAAACCGAATTTAACAAGAAAAACGGCCAATACAATGGATTAATGCTAATTTAATGTAAAATATCAAACCACTAACGCATTACACATAAATTAAGGCCTCGTGATGTAAATGTTTGAGTAACCACCAATAAACGGTAAAAAATATATATAAATATGTGATAAAACCGTAAACAAATATAAGTTCTCTTATCTGATAATAAAAGATTATACTTGGCGCTATCCTTTGTTATTTCCTTGTAATAAATTTGACGTCGTCTGTTGGAACTTAGCAAAGCATTAAGGTACGTTAACCATGGTAGTTACTAGTTCAGGAAATGAGAGAGGTCCCAAAATCAAGTGAAGCAACGAAGAATCGAAGATCAGTCGTGAACACACCATTAAGGTAGGACATATCACATCCTATCACCGCCCCCAATCAGGAGCTCGTGGCAGCAGTCTCCATTGAGCCTGCAGAATCGGCGGCACAATTGTTGCAACCAATGGCAGGGACCAGATCAGAAGTCGTTCCACCAAATTCTGCGGTGGCTCCCTTCGCACATGACACACTGGAAGCTAACCTGGCTACAACTCCAACCTTTCATTTGTGGGAACAGTAGCCCTAACACCTACATTAGGAGCAGCCCATAGTGGCGTGCGAACGGGATGCAAAGGAACAAGCTATGCATGCTACTTTAGACGGGATGAATGACACTCTTCATGATATGACTGCCAAGGTGCGGGGAGCTAGCTGAGTTAATCATTAATCGGGACCCGAGGCCAGCCAAACCAACCATGGAGACCGATCCTCCAAGCGTGATAACAAGCAGGAGGGAAAAGAAAAAAACGGGGGAAGAAGCGCTCTAGGGAGCAAGAACCTAGGCACGAGAAGTGCCCCACCGTAACGAAAGAAGCCCAGGAGTATGAAGACATCTACTACGACCAGGTGTGCCCAAAATGTCTAGATATATCATCACAGATTCTCCCTTTTTGGAAAAGATCCTTGAAGCACAATTACCAAAGAAATTTTACCCCTTTAGGATGGAGGCCTACGATGGGACAGGTAACCCAGAGAAGCACCTTAAGTAAATCTAAAACATGATGATGGCGTTCAATCCTGACGAAGCTATACTGTGCCGAGCCCTATCTATGACACTCTAGGGAAATGTGATGAACTGGATCAGCAATCTGCCTAAAGGATCAATTCATGATTTTACCGGCTTAAGGAAGGCTTTCAAGGACATGTTCGTCGATAATAATAATATTAGGCGCGATCGGGACTCGATCATGGATCTCTAATACAGGCGAGGTGAGTCACTTAAAAGTTATGTCAGACGTTTTGTTCACACTATGAATGATCTTCCAGATCTAGAGGAGCATATGGCGGTGGCCTCACTCAAGCGAGGTCTTGATCGACAAGGTAGATGATGTCTGGAAAGGAGATTCATCTGGCAAACACTTTGCTGAATCTAAGAGGGGACCGCCTGACCAAAAAAAGACCGACGATTTGCCTCGAAGGGACACTAGTCGAAGGCTTCAACACTATGAAAATCCGTTCATGCAATTCACGCCGCTAACAGAGTCCATATCTGTACGATCGAACAAAGGGTACGATGAAGTATCAAAATCCATGAGTAATGAGCGCCTCTGGTTTCAAGCGATCAAACCGAAACCTTTGTGCTTACCACAACGACGATGGGAACCCGACTGACGAATGCTGGCAGTTTGGAAGGAGATTGAACGACTTATAGATAACGGCGAGCTCGTAAAGTTTATCAACCACATGACCAAATTCCCCAGCTTGATCGGCGTGATGATACGCATCCGGCGGTATGAAATAGTGGTTGCTCACAATCGTAGGGCGACACTCCACTATAATAGATAATAGTGACACTCTATTACCCATTCCCATCAATGGAGAGGGATTTGAGGTCGCTAGTAACGTCGTTTCTGCGATGCAGGATAACATCCCATCTCTTTTTACCATCATCAAAAGATATTCAGCAGTATAGTAAGGAACAACTTTTGGTAAAAGGGCACGGACTGATCTCGACGTGTATGAAATGGACACCATGTTCCACCGAAATTATTGATACCTTGTGGCAGACCTAACATTCAACGATGATAACTTAAGGGGTGTCAGCACGCCCCACGAAGATGCGCTGACAATATATTTGGAGATCGGAGGCGTCATGGTCACCCGAGTAGTGGTAGATAGGGGCAGATTGGCCAACATCATTTTCAAAGAGAGCTCTGATTGAATGCATAAGGTTCCACTTTACAAGCCCACTCAGCGTACCTTGGTCGGGTATGAGGGAAAAACTTCTCGGTGCCTGGGGAAAGTAGAATTGATAATGAAAGTCGGTTATGGGGTCACTAAGCGCGAGCTAAAAACATTGTTTATGATTTCTTATGAGCCCATCCCTTATCACGCTATAATTGGTCGTCCTTGGTTGCACAGGATGGAGGCGATTCCATATACTTTCAGACAATGTATAAAGTACCCGGTTGGAAGCATAATCAGTATTATTCGAAGGATCCAGTGTACGGTGACGACTTATTATGCAGTCATACCCTACCAAACCACTCAGATAAGCACTAGATGGCAAGAGGGTTCACAAGGAAGGAGTCAGTAACCCCCACCCCCTTCCCAGAACCAGTCGATGACCCACGAGAAGCAGAGGAACCCAAAGACATCCTTCCATAATCGATGGTAGAGGTGATAGCAGAGGGTCGCATGCTACGATTGGGTAACAAATTATCTTTTATTTTCAAGAAATCTTTGATTGAGTTATTAACGAAAAAATTGGATGTGTTTGTGTGGGAGGCAAGCAACGTTTCATGTGTTGATCGTTTGGTTATTTGTCACGAGTTGGCAATCGATTCATGCGCGAAACCACGAAAAAAATGGTGATCTTTCTCCACAGAAAATCATGAAGCTATAATTGTTGAGGTAATTAAGTTATCTCGATTAAGGCACATCATGCAGGCTAGGTACCCGGTCTAGGTGGCAAACCTGGTCCTAGTTAAGAAGAAAAGGGGATAATAACGCATGTGCGTTGACTTCACCGAACTTAACCAAACATGCCCCAAAGATGTTTTCTCCTGTCCCGCATTGACCAGCTCGTAGACTCCGCATCGGGATGCGAGTACCTGTTATCCATGGATGCATACTCAGGGTATATGCATATCTGCCTCAACCCATCACATGAAAAGAACACGACTTTTCAAACCGAACGTGGCTTGTATTGTTACATGGTGATGTCCTTCGGGTTCAAGAATACGGGGTCCACCTATAAATGCTTAATTAACCATATTTTAGCGACCATTTGGGGAAAATCATTGAAGCATATAATGATGATATGATCATGAAAATGCACACAGGGTAATAGCATCTAGGGGTGCTCCAAACTGTATTCAACTTACTATGCAAGTTCAATTTAAAAATCAACCCAATTAAATGCTCTTTTGCAGTCAACAGTGGTAAATTCCTAGGTTACATGGTCAGCCAAATAGGTATCGAGGCCGATCCCGTCCAACTGGACAAAATTGTACAAATTGAGCCTCCACGGACCATCGAAGAAGTACAATACCTTACTAGATACCTCGCCGCACTATCACGCTTTATCTCTCGAGCCTGGAATAAAAGTCGCCAATTCTTTGAGATTCTCTCGGGAGCGAAGAAGTTTGACTAGGCGAAGGAATGTCATAAGGCGTTCAATGAGTTAAAAAATTACCATACCTGGCCAGATATCCTATCTACACCCTTGACCAGTGAGTCATTATTCTTATACTTATCGGTTTTTTCCTTTTCGGTTAGTGTAGTCATAGTATTTGAATCGAACAAAATACAACGACTTATCTACTACTCGTGTTGGAATTGATCACAACCGTTCGAAAAATATGTTTTTACTTTCAAGGACACATGATCTGATGTACGAATAGTCTTCCCCGTTAAAGTCGTGTTGCAAAAACCTGATGCATCGGGTCAACCAACCAAGTGGAGCATCGAGCTTGGAGAATATGATATACAGTTTGAACCACATACCATTATAAAGGGACAAATCATAGCAGATTTCATAGTCGATTTCTCTTCATCCAGAGAACTATCTTCTCCAGAAGTGGAAGCTGCCAAAGCAGAGCACATGGAATGGATGGTTGAAACCGACGGGGCTTCAAGCAAATCTGGTGGTGGTGTAGGGGTCGTACTGCGATTACCTACGGGTGAGGAAATCAAACTTACTGTCAGATTTAATTTCCCACTTACAAACAATATAGCAGAATATGAGGCAATCCTTTAAAGCATGAAGCTGGCTTTGATATGTGGGGCTCGTATGCTATGAATCCATTCAGACTCGCAATTGGTCATCAACAAGGCCAAACCCGCGTATGATGCGAAAAAAGAAGGTATATAGAGCTACTTAACAATACTCAAGGAGTGCAAGTCCAAGTTCGATAAGGTATCATATGAGCAAGTTCCCTGACTGGAAAACTCTGCGGCAGACACACTATCAAAGGTTGCAGGCTTGCAGAAGAATCCTCTAGTTATCACCCAACAGTTACCGACAACTAAACTCATAAACAGGAACAAAACCATCCATGCAATTGACAAATTTAATAATTGGAGGCAGGCTTACCTACTATATTTAAACTTTGTCGTTCTACCAACTGATAAGAGCGCTACTCGAACTCTACAACAACGGGCTGCCAAATATTGTATGTTAGACAATGTCTTACACAGAAAGAGAGCTACTCGACCCTTGCTACGTTTCCTTGACCGAACATATGATACCTCAGTTCTGCACGATTTACATGCAAGAGAAGTCGGAGCAAACTATGGGTATCGGAGCATACTGTGGGTATCAAAGCCTTATTTGATGTTTTTTATTGGCTAGAATTTGCGGCCGATGCCGAACGACTGGCTCAACTATGTCATCAATGGAAACAAGTTTTAATACCAGACATCTACCGAGCGAGCCTATGCAAGTAGTCCTTATTCCTTTCTGTTTTGAGAAGTGGGGCATCGACCTCGTAGGATAACTCCCTAGAGAGACTGCCAAAATGAAGTTTCTCATTGTCGCGGTGGACTACTTCACAAAATGGGTAGAAGCCGAACTCATATTCTGATCCCTAGCCCAGGAGGTATGTGACTTTATCCACACTTAAATACTTGTTATGTTTTGCATACCGCCTTTTTAATGACAAATAATGGCCCTCAATTCCAAAATTCGGTGGTAACATCTTTTTGTAAGCGGTATGGGATCGAACAACATTTCTCCACACCGTATTACCCTTATGAAAATGGACAAATTAAAGTCACCAATAGAATAATTTTGGAAGGGATCAAAAATAAAATTGAAGGAGCCAAAGGAAAATGGCCTGACAAGCTTGTCGAAGTCTTATGGGCATACTGAACCACTCCTCGAGCTACAACTGGAGACACCCTATCTGCCCTTGTTTATGGCTATGAAGTCGTGGTCCTGGTAGAAATAATTGTGATGACTCATAGGATTACGAGTTATCAAGAAGATACCAACCTAACCAGCTGAGCAGAAAGTGTTGACCTTATAGAAGAGCGGAGAGATCAAGCGCACGTTCGCGCAGAGTACTACAGGAACCTGATGAGGCGACGGTTGAATACTCAACTAAAACCACGCAGCTTCAAGGTCAGAGACATGGTTATAAAGCAGATATTCAAGGGATTAGGTGACAAAACAACAAGAAAATTATGCCCAAATTGGGAGGGAACATACATCATTATTTCTAAAGGCAGTAGTAGAGCTTATCGCCTTACAGATACAGAAGGTTGCGTCCTAAAGCACCTATGGAATGTAAATCATTCAAATTTGTGTCGCCAATCTTTGTAATTATGAAGATGCGCTCTATTTGCTCCCTGATGGCGCGGGAGGGTTTTTATAATGAGGCATCCAAACTCTTGTTCATTTTATTAATATATTTTATTTCTTTCGCCATTACATGTGTTTATAACTACATTTACTCCATCCTTACAATCGTGACCGGGTCTATGACCACGCCTATGGGCTGCAAGGGACCATACTGAGTCCTGACCAAGTATCTATAAACACGAATGGGCTAACTGGTCACACCTGCGGGCTATGTAAAGGCCGCACTGAGCCTGATTCCTTGCACATGGTATATAAGTGAGCCGGTTATAAGGATTAGCCCAAATAGAAAGTACAATTAATAAAACATCTTCAAATAAACCTTTATATTCTTGTTATGCTAAAAACAATAAAATATTAGAAGGAAATTTAAATAAAATCACACCAACAACATTCGCCCGTACAAATATAACATACCATACTGGTTAAGAAAAGTTGTACTTGCTTGCAAAAGAATAAGACTGCGCTCAAAAGCAGTCAATACCAACATAAAATACTAATCCAGGTCTACAACTTAGAGTTTAGAAAACATGGATATTTAGTCATTTAAAACGATAAGTGTGCGGTAAGTACTACAAGAGCTGGTAGCAGCTGGAGGATCTCCCATAATGGTCTCGGCAGGAACTGCCTCATTTGGTTTTGTCCCAACCCCCTTAACTTCTAGCACCGATGTTTTGCCGGCTCTTTGTTCCACATGAATAGAGTCAGTGTTCAAGGAGCCACACATGCTTGGAAGGACAGACTCTTTTACTAAATGACTTAGTGATCCTAGCTTCATACCTTGATTCAGTGCTAGCAGCTCTACCACGATCTCCTTCTGGTTGCTCGCTATCATATCCATCGCAACCCCCATCACCTTTTTTTCCCTCTTCTCTAGAGCAGCTCTCAGTTTATTCTTCCAATGATCGCGCTCCACACCCATCTCTTCTTCGTGTCCTCTGCCTTACTCTAGAGCTCTTTGTTCTCTAGCATCAACGTTTCGCTTTCTTTTCCACTCTTTGCGTCTATGCCATATTATGTGCGAGCGGACCAACACTTTCTGACATCAGCTCATCGTTCCGCTTGATCATAACTTTTTTCTGAGCAAGGAGGGTAGTATTTCCAGCAGCTATTTCCTTGCATCGCTCTTCGCTCGAATACACTGAGCTTTTAAGAGCATCAATTTCATCTTGAAGCCTTTCCTTCGCCTGTTTCGCCTTGTCTTTCAATGACTTGGCAGACCCATTAACGTGTTTGAACCGAACAAGCTCTGTGGTCAAACTTTTTATGAACCCGAATAGCATAGGTTATAGTTTCTACTTCTCCATTACTTCCAAATCAGCTTTAGACATCTGACAATACGACAACATGACTGAGTTGTGATGCATTTGCATATGACATTAGATCAGTTTATGTTCTTTTTTATTTTATAGTTAAGTTTAGTTGATTTTATAGTTAAGTCTAGTCTATCTTACCTCAATCACTAGCTCCACTTGACGTTGCAAGATGTCACTCATGGGCATGCCCTCGTAGTATGACAGTTCAGGACAGCGCGTGCGCTGCTCGAACATCAATATTGACGGGCGAGGCATAATAACTCTGGTCGATGGAAGTTCCCTTCTACTCGACCCAACTCGTCTGTTATCGATCATTATTGGCTCTGGTCTAATAATATTAACAAAAGAAGATCCATTACCGCCTCGTGAGAAAATGGGACTAAGAGGCGAATATTTGTCGAGTTCACAAATTCTTTCATTCTTTAGACTATCTCCTCGGGAATTCAGTTCTTCCATCATTCTCCTTCATCATCATTATCCTCTACTCGCCCTGTCTGCTCGTCTGTTCGGTTTCCTTCTAGGACAACCATCTCGAGAACTTTCTCCCGCTTCTGCTCCATCATTTGATACACCGATTGATCGACCAACTTCTCTAGCACTGCAACCCCATCCCCACTGTCCTAATCCACCAGTTGTAACTTCCTTGTTATAAGAGTAACAACATCAACTATCACCTGAGACTTCTTTTCTGGAGGTGTCACTTCATCATCTAAATATTTTTCCTTCTTCCCACGCACGTAGAGCTCTGTTCTTGACTATATCACCCCAAGTCGGGGTAGTGTCCTCTTTCTGATGATCCATTTTATCAGCCCCTTGAATAGCCAGCACCTCCCTTCCACCTTTATTTTGGTAAGGCACAGATGTGTAGCCTTCTACATTTTTTTATTTCTGGGTCTGAGGCATTGATAACCAAATCCCCGTGTTATTTTATTCTCGATACCTCTGTTCCATCAGCCCCCGTATGCGCTCGGCCGACCCAATCTCACCACCATCTGCCATAGTCACATCTCCTTCTTTTGAAGCTTTCAGGTTTGGCACTGGCCCCATACCAACTTTTAGATAATTTACTTGTGTGAACAGAAGAGTCAGTTCTTGAAACCAAGTTGAGCTTGTTAGGTTGTCTACTTGAACCAGAGGGCTCTATTACTCATTCGAGATACCCTCATTGCGTCAATCTTTATGGTTCCCTTCACTTGCACAAGTAATTCAAGGTTGATTAATATCGGATTTGGTCAGCAAACTATTTAAATTTTACTAATGACGCTTACATTCCACTTTTCACTTCGTTTCTAACTGAAGATTCATAATCGGTATTTCATGCTCCCAATCTCCCGACGAGAACATAAACAAATTTTTCCAGATCTTATCTGATGAATGGAGTTCAACAATCTTCCTCATTCTGGTCAGCTAGGTGTAGAAGAAAGGAAAATTAGCTAGCATAGCTACATTAATGACTAAGATTAAATCTGCCAAATAGACTTTAATTTCTAATAAGTGTGAGCTCAAAACTATACTAAGAAGCATCTTCTACCTCTTCACAACTAATTGGGTGGGGCTATGAATATTACGCTAAAGAAATACCGAATTAATATGGGAAAAGGTAATCGTAGCCCCCAATCGAATACAGTAGTAAATAGGCAAGTCTCATGATCCTGTGCTTTATAAGGAAGTTCACCGACCGATGACACCCCCACTATTAAATCCTTGGTAATCCCGTACCTAGCCCTAAAACTTAGTAACTTGTTATCATCTGGATACCCAAACTTAGGGATAATTCGAGAAAACTAACTCTCTAGAAAGGTTGGGTACCCACTTTCTTCTTCACTGCCTTTTTTGGTGCCATCGTATTCACTTGTTTGACTGCAATTAGCCAATACGACGAATATGAACAATTAAAAGATGAGGTGACTCATTGACGGGGTATCATGATCATTGAATATGGTTTTCGATCTTTATTAACATCTAAGTAAAGGGTTCATCACTTATTCCAAACCCATAGGGTTTTCCCCATAGTAAATGTTAACTAATACATACACAAAATCGACATATTTGTATTGACGCTTCAAGATGACGAGAACCTTTCTGGACCAACAGACCTTTAAAGTAGTAAAGAATGAAGAAAAACGAAGAAATAATTAAAAGAGAATGATACTGCAAATAATTGAAAAACGATTGGAAATATAATAATCTATTTTACACCGACGTGTCATGTGATAAGCACTTGTCAGAGATTTTAAGCCTTAAGCACGCTTCATCGAAACCCAAATGCCATTTTCATAAAACGCCTTGGGTGTCAGAACTGTCAAATCCCACGCGTAGATATGGGCCTACCACATGTCGCTTAACGGTTGAAACTGTCGAATAACGTACGAATGTCATCTATATGTCAGTCCACTTGAACCCTCCATAATATTTATTCATCTAATCTCCTTATTATGATTAATTCATTGATTATCCGCTTACCGCGCACAATCCATGAACTAGAGGGTGTCATGATGAGAGGGTATCATCTGGCTGTTAAGTAGGAATGCATCCGAGCATACAAAGCCACTCAAAGAGTATGAAGTGACCTGGAATACGGTATAAACTCGAGCAGCAAGCAAGGAGGATAAGGCTATCAAGTGTGACTGAGGTCTGTATAAGAAAGTAGGACATGTTCGACTATTGCGAGGTAAATAGGTGATGCTCAGACCGATCAAGTATTTCACCAACCAAAGAGGCAGATAGGTGACGTGTTCCAAAAAAGGAACCGAGCCAGATAACAGGCTGAGCATAAGGGAATTTAATGGAGTATGCTCGGCTTCGTGTACGGATAATGCCGATTGAACCCAATCAAACAAGAAAAATGGCCAATGCAATGGATGAATGCTACTTTAATGGAACCAGTCAAACCGCTAATGCATTACACATAAATTCAAGTCACATGATGTAAATACGGTTTCGCATGTAGTTAGTGGAATTAAATGTTATAGTAACCACCGATAAACGTTGAGAAAATATATAAATATGGGATAAAACCATAAACAAATTTAAGTCATCTTCTCTCATAATAAAAGTTTCTACCTTGCATTATTCTTTGTTATTTCCCCGTAACACTGAATTCTCTATTTGGCAAACAAGACCCATCACAATTTAATTTTAATTCATTCCTTGAAGAAGGGATCAATTTGACAAAGAATGGTGGTTTGGGGATAGAGAGATGGTTGAAACAATCAAGTTTTTTGGCTGTTTGTAGATCTTCATACCAATGTCTATGATAAATGGTCACCATACCTGACATTGTTGCTTGATTTGAAGTATCCATGACAAGAACCATAATAAAAATTGAGAAATTTACTGAATCAATCCCTTTTTGAATTAACTCGTATAAATTTATTACTTAAATTGAAAGAAGTTCTATCAAAAAATTTGGCCATGTCCAATTTTAGGATAACGTTTCCACCTCTAGTTTGTTTGTTGATTTCATGAACTAGTTTTTGAGTGATTAAATCATTTTCAATGAATTTTCTGTTTTCTACATATCCTCCCTGTTTTATTGATATTATCCTTGAGATAATGGAGGCCAGTATGTTATTAATTATTTTAGAGAGGATTATATTAAATAATGTACAAAGACTAAATGGTTTGTAGTCTTGCCAATTATTTAAGGATTCGTTTTTTGGTATTAAATACATTGATCTGGCATAAATTTCAACCATATTTATGTTTCCATTAAAATAAGCCATTATAGCTTCGCATATGTGTGTTTTGATTATTGGCCAGCAAGTTTAGTAGAACATGCATTTGAAACCATCAACTCCTAAGACACTGAACTCATCGTAATAAAAGTGTGTACTCGACATTATCCATTGTTATTTCTTTGTATAACTAAATTCTCTATTTGGCAAACAAGAGCCATCACAACTTAATTTTAATTTATTCCTTGAAGAATGGATCCATTTAATAGAGAATGGTAGTTTGGGGATAGAGAGATGGTTGAAACAATCAAGTTCTTTGGTTGTTCGTAGATCTCTATACTAATGTTTTTTATTATATAAGTTTTCAGTGTCTAGTTTAACAAGAGTATGTATTATTTTTTCTATGAATGTTATAGAGGAACTATTTTTACCTTTGTATTTCAAATTATTCTTACTGACCATATAGCCCATCAGATAATTGATGAAAGGATAGATATTATGTGAGTACTATTGTTTGCTGACATGAACCATCAGTTTATAATATAGTTTAGAGACATGAGTTGGCTAATAAGAATTCCAAATAATCATGCAAAGTGTTTTCATACTTCCCATGATAATTGGCAAGAAACAAATAGGTAAGAAATTGATTTAATATTATTAAAGTGTTGGCATTTCAATGTCATATAGAAAATTATTTTTGCATTATAGAATCAATTCAAATATAATCTTTTGTAGAAGTCTCCATCGAATGAAATTGAGTGCATTAACTTAGAATCAATTCTGATGGATTTCCAAGTTTTTTAAAATGAAAAGAGCCATCTGAAGATACACTACATAGATGTGTATCTTCAATAGTGGTAATGATGTTTAGTTTAGATAGTCTATCTATATCAAAGGAAAGCACATGATCTTTGAGTTTGTTTATGGACCAAGAGCCATTAGACCAGAAATCAGAGACCATATCTCATTTGTACCTTCAGTTGTTTTCGTTATAAGATACAATGATAAAAGAATGAGAATTGTTCTACTTTCCAAGTCAAAAATCTATACGACCTTTTCCTAATTTCCAGAAAATAAATTCTTCAGCAGTTTCTCTAACTTTGGTTATTCTCTTCCATATTATAATTATTTGTTGGTTTAATGTTTATTTGGAGAGGGTGAGATGATGGGCAATAAATTGAGTGCATTAACTTAGACCATAAAGTTTTGTTTCTTTGAAATTCGTCCACAGATTACATGTGAATGTTTTTAGATGTCGTTTAAGTTTCTTAAGTTCAACCCCTCTTCATCAAATGGTTTACATAATGATGACCATTTGGACCATAATGATATATTTATGATTTTCTTTAATTTCCCCAAATAAATTTATTCATTAAAAGGTTAATTCTTTTAATTACAGTTTTTAAGGATATAACAACTTTAAATATAGTAAACTGGAATTTCCAAAAGGACAGATTGAATCAGTATCAAACTTCCTCCAAATGAGTGAAATTTACTATCCCATTCCATGATTTTAGATCTTATCTTCACCAAATCATCTAAGTATCTATTTTTATTACTTTTCAACATAGTGATACATAAATACTTATAAGGGAGATAACTATGAATAAAACCAGTGGTATATTCATTAGATTAAATTATTTTTCTACTTATCTTTTCAGATGATATAAAGTTTTGTGTTTGTTTATTAACTGACCTGAACTTCTTTATAATGGTCAAAAGATTACAAGTTTTATTAACATTGTTTATTGAACCATTCATGGAAATGATCACATCATCTGCATATGCAAGGCATAGGATGTTGAATGATCATGTTGATGAGATATACATTGATTGGTTTGTATGAAAGAGATTTTTAAGACCTCTTAAAAGGTATTGTTCAGCAATGATAAAAAGGTTGGGTGATAAATTGTCACCCTACCTAACACCGTTGCTGGATTTGAAGTATCCATAAGAAGAACTATAATAAAAATGAAAAATTTACTGAATTAATTCCTTTTTGAATTAACTCGTATAAATTTATTATTAAAATTGAAATAAATTCTATCAAATTTTATGTCCATGTCCAGTTTTCGTATAATATTTCCACCTCTAGTTTGTTTATTGATTTCATGAACTAGTTCTTGAGTGATTAAATCATTTTCAATGATTTGTTTGTTTTCTACAAATCCTCCTTGTTTTACTAATATTATCCTTGATATAATGGAGGCCAGTCTGTTATTAATTATTTTGGAGAGGATTCTATTAAAGAATTTACAAAGATTAAATGGTATGTAGTCTTGCCAGTTATTTAAGGATTCTTTTTTTTGGTATTAAATATATTGATGTGGCGTAAATGCCAATCATAGCTATGTTTCCATTAAAATAAGTCAGTATAGCTTCACATATGTGTGTTTCGATTATTGGACAACAAGTTTGGTAGAACTTGGATTTGAAACCATCAACTCCTAACACAATTATTTTATTAAGAGATGTAATTGAGTTTAAAATTTCCTCTTCATTTGGGAGAGCCAATAGATTATTTTTGTCTTGGTCATTTATTATTTGAGGGATAAAATATTTAATGTCATCCAGGAATGGATTACTTGATTAACACATTAAGAGGTTTTTGAAATGGTCAATGGTTGAGTCAACTATTTTGGTTTGATTTGCAGTATATTAACCATCCATTTTAATACTATTAATCTTGTTTCTTTTAATTTTTTTCTTAACATAACTATGAAAGGTCTTTGAGTTTTTGTAACCAAATTTGTCCTAGTTAGACGAACTCTTATGTTCCCATAAGATTTCTTCTCTAGCTATGAGATTTGGGTGAATTCCCTTTTCCTTTGATAACTTTGTTTGATTATCAATGTTGTTTGAGATTTCTAAACAATTGTTAGATTCTTTAACTACAACATTAGCAATACTATCAAATAGGTTTCTAAACAACGTTAGCATGTTTACCTTTTGATCTTGTTACTCTTTTATTTATGATTATGTTTAGTTATTTTTTGGCTGTTTGAGATTTTCTTTAATAGTGATAAAAGAAGGCTCTCTAGAGTGAGTATTTTGGTGAGTTTTATTGATTATCTGAATTGGTTATGTCTTGAGATGAGGTAAAAGGTTTACCTAATTCGATGAATTGAAGAACTTCTTGAATTTATTTATTTATATTGTTAATTGAATCACCATTGGTGATTGCAATCAGATTTGTATCATCTGAGTTGTTATTTTGTTCAAGATTTAAGTTGTCCTTTGAGATGTTTCTTATCAAGTATTTTGACTAGATTTTAGAGTGATTAGGATCATCTATGGATATAGAATTAGTTTTTGTGATATTTAAATCTTTATTCAGTGAAGCTTCTTCCATTGATTGGTATATGTTATTATTAACGTTTGCAGGTTTTACTTTCTGAACCCACAGTTCTTTTTAAGAAATAGGTTCAATTTTGGGTTGAGTTTGGATGAGGTTAGCTACTTATCTCTGTCAGCTAACTATCCAAATTATTTTAAGAATTGCAATATTTGTGTATTTCGCCATATTTTATGGTTTTCCAAAAACCATCAACTTCCCCAAATCATATCCAGAGTTTTTGGGGAAGTGGATTAGAGTTATCAATAATGAACAAAAATTTACAACTGATAAATCTCGCTCAATTGGATGATGGGATCCAAATTGACAAAAGCAATCCAATTGTCTTTGGAATTTGATTACTAGAATTATGATTATACAGATATTCCAGTATTTTAGGAATAGAAACTCGAACTAGAGTCTCAGGAGAAGCCACTTTGGGATTGAAATGATTTTAATAACCTTAAGAAAAAAAATCATATTGTGTATGCATTTCTTTTCCACAGTTTTTTCAATTCATTTATATTTTCTAACTTTATAAAAATATGTCTATAATCCCATACATATAGACTATAGGGACCTAAAAAATTAAAAGAGTCCTAAAAGGATCTTATTTTAGGTAATTCCGGACTACCATATGAGAATTTTTGTATAAGAGTAAACTTAGATTTAAATAGAAGAAATTTCTTATATGTCTCCTTAAAGATGATTTTCGTTTAATCTCCTTTTTGCTGGTATTCAACTTCTTAGTTGGTGAACGACTTGATTTTTGGTTTCAAGATATCTATGAAGGATTTTTGTATTCCTCTTTGAGTTTGTTGAGATTCGTTGAGTAAATTTTTAAATATGAGATTTGTTCTCATCTCCTATCCTGCTAGTGAAAACCCTATGATATAGGGTTTTGTATAGTGGGAAGCTCTGGGGAAATCTTCATATAATAAGCGTTTTGTTGAATTTGCTATTTAAGATTGTATTTTAGAATATTTATTGGCATGGAATACGATTTCAATCTTCATATCTGTTGTTTGGTTGTTGTTGAAGGGGCGAGTATTTTAAAGATGTGTTTTCGGACTGATTGAGCAACCTCGATGCGAGGTTGTGTTTCTGATTTCTCCATTGATGGAGCTTGGATTGCAATGAAAAAATTCTTTTACATATTAATACATATGAGAGATCTACTCGCATGATATTTATTTCTTAGACCGTTTCTTAAACCTCCCTAACTCGTCATTTCAATAAAAATTATTTGAATATTTTTTATCAACATTTAAATTTAAAAATTAAAATTACTTATTTATATTGGAAAAAAATTTCAAATAAATCCTATTCAACTAGATTTCATTTAATAATTTTTAGTCTCCATTACTCTACTAATAATGAAATAGTATAAAGCAAAAAAACATATAATTGAAATGAATGTTGTTTTATTTCTCGATACTAAATGTTTACATAAATATTAGGTAAAAAAAGTTAAATAGTTATTTTTTTAAGTGATGAACTACTATTCTATATTTTAGAAAAATGGCATGTATACTTATTTCTCAAATAAAATCATACTATTCCATATTTAATGTATTTTGTCATAATTACTTGTTTATGGTTTAAACAATCTCTTCGACGACTTCATATCAACCTAATTATTTATTTAAGAGATTTGTTTTTCTGATTCTGTTGACGTGGCGTGACAACACTCGAGTCAAGTCCAATATTTACGTATGCACCAAATATTGATATACATTTTATATTAGAAATAGATTTTCAATAAACTTTGAGTTGATTATGTTCCATATTTATATCATATTAGTTTAACTTATTGATGGTTTAACCGAACATGTTGTCTTTTTTCAAACTTGATCTCGAGTTATTTTTTTGAGGAAAAGCTGTAAAATATATATATTAAAAATGTTTATAAGATCAAGTCGACTGTGGAACCGATTTATATAGGAGAAGCCTCGAAAGAAAATGCATTGATTATAATATGAAAACTAGATATACAGGCTAAGCGATTATGGTACCGTAAAAGCGATAGCAGAGATCAGAGATAATATGGTGGGAAATTCTTGAGCTAAGTGTTTGGTTGTTCCTATGATTCTGGAATTTCTTTCAATCCAGATGTAGTAGACAACCGAGCAGAAGGCTGGCCGCCATAGATAACATTTTCCAGAAGTAGATAGGGTACATGAGCTTGTCACGGTAAGCCAAGTAGTGCATGAGGTGGGAGATGAGTTGATGTGTAATTTTCTTGATATGGCCTCCCATACAACGGACGAGGATTTGCTCCAGAGTCTCTGGGCAGTTTAGGCAGAGAACATAGTCCGGAGAAGTGTCGAGCCCCCACCCGATAAGCTCATCTTCAGTAGAAACCTTGTCTTGGATAGTCATCCAGGTGATGAAGGAGTGCCTGGAAATGGATTATTTATTCGAGACAAGATATGCCCATGAAACCTTGCTTCCAGATGGTCGAAGGGCCTTATAGGTGCTGCTAATGGAAAAATAGGGGCAAAAATGGTTTGGGATCCATAAAAATGTGTCATCATCATCAGAAACAGGAGGGAGGGCACTTAAAGTATCTCTTATTTCAGAGAGATAAGGCTGATGATGCCTACAAGCCGTCCTGACATGAGGTGGCCAAACTTACCGCCCATTGCATTGAAGATCCGCGATGCGAGAGATGTTACGCATACGAGCCAGGTTAGTGATGTTGGGGCCAAAGCGATTGACAAGAGAAATTGGGAAGAGCCCAGGTTCGTACGAGATAGAAGTGGCGTTGCCATTTATGATGAGAACCTTATAAAGACCCGCGACTTGGTTGCGCAGTTTAAGAATTTTCCTCCATCCCTAATTGGTTAAGAAGGTAAGGGGGGGAGTCCAAATGCATTTGTTCTTGATTTTCTCTGCTAGGTTCTAGTGGGTTGAATAATTGGATTGTCTAAGTAAATCGATCGAAGTCAGAATATATATAAAGAGAGAGAGAGAGAGAGAGAGAGAGAGAGAGAGAGAAATAGTATTTAGAGAGAGAAAGTCGAATTTCCAAAGCGTTCTATCTCAAAAAGCCAGTCCCTTTATTAGATTAGCTTTGGCGTTTATATAGAGGCGCCAAGACTTAGCTCTTAACTGAAACAGTTACATAAAAGGGATAATTATATGCTAGTCCCTGACTAAAATACAAATTTATAATTCCCTCCCCTAATTTTACAATCTGTCATATGATGTTCTATTCTTTACATTTCAGTCCTCAAAGTTCTATTTCCTTATCAGTAGCCCCCTTACTTCTCATTTAACTTAATGAATGAGAACTAACTACCTCAAACATCTTCGGAGGTGAAGAAAATCCATTTATCCACAATCCAAACTGATTCGAATATGTTGTTATATCATAATTTATGTCAAATGCATCAAAGTTTTTAACAAGAAACCATTTCTTTATATCATGGTTTGAAGCTGAAGTGAAGTATATGATGACACTCTAGATGCCAAGTCGATCTCTTAGGAAATGATGTTACCCTAGGCACTAGGTCGGCCACTAGACCTATACTGTGATAGATGTTAAATCCTCACTTATGCAACCGCTTCAAATTCTATCCAATCACCTTCCACCTCTTCCATTTCTCGATACTTCGTTTCTTTTCTTACAAATAACTCTCTGAACCATTGTTTGATTCACAAACAAAATTTCTTGTGAGAGAAACTGTAGAAACTCAAAATTTATTTGCTACCTTCAACAGTTTCTTCAATCTACTGACTACTTTCATCGGAAAACTTAATTTTTTCTTTGAATATTCAACTAGTTTATGAGAAAGTATCCAAAGACTAGAGAATCCAAAGCTATAGTTCCCCAAAAACCCAAATCTCCAAAATCAGACAGCAAAGTCTTCGGATCTTACGGCTACTTCTATATTAGTGAAAGAGCAGATGAATACAAAGCAGTTGGACTACTAAGCAACGCTCATCTTGGTTTGTCTTCAAAGACAATATACTAAGGTAATTTTGATCCTAACAAATTCCCTTCCTTTTCACATTCTTCTTTTACAAAAGAAAGTCAATTGTTAAAAACTTGAACACCACGGACACCTCAAATCTCACCTTCTCTTATTGGATCATCATCTCAAATCAGTCGTGAGATGAGAAAATCTTCTCCAAAGAAATATGATGAGAATCCTTTCTCAGCCAATCCTCCAAGAACTCACCCTCCTCGAACTCCAAAAATAAAAACTTTCACAGCAATGGGTGATGATGATGATGTCACCTTGAACATTATTGTTGCTTCAGATCCATCAACCACTTATCCTCCCCTAAGGGAGATTGTTGAGACAACAACAACATCTCAAGAAAATCCCTCAAGTGATCTTCCTCAACTGATCAACGAGCCATCTGAAGGATAAATTAAGTCTGAAGTGATACAGTCAAATAACGAATATGAAACAGAGGAAGAGACTTTGAAGGAGTTCGAAAATGCTTCAAAAGGAAAGTCTCGTAAAACGAGAAAAAAAAAGAGTTCTTGTCACAATATCCGACGAGCTGCGTGCATCAGTAGGCGAGAACTTAAGGCCTCTCAAAGTGCATTACATATTGGCTTTAAAAAATGTTCCCTATACATATTACGAGGAGAGCCAAGAAGCTGATCTAAAGAAGTAATGAGGAATGTGAGACAATATTACACTTCATCTTCCCAAAGAAGGGGATTACAGAAACGATGAACTAGTAGTCTACCCAAAGATCATCAATTGGGGTTTTCGGTTTCCACTGGACCCCATGATATTTGAGTACTTAGAACTTTTGGATCTATGTCCAACCCCAAATCAATGGTTCACACTGTTTTCTGTGATCATGGCTTCTAATCCGTCCAAAATTCCGCTCTGCATCGAGGACTTCATTTCCTTGACCAAACTTTCGAAGGGAATGGTGCTTCCATTTTATTATCTTACCTTGGATGATGACTTGAAGATCATCGATGATTGGTTGAAGGCAGACAAATTTTAGAAACAAAAATTTATCTTCATCTGAGGAGCTTGGGAGAGCGATAAAGAAATTTGTGAAGCCAACCCATCTAAATTGAAACTCGTCTAGAGGAGTAATCGTAAGTCCTTCACTTCTATTTTATTGAGTTATATTTTCAATTGATCTTCTCCTTTTTTCTTACCAAATTTTATGCTTTGTATAGAAATTTAGACGCGATACACACTTCGTCGAGGGAAAGCAAAAGAATGGAACAATGCTTTCTACATAGCTCTCCAACCTATCAATTTTCTCAACAGCCATTTGTTTCCAATCAAGTTTGGAGCTCTCCCTGATGAGAATTTGATGGAGCAACCCAATCCTTTACACGCTGTCAGAAAGTTAGTCCATCCCAATTGCAAAGTATTTTTAACAATTTGAAACAGATCAGAGAGCCATCTTCCCCAAAAGAAGAAGGAAAAAAAGAATAAAAAGGTAGCTAGCATATCTGGTGCTAGCCATTCAGTAGATCTGATGCCAAAAGGTTCAAAGAGAAAAAAAACAGAAAGTAACATCCCCACCATTAAAGAAGGGGTAGAAGATGAGCCTTCTTCGAAAAATAAGAAAATAGTTGTCTCTTCAAAAAAGAAAAGCACATCTAAAACGACCCCTCAGAAGAAAGGGAAAAAGAAAGATGTAGAAATCATCTAAAACGTATTGTCCGATGATAAAGACATTGTAGTTGTTAAGAATCAACCAGGTGAGCAAAAAATAAAATGAGGCAAGTGTTGAAGACATTGGCATTCAGCAAAGGGAAACCAATCTAGAAAATGATCGAAGCGATGACCACTTCGATATGGACATCTTTATCAACTTTAATGAATCTCAAGAACTTGTTGGATATGAAGATCCAATCGTTCAGTAAATTCAAGATCAATTACATTACCTTGGTAAGATACCTACACCTACCACTTAAGATGCCGCATCTCCTGAAGTTTATGTTCCTACAACTTCTCTTGCTCTCATACCGCGATCAAGCTCGATGGTCATCCCTCCTGAAGAGCCATGTAAAGAGGTTTTAGCTGCTCTTCAACCCTTTGATGATCTCGACGCTGCAGCACAAAAACTAACTCAAGATATCGAAGCCTCTCGAAGTAAGTTGAAAAGCATGGAAAAAGAGATGTTTCATCATCAGAAAGCTGTTGCTGCTGAAAAAAGTATGAGAAACATCTTTGGTGGCCTCGTGGAAGATCAACTCCATGGATTTCAATAGCCAGATCTGAGTGTCTCAAAGTACTCATTCATCTCAAGAAGCACCTCAAAGAAGTGCATCGAGAATATAAAGAAGATTTTATTACATATCATCAGAATGAATTAGATCAATTCAAGACCAAGCATTCTGAAGAGTTAGTTATAGAGAACAAGAAATTAAATGATCTCAAAGTTTCTCTTGAAAAAAGTGAGGCAGATAAGAAAAAGCTAACATATGACATGATTTTTCTCAAGATCAAATTCGATAAGGAAAAACGACTTGTTGTCACTGCTGCTCAGGATGAATGAAAGACATGTTAGGAGCAACTAAAAATGGCAAAGAGCAAAAAATCATCACTCTCCTTCGCGAGATTCATGCTACATACCCTAAACTTAACCTTTCCAGCTTTTGGGAGCGAATACCTATTGAATGGCGTCCTAGCGAGGCTTTTGATCCTATTTTTAGCTCTTCTTTTGAAGACGAAGAATCAGGGGAAAATTCTGAAGAAAGATCCAAAGACGAGTAGCTCCATTATCTCTTTTTATGCGTGTCATATGTTTTTTAATATATACATTTTCATTTGGCATCTAAGAAAGTACTATGCTCTCATCGAATCGAATTAATGACAAAAGGATTTGTTTATCTTTTTTTTTCTTAAGTCATATTTGCCTTCGATTATTATTTATATAAGTTACTCAAAATGAAAATACAATATGATATTTTAAATAACATTGTACACAGCACCTTGAATATGATTGCGTGTTTAGAAAACGTATCACTTCGAATATAATAGTGCGTTAAGATAACGTGACACTTCAAAAATAATAGTGCGTTTAGAGAACGTAGCACTTCGAAAATAATAGTGTGTTTAGATAACGTAGCACTTCAAAAATAATAGTGCGTTTAAAAAACGTAGCACTTCGAATGTGGTTTTTTCTTCAAAAACTGTACTCAACACTTTCGAATATTCTACTCTTAGTCATGATGAGTAAATAGCTGAAAAAGGAATTTATTTCGGATATAGCGTCTGAGGAGTTCTAGAGAGAGAAAGTATAGAGAGATAAAGTAGTCTTTTTGTCAAGAAAATATTCCATACCATTTTAGGCAAAAAGGGTCCTCCTTTTATAGTAAAATAGGGAGGGCCCGCCTAAGCTCTATGGGCCATCATCACATGTCGATGGGCCCTCTTTTGCTACTTTTATCTTTGCATATTAGTCCCTAAAGAACTTTGTATACTCAAATAACTATATTAATTATTATCTATTACATTGTTACCCCTATTCCTTGGATCGGCGAATTCCGCCCTCATCAGTAGCCCCCCAGTCTTCGGGAACTATCAGGAGCGGAGACTTTCCAGAAGTACTTTCGCCGGTCACCTGCCTTTATTATGGGATCCCGATCCCGTCGGTTTCATCTCCCCGACGCGCGGGGTAACTACTTCGGATTTCTTCACGCGTTTCATCTTCTGGTTTTGTGGGCTTTTAACTTTAGGCCTATCCCAATGGCCAAACCATACTACCAGACCCGGTAGCGGCGGCCCACTCCCACACGGTACTTGGGACGGGTGCTTACGTCAAGGCTCATCAGACCCGGATCGACACGTGTCAAAGGTTAATAGCCCATCCCTCTGACAGACTTGAGTCCTAGGAGACTCTTCGCCTTCCCGCTGTGTTTCTGTCGATTGATATCCCCCGCTCTTCCATGCTTCCCTATAAATACCCCAAAGCCTTCTGTGTCTCTCAGAAGCTTTTTAGAGAGAGAAAAACGCTGCCAGAGCATTTTTAGAGAGAGAAAGTGAATTCGCCCGACCCTTCTTCGTTTTGGCTCTTGTTGTATGAAACCCGGACGGTCGCAGAAAAAACCCACCAAGAAAAAAGGATCTGAGTGGAGCTTCGAACAGTGGTCTAGTATTGGCGATAGAGCAGAGGAATACCGACGTGCTGGCCTGATCTGGGGTTCCAACTCCAAACCTTTCGTTCCCGCTCCACCTCCTCACGATCCCGTTCTAGCTACCCCGGTTCCCGCAGAGGTTTTCCTCGCTTCCGATCTCTCCATTTCTACGACTCCCGAAGCCGGTCGATCTCCAGAGCCCATTGCCCTTTCCTCCAGCGACAGTCCACCGGTTCGCCCGGGAAATCCGACCCGATCTTCCACAAACTTGCATACTCCCCGACGTGTTCGCAAATCTACCTTTCTGACCATGGGGGACGACGAGCTACTGCAATACACGGAAGGAGGTAATAGTCCCGAAATGGTTCAGCTTACACCCTCGATTAGAGGATTTCGGACCGGTATTAACACTGCGGTCACTTTTTTAGGTCTGCCGAAAATGCAGCTGACACCTAAGCAAGTTGAGGAGGCTCATAAAGCCATGGCCCGCGGTATTCCCGATGCTTCTTCCTCCCAGGTTCGACCGTCTGATACAAACGCTGCTGCTGCCCGCTGCTCTGACTCAGTTCCGACCCATGAAGCTGGAGAGCCCGAGGTAGATATTGCTCCCGCGGGGGAGTGTGTTGCTGCAGCTTGCCACGCTGCTAACAATCAGGGTGATCCCTGGCCCGAGGAGATCAAAACTGCCGTTTCGACCAAGTATTTTGACTGGCTTTTGACCAGGGACGTAGTTTCTCTTTTCGAGGGGAAGTACGTCTACTTCCCTGAGTCCGATCACGAGGAGATGCTGATTCGCTGGGGCATCCCTGAATGCGTTACTGTTCGATTCCCGACCCCGGGGGAGACACCCATTCACGCCCGACCCAGAGAAATCGTGGTGTTCACCGAATTATTCAACTGGGGTCTGCGATTTCCCCTGGACCCCGAGATTGCGCTCTACTTCCGCACTCTTAAAATCTGCCCCTCACAGCTGACGCCTAATGCGTGGTATACCCTGATGTCCTGCATCATGGCTTCCCGCCTCTCTGGTCGAGCCATGCCGATGGAGGAGTATATCGCCATGTCGGGTCTGTCGAAATCCCCGAAGTCGCCCTTCTTCTATTCCTCTCTTGGCAATAAATGGAAAATTGTCAATGACTTTTTAGAGGGGGATAAGGGGTGGAAGCATCGGTTCGTTTTTTTGAGCGGGTGTTGGGAGCACGGGCTTCCCTATACAAAGGAAAATCCGAGGCGGATCCTGCGGACTTGGGTCCATGATGGTACTGCCCTTTTACTTACTACCACATATATATATATATATAATTTTTTTTTTTTTTTTTTTTTTTTTTTTTTTTTTTTTTTTTTTAAACGTTCTGATCCGCTGCGTAGTGTCGAAGGACTGGCTGCAGGGGGTAAAGAAGGATCATGCCAAAGCTGCGGAAGACACCTTTGAGGTGCTGAAAAACTATGCCCGGACGAACTGGGGTCGGGGCATGCACCGCACCTTCATGGACAAGAATCTGTTCATGAGCAACCTTTGGCGGTGCTCACCCGAGGTGCTGACCATCGAACAGCTGCGGGAACCTCCGAACCTCGACGAGGTATTCTCCCGAACCGGCCGCCCTGGGTACATACTGTATTTGCCTAAGCGGAACAAGGCGCCCAGCAAGCGTCCCAAGTCGGAGGAGGACGGTAGGGAGCCTGAAGTCGGACCCGACGCTGAGAGCAACCCGATCGGGTCGGCCGCACCGGTAGCGGATCCAGCAGAGGAGGGTCAGACCCTGGTTGTAGCGCCGAAGAGGAAGAGTCGTGCGGAGGTGGAGGGGTCCAAGCTAAAGAAACCCAAGGTTGTGGCAAAGGATCGGGTGGCAGTCAGCGCTGAGGCAATCGCTTCACGACCTGCGCTTTTGGACCATGTTGAAGGTGGGGATCCTGCTCCGGTCGATGTGGTTTCTATCCCGGATGATGCTGAGCCTTCTGAGGCTGTTGGCCCTGATGCTTCGTCGTCGAGCGGTCCCAAATTCCCGGTGTTAACGACGATGGGCAGTCCGCACCCTTACCCGCTTCGGAGCTCAGATGGGCTGGCAATGTCGTTGTACAGCTTGCTGGTACCGATTTCTATGAAAGAGCGCCAGGCTAGGGGGCTTGGCAAGAAGTTATCCGCGGCAGAGGCGAAAATTTCTCGTCTCCGCACGCAGGCGAAGACCGCTGAAGAGGCTCTGGCCGTGGCGAAAGGTCAGATTGCTGAGGCTGAGAGGCTAGCCAGTGAAGCTAAGGCTGCCGCGGAAGCAGCAAATCAGGCGAAGGAGTTGGCTGAGTCGGCGAGAAAAACCGCGGAAGACCGTGCCTCAGCCCTAGCGTCGGAGGTTCACAAGCTGAAATCCTCCAACAAGGCCTATCTCGAACGGTGCCGACTGTGGTCGGACCAAGATGCTGCAGCCACCAAGGCCGCATATGTTCTGTCACTCCACAACCGATACCCGGAACTTCACCTTGGCTCGTTATGGCTCGATGTGCCGGAAAAGGATCGTCCCGAGGGGATTGTAGTGGAGGAGTCCGATGGGGCGGATGATGAAGAGGAAAGTGAGGAGGGAGATGAAGAAGGTGGGGATCAGTGAATCAGTTTTCCCTTTTTTTTTTGTTCTGGTTTTTTTTTTTTTTTTTTTTGACAATGTGTTGTAGACCTTTGGGGGCCGCGGCCCCCCCCCTATTCTGTACTGTACCTATTTTATTTTGGGGGCCATGGGGCCCCCTGTATGAGGATGATATATTTTCCTAAGTACTGTGTTGTGGATTGACTGTTTTATTAGTGATAGTCGCGTCAGTAGGTCTGGGAGGCCAAAAGGTAGATCGGGAAACCCAAAAAACTTTTCGAAGAGGAAATTGATCTGTAAAAAGTAAATTGTCTGATCATCGCAAGCCCACCTAGAGGGTCTGAAAGACCAAAATGTAGATCGGCAAAACCGAAAAACTCTTTTGAGAGTTCTGTAGATCGATTTAGTATCGAAGGCCAATCCAGAGGATCTGGAAGACCAAAATGTAGATCGGTAAAACCGAAAAACTCTTTGAGAGTTCTGTAGATCGAGTTATTATCGAAGGTCAATCCAGAGGATCTGGAAGACCAAAATGTAGATCGGTAAAACCGAAAAACTCTTTGAGAGTTCTGTAGATCGAGTTATTATCGAAGGTCAATCCAGAGGGTCTGGAAAGCCAAAATGTGGATCGGTAAAACCGAAAAACTCTTTGAGAGTTCTGCAAATTGATTTTAAATTTAGATTACGGTGCCCAGCTCGTCAGCCGCCCACCGTCATAATGAATCGATTTTTTAAAAGGCAAGGAATTTTCATAATCAATAACGTGGTTCGGGTTTTGACCTGTGCCTCGTTAAAACCTCCTTGCGCCACCAAGGTAGGAAAAAGAGTACACCCCCGATCATTACAAATTTGACCAAAACGTCAAGAAATACAAAACTCACAAAAAATTACAAACTATTCAAGATATAATTTCAGATGCTCAATATTCCACGGTAACCTAAGGAGTTGCCCGTGCCGATTCTGCAGGCGGTACGTCCCGCTCCTGATTCTGTCGACTATCTCGTAAGGTCCCTCCCAGTTCGGAGCGAGTTTCCCGAGGCTCTTGTCTTTGGTGTGTAGAAAAACCCGTCGCAGGACCTTGTCCCCGACCTTAAACTCCCGACGACGAACCTTAGTGGAGTACCGACTTCTCATTAAAGTCTGGTAGTGCAAAGCGTTTAAATGGGCGCGGTGACGTTTTTCGTCAATGAGATCAAGCTCTAGCCGTCGGGTGTCGTCATTCGTCTCCGGCTGATAAGTGCCGATCCTGAAAGAGGGAAAGATAGATTCCGCGGGAGTGACCGCGTCCATACCATACACCAAGGCAAAGGGTGACTCCTGGGTCGCCGTGCGAGGTGTTGTTCGGTAGGCCCATAATACTTCCTGCAAATAGTCGGGCCACTTGCCGGCCTTTCCCTCGAGATTCTTCCTAAGGCCATCAAGAATGGTTCGATTCGTGACTTCGACCTGTCCGTTCGCCTGCGGGTGAAATGGAGCAGAGAAACACTGTCGGATATTATGCGTGGTGCAGAACGCTTTCATTTCCGCGCTATCAAACTGTGGTCCGTTGTCCATGGTTAGCCGTTGCGGCACCCCGAACCTACAACAAATGTTTGCCCAGATAAATTTGACAATGTCCTTGGTTTTTGTAGCAGATAAGGGCTCGGCCTCGATCCATTTTGAAAAGTAGTCGACCGCGACGACGATCGTTTGTCTTCCCCCCGATGCCATGGGCAACGGTCCGACCAGGTCGATTCCCCATCGGTCAAAGGGTAACCCCTCGGATATAGATTCTAGATGCGTTGCAGGAATGTTGATCGCATTCCCAAATCGTTGACACGTATCACAAGTTTTCACCATGAGTTTGGCGTCTGTTGTTATGGTCGGCCAATAGAAGCCGGCGAGAAACACTCTTCTAATCAAAGACTTGTATCCGCAGTGAGCCGCGCCCTCCCCGTCGTGTAGCTCGGACAAAATTACTTGGGACTCATCAAAACCTAAACATCGAAGCAGAGGTCGGCTAAAGGACTTTTTGTACAGCACATCCCCCAAAAGGACGTATCCCCTTGCTTTGTTACGTAATTTGCGAGCCGAGGCCGCATCGTCGGGGAGCTGCCCTCCAGCTAAAAACGCGATTATATTCCGCCGCCAATCAGAATTCGCAACTGAAGAGATCTGACACGCGATTTCGGGTCGGTTATTGAGCTCATGTCGTTTAAAAATGGACGGATTCTCTTGTTCTATCACCCAAGGATAACTGGTCGAGCATGAAATTGTTGCCAAAGAATCTGCCGTCATATTCTCACTTCGGGGGACATGTTCGTACCTGACTTTGTCAAAGGATGCGGCCAGAATTCTTAAAGCCGCTAAATACTGCACCAGGTGTTCTTTCCGTGCCTCTGCATTCCCCGAGGCCTGATTTATCAAAAGTTGGGAGTCGCTTACCAGGCGCACTTGCCTCGCCCCACAGACTTGTGCCAATCGCAATCCAGCCAAAGCCGCTTCATATTCTGCTTCGTTGTTCGACGTGTGAAAACCAAAACGGATGGCCTGAAACATGCTCAAACCCGAAGGGGTAATGATCTGAACTCCCGCCCCCACAACCACTAATGTTGGCACCTCCATCAGTGCGGATAGTCCATTCGCCCCCCGCAACTTCTTGTAGGGGTGTTTCTTGTTCGGGTCGCTCGGAATGGAATTCGACCAAAAAATCTGCCAAGGCTTGTCCCTTAATCGCGGTTCGGGGCTCGAACTCAATGTCGAAATCCCCTAGCTCGACCGACCACTTGGCTATCCTTCCGGACATATCTGGTCGTTGGAAAACGTATTTTAGTGGGAACGAGGTGCGGACGACAATGTGGTGCGCCTGGAAGTAAGGGCGCATCTTCCTTGCTGCCGTTACCAGAGCCAGAGCCACTTTTTCGAGCTTTAAATATCGAGTTTCGGCGTCAAGCAGACTTTTGCTTATATAGTAAACAGCTGTCGGAACTGGCCCGGACTCGCTGATCAGTGCCGCACTGACCGCATAATCGGTAACTGCCACGTAGAGGAACAAAGTTTCGTACGCCGTGGGCTTGGTCAGTCGGTTTGGGGACGATAGATACTCTTTGATCCCCGAAAATGCCTTGTCACATTCGTCAGTCCAAACAAAATTTTTTACCTGTCGAAGGACCTGAAAAAACGGGGCACATTTGTCAGATGATCGAGAGATGAAGCGATTCAATGCGGCTAGTCGCCCGGTCAGAATCTGGACTTCTTTTACGCTCCGAGGAGGAGTCATGTCTGCTAGAGCTCGGAGTTGAACAGGGTCGGCTTCAATGCCCTTTTCGCTGACAAGGAATCCCAAAAATTTCCCTGACCGTACACCAAAAGAACACTTCTCTGGGTTTAGCTTTAGGTTCACTCTTCGCAAATTATCAAATGCCTCTCTGAGGTCGGTAAGGTGGTCCACGTCGGTCCCACTTTTGACCAACATGTCATCGATGTACACCTCCATGTTTCTCCCGATCTGGTCTTTAAAAGTTCGGTTAACCAGCCTTTGGTATGTTGCTCCCGCGTTCTTTAGTCCGAAGGGCATTACTTTGTAACAGTATAGCCCTCGGCCCGTGATGAATGTGGTATTCTCCTGATCCGCGGGGTGTAGTTTAATTTGATTGTAACCGGCATAGGCGTCCATAAAAGATAGTAGCTTATTGCCAGATGTGGAATCTACCAGTTGATCGATCCGCGGCATCGGGAAAGGGTCCTTCGGGCATGCCCGATTGAGATCGGTAAAGTCCACGCACATCCTCCATTTCCCGCTTTTCTTTTTTACCAGAACGGGGTTGGATATCCACAAAGGGTATCGCGCTTCTATGATATGTCCGACCCCAGTCATCCTTTCGACTTCCTGTAAAATTACCTCTGCTTTCTCGGGAGAGAAAGCTCGTCGTTTCTGAATTACTGGTCTAACATTCCTGTTTATGGTCAACTTGTGAACTGCAAATGATTCGGGTACTCCCGTGACGTCCCCAGCACACCACGCGAATAGATCAAGATTCTCCCGGAGCAAAGCTAACATCTGTTCTCTTAAAGTCGGTAAAATATTCAGCCCGACCCGCAACCCTTTTCCATCTGCAAAATGATGCAGCTCACATTCTTCGTTGGTTGTCAAAAGGCTTGGGGTCTCCCGAGGGTCGTCCACCGGCTGCGATCCGGGGGAGCTCCCCTTTAATTGCTATGCATGGGACGGGAACATCTCCTGGTCTGTCTTTGGTGCCAATGCAGCTCGGTAACATTCTCGGGCCGTCTTCTGGCTGCTTCGTACGACCCCGATGTTATTGCCAACCACATACTTTACACACTGATGAATAGTTGAAGTCACTGCATGCATGCGCGATATCCAAGATCGTCCCAGAATTGCATTGTGCGACGCCGGCGCGTCGACCACTATGAACAGCACGGTGACCTCTTTTTTAAACGGGCCGCGGCCTAATTGTACCACACCTTCGAACTCTCCAACGACGTCCGCTGCTGTTCCCGTAAACCCAACGATGGCACGGTCGGATCGTTCGAGTACCGGCCGTGTTCGGAATTTGGCGAAAGTTGAAGCAAAGATGATATTAGCTGAGCTTCCGGTATCTATCAAAATACGCCGAACCTCTTCTCCCGCGATCGCTGCCCCGATCACAACGGCATCCTCATGAGGCCCGGCTAAGTCTCTCATATCGTCATCGTCAAAGTGCAAAATTGGGGAAGGGGTGCTTCGGGTTTGGAAGCAAGCTCTGGCTTCCATCTGGGTAGCTAAGTTAACGATGTGTCTCTTTCTGGAGGAATGCGTTATTCCTGCCATCGAATCCCCTCCGAAGATGGTCATGGATTCGAATAGATCGCGCAGGCCTTGTACCTTACCGACGAGCCCGTCAATTTTTTCATCAACAACTCTGATACCGCCGCGGTCGCCAATTTTTTCATCAACAGCTCTGATATCGCCACGGTCGCCAATTTTTTCATCAACAACTCTGATATCGCTACGGTCGCCAATTTTTTCATCAACAACTCTGATATCGTCGGGGTACAGAGTTGGGGGAAAGGTGCGCCAGGTTTGGAAGCAAGTTCTGGTTTGGAAACCAGTTCTGGTTCCCGTCGCAGATCCTTCTCCGAGGTCTGTTGATGAATCAAACAGTTGACAAAGGCCACGCACGCTAACTTCCGCCTCTTCCTCGATGACCCCGATGATATTCCGACCGACCTCGGGATCAAGGTACTCAACCGATACGTCGAACTGATCCGTAACTTCCGAAATCGCCATGGTGGTTTCCGGCTTCGGAATTATGACCACCTCTTTCGAGGGCGCGGCATGTTGGGCCTTCTTGACATACTCTAACAGGTTACCGTGCTCAATGAGCATCTGTATTTCCTTCTTTAAAGCTATGCAGTCCTTCGTGTCATGGCCGACGTCCTCGTGGTAACGACAATAGCGGTTATTCCTTTGTTCCCGAGGCGTCGGGATAGGAAAAGGCTTTCGGTACATCCCGCTTCTCTTGGTTTTTTCGTAGATTGAGGATACGCACTCCGTGAGATCCGCGAAGTAGGCCGGTCGTATCCATTTGTTGGACATGGGCCGGGACGTTGCCGGTCCGTTTTGTTTCGGCCTAAAGCCGGTCGGGGCGGAAGGTTTAGTTACCGCTTGCGAGCTCGGGGGTATTGTGCTAATCGGCTGGGCCGTTCTAACCTGGTCGAGTCGGGAACCCTGCTTTATTACGACCGATGCCTGGGCGCTCTGCTGGATCTGCGCCGCCACTTCAGAAGCCTCCGTTTCTTCAATCAGTATCTGTTTTTCTATTTGTGCCAACAACGCGGAAAAAGTGAACGCCTGCTTCTTCGTGACCGCCTGCTTCATCGGCCCCGGGAGCAGGCCTAACCGAAACGCCGTTAGGGCCACGTTCTCTTCACAATGGTCCAAATCGGTCTTCGCATCGATGAAACGCCTGGTATAGTTTTTTAGGCTCTCCCCTAGCTTCTGTCGACAGTTCATTATAGTATCTCCATTGGCACGGAAACTCTTACTTCCCACGAAGTGTTGCCTAAACATAGCCCAAAAAGTCCCGAAGTTTCTGATGCACCCCTGCGGTAACCGGTTGTACCATTTTGAAGCCCTATCTTTGAATGTCATAGAAAAAGCCCTACATAAGAGCTTATCGTCGTTATCGAAACTCAGCATAAAGTTCTTAAAGGCCTCCAAATGGTTGTCCGGATCCGTCTTCCCGTCGTATTTCTCCAGTTTAGAAATGTCAAAACGCCTCGGGAGCGGTCCCGCTAATATCTCATCAGATAACGGGGAGGCTCTCCAGTTAACTCCGAGCTCAAAAGCTCCTCCCCCAAGGCCCTCGGTCCTGATTTCATAGAGCCCCTCGGCTCTTGGGCCGACGAACTGGCTGCTCGTTCGGTATCCAAGGTTTTGGCTGTTCGTTGGCTGCCACGGAATTGGTGGCAACATTTCTCGCTCTCCGCGGCTGGCGACGTGCGTTCCTTCTTTTTCAAAGGATACAGGGGTCGGTTTATCGGTGCCTCCCTTTTTGTACCGCGAAGGGTCTGCCCTGGACCCTCGAACGCGCTGGGACCGAGTCTTTCGTGTCCGCTGGGCTCTCTCCCGACGTCGGTACTCCTCGTCGGACGAGTCGCCTGAGGGATAGTCCGACGTCATGGTATGATGGACGCCCGAGTTCCGACGAATCTTGACAGGCTCTACATCATCGGGAGGTGAATCTCGGTAATACCTGACAGGTCGGGCCTCCATCCTCGATGCTTGGGCGTGACCAACCGCTCCCCGATCGTCCAGGGCGGGCTCTTTGCCCTTCCCTTCACGAATCCTTTTCTCGTCCAGCGCCCGCTCTCGCTCCTCTTCTAACCGGGCAATATCTTCGAGCAGCTGCTTTCGGGTCATAATCAGGGTCGAACGCTTATCACGACCGCCGTTCCACTCCCGACCAGGAGCTCCCGCGTCCTCCGACCCAGCAGCGGCCCGGATGACCTCCCTACCATCCCTCTCTGTCGCCGCTTCGCTATTCATCCCGTAAAATGTGATTTTCAAAGGACAGAAGATTCCTTTTCGGTATCACTGTTCCCACAGACGGCGCCAATGATGAGTAAATAGCTGAAAAAGGAATTTATTTCGGATATAGCGTCTGAGGAGTTCTAGAGAGAGAAAGTATAGAGAGATAAAGTAGTCTTTTTGTCAAGAAAATATTCCATACCATTTTAGGCAAAAAGGGTCCTCCTTTTATAGTAAAATAGGGAGGGCCCGCCTAAGCTCTATGGGCCATCATCACATGTCGATGGGCCCTCTTTTGCTACTTTTATCTTTGCATATTAGTCCCTAAAGAACTTTGTATACTCAAATAACTATATTAATTATTATCTATTACATTGTTACCCCTATTCCTTGGATCGGCGAATTCCGCCCTCATCAAGTCAACCTCAAAGATGATCAGTCTTTGACTGGTTACTAAAATAGTTTAGACAAGTATACGTAAACAACCATTAGCCAAAAAATACATTTTATTGATAGCTTTGAATATGTACATAATACCTCGTTAAAACCTCCATGGGCCAACAAGGTTGGAAAGAGTGTGCTTATTAATCAAATAAAACATTTCCAAAATAGAACATAGTCACTCCCAATACAATTTTAGATATTGTATATTCCATGGATATTGAAACATCCTCCCATGGTTATCATAAAGGCGATAAGAGCCTGGCTTTATCTTTTCATCAACCATATAAAGTTCTTCCCAATTCGGGGCCATCTTACTGAGGCTCTTTTCCTTAGTATGTAGGAATACATTTCTTAACACGTTGTCACCCACCTTGAACTCCCTCCTTTTTACCCTCGAATTATATTTACTCCTCATAAGAGTTTGATAATGAATTATGTATAGATGAGGTCGAACTTTTTTTCTTCAATCAAATCCAAACTTTCTTTTTTAGCTTCTACATTTAGGGCTTCGGAGTATTGAGCTACTCTAAAAGAAGAAAATCTAGATTCTATAGGACTAACAGCCTCCATTCCATATGCCAAAACAAACGAAGTTTTTTTAGTAAGTTCCCTATGGGTTGTTCGATAAGCCCATAGCACCTCCTGCAAATAATTAGGCCATTTTCCTACAACTCCTGTTAAATTATTTTTCAAACCTTCTAAATTAGATATGTTTGACACCTCTGCTTGTCCATTTACTTGGGAATGAAAGGGTGTAAAAAAAACATTGCTTTATCTTATCCCCTTCGAAGCGCAACACGAAACCATTTCTTTATTATTAAATTGAGGACCATTGTATGTAGTAATTTTTCTAGGTACTCTAAAATGACAACAAATACTGTTTACAATGAATTTTATCACATTCTTAGATTTTCTTCCAGGCAAAGGCTCAGCTTCTGCCCACTTCGTAAAATAATCCACTGCTACAATTATCATTTCTCGTCCTCTATAAGCCATCAGCAAAGGTCCCACCAAATCTATTCCCCATCTATCAAATGGAACGGTTTTGATAATGGACATAACTAGAACGATTGGTTTATGAATAGAGTTAGCAAACCTTTGACAAGTATCACAGCTTCAAACCAAATTATTGGCATCGTTCATAATGGAAGGCAAATAAAATCTTGTCAACAAAACTCGACGAGTCAATGCCTTGAATCCACAATGCGTTGAACCTTCTCCATCGCGTAACTCTGACAAGACTTCTTGTGATTCTTGTTTGTTTAAACATCGCAATAATGCATAGCCAAATTCTTTGCCTCACAATTTCTTGTCCAATTTCACATCTTAAGGCAACTCTTCTTTAACCAAAAAATTCAAAAATGTTAGTTCTCCAATCTCCTCGGATTGTTTCTAGAGTGATTTATACTTCCTCAACCTATTAACATTGCTCTAAATGTGTTCAAATAGATGGACTCTTCTATAACAAAATCCAAGGATATTTGTTCCTTGTATGCTACAGCTGCCAAAGAATCAACAACTGTATTACTCCCTCGCTTTATATGCTCTACATCAACATGATCAAACAGAAGAGCCAGATTATGAAGCTCTCAAATATACAAAATTAAATGGTCCTTTTTCGCTTTGGAAAATCCAGACACTTGATTTGCTACTCATGGAGAATTTGTCTCTAATCTCACTGAAGTTGCACTACCAATCTTTGCAAGCCTCAATCCAGCTAATACGGCTTCATACTCAAATTCATTGTTCGATGCGCGAAAACCAAATTTAATAGATTGAAGCATCGTTTCTCCAGATGGAGCAATCAGTTGAACTGCAGCACTCCATCCCAAAACACTAGATCCTCTATAAGTTCGAAAAATCCATATTAAACTATCGGGAAAAATATCCTTGCTAACCTCTTCATCTGATCTGCTCGACTGAAACTCAACAAGAAAATCTGTTAGGGCTTGAGCTTTAATTGTCGTTCGAGTCGTAAAGGTGATGTCAAAATCTCCCAGCTCAACTGACCACTTAGTTATCATTCCTCAAATATCGGGACATTGTAAAACATCATTTAATGGCAATGAAGTTCGAACCTCAATGGTATGAGCTGGAAAATAATAACGCATTTTCCTAGCAGCCACCACTGATGTCAATGCCAACTTTTAAAGATTTAAATACTTTTTTACGCTGCTGCCAAACTCTTACTGACATAGTACACCGACTTCGTAATTCCTAGGTCTTCACTTATCAATACTGCGCTTACTGCAAAGTCTGATACCTCAATATACAAAAAGAGTTTCTCTCCACTTCGAGGTTTTTATATTATTTCTGGTGATAATAACAAATTCTTGATACTTCAAAACGCTGATTCGCAATCTGAAGTCCACTCAAACTTCTTTGATCTTCGTACCTCTTGAAAGAAAGGGAAACATTTATTATAAAATCTGGCGATGAATCTTTTAAGTGCTGATAACCTTCCTGTCGAGATTTGCACTTCTTTGATAGTTCGAGGCGATATCATGGATACTACTGTTTTAAATTGCTCTGGGCCAGCTTCTATTCCTTTTTTACTAATAACATAACCCAAAAATTTCCCTGATCGAACTCAAAAGGTACACTTTTCTGGATTCAACTTTAGCCTTATTGCCCATAAATTCAAAAATGTCTCTTCAAAATCTTCCAAGTGTGCATCGTCTGTTAAGCTTTTAACCATCATATCATCGATATGTACCTCCATATTTTTTCTGATCGGAGTAGCAAATGCCTTATTCATTAATCTCTGGTATGTAGCCCTATCTTTCTTCAATCCAAAAGCCTCGGTTTGTGATGAAGGTGGTACTTTCTTCATCCTTTGGATCCAAGTATGCATTGTCTGTTAAGATTTTAACCACTATATCATCGATATATACCTCCATATATTTTTCGATCTGAGTAGCAAATGCCTTATGCCTTATTCATTAATCTTTGGTATGTAGCCCCAGCATTCTTTAATCCAAAAGCCTCGGTCTGTGATAAAGACAGTACTTTCTTGATCCTTTGGATCCATCTAAATTTGATTATATCCTACAAAAACATCCATAAAGGTTAATATTTTATTTCTCGAAGTGGAATCAATCAACTGGTCTATTTAAGGAACGGGAAACGGATCTTTTGGACATGCTCGATTCAAGTATGTAAAATCGACGCACATGCTCGACTTTCCATTTTTCTTCTTGACCGCTACCAGGTTTGCCATCCATAAAGGATATTATGACTCCCTTATATGTCCGACCTTGATAAATGGTCCACTTCGGAAAGAATAGCTGCTGTTTTTTCAAAAGAAAATGCCCGGACTTTTTGAACAACAGGTTTCACCTTCAGATTAATGGCTAGGCTATGGAAAATCTCTTCGATTAGAACTCCTGTTACATCCTCTGTTTTCCGACCGAAAACATCTAAATTACGAGATAAAAACTGTAATAATTGTTGACGTAAAATTGGGGTCAGTAATGTTCCTATTCGAAGCACTCTTCCATCACGAAAAACACATTCCTCTATTTCTTCACTTACTGTTAATGACCATGGGGTTTCCATCGGATCGCCAACCCTTTCTTCAAGGTCCGAGGTCAAACCCCCTGACTGCGATTTATCCATTCTATCAGCACTGTTAGATCCTCGGATCCGAAGAGCAGTAGCATAACATTCTGTGGCAGGTTTTCGGTCACTTTGAACGACCCTCACTCGGTCTCCAACGACATACTTACAACATTGATGGATTATAGACACAACACCATACATCCTTGATAACCAAGATCTTCCTAAATTGGCATTGTAACTTGTTGGACAATCCATCCTTTCTCAGACTCACATTCCCCTCGAACTCCCCAATTACTCGTGCAGTCACTCTAGTAAAACTGATGATGGTACGGTTTGATTGGAAAATCTGAAGAGGGTTACGCATCCTATCATAAGTTGTTTTAGAAAGAACATTTTCAGAACTCCCAGTATATATCAGTACGATTCGAATTTCAACGCCAACAATCTCTGACCCAAAGACCATCGCATCCTCATATGGCCCTACAGTACCTAGTAAATCATCTTCTTCAAAAAGGATAAAAGAAATGACTCTCTTACCATACAGATGGGTAGATATCTTTCCCTCTATCTGAGTAGCCAGATTCATTATGTGCCTTTTCTTTGAACTATTAATGTTACCAGTCATAGATCGCCCCCAGAAATTACCAAAGACTCAAAATACTCGCAAAGGCTTCGAATGTGGCCTTGCTTAACTGGTTCATCCACTTCCATTAACATTAACCGATCTGGATCTGCATATAAGTATTTTGATGTTGCATCAAAATTGTCAACCTTCGATTCCAAAATCATCAAATTTCCAGGTTGTGCATTTGGATTAGTTGCTTATGAAGTCGATGCGATAAGATTCTTTGATCCACTGCTCTGCCCTTTCACATAAGTCAACATTCTCCCATTTTCAATTAAAGTCTAAAATTCATTCTTCAATGCAATACAATCCGAGTAATAATATCTGATGTCATTTTGATACCTGTGAAATCTGTTGTTTTACTCCTCTCTATGCCTATTGATTGGAGCATGCTTCCTAAAATTTACATACCCTTTAGTTTTGTCAAATAATGTAGCAACACTCTCAATTAGATCTGCATAATATGCATGCCTTATCTATTGATTGGGCCTCGGCCTCGGGAATTAGTACCCTGATGCTTGATTCGATTATCCTCCAGTTCGATGTGGTAGGTTGTTATTCCTCGGACGTACCTGTTGGGAAGAATTCGAAGATTTTCGTTGATTATTTGGAACCTGCTAAGAATTCTTTTGACTAGTTCCAACTACTCCGCGAACCCTGGTCGATTCTTCCACCTTGATTTTGATGAGGTCGGATATTTTAGACATTGTATCTTGCTCTTATCCGGAGGGCTGTTCGGACAAAACCACTACTATAAAAAACCGAACAGGACAAACTTAATGGAGTGTGACTAAGGTAGGTGTTGATCACCTCACATCTTGGGCTAATGGGTCCTTAAACTTGACCCGACTCTACAATTCAACCCGATAGGCCCATGGGTCATTAATTAAGTATAAATACCCCCAACCACTTTCATTAACGCGGGTAATCAGAATTTACTGCTAGCACATAGCTTAATTATCTCATTATCTCTACCTTAAACATTAAATTCCCAAAAAACTTTACAAAATTACCCTCAAACACAAATAAACCACACCAAATTCGTGACCACAGTAGGAGCACGACGGTGCCTGAATTTCACAATTCAAAACCAACAATGAAAGTAGTTCGGATCAATCCGAATGAGCAGAGTATTCCACCTCTTGAGGTGGAAGTTGCAAAGGAAAACAATGAATATACTATCGAGGAGCTCGATCAGTTGAGAGCTGAGATAGAGGCACTGAGAGCAATAAAACAAGCATAGGAATGGGTTAAAGAGAAATCTGGTGAATCAGTACTTCGCCATACTGACAATCCTAGGGATAACGAGCAGTCTCTAAAGACCCATCTCGTTTCGAAGAAGACACACTTATCTAAACATGTGGAGAATTCTACATCTGAGTCCTCCAGTAGCTCATCTAATGAAGCACAACTTGAAGAATCGTTATCTTCAAGGAGTGATGAAGCAAGGTCAAAAAAGAAAATAAGGTTGACTAAAAAACATTCAAGAAAAAAGGATAGGCATGGCAGGCTTAAGAAGAACCATGGAAATGGTAAGGGGTCAGCCAACCAGCCTATTGACCAGTTGTTGATTAATCCTTTTGTTTTCCAATCCAAACCAGGTTTTTTTGCTATCCTTAATGAAGATATTGGTTTTAGCGCAGCCGGATATCGTCTTTGTCTGCAAAAATACTCTTCCTACATCTTCCTAAGAGGTTTGACAACTCCAAGATGAAGAAATATGATGGGAGCCGAGATCCAGACAACCATATGGAGTAGTTTAAGAACTTCATGATGAATTTTGACGATGACGATAAACTATTGTGTAGGACCTTCTCCCAAACTTTCACAGGAAGCGCCCTCAAATGGTACAATAGTCTCCCTCATGGATGTATAAGTAATTTTGATATATTTTGGGTTTCCTTCCGGAGGCAATTTATTGAAAGCAAAGAGCTTAATGGTAATAGGGACACCATTATCCATTGTGCTCAAGAGCCAAATGATTCTTTAAAGGAGTACATCCACCAGTTCGTGAATACAAAGAATGGATTAGAATATTGCTTTGAACAAGTTGCAATTGCTTCACTGAGACAAGGTTTAAATCCAGGTAATTTAGCTGATTCAATGACTTGGAAGAAGGTTATGACCTAGGGTGGTTTACTGAATCAGGTGGAGAAACAAATCAACATTGAAGAGACTAAGAAAACTATAATACACTGCCAGGTTAGGTCCACTACTACAACAATAACTCCTCCAGCTACTATCAGTCCGGTTACAGGCAAAAGAGACTCGACAGGGATCTAACCGGTCAAGGCATAATCAGTCCAACGAGACTCAAAGCCAATAGGTCAGAAACAAGAGGGGACCTTGGGTTCAACCTGAGTGGTTTGCTGAGTTGGGGGAAAGTATGGTTATAATCTGAGATAAAAATAAAAACGAAGTACACTTTAGAAAGCCAGCAGTATTGTAATCCTCCAGAGAAAACTGCACCCGTTTTTTCCAATACCACAATCACATAGGCCATGATACCCATGATTGTATAGCCTTGAAGCATGAGGTCCAGAACCTCATCGAAAGAGGTAAGTTGAGAGCCTGTGTCAAAAACGAGGAGGTGGCAGACTGGATAGTGCACAAGCTAATACTCCATGAGTTGGTCCTTCGAACAATCCTAGAACATCCACACAGGATGGTGCAATGGTAATTACTGAAATATTTGATATAGACTCTGAGTATCTTGATTCAGATCCGAGTCAAAATTAGGTAGGGGTGATAAAAGACAAGACCAAAATAGTTTCCGGTTTGATTAACGTTTTTCAGCCATTAACTATTTTCGTAGGAGATACGGTGACTACACCGTTGAGTTCATCAAGGAAGAGACATTTCCAAAGTTTGGCCACCCAGTTGGATGGAGGGATCTTCACTCACCTGTATCAATCTCCATCTCCCTTTATAGTTTTCGATAAGGATGACCTGAGAGATATTGCAGGGCCTCATGAAGATGTTGTCGTAATATGGGCATCAATTGGAGGAAACAATATACTTCGAAATTTTTTATTAACACATGCAGTTCGGGAAACATCTCGTTTTTAAGCTCCTACAAGCACATGAGAAACCCTTCAGTTATACAACGTTCGAACAGAACCATTGTAGGCTTCACAGGAATTTCTACAGATGTGATTAGGGTATTTGAAGAGGAACTGTTGTTGGGAAAATGACCCTTTAAGAAAATGGTAAGAGTACTGTTTGTTGTGGTGGATTGCCCAACATCTTACAAGGCAATATTTGGGAGGTCTTGGCTCTCTAGAAGGCATGTTGTGGCCTCTACTATCCACCAATGTTTGAAATATGTTGTCCAGGGACAAGTAGGTGTTGTCCGGAGCAGCGAGAAGGTAGCAAGGAAATGTTATGCAACGGCCCTTGCCTCTAAGTCTTTAGAGACAGTCAAGGTTAACCGAGATTAGCAGCTATTGGAGCCTTCTACTGGTAAGAATGAAATTGATGATCCTAGGGAGGCTCCTAGTGTCATAATACCTACTGAGGAGGTTGAAACCCACTCCCTCGCTGAGGGTAAGAATGTTAATATTGGTACCAAGTTGGCACCAGATTTTAAACACCATTTGTTGTCCTTTTTTATGAATAATTAACATGTCTACGTGTTGTGCAATAGTGATGTCACTGGAGTGCCAACTAATACTATTTCTCATAAGTTGTCCATCTGAACTAATGTTGCGCCAGTTTTACAAAGGAGACGGTCTTTATCTAAGGAAAAAACAAATATGATAGATTATGAAGTTGATGGTTTGACCAAGATTGGTCACATTAAAGAATTTCAGTACCCTTTGTGGACTGCCAACCCTGTTCTAGTCAAGAAAAAGAATGGCAAGTGGCGCATGTGCATTGATTTTATTGATCTTAATAGGCATGCCCCAAAGATCTGTATCCTGTTCCTCGGATAGATCAGTTGGTGGATTTTAATTCTGGAAATAAGTTGTTATCATTCATGGATGCACTTTCACTGTACAACCAGATACAAGTAGATCCCACAGATCAAGACTAACCTACTTTCATCACAGACAGAAGTTTTCATTGTTATAAGCTGATATCGTTTGGATTGAAAAATGATGGGGCCACTTATGAAATATTAGTGAATAATGGCTTTTCTAATCAAATTGGCGGAAACATGGAAGTTTAGAGATGATATGATGGTTAAAATCTTGGAGGAAGATGCACATACATCTGACCTTCAAGAAACATTCTCTAACTTAGAGGCTGTGAATTTGAAATTAAACCCTAAAAATTGTGTATTTGGAGTCCGATCTGGAAAGTTCTTGGGCTACATAATAAGTGAGAAAGGAATTCATCATGATCCAGATCAACTTAATGTCTTGCTAGCTATAAAACCTCCTAAGAATATCAAAGAAGTTCAAAGAATGACAGGACGATTGGCTGCGTTGAACATGTTTATTTCAAGATAATCAAACAAGTGCGCTATATTCTTCCTAATATTGATATTGCCAAAGAGTTTAATTGGTCTCCACAATGTGATCAGACTTTCATTGAAATCAAGAAGCATTTGTCTTCAACTAAGACTCTCTTCAAACCTGTTCGGGGGGAAAATCTCTATGTATATCTAGTTGTATCAGAGTATGCAATAAGTGTTGTGCTAGTAAGAGAAGTGGACAACTACCCTCGTCTAGTGTATTACATTAGCAAAAGTATGTTGGATGCTGAATGGAGATATTTGAAGTTGGAAAAACTGACATTGGCCTTGTAATTGTAGGAAGAAAGATGAGACCATACTTCCAAGCTCATTTCATTGTTGTTCGAACAACTTTTCTCTTGAAAAGTGTTCGACGGAAAGCTGATGTGTCAAGTAGAATGATAAAGTGGTCAGTGGAGCTGGGTGCTTAGGAAATTGATTTTACGCCTCGAACGGAAATTAAAGCCCAATCAATGGCTGATTTCTTGGTAGAATTTCGTGCTGATAGATCCTCCGGACAGATGTCAGAAAACCAATCTAAGAAAGAATGGGTAGTTCGAACTGATGGTGGATCAAGTATTATGGGTGTGTGGGGATGGAATTTGTTTAACTTCTCCCAATGGTGACAATATGTACCAGGCCATATGTTTTGGTTTCAGAGCTTCTAACAATGAATCTGAATATGAAGCAACGATAGCCGGTCTTAAGATGGCTCTCATATATGGGGCAAAGAGAGTCTGGTTAATGAGTGAGTCCCAATTGTTGATTCGCGATGCTCAAGGACAATCTAAAGCAAAGAAAGAACAGTTGATTAAATACTTGCTCATGTTGAAAGAAGTTGCTGCAAACTTCAAGAGTATCTGCTATGGACGCATCCCTAGATCAGAGAATATTATGGCAGACTATTTGGAAACTATAGCTTATTCTGAATCTTACCCATGGATTCTTGTGCAAGAATATCCATCTGTACATACAGGCCAAGAAACAAAGAGTGAAGAAAGTATGAGTTGATTGTTATTCAAACTAAAGATTTGAGGTATGATCTTCTCCGGTTTATCTCCGATGGGATATTGCCTCTGTATAAAGCCATGCCTAAGAAAGTCAAGTATAACGCTCGTGGTTTTTTTATATTAAGGGAAGTTCTTTACAATAAATCTTTCAGCAGCCTCTCTTGTGTTGCTTAGGATTTGAAGAATCCCAAGTTGTGTTATATGAACTACATGATGGAGAAGGTTCTGCACACTATGGCTATAGGGCCATAACCAGGAGAGTTTTATTAGCAGGGTATTACTGGCCAGCCATAATGGCATATGCTAAAGAGATGGTAAAAAAGTTTGATCCTTTCCAGAGATATGGAATTTAAATTCATGTGCCAGCAGTTCCCATGGAATCCATATCTGAACCGATACCCTTCGACAGATAGAGGTTGGATCTAGTTGGGCCTCTTTCCATGGCATCCGGTGGATGTAGAACAATCATAGTTGCTATTGACTATTTCTCTAAATGGATAGAAGCAGCTCCTTTAGCTGGAACCACTTCGAATGCAATCATTAAATTTATTTTATCTAACATATGTTGCAAGTTTGGGGTTCCCCGAAAGATTTATACAGATAATGGGCCACAATTTGATAATAAAGAGATAAAAATATTCTGCACCTCTAGAGGAATTCAACATTGTTTTTCTTCTCCTTTCCACCCTCAATAAAATGGGCAAGTTGAAGTTGAAAGTTGGACAATCTTATCTGGATTGAAGAAGAAATTGGAGGAAGCTGTAGGAAAGTGGCAAGCTATTTACAAAAAGTATTATGGGCCTACTAAACTACACCTCGGGGTGCTACACAAGAGTCTCATTTTTCTCTTGTATATCGGATGGATGCAATTACTCCATATGAGCTACTTTACCATCTCACAAAGTCTAAAACTTTTTCGAACAGGCTAATGATATAGCAGTCAGGAATCAGTTGGATTTGATTGAAGAAAAAAAAGTTAAAACGCATTTGAGAACAACGCATTACCAAGGTTTGATGAGGAGCAGCTTTGCCTCCAAAGTTAAAAGAAGATATTTTCATTTAGGGGACAAAGTCTTAAGAAAAGTCTTTTTGCACACCAAGGAAAACAGTTCGGTAAGCTAGCTCCAAATTGGGAAAGCCCTTATGTGGTATCTGGGAAAGTTAAACCATGAACATGTAGAGGTCAAGACAAGGAAGAGAGAGCATTAAAACACCCATGAAACGTTGAACATCTCAGGTTATACTTACAATGGAACTCTCTTGTAAAGTTTTTACTTTTTAAGTATCAATGTAAATATTAGGGGGGCATACTATTTCCTACCCTAGTGGCGCGGGGAGGTCTTAATGAGGTGTCGGAGTTTTTCAATAATATTTTATGCTTTCTTCAAAAGTATGGTGAAATTTTGTTTTTGACTTAATTCATAGTATAAGGTAATCGGATATTAAATACTTATTAAACACTCGGGCTCTCAAATGTCTTTGAGTTGATCGGGTATATTAAACACTTGATCACATTTATTAAACACATGTGGTTGAGAATGTTTAATACCCTTGTTTAACACCTGTGAAATATTGAAGGTTATCAAAACATTGGCCATAAAGAGTTAAACAAACTTTAAACAAAGGGAAATATGATATTAGAATCTGATCGGACTGAAATCGATCCATGATTCACAAATGCCTTGAACCTTCAAGGAATTTAAGTTTTACAAGATGGAGATTAAACAAACAGTACAACAAAATTCCTTGGCCATCCAAGGACTTTGTTTTCTCAACAAAAAATACACAATGAAACGATACAACCTTAGTGTTTGTCCCCTTCGGTTTTTCCTTCACCGCTATCTTTTTTTGGACTTTTGAGTTCAACACTTGAACTCTCACCAAAATCTTCATCGTCTTCGGAATATTCCCCAATATAATAGTTGTGTTTGTCACCATCAGCCATCGTAAGAAAAGGAAGGTCATCATAATCCACAAATTTCCACAAATGACCAAGGGTCCTCTTAGGAAAGGTCTCATGGAACAGTAAGACGATATCAGATTTAATTCCAGCATCTCTCTTCTCCATGGAATCGATTATTCCACTAGTATACTTATTTATCCCTGCAGCTATTTCTTGAGCTTTCTTACTTACTAAGGAAGCATTCTTATCGGTCTTCTCTTGGACATTTTTCTCCAACTTGACTTTATCTTCGGATAAATTCTGGATAATTTTGTCTCTAGATTTTAATTGCTCCTTCAAATTTGTGATCTCATTAGAGAAAGAAGTCTCCAGTCAGGAGTACTTAGTCTGGAGGTTTTTTCTAGCCTCTTTTTACTTAAGCAGTTTGGCAGCTAAATCCTCCTTCTCCTTCTTCGATGATTCTATGCTTTGCTGAGCAGCAGATAAATTATTTTTCAAGCTTTGTTTCTCTATAGTTAGGGAGTTTATGATGGTAGTTTGATCCCTCACTTGTCTCTCTAGATCAACCACTGGACGAATGTCACCCAAGAGGGCATGACTCAAGATGTCTTGCTCGCTTGATATCATATAAGTCTGACAATTATGGCTCACAATGTTGGACGAGTTTGGAGGACGGTAAGCCCCGTAAAATCATCATTTTCCAAATCATTGAAATATATGTTAATGTTCTGAAAAGCATCAAAATTTACCTCTCCATCAGCAGTGGCCTGTTTGGAATAAAGGTTTGGTGGAATTTCTTCTTGTAAGGTAGGATCAGCAAGAGCTGGATGAGGGACTTCAGAATGACGTAGAATTACCTCCAATCCCATAGTGACTTTTTTATTCTTTGCAGCTTTTTCATCACTGCTTGCTTTGCGTTTTTTATCCTCCTTTGTAATTTTTGGTGGGTTGTCCGATCCAACAAACTCCTTAACAGTAACTTCAACTGCTTCCACGAAAGCAGCATTAATTCCTCATTGGTTCTTGGAACCAGTTCCTTCGGTGGTTGTCTGAAGTGGGTCTGTTGTGGTTTTCTTCTTTCTTTTGTTCTTCATTTTGTTCAGATGACTATGGGCTTTGGCCTTGGAAGGAAAGTAAAGATTAGCATATTTAGACTCAGTTCTCCTCAAGATAATATCTACAGGAGGAGGGGTGGTCAGTTATTTCCAGGAGAGGTCTCTTCTCCCTGTGGTGTTCCACAGATGAGACCTCACAAGTTCCCCGAGGTGAAACAGTTATGAAAACCATTATCCCATTTCTCTAAGGCCCAAGCATTTAGCTTGGAACAGGTGTCTTGACCTGCCTTTACATAATCCGAGAAATCCTTCAGAAAAACTGAAAAAGAAATACAAATCAGTTCGGAGTAACTACCTAGTATTTGAAATATTAAAGAGAACATGAATAAAACTAACTTATGCTCTTCCAGCGACTGGTCAGTTGGCTTGGGTTGGATTCAAACTTGATTTTCTTCCCATCTTCCAGACCTCGCTGATGAACAAGAACTATGTCCTTCATGGCTTTTTTTACTCCAAAAGATCATTCCTCACTTTGTAAGCATTCCTCATATTGTAATGGTAGAAGGGATCCTCCATTTTGTACGAATATGTCCCAATTCAGCGGTATGGGTGTATACATAGGATATATTCTGGAGGGATAGCAGGTATTTTACGCTGACCTTCTTGAAATTTGGGCTTACTTTCCCTTCCAGACACTCCGGAAGTGCGTCCGGATGAGTCAGACCCATTTAAGTCTTTCTCATTCAATCTGTAGCGGTGTTTTCTGTCTGTCCGACCGCCTCAAAAGGGGTATGAACTAAACTATCCTCCATATTTTCTTCCATTACAATGGAAGGTTGTTCGAATGGCTTGGCTTCTACCAGGGGCTGCTGTTCGGATGATTGGTTTTTTGGCAAAGGTTTTATTGTCTCCAAAATAGTGTGTTTTGAAGAGGTAGGAGTGGAATTAGCCTTGGATTGGCGAGTTATTCGGCGAGAGGTATGCTTTTTAGGGGATTTCCCAGCGTCTGAACCTATAAAAATAAAAAGTGAAGGCTTTTAAACGTTGGAAACGACTTTCTCTTTAAAGAGAGGGTTTTGAGACTCTTGGACAGAGGACCCTGATTGAAGAGGAGAAAGGTTTGAAACAAATGGTAGTTTTCTAACATTGGGTGCTTTTGAGGATGATGGACCGTATTCTGTGTTTTCTCATGATTGATTGGTTCCTTCACTGGGAGAAACGGGAAGGCCAACAACAATTCTAGTCGTGATGATGCCCATATAAAACAAAAAAGTGCTTTTGATGTCAATATTGTGATATTCCATTTTGCGATAAGTAGCAAAAAACTCCACGATCAAAATATTTGATGGTCTCAAGTAATAAGGTATTGCTTTGTCGCTTGATCTTAGCATGTTATCCATGCGAAACCCTAACGATCACTATGGATCTTTGATTAAATATACTAGACATCAGGTTACATATTTTTTGAGTAACCAAGGTGCATTTTAAGGTAAACAATAGGGATATATTATAATAGCAAAATACAATGGGTAAAGTACCATTTAAGACCCAATACCCAAAGTATTATCCACTTAAGACCCATATTTTCATATATCTCCAAGAAAGACCCGTTTTTGTGAAATATTTACTAACTAAGACCCATTAATACCTTTTATACCCCTACTCATTTTTATAAAAGCCTGAACACTCATATTTGAGTCTTTTTCTCCCTAATTATTTTCTGCGTGACTTTAACAGTTCACTACTATCATTGGTAATTCTCCATTCTTAATCGATTTCTTGTATTTTTATTGTTCTTTGTTAATTTTGATTGTGTTTTAAGTTGATTTTGCAGTTAGTTTTTTGCTATATGTGTATAATTCGAGTTTTAGTAAAATCTGTTACTCGAGTTTAGATTTCTATGTATTAGGTTAGTCGATCTGTTTTTTTCTAGTTTTTAGTATTCATCAGTTATTTTACGTTGATAATGTAGTATATTTGTGTTATTAACATTAGTTTTTCGTTGATTTTGAGTGTGTTTGTTAGTTTTTATAAGTTTTTAGTCTGCGCTTAACTGTTTTGTGTTTCTACAAAGGAGATGCGAAACGTTTTTCTATGAACTTAGTGATAGTTGCAAAACATTCGTATATGTACCTATTGATAGCTGCGAAACGTGTAATTCTTCTGGAATGGTAGATGCAAAAAACACGTTTTTTATAGATTTGAAACATTATTTGTTCTAATTTTTTTAATTCATAACATATCATTAGTGGTACTAATTTGTTCGTCTTAAAAAAACAAAACCAACGGTATTTTCGGATTTTTTTTCGAGTTACAGTTTAAAAGATACAGACTTTTAAAGTTTTAAAATTTATAGAAGTTTCGCGAAGAAGATGCGAAACCTGTTTTGCTGTGCTAGATGTGAAACCTTCTTTATTTTGATAGATACTAAGCCTTCTTTATTTTGATATAAGCGAAACCTTTTTTATTTCGCTAGATGAGAAACATTTTTGTTTTGCTAGATGCGAAACCTTTTGATAGATGTGAAACCGGTCACTAGATGCCAAAACATATAACTGAGAAACGTGTGTAAATTTATTTATTTTTAAATTCAAAACATATCATGAATGGTACTAGTTTTGTTTGTCTTAAAAAAACAAAACTAATGGTATTTTTGGACTATTTTTCCGAGTTACGGTTTAAAAGATACAGACCTTTAAAACTTAAAATTAAAAAAACAAAAAAATAGAAGTTGGTTACTGTATTTTATATAGAAAGGTATTTAAGGTATAAAATCTCTTTAAAATATAGGTCTTCATCCGTAATATGTTTGTTAAATGAGTCTTTATTGGTAAGTCTCCAAATATAATATAGATAGAAAGTGTATTTACAAATATATAAAAAAATAAATAATTTAAAAACAGTATAAAACACTTTTTTATACACACGAAATGGTTCATTTCTTCGGACACATAAAGTGTCATATTTATTAACCTTAGATCGATAAAAATTACAATTCTGATTGATAAACGAAAACATCAATATTTATATGCGAAAGACGAAACTTAAATCGGAATAGTTCTAAATAAATACGGATTACTTCGTTTTTTAATCGATTTTCGTTACCTTTTGATTTTGGATGAAGCAATGAGAAGCGTCATCTCCAAATCTTTTATTGGAATAGATGAAGAAAAATAAAAACAATAATAATTTTGATTAATATTCTATTTTTCCGTCAAAATGATTTTGGTTTTTTTGAAAAATGAAAAAAACATCTTTCACACGAACTGTGCGAGAAACCCTAATCAAATAATCATTTCTAAAGGTAAGAAGAGAAAAAAAAATTGTATGCAAAGAATCATCTCATTACAATTAGGGTGAAAATCATTACTTATACAAGGTTTCCATTTATCTCTGCACGATTACATATTTGACGTAATAAATGCTGAATAATATAACATACGATAAATTAATTTTTTATGTTATATTATTATCAAAATATTATGTATGAAATATAACCTAATCAATTATAAGATAATATATTTAAAAAATAATTATTATTTTTTTATATTTAAAAAATAATTATTATTTTTTATATTAAAAAAATAATAATTATTTTTATATTAAAAAAGTAATATATTATCAAATATTTCTCATCATATCTATTTTTAAATATTTAGTTTTCTAAATTTATTGTTTCGAAATTGTATAAGTCTATTTATCCTATTTTCAATAAAATACAATATATTTTTCTCATTGTTTTCCACACTATCGAAATCAATAGTTGAAAAAACCTCCTTCTATTTCACTTTTGGTGTGCAAATTTCTATCTCATGTTAATCATTTAACTATTCATTAAGGATACTCCAAACATTTTTCTAAATATATATTTGCCGATTTCAATCACACTTACTATATGTTCCCAAAAAATTGAAGGTTTCTAATAATTGTATGTCGTGATATGATTTTGTTAAACAATAGTTTACAATTCATGGTTATAAAGAACATTTAATAAAACGTATTACAAAACAAACAAGTCTAATGAATGGTTAACGCTCATAGACCAATAGTATTCTTACCACATGTCTTATATGGTAGAACAAAAGGTGAAGAAACTTTAATTGAATAAAATAGGTCATCTTTATATTTTTATTTCTTTTATGAAAACGGTAAAACAAATTTGAATATTACGTGGATGAATATTTAACCAGTAGAGACTCTGCAATATGAATTCGATGCGACTATATATACATTTCTGATTTGATGTTACAAAATAAAATCCATATCATGAAAACAAAACTATGATCCATGCACTAGCATAATTTCATGTTGAACTTCATTCATTTTCCAAAATATTATGGCTAATCCAGGGGTTCTGAAGAGGAATATAATATTTAAGAAATTAATCTGTATCCCCACACCTCTAAGCATTTCAAGGAAATTCATTACCTTTATTGATTTTACTATCCTCGCCTCTCAAGTCTCAAGTGCCTTTATCAAAAGGATGGTACAGGACCTTAGGGCTGTTATCGGATTTTGGCGTAACCGGACCTTATCGGTTCTGATATTCGAAACCGGACCAGAACTGGTAAAAATCGGTTTGGTCCGGTCCGGTCCGGCCTGGTCCGATTCCAGTTTCGGTTCGGTTCGTTTTCGGTTCGGTCCGGTTTCGGTCCGGTCTTTTTCGGTTCGTTTTTGGTCCGGTTTAAACGGTTCGGTCCGCTATCTGTCCGGTTTGATTCAAAAAAAATTTAAAAATCTAATTAAAATAATTTACAAATTTCAAGTAAAAAAAAATTAATTTCATTAAAAAATCAGCTTTGCATCAGATTTTGGGGATTTTTTTAATCACTCGCCATCTATATATACATATATTATTATTTTAAGTTAACTAAAACTACTTTGTATATTATCTACTATCTACTGCTACTTAAATATTTAATACAATTCATTTGTTTTGTTTGTAATTTTATTTAGCCAACTTTATCCTACTCAATGATTTGGGTTATTGTGGTAAGCACTAACCACTATACATAGGTAAGTAAAATGTTAGAAAACATATTCAAAACTACCATAAAAGCGGTTGTTGATTCAAAGTTACAAATACATAGATAATGTACCATTTCAATTTCAAGCACAAAGAAAAATTACAACGTTGAATTACTCGGTAGTACAGAATATCCTTTTCTTCTTCTCTGCCACTATATTATCGCGAATTCGATCTGATTTTTGTTTCATTCCATCAACCAATTTCACAGTATCCTCTGCTATCTGCATTGTCGGCAAGTAAACTTCTAAAAACTCAAACCATTAACCTTGCCTAGCGTCATGCTCTCTAAATTTACCTCCATAGAAACTGTATAATTCAAACCAAACATGAGAACTTGACTATAAAACTTTTCAATTCAAAACTTTATATTATCAAATACAAAACTATTGTGCTAGTCCATTGACTAAGCCATACCCGAAAAGGAAGACAAATGAATACTCAGTTAGCACTTCAGAGAAACCAGTGGACAAAAATCCCCAAGACAAAGCCCTATGATAATAAAATACATTGAAAACTAATGGCATAAATGCATTACTAGTAACAGTAACACCAATCATAGACCTGGACGAGAGAAACCTAGTGTTAGGTTTGACCCATTAGTTCTTCGGAGCCGTTGTCTTAACCTACATAACCAAGATATTTTTCACATGTACAAATTGTGAACCCGCAGAGATATACACACTAAATCACAATTTGAGCTTTAAAATTAGTGTCATCAAATACCTTGAAAGCAATAAAATGGTCAGTCCTGTTAGACAATAGCAAAGAACAAGAGAGATTCTCCATCGATTCAGCTATAGTAATTTCACGACAGAAAATTAGGAGGTGTAAAACTAGAAACTGATGAAAATTCGAGTACAAGAAGTCTCAATCTGACTATTAGTGACATCTATAGTATATTAGCACGTTAAGATGCTGACCTGCCGACTAAAATTTTGCCAACACCATTTCCTGCGGCAATTTAATGATGATCTGCCTCCGAGGCTTTCATAGAAAGTTAAGGGGCTATTCCATTTCAGAGATCTCAACCATAACACTTAAACTTCAAACACTAACAAATATTAAACAGCATTTAAACCAAACAACACTTCCCACAAAACCTTACTAAAACCAAACAACACTTGAACTTCAAACACTAAACTTCATATATTACAAAAATTGCAGCAAAACAGAACATGTGATCAAACCAAAACAAAGTAATAACAATCTATGATCAACCTTAAGCTAAGTAACACCATACTCAAACTATAAGGCCAAACCTTACAAAAACTGCATACTTAACATGTAAAGAAAAATCTTACAAAACCATACAATGTATGCATACATGAATTGGACGAGTCAAGCAGCTGTAGTTGAGTTGGACGACTCGTCAATCTGCCCAAACATAAATTCCATTTCTGTTTTAGCTGGCTCTTCTTCGGCAAGCTACAAAGAAAAATACATTAGAAAAATAAGCAGATGAACAATTTAAACTAAAAACAAAAATAAACTCTTACAATGCTTCGCCCATGTCCTTTTTCAACGCAGTGGAACTCTTTTGCCCAATCACCTCCACACATAAGCATCTCCACAGTCTCAGGTTTCAATGAGGTGCATTTCGGATCAATCACGCACTTCCCGGCGCTAAAAGATGCTTCTGAAGCAATCGTTGTAATGGGGATGGATAAAATATCTTTAGCCATGATGCTAAGAATAGGATATTTTGGAGCATTAGCCCTCCACCAAGTCATTATATCAAACTCTGCTCCACGATCAAATTTCTCTGGCTTCTCCTCCAAATAGAACTGAATATCAGTTCGAGTCTCGCTGTCTCCTTAGTCTCATCGAGATATGCAAAGAAAGTAGATCCACCAGGATTATATATTGTTTGAGAAGAAGGAACAGCAGGTTTCTTATGTGTTTCTTCATAGATTGAAAATAAATTTCGTAAGTCGGTTGACACTGATTCGTCTCTATTTTTAGCCTCATCGAGATGATGATACAAGAATGGGTAAACCCACTTAATGAAATTCATCTTATATCTGCGTCATAACACAAAGTAATAAAACTTATTAACAAAATACATTCCTGTCTTAGCTAGAGAAATAAAAATGAAAAACTAAAAAGAATCAGTTACATTTCAATTTGAAACCATAATCATACACCTCATAAAAAAAGACATGTCTTACCTTGGGTCAAGAATAGCACCAATGGAAATCAATAAATTTGACTCTGACCAATACATTAGATACTTGATCTTCATCTCGCTAACCGCTAGCATTAGTTCTGGATTTGTGTCACAATACTCGAACTTATCCAACACAACTTTAACTTGATAAAGTTCAGCAAGAAATAGGTTCACCGTAGAGTAAGTTCGACCACTAATAACTTTAGTGACACGCTCAAACACCTCCAAAAAATGACAAATGGCCTCCACGCTCTTCCACTCTTCATCACTAGGAAAGAATTGCATAAAGACATAATTAACTTCTGCATACATGTGCCACACCTCTCGATAAAATAACACAGTGGATAGCATCAACCATGTGGAGTTCCACCTGGTCTTCACATCAAGTACCATATGTTTTCCTTTCAACCCCGTGTCTTTCACTATCTTATCGAATTCAATGCATCTTGCCTCATATTGTCTATACTCTATTGTGTAGTTGCCACTTATTGTCTATAAAATGCGCGGTGATAGTCATGTAACCTATTTTCTGCTCCCCACTCCACCAACAATCAGTAGTAAGTCCTATCTTACTCACATTTGCCATTAGTTTTTTCATTTTATCCTTCTCCTCTAGATAATATGCCATACAATCAGCTTTGACATGATGCCGAGAAATCTTCTTATACCCAGGATATATTGTGGTATATACCTTGTTCCAAACAGTTCCTCCTAAATGGCTAAATGGTGTATCATGCGCCAATACTGCTTCGGTCATAATATTTCTAACACTAGCATGATCATATCTCCACGTACTAAGACTTGGTGTCCCATCTCCTTGGAATGAACTGCTGTCTAACAATGTTTGTGTACCTGCTGTATTTTTTTTTCTATGCCCACAAATCTTTAAATGCTTTAAACAGGTAGAGGTACCCACATCTTTCACATTGTAAGAATACAATGTCCTACACCACTTACACTTCATCTTTTGTGATCCACACGGCACCGTAACGATTTGAAATTATTCCCAAATAATAGATTTTTTTAGCCCTTTTTTAGGAGGTACAGATGGATCTTCATTAGCATTAGCATTGCCAGTAGTATTAGAAGGGGTTGGTGTTGACCCATCAACTTGGCTACCGAAATTGAGATCTATATCTTGAAGTTCTCCAATCTCAATCCCTCCTGTAGTCTCACTGTCATCGTCACATTCGAATGATTCATTATTATGCATTGGACTTGAAGACTCTTGAAACGACATGAAAAATATGTAGCACTTATACAAATTTATAAAATTATTGGAAAGAATACAAAATTTGGGAATAAAACCTAAGAGTGTTACTATAAATTCAAAAGACTTAACTAAACAATTTCTATCAAAACTCAGACTGAGACAACTAAAAAACTAGAGCTCAACATAGATTATTGATGTTGTAAATTTAAAAAGAATCTTTAAAACATTGAACTAAAAATGAATCTAATAAAAATGATGAATCATGAATGTGATGAAATCAAATTATATAGAAATTAAGGAAGGGATGAGAAAAGAATAAGAAATCATACCTAGAATGAAGAAGGTATTTTTGGATTTAATGTTACTGTGTTTGTAGTTGCGGCTGCTGCTTTAAAGATAAACAACCCTAGGTTTAACTTTATGTCCAAAGAAATCAAATTTTTCCCCAAATCGATAAGTTTCCCTCCAAATTAATTTTCATCCAATCAAAATATAGTTTTCTTTTAAAAGCACGAAATTTTCTCACTCAAACGTGTATTGCGCAGTTTCTATATTAGTTATATAATTTGTCATTAAAACAATTAAAGTTCTCATTTTCAATTTTATGGTGAGATAGATGTTTCTATATTAGTTATATAATTTTTCATTAAAACAATTAAAGTTTTCATTTTCAATTTTATGGCGAGGCAGTGCTGTTGACTATAAAATTTTTGGACATTGAAACAAAAAAATTCGATTTCCGTTTCAGTTAAATTAGTTATAATTTAATTTAAATTTTAGCTTTTAAATCCAACAAAATTAATTTTTCCAATTAACCGGTTTGTCGGTTTTATCGGTTCGGTTCCTAACTGGTTTTACCGATTTGTCGGTTCGATTCCTAACCGGTTTTACCGATTTTTCGGTTTTACCGGTTCGATTTTTTATCGGTTTCGATTTTAAAAATAGGACCGCAAACCGAACCGTTAAAGTTCAGTCCGGTTCTCGATCCAGACCTTATCGGTTCGTTCCGGTCCGATTCCCCGGAACCATCAACAGCCCTAGTACAGGTGAACAATGAATTCGATGGTGTCTTAAGTGTATAGACCACACGAAAGATACTTACAACACGCTTCATAGTTATCCTACAACTTTTGATATTCCCATAAATTTGACTTTGTTAACAAATTGATATTTACGGAGAAAAGTCTCTATTATTTTATTCATTAATTAACAGTTTATAATAGTTATATAAGGAAAAAGTATTATCTATTAAACTAAATATTAGACAATTGACTACAAGTTAATTTGTCTTATCATAAAAAGTAAATATATATTTTAAATAAAATTAGGCTCTTGGCTAAACAAATTTTATTATTGCATAATTATTTTTATTATTTGTTTACCCTCTCCTTCAAAATTAATAATGGTATTACAAAAAAAAAGTGTGAGTGAGGTATATTATATAAAAATGGTTTAAAATAAAATTGATTTTTAGTCGAATGGAAATTCATGATCTAGAAAACCGGCATAACACAAATCTTGAGTATATAAAATCAAATACTCAATACTCACACAACAGAACTAAAAACTTTATTCGAATACAAATAAGAACACGTAATTATTTAATCAGCCAGAGGATCACTCAGATATAACACCAAATAATCTAATCATTCAGATATAACACGCCAAAAAGATAAAAAAAAAAGTTCACAAGAAATAAGAAAAGAACTACTCTCACAAAATAAAATATAAAATATATTTGATTAAATGTTAGGTTTTTTCTCTGATGGTGGTTACAACTATTTACAGTATATAAATAGAAGCAAAAAATAAAAGCTATAGGTAAAATATGCATTAAAAATAAATGACAATAACTAAAGTTTAAGCGAGTCTCATAATTTTGGCCATTTTGTTTTATCATAAATTAGAAGTACATTTTATGGACTCTCTTGGACCTTTAATATAGAACAGCACGAACTTGATTTATACTTAGAATATCCATAAAACTTATAAATGTTCTACTTATCGAGAATCTCAATAATCAATTCAAAATCAGATCAAACATCATCCGATTTTCCAAGGTATCCCAACTATTATGACAATAAACTTAAATGTGATTTAGTGCTTTCATGGAAAACGGAGTTGAAAATATGAATATTATTAATGTTATGAAGATGAGTATAAGTAGTCTAAGTAAACTTAAGCTCCTAAAAAAATGTATAACCGTACAATTTTAAGGAAAAAAATAGACATGTTACATTTAAAAATACGATCTTATTTCTTATATCGTTAAGAAATTACAATATCACCTAAATAAATATATCAACTTGTAATTGATCGACATGTATCTAGATATCCACCTTAATCAAGGTCATTATTAGATAACAAGCTGAAGAGATGCGCTAGTAGAAAAATCTATCCCACGAGTATGTTAGCCTATATATATCAAATGATGTGTCGAACTACAATTAAGTGAGATGTGGATGCGAGGACATAAACCGAGTGACCTAACAAACATCATATTAGATATCATGTTGCATAATAGTCAATTAGATTAATCTTTCAATCAATCATGTACGAATAGAGAGTAGGATCATCCAGCAAGTTCACTTGATTTTTTATGTATTTGATATTTAACTTCATAAGAGTATCAAAATAATAAGTTTCTTTCAAACCAAACAAAATAATAAGATATTAAATATACTTATGATGGTTCATAAAAATTTCATTGGCCCGATGATAAAATTCTAATCTCAAAAAACGGTGCATGTAACAACTGCTGAAGCTTAGATATTACAAGGAGAATATATAGTGAAAACATAGAATAATCATACTGAATTTATGTAAAAAAGAAAAAAAATCTCAAACCAATCACGACACTTGTTTGAGCCCATAAAGAGAACACCTGAGCTTATAGATATAGAGATCACCGTGAAGAAAGGCATTATTCACATTAATTTGACGCAGTTGTCCTGAAGCGAAATAGCTAATGTAAAACCATGAAGAAAGGCATTATTCACATTACTTGTCAACGATTTTGCAGTTCTAGTCACAAACCTGCAGTCCCACAGAAGCCATCCCTTTTAATAGATAAGGAATAGACTTGGTAGGGCCATTTTATATGGGTTTAGGTTTAATAATTTTGTTAGTAAGATGATCAAGTTAGAGCTTACACTTACTAACACAAATAGTAGCTTGAATAACTTTGATCAAATTATACATTTGTTAGAAGCCCATAATATTCCAAAGGTTTGATAGTTGATTTCTTGTTCATGGTAGACAAAGAAATAAAAGTAAATACGGTGAAGATAAGGAAAATTATTTGACTAAGTTAATTCGAAGAAAATATATATGGGAAGCTTCAAGATGTTAATATTAGAGTATTAATTTTTTAATATCAGTTAGAGGGTATAGTAGTAACTCATGTAACATATGAATGCCACATACCATAAATAACATGTGAGATTGGTTCTCAATATCTATGATCTTCAATCACTATAAAATCTGATGTAATCAGATTATAAGGATGTTGAATACCACTAAAAGAGAATTAAAACAAGTTGTTATGGATAAGATATAAATTATTTAGGACTAGAATTTAATAATTAAAGTCTTGTATGAACAATTATAAAGATATATGACAGATTTCGATCTAGTTGTAAAGATAGGGGTTTAAACTGTAATCTAACCAATTTTGCAACAATTTCAGTTATTATAAGTTTGTTTGCCTATATATAAAGGCAGGGGCTAAATTGAAGGACATGATACTTTCTCTCAAGTGAAATATCTTTTTTACCTAACTTTCTCTATCTAAAATCGATTTCTCTCTTACTCTCTCTAAAATCAAGATTCATCCACACCAAATTGGCGACCATGATGGGATGTGAATTGGTACCTTAATTTTCATGATAAAAACCCAAAACAATTGATTTTTATTTGTTTCATTTTGATTGTTCTTGATCGATGTTCTGAAGTTGTTTTGGATCGATAATGGAACCAATGAATGAAAGCGATCCTTTTGTTCGAAAGACAGTTGAGACACCAAAATTTGATCTACAAGGAGGAGAAGGTAAAGAGGATGAATTATGATCAAGAAAACTCTAAGTAGGCTATTGTTGCGTTGCTTGTATAAACAAGAATCTTAGGAAATTCTGTCAGAGTTATATGATAGTGAGGTTATAACACATTGTGGGTTCAAGGCATTGACACGTCGGGTTTTGTTGGCAGGTTATTATTGGCCTTTGATTATGAACGATGCTAAAAGCTTGGTTCGAGATTATGATAATTGTCAACGAATTTTTAATTCTAGTCACAAACCTGCAGTACCACTCATGTCCATTACGGAAGCCATCCTTTTTAGTAGATGAAGAATATACTTGGTAGGACCATTGCATATGGGTTGTGGAGGAAAACAGAGCTGGAAAGAGGAGATTTAGACCTGGTTGAGGAAAAAAACATTAGAGCACGTCTGAACACGACTCATTATCAAACTCTAATGAGGAATCGGTTAATTCGAAGATAAAAAGGAGGTATTTCAAATTCGGTGATAAAGTTTGAAGAAAATTATTCCTCGATACAAAGGATAAGCGCCTCGAAAAGATGGCCCCAAATTGAAAAGGACATAATATAATTTTGGAAAGAATAAAACCTGGTTCTTATCACCTTTGTAATAGGCATGGAAGGATGCTTCAGCATCCTTGGAATATATAGCATCCGAAATTTTATTGGGAATAAATGTTTTTTGACAACTTTTTTAAATAATTGACACACTCTTTTCTACCTTGTTGGCCTAGGGAGGTTTTAATGAGGTGTCATGTAAATATTCGAAGATATCAATAAAAGTATTTTTTGCCCAATGGTTGTTTAAGTATAAGTATAATTATTTTGGTAACAAATCAAAGACTGGTCATATTTGAAGTTGACCAAGAGTAAATATTCTGAAGTGTTATAAACACTTTTCGAAGAAACAACCGTATTCGAAGTGCTACGTTCTCTACACGCATTGTGATGCTTGAATTGATACGTTCTCTAAACGCACGATATTATTCAAAGTATCACGTTTTATAAATGTATTATTTGTATTTAAAGTGTTAACATTCTTTAAACACACCAATGAGTTTGAGGTTCTAGTATCTTCACTTCAAAAATTATAAGAATAGTTATGATATACATTATATTTTGAGGTGCACATGACACGTTTCTATGAAATCATAAGTTTGAAAGACATATGAATATAGGAGAAACAAAATACTACTGCATTAAAGTTAATCCGATGATACACAAACAAGTTTTTAATGCTAAGTAAAAAAATATTCACTTAAACCAAGTCATCTTACAAAATTTGATGACAAGCATAAATAAAAAAGAGAAAATAAAGTTATTTGTCCTCAGATTTTCCATCAGACAGATCCTCATGTTTGGAAACACTTTCCTCTGACTCTGCTTCTTCGGAGGAGGAGCTAGGCACAGGATCAAAAGCTTCACTAGGGCGATTTTCAAAGGGAATCAATTCGTAGAAGTTTGCCAGGTTAGCATTTGAAAATGCAGTGTGAATTTCACCAAGTAGAGTAATAGTCTTCTACTCTTCATCGTTCTAATGATATCCTGCATATCTTTTCCACATTCGTCCTCGATGGCCTTCACAACAATCTTTTTCTCATCCTCGAATTGATCTTTAAGAGCATCCATGTTTAGTACTAGATTTTTCTTTTCACCCTCACTCTTGTTTAGAGATTCTTAAAGAGTGGAGTATATTTGCTTCTCCTTGGATAATTCTTGAGCATGCTTGGATTTGATATTTTCTATTTCATTTTTAAGCGAAGTATTGAGCTCTTCTATCTCATTCATGTGTACAAATCTGAGATGTTTTTTTTGATGAATGATGCCTCTGAGAAATTCTGATTTAGCAGCTTGGAATCTATAAAATTGATCCTTTACTGTTTACCAATGATCTCTATCATCCTCTTTTCAGCTGTAGCATCTTTCTTATATCAAACCATGCTCTTAGCCATGGTGTCCAACTCGCTTCGGGCAGATTCCACTTCTTAGCATAAATTTTGTATTGTAGTTCCAAGATCGGTAAATGGTTGAACAGCAAGTGTCACCTCCTCGGATGGTTCTTCAGCGGGATTGAATCTGGGATTGATGTAGGGCATTAGAGCAGAGGTCGACGGTGGCAAAGGATTTATTGATCTTGTCAGTTCAGCAAGAATAGATGTACTCACTTGACCAAATCGATGCAGTTAATCTTGAATATCTTGGACACATAGATCCATATCTCCGTCAAGCTTTTGAGAATGTTCGAGATTAATAAAGTTATCATGGTCAAAGTCATCGTCTCCTCGGTCATTGTTTGTTGCAACCTCTCATTGTTGATTGCCTCATTGATAAGTGTTTGCTGCAACTGCTCCTTGTTGATCTTCCAGCACAATGATTTCATCAGCCTAGAAAGATAGCACTTCTTGAAGGGCCTCAACAGTTTTTTTCCCTTCTTTGTGGCGGCGTTTTGGACGCACTCTTTTTTCTTTTGGGGGAAGCAGTTATCTTCCTCTTTGGTGAAATCTCAACTTCCTCTCCCTCTTCAATAATGGAAAGGCTTTTTTCTGTTTCCTTCCTCTTCTCCTTTGACTGCGGCGTTGGATTCTCTGAGGGGCTAGCACTAGATGTGCTAGTTCCTTTTTTTATTCTTTTTATGTTTATTCTTTAAGGGAAGATGGTTGTCTGGTCTATTTCGAACAGGAAAAAATACTTTGCAATCAGGTCTTACAAGCCTTTTGACATCTAGGAGAGGATGGTGGCTTCATCAGATCTTCGGTGAGATCAGCTACCACATTTATTCTCCACAGATGGTTGTTAAGAAATTTTATAGGTTTACAAGATGAGTGTAACTTATTTCCCCACTCTTTTACTGTCTAAGTTTCCAACTTGGCAAAAATATCCTTAGTATCTTTTTGACGAATTTTATATCATCTCCAAATTTATGGAAACAATACAAGAATAAAGAACATATAAATAACAGCAGAATACTTAAAACAATAGCATAAAATAGAAGAGCAAAGAGGCTTATTGGTATTCCTCCTGATGAGGTTAAGTCGTGATGGGTTCTCTTCGGATATCTCCTTCACGTTATCCTATGCCATAGAAATGAAGAAAAAATTTTGTCTCCAAAATTTGTCAGCCTCAAGCAAGTCATCGATTATCTTAAGGTCATCATCAAGAGTGAGATAATATAAGAGCAGAACAGGTCATTTCGAAAGTTTAGTCAAAGCGATGAAGTCTTGAATGGAAAGCGGATTTTTGGCAAGTTTGGAGGCCATGATTACAGATAAGAGGGTGAACCATTGGTTGGGAGTAGCTTGCGTAGGACAAAGATCGAGGAGCTCGAAATATTCCACTATCACTGGGTCTAACGGAATCGAAGACCCCAATTGATAATTTCTGGATACACCATTAACTCATCATTTCTATAGTCCGGTGGTGTTTCTCCCTCATTTGGAAACTGAAGAAAGGTATTATCTGGAATTCCTTATTACTTTTTCAAGGAGTTAGCTTGGGATTCTGAATAGTAGATATATGGCATATTTTTAGTGCCAATATATATTCTGGATTGAGTGGCTTTAGTCTTTCACTAACGGAAGCAGCAAGCTCATCGGGAAGTTCAATAACAACTTTATTTTTCCCTTTTTTATCGGTACTTTTATTTTTGTAGCACGCTTAACTTATTCTCTATCTTTCGAAAGATTATCATCAGTCTCAGCCTCGATATTATAGTATGTAACTTCATAGTCAACTTCTTCCTCGGATGCCTCATCTATAAGTTGAGGTGGGTTGGGATTAGAGTCTGGCTCTATATGTCCTTCGTTTGAGGGATTTTGTTCAGACTCTGTAATTGTCTCAACAACTTCCCTCAGGGGAGGAAAAGATAGAGAAGGTTTTATTGCAATGCTTTTGAAAATTGAAGGTGAAGTGTTTTCAACGTCGTCTCCCGTAGCTATAAAAGTTCTTCTTCTGGGAAGGTGAGTTTTTGGATGAACTTGAGAGATCTCCTTCCGTAGCTGCCGATGCGGTTTTGAGTTAGGAGAAAATGGATTTTCTTCTGCTTTTCTTAAAGAAGATGTGTCTTGAGTTACTTTACGGTGACATTGAAGAATAGGTGTTGAAGAATAATTTCGAGGAGATGATTTGGTTGGTGATGGTAAAGTTCGAGGCGATTTTGGTGTTTGAGTTTTTGGTGATTGGTTTTCTTCTGGGACAGATGAACTTGAAAATGCATAAGGAGTTAGATTTGGAATGAAATTACCATATCGTACTGTTTCAATGGAGAATCGAGGATCATTGCTTATTAATCCATTTGCCCTTTATTATTCTGCCATTTCAGTTATATAGAAATAATGGTAAACTCCAAAATGAGGTATTTGGAGAAGATGGTTTTCTGGGTTTTTTTGCTCTTGGCTTCATGAGTTTTGGATGCTTTCTCATAACCTGAATTGAATGATGGGTGGTGGACTTGAAGTTCTCCGTTGAAAGTACCTTAGAGATTGAAGATTCAGATGAAGGTAGCCAATTAATCTCAGGTGTAAACAGACGCTCTCCCTCTCTAGAAATACGTTTGTGAAACAAACTATGACACAGGGGAGTATTTACAGAAAGAAATAAGGGAAAGAGAAGTGGTAGAGGTGAAGGAACATATTAGACAAAATTCCAAGCGGTTGCGTTAAGAATAATTTTGACACATATCAAATGACAGACCTAGTGGCAGACCTAGTGCTTAGGGCATCATTACTCTCTAGATTTTCACTTCGAAGGTTTATGATCGTTGGAAGGAAATGTTTTCATATGGAAATATCCAAAGTGTTAACAAAATTTTGTTGTGATCCGAGGACAACCTGTGTTGTCAAATGGATTAATTAATTGAAAGAAAATCGTGTATTTGGTAAGATAAGTTATTTTCAACTCTCAAGGACTTCCGATGACAGCTATAGTTCTTATTCACTGATCTTCATAAGAACTATGAGGGGTTACTAATAATGATATAAACTATTAAGGACTATAATATAATAATTAAAGTCGTGTACAAAGAATTATAAGGATATATGACAGATTTCGATCTAGTCGTAAACATAGGGGTTAAAGTGCATTAACCCAATTTTGTAACAATTTTAGTTATTCTAAGTTTGTTCGCCTATATATAAAGGCAAGAGCTGAATTAAATGGCATGAGACTTTGTCTTGAGTGAACTATCTTCTTTACTTAACTTTCTCTCTCTAAAATGCATTTCTCTCTTAATCTCTCTCTGGAGTCAAGATTCATCCACACCAGTTATTATGTTATATCAGTCTTGAGTTTGTTTAGTCTTCTACAATCACTAACATTCACATTTACAAAAGTTTCATTCATCAGATTGATCAAAATCAGAGTAGTATAAAATGTTTCATATAAAAAACAAGGATGAATAGATGGTTCAAGTAAAATAACTTTAACTACATTAAAAAAGATGAGAAATTTTTATTTAACACTGTTTCGTTGTGATGTTGAAAGACACAAATGTTGAGAAGAAAACCTTTTGATTTGCATAACATTTTAAAGCACATAAGACATGTATTCACCACCAACATCATATCATAAAACTTTGATGCTAACAGAGAATGAGTTTCAAGAAGTATAAGAAAATTCTTACAAATTGAAAAAACAAAATCGGCCTTAGTCTGGAAGAAGGATACTCCAGTAAAGAATCAATGAATATAATAATTAATTCTAATGAGCATAATAAATTATACGTAAATCCTTCAAACACTAATATGAATTACATCAAAACATTTTAATACATACAAATACACGATGACAAAAAGGTAGAACTTTATTATTGCCAATTGCATGATGTAAAAAAATAAAAATAAATATCATGATAAAAACATAATTTATTTGCAATAATTTAAAACTGAACAAAGTACAAATTATATCATAATGTTGGTGAGATAGATCTCTATGTCACATCTTATTTCCAGTACTCTCACAACATTACGTGTAAATGAAAATAAAAATAATTAAAAAATAGTGGAAAATGAAATATAAAAAAGAAATAGACGTCTGACTTTAAATAATTCAATATACTTGGTTATTTCTCATGAAACATAATTTTGAATTTTATTCAATATTTTAAAAACATTGTTATGATATTAAAACTCAATTTAATACCATTATTCGTACTATCCATACGGATTATGCATACAAATATTTTTTTACTTCATTCTAATACTTTTTTATTTCTTAATGTATACTTTATCAATCTTTTTATGGCCATACTAATTAAAAACATTAAAAACATGGAAGAGCTTAGTGAAAAAATTGATACTTAATTAATACCACTCATACTCTATTAATTTAAAACCATGTTCAATAAAAAAAATTATCTAATTAATAAGATCTCATTTTTGGTTCTCAACGATAAAATTCCTTTTTTTTGTTATTTACATATCAATCTTTTTACATCGTCCACTCCCTTGTCTTTGGGTAGACTTGTTTGGTTCATGATCTTAATCTGAAAAAAAAAAAGATAAGTTGCATACAAACTCTCTTGGATATATTCTTTAAGATGTTCTTACTTGTAAAAAATTTATCATTGTTTTTTGGATCGTAAACGGTACCTTACTTCCGTTAACATCACCTTTTTTAAGATAAGTTGCATCTTCCATTTTAGAAACAATTGTATGTCCTTCGTTTGTTTCTAAATAATCTATTTCCTGTGTTGTTCGTATTCCATAAGTTGTGTTCTTTTTTACCTTGTGATTCTTATTTACGACTTTTCACAACCTATAATAACCTATCATCATCGTCCTTGACTACCCTGCATTGAGTCCCCTAGTGATAATTAATCTGAGATAGTCCCTACAAACTTGAATTCATGGTAGTTATATTCAAATTTGGTTACACTTCTGGTTTTGGTTCTGGCTCCTAACTTAGATTTTTATATAGCCAAACATAAAGGTATATGTTATACTCATAATACGTATTCAGTTTATAATTATCTCTATTACCATCGATTATTTTCACAATATACAACTATTTTTCGTCTTTACCTTTCGTTTCTTCACCCAAAACTACATGCACTGCTCTTTCTAATACAGGTTGACGTCGACTATGGTGGATGAGATGTCTAGTTTAAAATCAAGTGGCACATGAGACCCAAGACATCATGTTCTTTCTTCTAAGTATATCAAGTAGTTGGTGTTGTTGGATTTATACTCTCAAAGTTGATTCCAATAGTAGAATTGATCATTTGAAAGTTAGCCTCATCATGAATTTTTCCATGCATATATGAGCTTGATTATGGAGATATGTTATTCGTGTTGCCTAAAATATCATATGTTTATGATTTATATGTATAGTTGCTATAAATTATATAAATCTTTATTATTTGGATTATAAAAGTTATTTTCTTTATGGCCAATTACAGGAAAATGTGTATATGGAGCAAGCTTTTGGATTTAAATATCAAAGAGGAATCTAATATGGTATGACACATTCGTTATTCTACTTATGATCTAAAACAATCCCCAAAAAATTGGTTTGGATGTTTCAAATATATCATTTAAACGTTTGGTATGATCTGTAGTGAGGCAGATCAATATCTTTTACATATATATATATATATATGTCTTATGATATATGTCTTTGATTTAGAGTTTATATGGACGATATTATGATCACGAGAAATTATCAACAAGGCATACACAAATTTGAAAAACATCTATTTCACTACTTTCAGACGAAGTATTTAGGGAACTCAAATATTTTTTAGGAATAAAAGTTACTCAATCTCGATATACTGTCATCATCTCTTAGCGAAAGTATGTTTTACATATATTATAAAAAATTGAGATATTCAAATGTTGATTGGATCGGTTTTGCATATGATAGTTATCTAATTAAGGGCTTTGTATTTGTGTTGGAGGTAATCTTTTCATTAGAGTAAGCAACAATTATTCTGTTTAGCCATTGTTGAAGTAAAATATCATACAATGGCAAAAGCGAAACTCTTATAGATGAAACAATTATTTTATGAGTCGAAGTTCACGAAAGTTCAAAAATGTAGTTGTTATATTATAACTAAACTACTCTTTATATTGCATATGATCCAGTGTTCTTCTATTTGAGAAAAAAATTCCCTGATAAAAAATTGTTACTAATTAAATGAAATAAAATTATCAATTATTTTACTAAATATTTTAATAAACTTAAAATCAATTACCTTTGCAATATATTCGGAACATAATTTATCCATTCAAAATTAAAAGAAAATAATAAAATACTTGATAAGTTGGTAGTGACATAAATATAATATAAAATAACATGTTATATTGATTATAAATATTTTTCATATTATTAAAAAAAATTATCCTCGCATAACTAAATACATTCATATTTTTTTTATTGAGATACTATTACTTTAGCATTAATTAACTATATAATTTGGCAATAATTCTTGTGAATTTTAATGTACCTATTTGACCGATCCAATTTAAATCGTATTCGGTATTAATTTTTATAATTTTTTTATATAAAAATAATGAATATGATCTTAATCACCAAACATTAAAAATCTGGACCTTGGGTAGAATTTAAAAATAGACTATGCTAAAACGAAACCCAATTTTGTTGGGACAAGACTTCATAATCCAATATTGTTTTTTGAAAATTTGAATTGTCTAAAATATTCTTACCTTACAAAAATCATAATTTAAACCTAATTACCCATATTTTACCCCACTACCAAGTAAAAAACACTAAACTTAACCAAAAACGTACTTGAATCCATACAAATATTTTAATATGTTATAAATTTAAAATTATTTAATAGATATACATTTGTGATATAAATATAATAAAATGTATACTTCCTATACAAATCCACGTTATTTTTAAAACTATTTCAAATTATTTTTTCTGTAATTCGAACTCCATTCCATAGCTCCATAGCTTCAACTACGGCACATTCACGTTCTTGCTTTTTGTATTCGTCATCTAATTTTTCATGTTCAAGAGACGAACTAAGAACAATTAAAAGCTTATTACACTGCAACTAAAAAAGTATATATAGAGAGATCTAAACATATCCAATATATAAACATAAACAAAATTACTTAGGTGTTTTCAATTACCCATGTAACCAAATTTTTTCAATCCATCATTTTTCACTAATCAATTTCAACAAGATACCAGCAAAATTATCAACCGATCATTTTCCACTAATCAATTCCAACAAGACAACAACAAAATTTTCAACATCAGGCTTAGGAGCTCAACATGCAAAATCGTGTATCTGGTAGATTCTCGCACCCATGATGCGCAAACTTACATCGACAGCAATGGTTGCCCCAATTTATATATTCTTAAACAATTGACCAAATACTAACAAAAATACAGCCAAATCGTATGTATGGAAACAATCTAAACTATGGAAACAATCTAAACTATGGAAACAACTACAAATTAGAAAGACTACAAATACAAAAGAAAAAAACGATTTTTCATACAGATTTTTTGAACCTAAATATCACTAAAAATATATATATCGAAATTGAAAAAAATACATCAATATTTAAATAATAACGAACATTGCGAAATCGGATTTTGAAATTTTTAATTTTTTAAAATGGGTATATTTAGAGATTTAAATTTATGGAAAATTTGTAAACAATGGAGATCTTGATATGACAAAACTGGATCTTAACCCAACCGCGTCTTATTCCAACAAAAAAACTATAATTATCGGATTTTCAGTTTTTTCTGGATAAATAAGTTTTCTTCCCAAACATTAAATTTATATTAACTCAACAATTAAATCAGTACAAAAAAATGACAAACATTTAGAAGAAAAAATTAAATTGATATTAACTCAGCAATTAAACCGTGTGGCACAAAAAGTACGACGCCACAAAGGAGCGCAGAGTACGGTCATCTCCTCCACGAGAGGTAGTTAGGCAACGTCGTGCGCTTATAGACTCCGAGGAGGAGGAGGATACGGAGGTCCTCGAGCCATCACCTCCACAAGAGGTCCGTACCCACAGTCGTCAAATTGATCCGGAGGGATAGTTTCCTAGAAAAGAATAATATCCTTCTATTACCGGACTATATATAGTACGAGGTTTACTTCACTTTAATGAGCGACGTAAGTTTTTAAATTTCGGACTTAATTATTTATGATTAACTTTAAATATGTTTTTACGGTATATCCATGTTATTTTGTTTTTTCAGTTCGGATTTGGCATCACGGTCCAATCGAAGTATGGGCTCCTCGGTCAATAGGACCTTAGCAAACAGCTAGGGGTCATGGTTATATTAGAAGATACTCCGTTCTGGTCACTCATGTGTCATCTGCCGAAGTTCAACTCACACCCACAGTTGGACGAGGTTTCCATTGAGAGGTGGCACCAACAGATGAAAACCTTTCAGTTCTTGTTCGGTGAGATGACCATCACGTTGGACGACGTGCATGTGATTATCGGCTTCCCAGTCGAGGGGAAAATTATTGCCGCCTTTTGGATAGAGTCGATAGATCAGACATATGCACGTTATGTATCACTGTAGGGAGTTTCGGCGGAAGTCATGCAAGAGGATATGGAGGTGCATGACGGGAGTGGGTTTAGCCTCCGATGGCTAAGGATGGCGTTTTTCGCGGACAAATATTTAGATTCCAATGTTGCGCTCACTACAGAGATGAAGAAAAAAACTGTTAGGGCATACATCATGTTCTTCCTTGGATGTACGATCTTCACGAACACTAGTAAGAAGAACATCCAATGCGATTTTCTCTATCATCTCGAGCACTTGGGAAACTTAATGAGTACGCATGGGGTACTTGCGCATTGGTATGGTTGTACGAGAGTTTGAGAGGAATTTTAAAGCAATAATTGAAGAGCATGGTTGGTTTCTTCGCGTTGTTAGAGTGTTTGGTGTATGATCACTTCCTTATTTTTCGGGCGGCGGTGAATATCAGTTATAGCTGGACCAATCCGAAGATGCTAGCGTGGGCACCGAGAAAGCTGACCAGAGCCCTAATTTTTGGGAAGCCGTACTACCGTGATATCCTCATGGTGCAAGAAGAAATAGATGTAAGTGTCCTTCTTTACATTGATTAATATGTTGTGTGTTTATTTATTACACGTTTACATGTTTAAATGTTTATTTGCAGGTTATTTTCCGACCTTACGAGGACGTTCGTACAGTGTTCGTGTTCCCGGAGAAAGTAATATGGTTGTATTACAACCCTATTCATCTAATGATTGTAAGTGAGGCTTACCACTCGGACCGAGTGATGCGGCAGTTCGGTCGGGTCCAAGAGAAATTGTTGCCTCTTCTTGTTCCTAGAAGCAATCTAGCAAGATGAGACAATCTCTGTTACGTGCTAGAGGGTAGGCAGTGGATCAACTGGAGGGACCATTTGTACATGATCGATAGGTACTCAGTCCCCTTGGAAGGGAGTAGCCGGACATTATCCCTCCCAGTACAAACTGTACGTTAAGAAATACTGTTGGTATAACATCACCCCTCGTATCCTTAGCAAGCGCTCCGCGATGGATGTAATGAACACGATAAATAGTATTCGCCTGTTAGACACGACACCTGAAGAACTAGTGTCCATCGCAAGGAAGGTGCTTGGCCTTACTAGTTCATTGCTTGTTGTAATGCTACTATTATTTGTTATTTGTATGTTATTTTAGTTTAAGACCATGTTTTTAGGTTCTACACTCAGAATTTGGTTTTTTATTCGAATGTTGATTCGCATGTTTTCTTAAATTGATGCTTATAAGTTTTTTTGTATCATACTTGGTTTTCTTTTAAATTTGTAATGTTTCTTTCATTTCCTAGATGACATATCATCAATTTTAACCGAATTCCTAATATTAGGGGTTGACTTTTTGGTTTTATGTCATTTATAATCTATGGAATTCTATGGCTTTACGTCATTTATAATCTATGGAATTCTATGCATCGCCGGTTAGATGATTTTCATCCGTCAGGGATGTTTTCACCCGCCATTTGAAAAATTTCCAACTAACGGTTGAGAGCGAGGAAAAATGTCATAATATGGAGTTGAATTGTACATTAATCAACCGCCCGAGAACGTTTTTTCAACCGGTGGTTGATAATATAGCTGTCGGTTAAAGAATTGTCTTCTGTTGGATTGGTTAGTATGAACTGCCAATTCGCTCACCGACGGTTGGAAAAATTGCAACCGCTAGGGAAGTTATCACCCGTTGGTTGACAATTGGCCCATCACCGTCTGAAAATTAGTCAATCGTCGGTTTAAATGGCGTATTTGAAGTATATTTACATTTAGGGTAAGGTTAACTCCCCCGGCTGCTTGAAAAATATCAGCCGTCGGGGAAGTTTATGGCCCAACGGGGGACTAATTAACCGTCGGGGCAAAATCTGTCAACCATCGGTTGAAATCTAAAAAAAATTATTCATCCCTTACTTAATTTGGAGGATGCTAGCAGCCGATTGAAAAATTCTCAACCGGGCGTGGAAGTTGTCAACCATCGGTTTAGAATATCCGCGTCGTCAGGTGATAATGATTCAACTAGCGGGGATCATTTGTAGTGAATAAAAATGGTTATTTTTATTGTTTCCCGCCAACACTTATTTTTCATTGAAAATAATGTTTTGTTCGCGATATGTTCTTCGGGGGTCCCTTCCAACTACCCTTCTATAAGTAGTAGAGCTGAGTTGTATCATTAAAAATCCAAGAAATAAGAATGGGTGATTCTGGCTGGAACGTACATGAAGATGCAAACCTCCTAAATGCGTTTGAGTTCGTGAAAAGCACGCAGCGAGAGGAGACTCCAAGCTTTGTCGATACTTTTTTATTCAAAATTTTCTTCAACCACGGTGGGGAGGCATCATGCCCTAGATGTGTAATGCCCTGACCACGAGGACACGAAGAAGTTTCTGATAGGTTAGCTTATCTGAAAACCGTGGCAATACCGATTGAGTCAATTCCTTATGAAGTTCGAAGCGAAACCCAAAATATATTCAGTATGGCATTTCAAAGTACTATTACGCAACGGATGGTGGAACATGCGATACATCAAATGCAAGACAGAGCTGATGTGATAAGGATCGATGCTAGAATTAATTCAACTTCTGAAGGAAGCAACGAGGATGGTGATTATCCTTTCGAGAAACACTTTGAGTATGGATGGAACTATCCATTGTTTGCATTTGTTGTTTTAATTATGTAATGTCTTCAATTAAAATGTAATGTTATCAATTCAAGTGTAATGTCTTAATTTAATACGAAACTTTTAAGAAAAAAATTATCAATGTTTTTAAAATAAACGTTATCATAAAGTACAATGACATTATAAAGTACAAAATATACAACTTTAAAAATGTTGAAATCGTAGTAATGATCTACTCCTCAAACAAAAGTGGATAAATCGGTTACTTCGGGGCTACAAATCCTAAGCTCTTCGTATGGCACAACCACAAGTCACGACGGCCGCAATTGGCATGTTCCGGGCACAATCTACTTCTCCGGAAAAAAGTTCCAACGCATAGTGGGAGACATTTCTTTTTAGTTTACCGTACTCAATGTTCGCGAATTTATGTAAGGCCAACAAGTGGCTCTTTTCAAATGACCCCTTGATGTCTCTGTGTTGCATTTCTATCAAAGTATGCAACTTCAACCAAAAAAACTCGAAGTTACATTTGCTCGTGCCAATGAAACGCTTGAGGCTTGAATGAGCGTTCTCCACGCAATTTGTGGTTTGGTTACCAAAATGCATCCACTTGTCAGTTCTCCACGTGATGAACTTATCACTATAAGGCCCTAACCAACTTTCGGATAATCTTTGAAGTCACGGTACAATTAGGACCGATAGTCGTTGAAGCCTACTTCCGTTTCCACACTTTTAAGAAGGCGTTGGACACTTTCTTCTCGTTTATGATTTTTTTCTTTTTGCCCAGGACGTTCATGTTGATGTGCCATCGACACAACATGTGTGTTACATTGGGGAACACTTCATTTACCGCATTCGCAAGCGCTAAGTCTCTATCCGTCAAAACAATTGAGGGTGGTTTGATGGAGTGAGTTACCATCAACGAATGTAAGCACTCTAACACCCATTTGTAGCTCTTGAATTTTTCTACCGACATAAACGCGAATCCAATGTAAAACGTTTTTCCGAATGGTACAAAAACGATACATTTTTTTCTTTTTGCCCAGGACGTTCATGTTGATGTGTCATCGACACAACATGTGTCTTACATTTGGGAACACTTCCTTTACTGCATTCGCAAGCGCTAAGTCTCTATCCGTCAAACAATAGAGGGTGGTTTGATGGAGTGAGTTACCATCAACGAATGTAAGCACTCTAACACCCATTTGTAATTCTTGAATTTTTCTACCGACTAACGAAAATAACTATACCCAAAATCCACTACAAGCCAAAACAAAAAATTCTTGGTGGGCCCCCAAGGGGGTAGCCGAGTTGGTTGAGTATGGCATTCTTATGACCAAAAGGTCACGAGTTCGAGTCCCTCTACATACGCTTTCTCGGCTGAGCCTGTCACCTTGTGTGGTTTACCTTCTGGCGTTGGTTTGCAGGCTATCGCGTCAGACTGAGGGTTTACCCTGTACGCACTCATTGCACTCTGAGTAGCGGCTGCGAGTTCCCTCCGAAAAAAAAAATTCTTGGTGGAAAGATAAATCCGTAAAAAACCTATAATTACAAAAGATTTAAAAAAATGGAAATGGTAGTCAAAACCTATTAATATTTAGGTATCAAATTTAAAACTGCTGCATCGGTCCGGTAATCCGTACAGGTTATCCAAAATTTATCTGCTAGATAACCATTCAAAAAAATATTGCCCGAAGTAAAGTGAAAGCGATCAAATTTAAATTCAAAATTTAACTTGGCAAAAGTTACAACGATTAAAAAAACAAAACGAAAACCACAATCTTTTTTTTCTTTATGGAATAATCTTTCAAAGTGGATTCTTCCAAGTAAACCTGTTATCGGGTCGGGTCGGTCCGGGTTTGGACGGGACCGAAACCGACTCGTTAAGCTACCGGACTGATCGAACCGGACCGCTAAGTGAAGGGAGTCAAATATGATGGATCGGGACCGGCTCGTTAAGATTCGAGTCGATCCGGTCCGACTCTTAACGGGCGGGTTTGTTAGTTTATCATAATTTTTTTTAGAGTTTTAGTAAAAAATATATATAGACTAGGAAAAAAAATTATATATCTCCCTTACCGGGCTAGTTATCGGGCGGACCGGTCCAGACCTAGGCATGGGCATTTTAACCGGAACCGAAAAAACCGAACCGAACCGAACCGAAAGAACCGAACCGAAGTAGATTTGGTCTTTTCATAATACCCGAATGGTTTCAGTTTTCAATTACCCACGGTTCTCGGAACCGAACTGTACCGAACCGAAGAACCGTGGGTACCCGTTAGGAACCGAACTTATGTATTAACCCTTAATTTTGAATTGTTTTAAAAATATATTTTCTATTTTAAAGTTAGATTCCCCTAAAATTGTCTTTTATCATTGATCTCTAATTATGTTATCTTGAATAAATGACAGCATACTTTATTAAAATGGCGACATATTTACAAACTATTATATGTATAAATAAAATAACAAAATACCAACATTTATATAATTTAATAAATTTGATATCATCTCTCCATTTTTATATTACTAATATTATTTTTTAATATATTAATTTTATATATTTCTTATATTTAGTTTTTTTTCTTACCATTTAACATAGTTTTATTGTTTTAAAGTGTAAAAATAGTTTTATATATGTTGATATTGCAAAGCATTTAAAGTATCCAAAATTACCCGATTGAAACCGAGTTAAGTACCCATACCGAACCGAATTAAGAAGAACCGAACCGAACCGAACCAAAATTTATTCGGTTCCTAAATGGGTACTAGTTTTAAATAACCGAAAGAACCGAGAACCGAAAGAACCGAACCGAAAAACCGAATGCCCATGCCTATCCAGACCGGTAAAAGAATCGGTCCAAAATTTTAGCTCCCAACCCGCTCCCTAAGGTTTCCGGACCGGTCTCGGGCAAGCCTTACCGGTCCAGTCCCGAGCTGGTTAACGGGTTGGGAAGGCTCTAACAGCTCTACTTCCAAGTGGAATAGCTTCGGATACCAATAATTTCAGATAAAATTGAAGAAAAAAGTGAAATATAAATTTGAACACTTGAGGCACCGCGGAAGCTGAAAGGGTCACCATTAAACGTAAATGGTACAAAAACGATACTTTCGTTAGTCGATATCCGTAAGCCGCGTAGAAAAAGAAGAAAATAAAGTGGTAGCTAAAGAACGTTCCTATCAACATCTTGCACATGAAAAGGATGTCCAGGTAAATGAGAGTTGCATGACAATATATAAACAATCTACTCTCGCTTCTTCTTTACATGACTGCCTCATATGCTTTGTACAACTTTAAACCAATTTACACAAATCGCTGATTAAATCAAGCGCCTGGCTCATGTGCCCAAAATGCATCTGGATCCGGGCAGAAAAGAGAGAAATCTTGTGTTTCCAAATTCGCAATATACAAATCTACAAAACGAGCTTGTATGGACTTTAATAAGACAAGTATTGTCGGCATAAGCCACCACTGATCTTCCTCCCTGTCAGTGGCACATAAACGACAGTTAAAACTCAAGATGTGTTCAGCAAATATCAATAATAAAGTGACACCAACCATCCATCATCCTCAGGTCATAGGATCTAAACTTTTAGCTCTCAGAAACTTTTAGAATTCATACAACGTTAAATTTATCAATGTCTTATGACAAATGATGTGTATGCAGAGGAGGTAGTTTTCCTGATTACTTTCTAACGTGGTGTGGTAGTAAAACTGTAAGAGAATGGAAATATTAAAGTACAAGCTAAAACCTTATATATCCATTTAGATAAACTAAAAAAGTAAATATCATTTTTAAATTTATTCTAATTATTCCACTATATAATATAGACCATTAATTATAACAAGAGGTTGCAGCTTCACCTTCTAGTCTCCCAAGTATTTCCCTTGTCCGGATGCAATGAGGACAACCCATAATGAAAAATACCAAAAATGAAAGCGATTAACTGTGTCAAACAAACATTATTATTATTATTACGACGTTTGACCAAGCCGAAACTGTTGCAAACTTAAATAATAAATAGTACAATTATATGTTTAAAAACACTACACACTATATGGCAGTCTAAAATTTGCAAACCGTTGGGTTAAGAGTAGCATGCGCTGGCAAATCACTCTGTCCTCTAAAACATAATTTTATTGGGTATTATATTACAGGCGAATACTCTTAGACGCAACTATAGGAGCGAAAGCTGTTTTCTACACTTGGATTAAACTTAATGAGTTTAGTTTCCTTTTCAACCATTGATTTACTGACCAAAATTAAATTACCATTTAATTACAAACTCATCACCACCCTTGATTTTTAATCCAAGGGTGAATTTGACCTTGGTCGACTTCAATGAGACTAGGGTCGTATCTAAGAGTCATCCCACTTCATGTCCTACCATAGTTTTTATTTATCATTTTTTATTGTCTTTAGATCTCCACAACAAAACAGACACAATTGACCTTATCAAAGTGGTTAGTGTCATGGACTGCTAGCTTGCGCGCACACACATTAAACAAAAGAAATTATAGGTAAGATCCAGCCTGAAACTTCAGACAAAGCTAATCCCCTTTCCCGATCATACGTCAAAGACTAAGAGTAACTAATCTATCCAGACACCAAAAGTCAAGGTGGTCTATAACTCACAATGTGTGAGAGAGATGTCAAGTTCTAATTTATTAATGGTTTATTGCCATGTAAGTTTAACTATAACTTACAATATTGGAGAGAGAGGTCACGTTCCACAGAGCATATATACGAGCAAGTGAAGCTCGTTTTGGTTCTCTACTGACTAATGCATTTAGACCAGCTGGGAACGGGCAAAGCAAAGATAAAGGAAGAATAAGCAAGATAGCAAAGAATGCCCCGAGAGATATCCAATAGAACTGAAGCAAAGTAAGAAGGGTAATGGAAAGATCTGCAAGAAGCACGATAGTAATCAGGAGCAGAAGAGTGTCCTGAAAATTAAAAAAGTACACGTTATGAACAAATATAAAAAAGACCACCAAGGCAAACGCTTTGCAACTGGATTCATGAAATACCTGACGACCAACAGGTCGGGTGTTATGAAGCAAGTGAGAAAATGGATAGAAATAATCTTTTTTAAAATCCATTGATCTCAATGTAGTGTCATTAATTAGACCTCCGTTAATTCCTCGACTGATTCTTTTATGAGATAATCCATGACCTGGGTATACCAAACTTTGTGGCTGCTTCTTGAACTGTTTTCCATGACCTGTGGTATTTCCCCTACATCATGGATCCCCAATCAATTCAATAGCAACATATTAAATCGAGAATTAGTATAACTCTTATAACTCTCTGAACTGAAAATCTAATAGTTCAGGACATATTGGCAGTCAATCTTCCATTTAAAGTCTATTTGGCAAGTAAATAGCATCTCATATCTGTTGTTTTAAAAGGACTAAAATGATATTTTCATTTTGTCGGCTTATATTTGCATCATGTTAGCACATTGATACTTAATACTAAATATCAATTTAACATATTAAAAGAAAAGACAATCAAAATCATAAGTGAGATTTTCCGTATTATTAATAAGAAATTGGAACAAAAGAACCAAATCAGTCAGAATTTTACCGATTACATGTAGAGTTTGTATAAGACTAGTTGGAGAGTTCAACTTTAAAATAGATGTATGATATTTTTGACCTTCGCGGATCCATAAATGCCACAAAATCTAATACTATCAATGCATATTTCCATAGATCAAAGGGTCTCATGGGGATTGCCAAAAAATTACCTTGTCGGTTCTTCGTAGCTTTGGCCTGAAAAGTCTGACTGACTCATACCATCGAAAGTATATTCACCGGCGAGTGCCAAGATACCCAATTGGTAGTAACCTGAAGCTGTGGCCTGAAACCATCCTAATTCAATTCTAACCCCATGGAACTCAAGTTGAGGATTACCATGAGTATTGATCCAATTCATAACAGGAATAAGTGCAGAATGGATTGATCCATGCCTCACTGTTCTTAGCTGAGCATTTAAACCAGCAACCAAACGGATCCAAACATTGGGAGGTACATGCTATAACAATCATGTTATAAAAATCGTTAGAACTTTCAATAAAGCTACAAAACAATAAGTCAGAGGGCAGATAAATAACCTGGCCCAAAAGATTTGTCAACAACATATCACTATGAAGATTATATGGTGACATATAGCTACCATCTCCTCCAAAAAGAATGCACATCGGGAAACGTTTCTGTATAATAGACACCATATCTAAACGCCTTTCATCACCACCAAGAAAAAAATCAACATAAGCAACCATCAGGTCTGCAGTTGCTCCAACCTGTTTCAATGACCATCCGATTGAGTATACAGCAATAGAAACGATAATTATACTCTGTTCGAAGATAGATTACTATGTACCAGAAAAAATTATATAGTTCATGTCAGAGAGAACCCATAAATATTTGGCACTAACAAGCCGCTTGAACTGGTTATATAGAATACTACAAGGTAGTCATATTCGTCAAATCGTGGATAGTATTGTGTACCGCTTTTATATATTTCGTATTGCATGACCCGTATGCGTGTGTGTGTGTGTATATATACTAAACTTGAAGCCACCCATTCATTTCCAGCCTAATTACATGATTTATGATTCTATCAAAGCTTTTGACATAAAAAAATTAAATAATCAAGGCACCAAAACATAGTCATAAAACACCAATGAACTTCAACATGACGTTTCGAAATTAATCAGAATTTCAGAAACGTGGGGAGGAGATAGTTTTTGTCAAATAAAGAAATCAGAATTTAGAAAGCTACTAGCTTACCATTTTGAACTTAAAGAGTTGTTTTATATTATAATTAAGACCTTAAACGCATTTAAAGAAGTGTCTATTGTAATAAAAAGATAGAGAAATTGCAAATATTTTGGGATATCAAAACAGCTTTTAACTTTGCTGATACGCTCTGTATCGCTGATACGGGTGTAGAGTGCAATACGGAGCACCATATCATCTGATAATGGAGACACAGCAATAGAATGTTAATTAACTCCAAGAATCTTTTCTAAAACTAAATTCGAGATTAACATGAGATGACTATGAAAGCATGGAGCAATTATGTAGCTACGAAAAGAGCTATTACAGAATAAGTCAAACCTTCATTCCTCTGTAAAGTGCTCGGGATCTGCAAGATCGTAGACATGAGTGGTCATATTCAGATTTGACATATTCCTGAAGCCGATGAATTTTATTTCTCCGCCGCCATTGCTTCCAGGACCAGGCACAAGGAAATGCAAGAATTGAAAGTATACTGTGGACAGACCCTTCCCACCATTCATATGCAGCAACCGAGTTTATCTCATCAATAAATCTGTTAAAAGCATCTTCATACCTGCATACCAAATACACTCGTGGATTACCAAATCTATCTACTTAGGCATCGAACTGGATTCTAACCTATTATTGTGTTTATAGTAGTCTGGACTTTAGATAAGCAGCTGTAGCAAAAAGAGTATGCTCAGACAAGATAGGGTGTTGCCCATACTGAATGTCAAATATTTTAGTGACTAAAATTTTTCCAAATAAGAGAGTAACGTAGCTTATAAAAAAAAGTGGTATAAACAGGGAAACTCCTTCATAATTTTATGCTGATATCTTAAGTTAAAGTGACCAAGTATCAAAGTTTTGCACTAGCATCCAGTTGAATCACAGTTCCCTTGTATAACTCCAAATATTTCTTACACAGTCTCAATAATTGCATTAGCGGGAGAGTAGGGAAGATGCCATGGTTCTCTGAAAGTGTTGGGACCCATGAAATACATTCTGTAGACATGGCTTTGAGTTTCTTCAGCTCTTGTTCCCCGCACCTGGATTTTCAGAATGATCAAAACATGATACACAAGAATGTGAAATAGCCCAAGATACTTCTGTCAGACAGAAGAAGCCACAACTTATGAGAAAGTTTATTTCTAGCGTTAACTTACCTCTGAGAGTGAAAGAAGATAAGGGGCACGATGGTGATCACGATGCTCAATTGAATTTGCAGCATAAGAACTTGATCTAAGCATTCTTATGCTTAGAGTGCTTAACAGCAAAGACAGAAGAACCAGCATGCATGAAAGCAGAAATGCAAAAGGCCAAGGACCACCAAATGTATATACGAGCTCTTCAAGAGGAGTGTAACAATTTGGCATCCTGTACTTCTCAGATATGCATTTATAGGGGCAAAAGGGCTCACTAACTCCTCCTGCAGTATATGTTCTCGTTAGGTTAGATGAGGGCTCAACATGTAAGAAAAACCGAGAGGGAGTAATCATTCAGTCCCCTAAAGTTTAAACTTTGGATACCTTCTAACCGTTATAATAAATAGAAACTGTCAAACTAATCATCGCACTAAGAAAACATCTCTTGATGCAACTCGCAAGGGTTACCACAAGCTACCTCATCAAGTTTAAAATTTAGCTCTCTGAATTGACTGTACCTTTGCATGAGGCATACTATAATGTTATAGAATCAATACAAAGTATAACAATATTGTATCCGAATGGATGATTCTTGGATGCGATTCACCTTTGATTATATAAACTAATGGTGTAGAGTCATATATATACATATGGTAATTGGTAGGTGTATATTTCGTTTCTTATTTTTAAAAAGACCTATAACAATTTTTTATATTAAAGGTGCGTATCGTATAGGTCGTGCCACCTCCGCTGCGACCTATATCTACACAACATAATAAACAACGAATTTACACAAAGTACCTCTAATATATATGAATTTTGCCCGGTTTGGAAGATGCTCGAGTGAACATGGAGTACAAAGGCTTTCTTCCGAGCCTTCAACATCTTTGTAGGTCCCAACAGGGCACTCCTGAAATACTGTGAAATTTCAGTACAGCTTATAACCTGATTTAGTTATAGTAATCAACACCAAAAGTCAGAACTGGCCGCTTGAGCTTTCAAAGTACATTTAAAAATTACTTAGCAGCACCAATTATTCGGATAACAGAGATTTTTATATGGTAGTTGGTATAGCTGCACAATTCAGAAATAAAGTTCTTGATGTACATATATATAGATTGTGTGTTGTAGCAAGCAATGCATAACGCATCAGCAGAGAAAACAATATTAAAAAAAAAAGGGGGATAAATAGTCAACATAGAAAAACTCTGAAACATACCCTACAAAATGTGCCATAGAGTCCCTTTGGACATTTTTTCCCCGATACTGTACCCTCCTCCCCAAACAGACCACCATCAACTCCAGCTCCTCCACTGTAGATATCATAAAATAATTTTGTAAGCCAGATTTCCTTCTAAGAACAGGTTCCTATAATTGAACACAAAAATTGCATAGATCTCTTGCAAGGAAAACTACACATCAACTTCTACAAGCTTCTAGCATAATAGTTGCAAACTCAAAGATATTTTGCGCCCTCCCCTTTCACAGAAGAAATCTTCTCTTTGGCAGAAATGAGCATGTTGGCATGTGACTGCATATTATATGAACCAAAGTTGGGGCACCCTTAAACCTTCCTACTTTATAAAAACTTTAAATTAAATTATTAACGTTTATGAATTTCAAATCAGGAGCATTTGACCTGTCAGTAGTCAAACAATGCAATGATATATTTTATATCTCGACCAAATTCCAAAGCTAGAAAAGCTATCAAAACGGCCACATGAAAGCTTTCAACAAATCATGCTCTAGCTAGGATCTCGAGATATTTACAATCGCTTACAAGAGATGGCACTTGAAAGTCTGGAATAGGATGTAAACACTAACTAGTTTATAAGACGTCCCGACCAATTCCAGAGAGGAAAGAAAAAGACAACCACAATAGAATTTTTCTATCATAGTTACAACACAGTACACTCAACAAACTACTGATGATTGCAGTCGTCAGTTTATTGCAAGAAAATATAAAAGCACTCAAGAAACCATTCTATCATTTATCAAAATAAAGGTGCCTACCCAGTATTGATGAGACCTCTCACGGTTGCAAATGGAAAATATTCATCACCGATATCTACCCTAGACCAGTGAAAATGAACTCTTCCACCGCCTCCCCCACCACCACCGCGAGGACCGCCCTCACCCCCAATAACAGATAAAGAGGATTCATCTACAAGTTTAAATCGTTGAAGAAATAGTAGGATAGTCCCACCCGAACCTCCACCAAGTCCTCCATTTAAAGATGTGTTACCAATTACTATTGCATCTCGAGCGCTTTGACCATCAGCCTTCAGAGATCCAGAGACATCAAGTTCTAACAAGGGCCACTGCTTTGAGCCCATCACTAAAGCCGGAAAACAATTTAGAATGAAGTACAGTACATTCAAACTAAGTAAAGATTTCAACAGTAAATTTTATTAACGGATAAAGCATTTACCAATCATCCCCCCTCCAATAGAATGTCCATAAGACTTATCTGGCCCCTGAGCTCCACTACCCAATTCACAGGGAAAGTCAGGATTACCATACGTATGACCACCAGTACCTGCCCTCCCTTTGAAAAAGCCCGAACCCCCTCGTCCCCCATGGCCCGCCCCACTACCAGCTCCATTATAATAGTTTCCCTTTCCGATACCTTCACTGCAACCTGGCATAAAATATAACTTGGTATTAGAGAAATGATCGTATTTAGGTTTTTTTTAATAAATTATGAAGAGGTCAATGCAACAACATCCAACGTCCGAGAGCAGATAAATGTTATGGAAATTATGAAGAAAATATAGCAACTCTTCTGGCACCTCTCTTACCTAATTCAGATGCAGTGATCAATCCATCATCATCCACAATGACAGTCCTTGCCCTGTGAATGTGAATTACACTTCCCTTAAGATGGCCACTAATAAGAAGATCCTCAACGCGACAAATCTGTAAACGCTCAAACATAGCTATCGATGAACATATAGGCTAATTTTTTAGAGTAAAAACAAAGAGCCAATGAAGGAAGGTAGGAGTAAACTGAACATATTTCAAAGGCTCTATTATCAAACCATTGTATAACTTTTAAGCCCAGACTCTGACAAAAGTTTTTAATGGAATATGGCACACAGATTAAGCACTCAAAATTCATGAAAATACCATATATGTTCATGTCTGTCGTTAATAAGAAGAGTGAAAAATAATAAATATGGTCGTTCAAATTCATAAGCGGGAATTAAATACGGCATCAAGTTCAGGAAGAAGCACAAGAGGCTGGCCCAAACATTAATTATAATAAGCCAACACATCAAATTGAACGGACAATGTGCCAATTTGCCAAACCACTAACTCAAGGCCACAACACAATAGAGTACAAGGTTTTAGTGGTTAATAAAATACATATTTTGGAGTTGTCAAAGTTCTCAGACGGATTGGTGTCCATGTGGCACCGATATAATCAAACTTTAGGTCATTAATAGGTCCAGTGAGAAACAAGTCCAAGAATAATATTGTCGAAGAAAAATGCATTGCTCCAACAAGACACATATTAGGGTGAAAAATGTATATTAAAATTTGTATGGCCTCACGCAGAAAATAAGATTTGAACTTCAAGAGTCTGATTCTAAAATGTAACCTTGTATCTGTAGGTTGAGGAAAAATGATCCCTAACACATGACCTCTGATAACATATAGCCTACTGAAATTCTACTTAGGTCATCTGAGCCTGACCAAAGATTTGGACCTGTTCTAATACAATAGATATACTCAAGTACCAAAAGAATAAGCATTTTATTTCGACAAAGAACCATATGCATGGGCTGATTTCAATAACAATCTAAAGCAAGATTGCCCTCCAGGTTTTATAACGTCGTAAAGGACAAGAATAGAAGCACGATAAATCTGGGATCAGCACACACTTCAGTCTTAAAGTGATACTGGTACCTGAAGTGAAAACGATAGTGTATAATTCACATGGCAATCGTCTGGAGGAGTTATCAAGTCTACAGGACATGTCTGACTTCCACAAAGGGGCTCTGTGACTCTATAAGAAGAATAGACGAAATCAGAAATATTAAATATATACAGCAACAACCTGCCATGATATACTCTAAAGAAAGAAATTCATACTTACAAACTTCTGCTCTTGTCGTCATCTAGTGGAGCTTGAACTAACGCACCAGGTCCAACCTGTTAAGTAAGAGAGGGCAAAGAGGTATCCTCAAACAGCCCCTAAAATATTTAACTTATGGTTTAATCTTAGGATTAACTAACAAGTGCCCTAAGAGCCCTCATTAAGGAAGCAATGATTACTCAAATGGGTAAGTCAATTTGCATTAAAAGGAGTGCCCGAATTAAACTGTATTAGTTGACTTATCTACTTGGGTAAGTATAGCTTTCTTAAAGAGTGCCCTTAGGGCGCTCTTTAGTTAAGTCCAAAAAGAAATTATCAACAGACAAATAGGTAGAGTAATAAAATATACAATTAATGTCTTACGGTAACGTTGTAAAACAGAGCTAAGGATAGTCGCTGGCCTTTAATAGCATCACCATGACCAGTCAACTTCAGCAGACCTTGACCATATAAGCCCAAATTTGCATTGGAAGAAATCACCGAGTTCTCCTATAAAGATGAAGCAGTCTTCAGTTTTATAATTAATCTAACATAATAACAATGCAAACAGAAATGAATATCACTTAAAATTTATATAAATATACCCTTAGAACAACCAGATTCCTGACTTCAAGGATAGAAGAGGTAACATCAGAATTTCCACCAATATCAATCTGGATCCTTGAGTTCCACATTAGTAACATCTTGGTGACAACTCTAAATGCGCCAAATACCTTCATTTTTTAAGGATTATGTTAGACAAGTAAAGAATAATAGATAATATGAAATGATAAATAGGAACATCTTGGAGACAACTCTAAATGCGCCAAATATACCTTCATTTTTTTTAACAATTCATAGAACATTCCTATGTCCTTTATAACTGTTTCATATACTTCTTAGTCTTCCGTATAGCACAAATTGACTAAGATAACAGAAAAATAAAGAAAAAGAAGAGGAGCAAAATGCATTACTATATATGAAAGCAAACTTAGGATTCAAATATGAATATCACAAGTATCAAAATATAGCAGGCAGATTCTTTCAAACATGCATGTGATTTACAAGATTACATATTGAACAAAAATAATCAAAGATTTACACCGAAACATAAGAAACTAGAAAGTGTAGCATGCCTTTATAACAGAATCACTCATCAAAAGTTCTTCAGCAACTAGCTCAAATTCTGAAATTGGATACTCGGATAATCCAAAGACAATGCTGCCTCCGCGGTATAGACTGATTTGACCTCTTACCTAATCCATCAGAAAATTTGAACAACATCAAGAAGTGAGGTGATGTCGGGGTAAATTATCATTCCAGAAGTAGAAGTCAAAGATGCATTATGTTAAATTAATTTCCTATTCAAAAGCAGGGACCTCTTAGATGTCTGCAGGAAGAAAACTCTTATTTTAGAAAATTATAGCCAAAGATATTCATATCATTGTTATAAATAATGCCAAAGAAGTTCTAGGCAAAAGCAGGGACTCTAAAAATTCTGGCAAAAACATAGGGGGAGATAGGACAACCATGTGTTGTGTAGCAAGTCATGAGTTCATTTCATTAGAAAACAAAGAACATATCTACCACACTGAAGCACTTAAGGAAGCGGATATATAAGCTTTAGCCATAGGAAAAAGTGCTTCAAACAACAAAACATTCAGGGGGAAGCATACAGCTCTTCAGCACTTGATACGGAGTGAAGAAGACTGTTAAATTAGATGCAAGTAACAACCAAATATCCACACGCAATCTAGAGCTATTGAAGCCTAAGGGGAAGTAACCTGCAGTCTGGACCAAAGCAGAGGAACCAGAACTTTTGCATTATTCTCCACAAAAATGTTCGACCATAAAAGTCTAGTAGGCAAAACAAGCAAAGGAGTCTCTGTATCTGTTGTCATATTGTCATTTCCGATTCTCAAACTCAGTAGATTTGCATTGAAGTAAGTACCAGCTGCTCCAGCATTCTGAGGACAACCAATACTTAGACCACCTGTCGGATAAAAGGAAATTATTTAGGCCAACAATTAGTCCTTTTTCTCCCAACTTGTCTTTTTTTCAATGAGAAGATAGGTCGACTCTACCTGATATATATAACAGTTATTTTCTTTTACGATGTTTTGACCGACTGTTTGGATATATTCCATTATCAAGCAAACCACTTTGCCAAACATGGGAGTAAAAAAGTATGTAAATATAAGTAGTGCACATTAACTTATAAGAGCATTATATAGGAGACCCTCTGAAAATTGAGGCTGTACTTAGTTCCAATGCTACATATAATGCTGCTACAGTAACCTGATAATCAAATCAGGATTTATGTTGGTATATTTCAACTTGTGTTCATCATTGACAGTGGGCATACTTTACTTACATACACAACTACACTCTTCCACTAGCTCTAGTAATCTTTTTGGTTCCACCCTTGAATCTCTATATTTGCTTGAGGTCTACAACTTTAACGGTATCCTTCAGAGAAAAGTCTAAGGCTCTTAATTCAGTTTCATAAATAAGCTGAATTACACAGAGTACACCGGCAATCAGCCCAACAGCTAACAATTCTTGGGTTTAGGAACATTTAGCCGTTGAAGTCATCAAACCTAATATGCAGTCATATCAAGTCTGTACACCGACTATGGTAAAGAAATGCATCCTTAGTTGAAATTAATATATCTGACCCAAGTTGAAACCTACAGAAAAACTTGACTAGTCATTGCATTTACTACATGATTGAGGTGAAATCAATACTAACCATGGACAGTGACTTTAATATCTTCTTGTATGCTGTAACAATCAAGAGATATTCTTCCGCCGCCACCTCCACCCCACCCCCTACCACCTGCTGCACTTATTGTACCATTTCCCTTTCTATATAGTAAAAAAGCAAGACCTTTAGGCTATATTCAAGTCTCATTCACAAGTGACTGACATAATTTGTTACTTTGTATTGTGGCAACAGTGCAAGCAAACAATTAGTCCAGACTACTATGTGAGTTCATAAAGACTTCTTATGATTTATCCTCAAGAAGAAAATGTAATATGTATAAAAAATATATATATATATATATATACAGATTAGATGTCCTCAAAATGATAAAGTAATGTATATATACACACACACACATATATATATATATATATATGTTACCCTGTGGTGCTACCGTGCTTGCTTAGTTGCTTGTATGCATGGATGCTTGCTGTTTATAAAGAGCGCATCCCCGATAAAGGGAAATAAGTGATCTGTTTTCCCTTTGCCTTTATGCCCAGTGAAAAGGTCAAAAGAATCGAATAGACTGACATGATAGGTTATACACCCCATCAGATTAAACAGATAGACATAAGTTCGTAGTCCATAAAAAGAATTTCTTATAACTTTATCTCAACTTAACTAAACAATATTTCATCTCATAGTGTGACAAAGGAAAAAGTCAAATGAGTGAGTGTATGTCATGAATGAAGAATTAACATAGTTGATTATAAACAAGCATCGAGAATTGCACTATACGTTCTCCCTCCGATATATTAGAAGCATGAATTGGTGCATACTTACAACTTAAGAGCACACAAACATATACTACCGCCAGACCCTCCTCCTCCTTCTGATCCTCCATCACCACCTTCAGCGACAACTGATCCATTAAGGTATAGCAAATTCTTCACATGAAGGTTAATACGACCGCCACCATTACCTCCGAATTTCTTCAAAACAGATATGCCACTTCCTTTACTACCATAACTCCATGGCTCAGATAAAGTTGACCAAGCATATACATCGCCACCCCAAGAACTTGATGTGCTATTGTTCTTACAAGACGCACCCCGACCTCCATGTCCTCCACCAGCTCCATCATAGCCGAAAGGTGTACCACTAGTCTGAGATGGGGGTGATCCGCCAAAAGATGTTGTCTTCATTGAAGATTTATATTCCATACTCAGATTAGTAGCAGAAACAACAATGGAGCCACCAATTATACTCGCAGACTGACCAAGGTTAACATTTCCAGACATATTAAAGGTAATCGTACAGCCTTCAAAAGGGCACATAATTGAAACATAGGGCAGTATCTCTAGATTTCCAGTACCGTAAACATAGAGATCATGTTTCAAAATCAGGTCGCTGTTTAGCAAACATGTAGTATTGAAAGATCCAACACCATTTAAGCTTGCACAAGAACTGTTAGAGAATCGAAGTCTTGATGTTTCCAATCGTATAAAACCCCCGCTTTTAGAATCATTGCTTACAACTGATCCAGAATGATACCACGGATTCTTTGACTTAGAAACCCCACGCTGACATAAATTGAGAGAAATTGTGGTTGGGGATAGAGACACCAAAAGAATGCACAAGAAGAAATCTCTGCGCATTAGCAAAGGTTGCATTTCAACCATATAGATTAACTCACTATCTATAAGGCTTTGTAGCACCACAATTCAGATTTTAGGTTGGGAATCTGCCATGGTGGATTTTTATGATCATCCAGTTGAGCTGAAGAAAGCTAAAACTATTTCTGATATCTTCGTAGAGCAGATCGGCAAATTATAACCTGCCACGGAAGAATATAAAACCACCTTAGAGAAAGAAGAAGAAAAAATGCATATCAGTCGGACTTACTGAATCAAATAGAATATAAAGTTAGAAGTTACAAGATGGCAAGCGTCAAATGAAATTCTGTATCATAACATGCAATACCCTCTTTTGTCTTATACTTCTTACTATCTTCGATGATGTAGAAGAAGCATCTCCTAGAATGGGTAAATCTAACAATTAGGTAGAAAGATTATGGTGTAGACAAAGTAAAATCTAACAAACAACAACCCTTTTTGCTTGGAGTCTCTATCTACTATATAGCAAAGAAACAATTCTCCACAAGAAGAGAGCTTCCTAGATGCTCTTTAGTCTGGGCTATAAAAGTTTTTGCAGGAATTAGTGTTCGGCAGAGTGTTTATAAACCATTATGCTACACCCAGGGATAAAATACCAAGTGGGAACATTGCAGAAAAAACATATACTTACATCTGATTTATAGACATTAAAAATAGGTGAACATAAAACGGAAACATCATTGGTCCGTTCAAATCATACATACTTTATAGGGATTATATTAACGATCTTCTTATTGCATGGTTTATTTAGGACAGTTCCTTCAAAAAACTTAAAAGGTGGAAATGTGAGAGCAGTTCTAGGGTCTTGTAACCAAGAGAAGTTGTCCTAGTTGGTCAGAGCTCTAAACGATAGGTCGAAGGTCTGAGCAATAGGTTGTGGTGGACTTTTATTTGTACTGAGAGTCAAACATCATATACTAGTTATTCTTCTAGGCCAACCTAGCAATTGCGTGGACTTAGGAGTAGGAGGAGCCTTCTTGTTTTCCAAATACAGTCCCTTGAAAACTGAATCATCCATTTTAAATCGATCTAATCTAGTATCAGCATTCAGCACCACCACAGACCACTTGAATATTTAGAAAGTCGTGATAGGAGTCGAGTCAAGAAGCTGGAGCTGCCATTTTTCTAACAATCCTCAATTCTCAAAATCACAACTCCACCAACTAGAATTTTACAAACATAACGCAGATCATGCTTCCATTTTTCAAAGATCGTCAAAGAATTGAAAACGTCTACATATGCATGTCTTGCCAGATGAGAGAGACACAGGGAGAAGCAATTAATTAACAAAAACAAGGAAATAACACAATCTGCCATAACCAGTTCCGAATAAAATAGAATTTACTAGATTTTTAAAAACACAAGAGAAAGTGAATAATGAGAGTCGGGGCTACAAACTTGTCGTCGATTAATCGGAGTCAGAAATGGTCTCTAGGGCGTCTTTCTCCGCTTTTTCTTTTTCTTTTGTGTATTTGTTTGAATTGTAATCGTGATTGTAATTTGAGAAAGAAGAAGAGACGCAGAGAAGAAGAAGAAGAAGAGACGAAGAAGAGACCGTGATAAAGTCCAAAGCTCAAGCTACGTCTATACACTGCTGGATTCGATTTAATGATTAATGTATTAATTTACTTCAATTACGATAATCACTCTCATCTATTTCTATTTCTATTTCTATTTCTATTTCTATTTCTATTTCTAGCCCATCCTTCCATTCCATAACATAAATATTGCTGTTTTTAGTAGGTTCGAATCTTCTTTATTCAAACTAATAAAAATGGTATAACTTACTTAAACTATTGTAGTTTAGGTCCAAAATCCGAATAATATTAAAATACATTAAAATTTTACTAATATAGAATTTCATAAAAAATTTATAATACTATTGTATTTGTGATAAAGTTGTTAAATATATGTTTTTCCACGAACAAAATATTTTATTAAAAATGGATTGCCTTATCATGGTAAGGCATAAGATTTTAGACTTTTAACTAAAATTAGATGAGAAGTTAGAATCTTATAGACAAGTTTCCGTTGGCGCCCAACGAGAATATCTTAGGTTTTACTGCAAGTGTTTCTCTGGCAGTTAGTTCAAAGAGTTGTTTTCATCTTGTTAAAATTTGGTATTTTTTTGTTCGATTTTTTATTTGGAATCTGATTGAAATAAGCTTCACGACACGCAATTCAGGTAGGTTGAGAATTTCATCTTTGATTTTGTTTTATTGTATTTATTTGAGAAATGTTATGGGTATGGAAGTCTACTTGTTGAGAATAATTATGTTGTTTGATGAAAAATCGGAGGTTGTTATGTTTTTTATGTTCAATTTTCAGTTTATTTTCCTTCGTCTCTTTGTTGATGTTTTGTGTTCTTGTTTGTTGCGTAGAGAACTTATAATTTTCCGTTTTAAGGTAGCCTATCTCTAGGTTTTCGCTCTAAGACTTACAATAGTTGATTCTTTATTGTAGTTTATATTTTTTGCTTGATTAATAATTTCTTTTGTCATCCAATCGATAACAAGATATTGTTCTCTAAATATGTGATTGATAGTCATTCCTGCTTTGAGTAGTTTTCTACAAGTTTCAATTAAAGAGGACATGAACCATGAAGTCTCCTGTATTGGAAGTATTTCGAACAAAATTAGTGAGTCCATCTCAATATCTAAATTGTGAAAATTGTTTGCTTTAAAATAGGTAGCCATCTAGCAAAGCTCTGGCTTTTGCTAGCAATAATGATTGTTTTCCATAAATTCTGCCAAAAGCCAATATAGTATCTCCTCCATGTTCTCTCAAAATTCTACCCGCACTCACTTCTCATGAAGGTAAACTGGAGCCATTAGTGTTAAGTTTTAACCTGTTACTTTTAGGCGGTTGTTATTTAACTAAAGAACAATTGTTCTTGTTATTTGAGTTTTAAAAACACCATAATTTATATGATCCTCCTAGAATCGCCACGTTGAAATGAGATAGGGATAACTTTGCAACCATGAACTCAAAAAGATTCAAGGATCAAAGAATATGGATCGATAGGTTACACAAAGGTTATCGAAAAATTTATGATATTCCACGGCTAAAAACCCTGGTTAGTCACCGGTGTTTGACACATGTTACATTCGTGCCACTAAGCTTCATTCGTCCCCAAAACGAGTCACTGGTGTTTCAAATCGTTGCATTTTTTCCACTGGCGCGTGCAAATTGACAGAAAGCTGACACGTGTCACCCCATTATACCCAAACCTGTTGCACATACGTCACTCATTAATATAGACCTAAAATACCCCTAATTTTATTCTTTTTATTTTTATATTTATTTTTTACTTTCTTATATTTATTTTTTACTTTAACTTATTTATTCTTATTTTTATTTATTTATTTAATCTTGAACTTCTTCTCTCTCCTTGTCCACTTTTTTTTTTTCTTCTGAATGCTAAGAACCCCAGCAATGGAGATTCACGTTGGCGTTCTGGAAACTCTGCGGGTCAGTGCTTCCTTCCTCAGGATCAACCGAGATCAAAGGTTTAGCACCAGCAGCAGACATGGCCAAGTTCCACCACCAACGCCGATGAAATCAACCTCTCCAACACACAGTACTGACCAAACGCGGCGAAAAAATAAAAAAGTTAACGGAAAAAAAATTATCGCCTCTTAACTTCTTCTGCCTCACAAAACTACTACAACAATAGCAACATCAAGCAAAGTGCAATTGGTATACATACACACAACATATGTCTAGGATAGATTCACTAATCACCAGGAAAATCAAAAATACAAAAATGAGTGAGGGAGATTAGAGAATGAAAATGGAATAGAAAAACTAACATGTGGTTCAACGAAGGGCGAGGAACACGAAAATTGCTCGTTATGAGGAACTATTTGTGCAAACTCCCGAGAAGCACTCTCCTTTGAAATCGGATTTGAGGTTTAGAAGTACTCTCCTTTGAAATCGGATTTGAGGTTTTATAGAGAGAAAGTTATGCGAGATTAGAGAGAGAAAGACCTTCTTCCTCAAGTATGGTGGCTGAGAGAAAGAAAGCATAGAAGTTTCTTTAGTTAGCCTATAAAGAACGAAGAAAAATAAAAAGACTCGCTTTAAATTTAATCTTTGGCACCGTTTATTATTAATTTTTAGTTACTGTCTTTAGTTTCTTATATATATACATACGAGTTTGTAGGATGGTTGATTTCTCCAAAACAAACCTTAGATATATATATATATATATATATATATTTATACGAAGCACTGAGATCTCCATTGCTAGGGTTCTTAGCACTCAGAAGAAAAAATTGAGTGTGCAGGGAGAGAGAAGAAGTTCAAAATTAAATAATTAAAAATAAGATTAAAAATAAAAGTAAGAATAAATAAGTTAAAGTAAAAAATAAAAATAAGAAAGTAAAAAGTAAATATAAAAAATTAAAAAGTAAAAAGAATAAAATGAGGGGTATTTTAGGTCTAAATTAATGAGTGACGTATGTGCAACAGGTTTGGGTATAATGGAGTGACACGTGTCAGCTTTTTGTCAATTTGCACGCGCCAGTGGCAAAAATGCAATGATTTGAAACACCTGTGACTCGTTTTGGGGACGAATGAAGCTCAATGACACAAATGTAACATGTGTCAAACACCGGTGACTAACCAGGGTTTTTAGCCGATATTCTACTGATATTCCTTAGGATATGACGCACCAAATGAAGAACAGATTTTTTTGTGGATATTACACACCAACAAGAGAAAAGTAAAACTTAAGTAATTATTTTCAGAATAAAAGATAGTCTACCATTTAAAATCTAAGCACATAGTTTTTATAGCAAAAAAGAACAAGCCTTGAACACAATTAAGGTTGTTGTTGGAAACATAATGCATGTTTTGAACACTATTAAGGTTGTTTTTTAAAACAAAATGCATGCCTTGAACAAAATTAATATTGTTCTTGAAAATATAAATTATTAATGATAAAATTTGAAATAAGATACTCCTCTCATCCAAGGACGTGGCTATTATTGTAGAAGGGCCTTGGACTCTTACTTCAATATATGAGCAATAGTGAAGTGAAACAATTGCCTCATTAAAAACCTGATCAAGAAATCCATTAGGACAAAACTTGAACAAGGGATAAAGAATACAATCGAGACGTTTTCTTATTTGTTTAAATCAATTAGCTTTAATCAAGACCAAAGTGATTGGACAAGTTTTGCCTTCATACTTACTGTTCTGATCATATGGATTCTCCATTTGATTAAGAAATCATCCAACAAATTTTTTAAATAGTTGCTATGAGATATAGGGTCTTTTTGTCTTCTGTCATTTGTAGAGTTGAAATAACCCTGTTGTTCACCATTAATTAGTATAGAGAAACCAACTGAGCTTATACAAGTTTTGATCCATCCTATCCATCTTTTACCAAATCCAAAAGCCTCTAAAATATTGTAGATAAAATGGATGATAGTCTGTCAAAAGTTTTAAACATATCAATCTTGATCATAATATTGCTTTTTATAGTTTTTTGTTTATCTTGTGAGCTAAATCTTGAGCAATCAGGATGTTATCATGGAAGATTTTTTCTTTCACAAACCCTCGTTGTTCTTATGATATTATTTTAGTTAGAAGAGTAGCCAATCTTTCATTTATGATCTCATGTAGTATTATGTTTAAAATAGTACATAGACTTATAGGTCTAAAATCTCCATATATTTTAGGTGATTCAATTTTGGGGATTAAACAAATGGTTGTAGAAAATATGCATTGGGGTATCTACTCATCCTTTAAAATGATATTAATGCAGAGCATAGGTGCTTAGATATGATTAACCAGCAGGTATGATAGAATTGTATGTTAAATCCAATAACCCCAACAACATTATAGGGATTTAGACTTTGCACTACTAAGAGAATTTCTAACTCTGTTAGAATTGCTAGAATCATATAATTATCTTGATTATTGATGAGTTTAGGAATTACTATTTGGATATTATCTAATTTTCTAATGTGATTTTGAGCATTCAATAGAGATTTAAAGTAATTTTCAGCTGATTTTCCAAGATTATATTGATATGTATCCCATACGTCTTCTTCTAAGATGCCTTGAATTGTGTTTTTCTTTCTTTTTTGATATATTTGTGAAAATATCTTGTATTTCTATCACCATCTTTGATCCAATTGACTCCATTTTTTGTGCCCGATAAGTTTCCTCTCTTGCAAGTAGTGGGAAATTGTTAGTTTTGGCTTTTAAGTATAAGATTTGGTCTTCCATGTTTTTATTGGCGTTAAAACAATTTCTAAGACATAACATTTTTACTTCAGATTAAGCTATCGCGTCAAATATATTAACAAATATATTCCAATTTCAGTATTTAAATTTATGTTTTAATCTCTTAAGTTTGTTCCAAAATATATAAGAAGGAGAGCTAAATATATCTTATATCCAGTTTTGTTCAACTACTTTTAAAACGTCAGGATGTTGAACCCACGTGTTATGGAATTTGAATGATGATTTTATTTGGTTCTTTCAACTGAGATTTTGATTCTTAAAAGAGGGTGGTCTCAACTAGTCTCTCAATATTTGATATTGGTGGTTTCAATATGATTAAGCTTGATGTGGTTTATTTTAAACTGAGGGTAATTTTGTCAAGTGTTTTAGAGAGTTTCAAAGGTATTAAATGTTTGGGTGTTTTGTAGTGAGAGATTTAAGCTGTGTGGTTGTATTAAATGTTCATTACCCTCATTAATGAAAATAGTTGGGTATTTATACCCTTAATTATGCACCCATGGGCTTTTGTGTCAAGTTGTGAAAACGGGTCGAGTTTAAAGACCCATTAGTTTTTAAGTAGATTGGCACCTAGCTTAGTCAAAATGTGTTTAGTGTTTTAATACTTTTGTTCTGTTCGGATAGTTCAGTGAGCACTTATTGTCCGAATTACCCATGTCTGGTTTTCTCAGTGAGTAGTGGTGAATAAATCCGGACGCATCAGTAGTCCCTTTTTTAGGCTTTGTCAAAGGTGTTTGGCAGGACTAAAAAACTCATTTAGTCAGTAACAACATTTTTTGGCCCGTTTATGCGTTTGGTTCGAAGTTTATCCGAACTGATTTCTTCTTAAAATTCTAAGAGTTTTTCTTTGGATCGTGGGACACGTGTCGTATTTTGATTTGTCCTACCAGCCGTTTTCTCTCTAGAACGATGCTCCCACTAAGCTTGAAAAGTAACTTATGTATTTAATGTTTCTTATGTTAGCGCCGTTTTCAATCATTACCTGAATCTTTTCGTCTTCTCCCATGTATCAGTAGCTTTTTGCCTTACTCATATATAAATTACTTTCTTTTACTGTTTCACGAGCTTTTTACCTTTTCTTCCAAAACCTCTCTTGGATAGTTTTATGTTCACAGCGTGAAACGTTCTTGGAAAAGGCGGTTGGTTGAATCTTTCTGAACTAGAGAAAGCGAAAAGATTCGAACGAAAGAGACGCATTGCTGCTGGTCTTCTAGTCTCTCCAAGCAATAAGTCTGATACACCTTCCTTAGAAGTTGATCAAGGATCGTCTTCCACCAAAAGCGCAAAACCTAAACGTTTATTCAAGACAAACCTCTCGCCAATCCCGTCAGGTTCCTTTGTTCAGGAGTCTAAACGTTCTACTACTCAAGAGAAAGGGGTATCAAGTGTTAGGAAACCTTATCTGTTTATCGCCATGGGATCTGACATTGAAAAATCCCCAGATAAAACCAACCCTCGCCGGACAACACGCTTGGTGAAAGGCGAAGCAACTGGCTCACAACCAAAGTCCTCCAAAACGAGGGCCTTTAAGTCAGCAACTAAAGATAAATCCTCCGGATCAGAGATATCTATAAGAGCCCCTAGAGACAACCCCTCCAGATCAGAGGCAACTAAAATAACTTCTCAAACAAAGTCCTCTGGAGCTGAGCCCCAACCGGACACCAGACCTCTAGAAGAAATTGGTGCTCAACCATCTGGACAGACCACTTAGCCACAAGCTGACACTCTTCCATCATCAACAAGTGACAAACTTTCCACATTGATGGAAGAAGTAATGGAATATAGCATTGAAGAGGTCCCTTCGAGACTGAAGCCTCTGGACAAATTGAGGACGCTGCCTCTGACAAAAAAGAAAAGGGCAAAGTAAAGGTGGGACTGGCTCATCCGGAGCTACTGGAGTGCTTAGAAGGCAAGGTAGCTCTTGTTTTCAAAAGGTAAATGTGAAGTATCTGCTGGCCATGCAGAACATCAACTATGTCTATACTCACACCGTTGAGCTGGGCCGGATCCGAACCAAGTGGGGGATCCCAGAATCAGTAAATGTGAGAATACCAGTCACACCGGAAACTCAGATGGACTGCAAACTCCATGAGATTGTCATTTACACTGAGTTATTCAACTGGGGGCTCAGATTCCCCTTGGATCCAGAAATCGTCAGGTATTTTCACCTGATCAAGCTTTGTCCAAGCCAACTGAGTCTAAATGCTTGGTATACACTCCTTGCCTGTATAATGTCATCGAGGTTGTCCGGTATTCCTCTCTCCATGGAGCAGTTTACCGCAGTGGCCAGCCTGTGCAAAAACCATCATATCTCATTCTACCACTACAACATGGGAGACAACTTCAAAGTAGTGGATGACTTATTAGAGTCAGAGAAAAACTGGAAGACCCAGTTCCTATTTATCAGTGGGACATGGGAGAATGAGAGAAAAATCAAGGCTAATGTTAACCCGCATGCTCACCATCAAGTGGAAGAGCACAAGTAAGTATTCAGTTTTATTTGTCTTTTTCTCTTTCTTATTTTCACAAAAATTCCAGACTTGAATCACCCATTTTATTATTTTCTCATGTTAGTATTTCTGAAGGAGTTCATCGGCTATTTGGAGGAGGGGCAGATCACATGTGCCAAACTAAATGCATGGGCTGCTGAATGTTGGGGGAACGCCTTCTACAACTATTTTACCTCTGGCAACATGGTGAGATCCCACTTGTGGAATACCACGGGCCTGAGAGATCTCTCCTGGAAGGAACTGACTACACCACCTCCCCCAACTGTCATACTTAAGAGAACAGAGGAGAAGGATGGAAAACTGGCCTTGCCCTCCAGAGCCAAATCCCCTAGCAAAATGAAAGGGAAGGGCAAGAAAAAGAAGGCTACAACTGAGGCAGTTCGGGGTGCTGCAGAAGAGACTAGTCCGGACAATCAAGGAGGGCAGAACTAAGGAGGGATTGATACTACTTTGCTCAGAGTAGTTGAGGATGAGACTATTAAGGAGGCAGGTGAACCTCAAAATCCACAAACCTCCTAAAAATTACCGAAAAAGGGGAGCAAGCAGCAATGAGAGGACTGCTAAGAAGAAGAAGGTCACCTTGGGGGAAAAATAATACTTCGCCTTTCAGAGCCTTTACCTCCAGCAGACCCAACTGATCCCACCTTAGCAGAGCACATTCCCACCGATCTACAATTCAGGGAAGGTACCATAGGGGATATTGATGGAGTAGACATCAATGGTCTCCAAAACATTGGTTTCTATTTCAATGATTTTGAGAAAGATGACTTTGATGACCCTTACCTTCCTCCAAGATCCTCCAACATGGTGACTTATAATGGTAAGTCATTTACTGTCTCCGGGGAACACGATGTAGTGACCCTCTCTTTCCTGGGCCATATTCAACCGGTACTCAACTTGGAAAGGCAAGTAAAAACTTAGTCTTCCCTCATCAACACCCTCAATACAGACAAGGAGACTTTGTCAACTGAAATTCTTAATGCTAACCAGAGTATTGAGGTACTGAAGAAGGAGGTTGAGGAGTTGAATAAAGAGAATGAAGATCTATCAACCAAGCTGGTCACTTCGGAGAAGGCCAACACATGGCTCCAAACTAAGTGTTCCGGTCTGGAAAAATATCTATCCACCTTGAAGGGAGATATGAAGACTAAAGACGATGTCATTCAAACCCTGTCCGGTGACAAGATTTCCCTTGAAGAGGCTGTGCCCGAGGCAACCAAGGAGAATGAAGACTTGGTGAAGGAGCAGGAAAAGAGGATTCAGACCAGCATAGATAAGTACACCAACGAGGTGATAGACTCATTGGAGAAACGTTATGCTGAAGTAAAATCTAATATGGTGCTACTCTTTCACGAGAAGTTTCCGAGGAGGACTCTTGGTCTCTTGTGGGAATATGTGGAGTACGAGGATATCCCGTTCCACACACTGGCAGATAGTGATAAGAAGAATTATTCAAGTGGGATCGACTCTTCCACTGATGAGGAAGAAGAAACCGGAGAGAGTTCAAGTGGTGAACCCAAAGATCCTAAGAAAAAAGATGATGCAGGAACTTCCGAAGGGAATAAGCCCTGAGGTTTTAACTATATTTTCTTACTTGTTTTTCTTAATCTTGTAAAATACTAAAGTCCTTGGATGGCCAAGGAATTTTTGTAACCATGTCCGGTTTGAGTCCGGTTAAGCCTTTCTTTAAACTTAAAGTCCTTGGATGGCCAAGGCATATTTTATGTTCTAATATTATCATCCGGTTTTTAGCCGGACAGGTTTACCTTGTTAAATTTTAGAAGAGCCTTAATTTATTTTATAAGTATTTAAGATGAGAGTGTTTAAAATCTCTGATGACATGTGTTTAATGGTTATCATTCAACCAAATTAATCCGATCTGCCAAAGATCCTCAGAAGACTTTAAAGAAATTGTACTCAAACCACTCCGAATATTCTAAGAAGGCGTCAAATTTTATTGAAAAACCCGGACACCTCATTAAAACCTCCCCGCTCCACCAGGATAGGAAAAAGTATGCCCCATAATATTTACATGGAATTTAAAAAAGTAAATATTTACACAACTTTCATTCCAGATATAAGCAAAGGTGTTCAATATTCTAGGGGTGCTTTAAGATTCTTCCATCTTTGTCTTGAAGACTGTATGTCCTAGGCTTAAGTTTTTCGGAGACCTCATAAGGCCCTTCCTAGTTCGGAGCTAGAGTACCGAACTGCTTCTCCTTAGTATGCAAGAAAACTTTTCTCAATACTTTATCCCCTGGCCGAAAATCCCTTTTTTTTATTTTGGAAGCAAATCTGCTCCTCATCAAGCCTTGGTAATAGTGGTTCTAAGATGAGCCTTAACTATTTTTTCTTCTATTAAGTCCAACTGACTTCTGATTGACACTTCATTAGCCTGTTCGAATAATTGTGGACTCTGTATGATGGAATAGTTGCCTTTATTGGAGCAATTGCATCCATCCCATATACCAAGGCAAAAGGAGATTCTTGTGTAGCAACTCTAGGATTGGTCCGGTATGCCCATAATACTTCTTGTAAATAGCTTGGCCACTTTCCTACAGCCCCTTCTAAATTCTTTTTTAAACCAGACCGGATGATTCTGTTTGCCACTTCCACTTGACCATTTTCTTGTGGGTGGAAAGGAGAAGAAAAACAATGCTGAATACCCCCGCAGGCACATAAATTCTCCATATCCTTGTTATCGAATTGTGGCCCATTATCTCTGGTTATCTTTTGTGGAACCTCAAATCTACAACAAATGTTAGATAAGATAAATTTTATAACAGTTTTCGAAGTAGTTCCTGATAGTGGGGCCGCTTCTATTCACTTTGAGAAATAATCAATGGCTACAATAATAGTCCTACACCCTCTGGATGCCATTGGTAGAGGCCCAACTAAATCCAGTCCCAACGAGCAAAAGGCACCAGCTTAGAAATCGATTCCAGAGGAACAGTTGGGATATGAATTTCATTTCCATATCTCTGGCATGGGCCATATTTCTTCACCAACTCCTTAGCATCTGTCATTATGGATGGCCAATAGTATCCGGCTAACAAAACCCTCCGGGTTAAAGCTCTATATCCACAGTGTGCTGATCTTTCTCCATCATGTAGTTCAGATAGCACAATTTGGGACTCTTCAACCCCCAAACAATGTCGGAGAGGTCTACTAAACGAATTTTATAAATGACATCTCTTATGATTAAAAAACCATGAGCCTTATGCTTCATTTTCCTTGCCACAACTTTCTCCAGAGGCAAAATGCCATCAGAGATGTATTGAAGAAGGGGATATCTCCAGTCTTTGGGTTGAACCACTTGTATACTTAAACTTTCCTCATCTTCCTTACTCTGATTGGGTTGTATGGATGGACATTCTTGCACATGAATCCACAGATAGAACTCAGAGTATGCTATGGTTGCCAAAGAGTCTGCTAGTGTGTTCTCCGATCTAGGTATATGCTCATAGCTAACATCTCTGAAGTTAGTTGCCACTTCTTTAAGGATAAACAAGTATTTGATCAACTGCTCCTTTTTTGCCTCAAATTGACCTTTGGCATGATGGATAAGAAGCCGCGAATCACTCATTAACCTGACCCTTCTAGCCCCACACAGAAAAGCTAGCTTCAAACCAGCTATAGCAACCTCATATTCGGACTCATTGTTAGAAGCCCTAAAAGCAAAACATATAGCCTGGTGTAAATTATCGCCATACAAAGAGGTTAAATATATCCCAGCACCAAAACCCATGATACTTGATCAACCATCTGTCTGGACAACCCATGCTTTCTTAGTTTTCTCATTTGCAGCTTGCTTAGTACTTCTGTCCGAATGGAACTCAACCAGGGAATCGGCAACAGATTGATCTTTGATTGCAATTCGGGGGGGGGGAAATCAATATCATAATCACCTAATTCTGCTGACCATTTGGTCATCCTGCTTGAAATGTCTGCCTTCTGAAGAACATTTTTAAAGGAAAAGACGTTCGGACGATAATAGAATGAGACTGAAAATATGGCCTCATTTTCTGGCAGCAATTACCAAGGCTAGTGCCAGTTTCTCAAGCTTCAGGTACCTTTTTTCAGCATCCATCAGAGTCTTGCTGATGTAGTACACCAGACGAGGATAATTGTCCACCTCTCTTACCAGCACCGTACTTATAACACATTCAGACACAACTAAGTATATGTATAGTGTCTCTCCGTCAATAGGTTTGAAAAGGGTTTTGGGGGAAGATAAATTCTTTTTTATTTTATTAAATGCATGGTCGCACTGTAGAGACCAGTTGAAGTCTTTAGCACCCTTTAAAGTATGAAAAAACGGGGCACACCTATCCGAAGACCTTGAAATAAAACAATTTAATGCAGCCAACCTTCTTGTCAACCTTTGTACTTATTTAACATTCCAAGGAGCATCCATTTTTAACAAGGCATCAAGCTGGTCCGGATCAGGCTGTATCCCTTTCTCACTTATCACATACCCCAAAAAAAAATCGGATTGCACCCCAAAGACACATTTTTCCGGATTCAATTTTAAATTAACCTTTGCCAAGTTGGCAAAAGTTTCTTGAAGATCAGCTAGGTGCAACTCTTCTTCCAAACTTTTTACCATGATATCATCAATATATACTTCCATATTTCTCCCAATCTGATCAGCAAATGCTTTGTTCACCAACCTCTGATAGGTAGCCCCAGCATTTTTCAACCCAAAAGGCATCACCTTGTAACAATGGAGGCCCCTATCTATAACAAAAGTAGTGTGTTCCTAGTCCTTCGGATCCACCTGTATTTGGTTATAACCGGAGAAGACATCCATGAAGGACAATAACTTGTTCCCAGATGTGGAGTCTACCAACTGATCTATCCGGGGGACTAGATAGAGATCTTTTGGGCAAGCTCTGATGAGGTCAGTAAAGTCGATACACATACGCCATTTCCCATTCTTTTTCTTTACTATCACTGGGTTGGTTGTCCATAAAGGATATTGAGACTCATTTATGTGTCCCATCTTGGTAAGTCGGTCAACCTCTTGAACTATGGCATCAGCTTTCTCCTTAGAAAAAGCTCTCCTTCTTTGCACAACAAGTGCAACATCTCTTCAGATGGATAGGTGGTGTGATATAACATTCGCAGGTACTCCGGTTACATCAGCATTGCACCAAGCAAAAACATGTTGGTGGTTTTCCAAAAAGGACATCACTTTTTTCTTCAATTTTGGTGACATCTTGGAGCCAACTTTAACATTCCTTCCATAAGCCAGATAGTGGGTTTCAACTTCTTCGATTGTTATCAAAACACCAGGGGTCTCTATGGGGTCATCAATTTGACCCTCACCCTCAGAGGGCCCCAACAACTACTAATCTTCATTTATCCGGACTGCCCCTAGAGTTTTAGGGGCAAGTGCAGTCGCATAACATTCTCTTGCTATTTTTGGCTACTCCGGACAACTCCCACTTGTCCTTGAACTGCATACTTTAAACATTGGTGAAGTGTTGAAGCTACAACATGCATCCTGGAGAGCCAGGATCTCCCAAAGATCGCATTGTAACATGTGGGGCAATCTACCACAACGAAAAGTACTCTGACCATTTTCTTGAAAGGGTTTTTTCCCAACAATACCTCCTCTTCAAAATCTCCGATCACATCCGCAGAGCTCCCTGTGAAGCCCACAATAGATCTGTTCGAACGTTGAATCACTGTTGGATTCTTCATTTGTTTATAAGAACTTAAAAATAGAATATTGGCTGAGCTGCCAGTGTCAATCAAAATTCACCTGATTTCATTGCCCCCAATCGATGCTCCTATTACCACAACATCCTCATGAGGACCAGCTATGTCGCTTAGGTCATCTTCGGCAAAAACAATAAAGGGAAAAGGAATTTGGAACTGATAGGAGGAAATGCCTCCCTTTAACTGAGTAGCTAGAGTGTGAACATGCCTCTTCCTTGAAGAAGGAGTCGGCGCAGTCATAATGTCCCCTCCAAATATAGTGAGTGACTCAAACCTTTCAATGATTACCATGGCCCCGTCCGGAGCAGATGTCCTTGCATTGTTCGTTGGGCCAGTCCGGTGAGCATTGTAATGCCTGTTCCCACTTCTTCACTTGACATAAGCTCCCAACTTTCCCCTTTCAATCAGATTTTGCACCTCTTGTTTCAAAGCGATGTAATCCTCGGTGTTATGGCCAATATCATGATGATATTGCAAAAACAAGTATTACGACTTTTCCTAGGAGATTGAAGCGATGCCGGCTTCCTGAAATGTACCTCATCTTTTGTTTTGTCATAGATGGTTGCCATATTTTCTTTCAATTCAGTAAACCACTCTGGTTGGACCCAAGGTCCTCGTTTATTTTTGGACTGCTGGCTCTGAGCTGGAGCTGGGTGAGATTGAGTCTGTTTGGCCCTGTTGGGCTCCAGTCTGGCTTCTTTGGCCTTGTATCCGGACTGGTTCTGGTTTGGTGCAGTTGGGGCAGATCTCACTTGCATGTGCACCTTAGTGTTTTTTGTTTCATCTACATTGATTTTCTTCTCCACCTGGTTTAGCAAACCACCCCAAGTCATGGCCTTTTTTCTGGTTACAGAATCGGCCAGATTCCCAGAGTTTAATTCTTGCCTAAAATAAGTTATTGCTACCTGCTCGAAGCAATCAACTAACCCATTATTTGTGTTCATGAAGCGGCTTATATAGTCTTTTAGTGATTCTTTTAGCTCTTGGGCACAATGGATAATAGTATCTCCATTGCCCTTCACCTCCTTACTCCCTACAAACTGCCTTCGGAAGGCCACCCAAAATGTGTCAAAGTTTCTGATACAAACCTGTGGTAAGCTGTTGTACCATTTCAAAGCACTTTCCGTAAAAGATTGAGAGAAGGCTCTACAAATCAGTTTGTCATCATCATCAAAATTCATCATAAAATTTTTAAACTGTTCAAGATGGTTGTCCGGATCTTTTCTCCCATCATACTTCTCAATCTTAATACTATCAAACATATTAAGAAGGTTTTCGGACAGTATCTTGGATGACAATGGGGATTGCCTCCAATTATGGCCATGATTAAAAACAGTGTCTTCATTAGGTGTTGTAAAAATACCTCGCTCATCATGGAAAGCAAAGGGATCCATCAGCAGCTGATCCACATGCCTACGACTATGGTTGTGGTTGTGAGACGATCATTTTCCCAGATGCCTCTTTAATCTCCCATGCCTATCCCTCTTTCTTGAGTATTTTTTAAACAACTTTTGTTTCTTCTTGGATCTGCCCTCATCACTGCTAGATGACAAGGATTCTTCAAGCCCATCCTCATTCGAGGAGCTACTAGAGGACTCAGACTCTGAGCTCTCCACCGGCTTGGACCGGTGATATTTCTTGGAACTGACATGGGTCTTTTTTGTACTTAAGTGAGTCTTTGCTGATGGGTCATTCTCCCTTGGGTTGTCAGTATGGTGAATCGCTGGCACTTTTGACTTTTCCTTTAAACCCATTTCTACCTTTTTAGTGGCCCTCAATGCTTTTATTTCAGCTTTCAGCCTGTCTCGTTCTTCGATCGTGTACTCATCGTTCTCTCCCACCATTTCTATCAAAAGTGGTGGCACTGCTTGCTCATCCGGATTCATCCGAACTGGTTTTTCTTGCTGGTTTCGAATGCTAGATCTAGGAACCTTCTCCTCCCACTGTGGTCGCCAATTTAATGTTGTTTATTTTAAACTAAGGGTAATTTTGTCAAGTGATTTAGAGAGTTTCAAAGGTATTAAATGTTTGGGTGTTTTGTAGTGAGAGATTTAAGCTGTCTGGTTGTATTAAATGTTCATTACCCTCATTAATGAATGTAGTTGGGTATTTATACCCTTAATTATGGACCCATGGGCTTTCGGGTCAAGTTGTAAAAACGGGTCGAGTTTAAAGACCCATTAGTTTTTAAGTAGATTAGCACCTAGCTTAGTCAAAAGATGTTTAGTGTTTTAATACTTTTGTCTTATTCGGATAGTTCAGTGAGCACTTATTGTCCGAATTACCCATGTCTGGTTTTCTCAGTGAGTAGTGGTGAATAAATCTGGACACATCAAAGCTAATGTGAGTTATAAAACATTATGTCCAACCTCTTCCATTTATGGTTGTTAAACCATGTATATTTAGATTCAGTATAACACATATCATCTAGTAAACAATCGTAGATATCATTATTGAAATCATGTATGCTTCTCAGGCATTGACTAGAGCACTAGTTGTGTTATTGGAGTTTTTTATTGCATTGAAGTCCTCTATGACTATCCATGGTATAATATGATCAACAATATACCTTAATCCCTTCCATGCCATATTGCATAGACCACTGTCAGCGAAACTTTTTTGTTCAGTGAAAAATGTCTGGCTTTTAAGTGTATAAGTTGTTATTGAGTAACAACAATGTCAAGCTTGAAATATTCTTTGCATAAAATCTTAATTTTGTTGTTTGAGTTAGCTAAGCTTGATTGAAAACCAAGTTGTTTGAAAATTTTCTTTAGTTTTTCTGCTGGAACCATTGGTTCTTGTAATGCAATAAATTCTATTTTGTATACTCTTTTTAAATATGGAAGTCTTCTAATTTGTTTCTTAAATATCCATTTCTCTCATATTTCTGTTAAGGACTATGATTTTCATTTAATTTGTGGCACTAAAGCCTGGAGGATCCTTTGTTATTAAATGATTTTTTATAGTTTAGGGTATTTATAGAGGTATCATTGATATTTTTTTACCTTATGAAAATCTAGACTTTTTGTAATGTTTATTTTTATATAAGAAGAATGAAAACTTCCTACTATGGTTGGATGTGGTGATGTGGTATATTACTATGGATTTTCAAAACCATGAGATAAGTTAGCAAGTTATTCTGTTTCCATAAAGTTAAGTGTCTCAATGATTTCTTTCCCTAGTCCAATTTTACAGATAGTTTCTGAAGCTGAGTCTTTGGTATGGATAACATGATTTTTTTCTTGCACTTATTTTTGTTTTGTTTGTCTGAGGAGAAGGTACTGAATTATCATCTTTGATGATGATTGACTTGATTTTGGGTGCCCATTTTTCAGTTTAAGGTAAGTTATTATAGTGTTGCTTTAGAGTGTTTGATCATGTATAAGGTTGATTCCCTTTGATTTGTTTTTATTGCTTTGAATCAATTTTTTGCATTATATGAAGTTGTGGCCAAGATGGTTGCATTCTTAGCAGTAGGATGGTATGTCCCCATACTGAATTCATGTTAGAAACCATAATCGGGTAGGTGAGTTTTTTATCCTTAAATGCAATCAATATTTTGGAAACAATGTATTTTGAAATATCCAACTTAATCCATGCTTTACATTCATAAAGTTTAGCTCTGTTTGTATAGGACCCAAACTTGTAAGGGTTCACCAATAGGTTGAGCAATAGATAATATGACAACTTCGTTCTACATGTATTCTGGAAGGTTGGGTATGGATATCCAGATTGAAGTGACATGTAATTTTTATTATTGGATTGAAATAAGAATTCCATTTGAGTAGTTTTATGGACGATTTATCAATTTTTCAGATTGGTGGTTTCCATTGCTTAGTGTAGTCATCCAACAAATCTAACTCAATTAGCACATGTCTAGGGTCCCAAAAAGAGAGACTAACTTCTCTAGAGAAGCCAAAGTTATTCATGAAGTGCTGATTTTTCTCCATCTTAGGCCTTCCATGAGAGAACTTACCAATGACCACCGCATCCTTATGAGGTCCTACAATGTCCCTCAGGTCATCGTCATCAAAGAATATGAATGAGAATGAGGATTGACACTAATGGGAAGACATTGCACCTTCTAACTGGGTGGCCAAATTGTGAACATGCCTCCAAAAAGGATTAACGATTCGAAGAAGCTAATCAGTCCGAAAACTATCATAGTTTTCTCTTTTATCACCCCACATTATTTCGATCTTGATCTGGATCCAGATACTCATAGTCTACATAAAATCTTTCAAGGATCACCATGGCACCCTCTTGGGCAGATGTCCCAGGATTGTTTGAAGGATTCATCCATGGAGCATTATTTTGTGCGATATCCGGTCTGTTTCAATTTTGTTTTTAACATAAGTTCCCAACTTGCCCGTCTTAATATGGTTTTGGAAATCTTGTTTCAACGCTATGTAATCCTGAGTATCATGGCCTATATCATTATGATATTGGCAAAAACGAGTGTTCCAGTTCTCTCTAGGGACTGCAATGCTGCCGGTTTTCGAAAGTGTACTTCATTCTTGGTCTTATCATAGATTGTGGTTACATTCTCCTCCAATTTAGCGAACCACTCAGGCTAGACCCAAGGACCCCTCTTACTTCTGTTTTGTTGGCTCTGGGTTTGGTTGGATTGATTCTGTTTGGACCGGTTGGACCATTCTCCAGTCTCCTTTGCTCTATAACCAGATTGGTTAGTGGTTGGAGGAGCTGTTGTTGTAGTGGTAGACCTCACCTGATGGTGTACCCTTGTTTTCTTTGTTTTTTCTACATTGATTTGTTTTCCGACTTGGTTCAATAAACCACCCCAGGTTATAGCCTTCTCCCGATCACAGAATGAGCTAAATTCCTAGGATTCAAATCTTGCCTAAAAGAAGCAATTGCAAGCTGCTCAAAGCAATCTGCTAACTCATTCTTCGTATTCACAAAATGACTTATGTAATATTTCAGGGACTTATTTGGTTCCTGAGCACAATGGATAATAGTATCCTCATTACCCTTTAGTTCTTTACTTCCAACAAATTGCCTCCGGAAGGCAACCCAAAAAGTATCAAAATTTCTAATACACCCATGAGGGAGACTGTTATACCATTTAAGGGCACTCCCTGTGAAAGTTTGGGAGAAATCTCTACACAAAAGATTGTCATCGTCGTTAAAGTTCATTATGAAGTTTTTGAATTATTCCAGATGGTTGTCCGGAGCTTGACTCTCATCGTATTTCTCCATCTTTGAGCTATCAAACCTTTTAGGAAGATGTCCGGAGAGTATTTTTGCGGACAAAGACAATTTCCTCCGATTCTTAGTGCGACTGAAAACAATATCTTCATTAGGGGTCGCAAAAATACCTGGTTCAGACTGAAAGGTAAAGGGATCAATCAACAACTTATCAACATGCTTGTGAGATGATCTTTTACCCCGGTGTCTTTTGATCCTACAATGTCTGCCCCTCTTTCTCGAATGCTTTTTAGTTAACCTCGTATTTTTTCTAGATCTCCCTTCATCACTGCTTGAAGATAGTGATTCTTCAAGTTCTGCCTCATTTGAGGAACTCCTTGAGGACTCAGATCTAGAGCTCTCAACCGGCTTAGACCGGCGTGCATTCTTTCAGCTGAGATAATTCTTCAAAGATTACTCATTTTCCTCAGAATTGCAGTGTGGTGAAGTACTAACGCTCCGAATTTCTCCTTGATATATTTTCTGCTTGTTTTATGGCTGTTAACGCCTGTATTTTAGCCCTCAGTCGTTCTCGCTCCTCGATGGTATAATCCTTATTTTCCCTTGCACTTTGCACCTCCGGGGGTGGAACATTCTGCCTATTCGAATCCATCCGAACTACTTTACTTGCTGGTTTTGAATGTAAAATTCAGGTACCGTCGCCTCCCTCTGCGATAGCCAATTTGGTGTAGTTTATTTTCGGTTCAGGGTAATATGGTAAAGTGTTTTGGTAATTTTGTGGTGTTTTGTGTTTAGTTGTAGAGTATAGAGATAATTAAGCTCCCTAATTGTAACCAATTTTTCCCTTCGGATTTAATCATGGTACGGTGACTGAAATCTCCGAACTCATCACTCCTAACGTTAGTTTCGATGTTTGCATTTAAATTTCAGATCTTAACTATTATTAGTTCATATAGTTTTATATCTTGGATACGTATAATGTTTATGTTTATATTAAAGTATGAAGTAATAATATTTTATCTAAAACAATGGTTTTAATATAGGTTTTTATCTAAAACATAGGTTTTATGTTTGGTTCAAAAACAGAATACGAGGTATTTTCAGGCTTATTTACGCTAAAAATTGGTAGACACATATTAAAATTATGAATTTAGGCTTGCATACTCATACCTATGTGTGACATTATTGTTTTGCAGAAATAGAGATAAAGTTAGAATTTTATATTTTCCAACTTGTATGATAAAAATAGGCTTAAAATCTATAAAAAAAAATTATTTTTCAATATAGTTGCTAATTAAAATAAGTTTTTTTTATGCCACATGTTATTTGTTAATCATACACTTTTTATTACCTTACCCCGGTATTATATTGCTATAAATAGAACCCAAAAGACATAATGATGCAACAGACTATTATGAACAAAAAAATAAAACGTAATTCTCATTAGAGAATAACAAATATTGAAATTTTTAGTAAACAAAAAAATATGTATCTTAAGAGTAGGGTACGAGACACCTTATATAGGGAACATCTGAAACTATAATCAAATATTCTGAAAATAAAATAAAATAATTAAAAAATAGTCCCATCAAATTCAGGTGAAAATTTAATTTATTTGTTATTTAAACTAATTTTCTAAAACTATTGAAATATTAAAAAAACATAAATATGGATTTGAGATATTAACCAATAGAGATGGCCGATAAGATAATCATGGGTCTTCTTAATTATATCATTCTCTCCTAATTGAAAAAAGTTCACCATCGGATTCACATCATCATCAGGCTCAACAAATGGCATCAAATGCTTCTTTTCCAGACCCGTGCATGTCGTATCTTCTTCGGTTTCTCAGTCAATGTAATATTAGCATTAGAGAAAGAAATGTTAATGAAAATGATCATTAATTTCCCCATAAATTATAGTCGCATAAATAATTCTTATGGAAATCATGTATTTGTAGTTAATATAAGTAACCTCACGAAGTAGTTTTGGATCGTAATCGGAGTAAGGGTGTTGAGTATAAAAGGCGGTCAACTAAAAATGTTTGCACAGAGATGTTAAAATCTGAGCAAGATCTTTCATTTCTAATATAGTTTAAAAGGATCTCTAACACTAAGGCCAACAGCAACAATTAATATAGGATCTAGATAATTGAGAATAGCTCAGAATATGTCAATTTTCCAAACTTTGGCTCCAAGAGGAGCAAAGTTAAATAGTAATCCAAAACAATCAGGTTTTCTTTATCGTCCAAGGCTCCAGTCATCTTTAAAGATTCAATGGCATTCTGAACCGCTAATAAATCTAGTGTTTGCAATGCTTTGGACAAAAACGCAGATATGCTCATAAGTGTTAAACTTTTAATTCGTAAGTATGAAAACTGCAAATGTCTTCTTAAAATCTCATCCAACTGATACTTTGCAAAAGCATTACAGACACATCTATGATAAAGGAGATTGTATACTTCAGGTTGAACACGACCATCATGTCTTCTTCTATGTTGAACAGACTCATGGGAAACCAGTGCTGGAAGCAAACACAAAGTATTGTTTAGTGCATCATATGATGTCTCTTTTACTTTTTCACATAACAAATACAATATCCGTTTATATCGATGTTTGTCTGAACAATATTAGTGGCCAGTATCACTTTTCTCACTCCACCCTCAGTTCTTTCAAATATGAATTTCGATTCAGAACTTGCCATAACCAGTTGAGCGTGGAACTATTTTCCTAACTCTAAAGCAGCAATATCAACATAAGTGCTCAGTGCACACGAAAATAGTAATCTATTTGTCCATTTTCTATATCTTTTCATTTTTATAATGAGCCATAATATTTCTTCAGTACAGTTTGTATCGTAATCAATAAACTTAACAGCTGTATCAAGCCCATCAATAACGTGCTCTTCATCTGCTTTGAACTCAAAAGGCTCATCAGTTTCACCATGGCATTTCTCTATGAATACAGTACCATTTTGTATTATATTGATTAACTACATTTGAACAACAACCGCTCATTAGCTTTGTCATATCCATCTTCCTCCTTCAAAACCCTATTAATAACCTTTTTATCATCGGTTACTTCACCTACAACTTTCCAAGATACTAACTTAAGATTTATTTCAAGTGATGAATTTCATGGAACAAAAGCTTCTTGAATATGCTTTACGTTTGACGGAGTGCTATCAACATTGGTTTATTGCCACTTAACCTTATTGGGAGAATCAGAAGCTTTGATTTCAGATATATATTTTGATTCCTTCAAGACTTCTTCTTCAGACGATCAACTTTTGGATAATCCTTATTATCTTTGGAATTATGAGAAGCTACAACCTCACACAAAATCTGCCTATAAGAATTTAACCATTATATTTTCCAAGATTAGCAGTCTTTGGGGATTCGAACAAATAAGAAGCTTTAGACTTAGAAAATGTATTACTAATACCGACAGGAGTCTCTAGCCCATTAACGGTTATCAAAATTATTTGTTCATTGTCATCAAGATAAATAGAAACTATTGTATTATTATGAATTCCATGGGAAATTAGGTCGTTATCAATATGATGGTTCCCATAAAAAAAGCGTCAATTCACTCTTAGGATCTACAAAAGAATATTTGATGTGCTTTTGAGCAGATTGATCTCCAAAAGCATACATAAATTCACAGCCGAAATCAGAATCCTTGGTGGTAATCATAAATTTTTTGTCCAACTATCTCATTTCTTTTTTTTCTCAACAACCCAATCTTCATATCAACGAACACAACACTGTCAAAATGATCTAACAGACTTTCTTTGGAATGATAAACAATTACTTTTCCACTTGATATTCCTTTCCTAACATAGTCATTGTTATCACCTTTAGGTGCTAAGGTTATTCAAGATGAGAGGAAAACTCTAAGAATTTTCCATGCACTTCCAAATAGCTTAATAAAGATGGAATCCCAAGGAAGCCAAAAGAGCCAAAACATACTTACACTAACAACGTCTCTCCTTGAAATCATGAAATTCAAAATAATATCTCTCAACACTTTGTCATCTACGTCTCCGGAATTCATGTATGATTTCAGCAAATCCATATCTTTCACATCAATATTTCTTACATATGAAATTTTTAACGACACATACTTGTTTAGTACACAATAGAGATATTTACTTTTTTTTGCTAATTTTATCCTCTTCTTGCTATTGTAAGAAACCACATCTTCTTTTTTGTACTTTTAAGTTTTTATTTCTTCCATTTCTTCAATTTTGGATTCGGCACCAACAAGTTCTACATCTTCTACTTTCAACTTTTTCTTCCTTTTATTACTGCAACCATCAACCAAAACTCCTCCATTTTCTATTTCAAAATCTAACCATTTACATATTAAAACACTGCCCTTTTTTCTACCATACCACATAACCCAATCCTTTTTTTGGACCAAATCTATAAGCGGCATCAATCAAAATTTTACCATTTTCAACAGTAAAATTTGAAAAATAGGAGAGGCTATTACTATTTATTTTATCGAAATAAGGGGACTTCTATGAACTACATTTTGATATACCTAGCCGTTCTGTTAAACGTTTTCTGATAAGTCGTCCCATTATAATTCCTCACGAGCTGCATTGTTATTGTTTCCTTCATCGAGGAAATTATCCTAAAGTGTAAGGAATTCTTGGTTCACGATCAATCAGACCTGAATGATGAGGGCTGTTGCTAACATTAAAAGGACCCAAATGTTACACATCTTCATTGGAGTTCGACTCTGATTCGATCCCGTTAACCCGTAGACCACCAATACGCTGCAACTATGATTCAAAGCTTACCTCTAACCATAGCTCTTCTTCGTCGACCTCGTCATATTCCTTATCTTCAAAATTCTCACTTTAGGAATCATCATCATTTATGAGCCAAAATTTAGCTTCAAAAATATCATCATCATAGACTGACTTATCAAATATCGGCTTAAATACAGCTTCAAAAAAATGTTTATCATGTTCATCCTCGGGACCTTATCGCTGATTATTCGGACCTTGAGCTTGGAACCCGTTAAATGTCTATGGTAACTGTGTTATTAGATTTTCCAACACCTCGAAACACTTCTTCATAGTGTCAAAAATTCTTTGTTCAAATTTTGACGACCATAATCTCAACCACTTAAGCAATATTCTTACCTCTCTCATATTTTAGAGACATAATTGCTAGATTTTACATATAAGGAACTCAGACTCTGATATCAAATCATGCATCGGAATTTTAAGAGCCAAAGATAAAATGTAATTCTCCTTAGAGAATAACAAGAGAATAAAAGTACCAAAATTTCCAGCAAGAAAATTGTATTAATAAAAAAACATATCTTAATATTAGGGTATGAGACGCCTTATATATGGAACATCTGAAACCGTAATCAAATATTATGGAAATAAAATTTAAAAATTTAAAAAACTTAATGAATGTTGGCTTCAAATCTAATTGATTTTCTATTTAAAATGATTTAAATATCAAAAAACACAAAACTAGATATTTGGGACCCTAACTAGTAGAGATCGTTGATAAGATAATTACGAGCCTTTTCAACTACATCACATAAATTTGGTATAGAATAGAACTCAAAATCAAAAAATATCTTATAACTTAGAACCAAACTGAAGATGGTTACTTTAAGAGAGTGATTATCGCGGTTCAGAACACCATGGGACATTCTCCATGGTTGGTTGATTTTAATGCGGTTCTTTACAAAAATGTATCAATTGTATGGTATAAATCATTTCGATTGGTTTGTTAGTTCACGTAACAAATTAAATCTATAATAAATATGGATTGAGTTAGAAGTATCAATTATTTATCGTGTTATAGATCTAGCTCACCACGGTAGGCAATTAATATGGAGAATGTAGAAATAAATTTATAATACACACAAGTGAAAGACAATTCCAAAACATTAGCCATATATGTACTATGAAACAAATAAAGTATTTATGATTCCATGACATATGAAGTCTGTTTTGAGGATGAAGATAATAAATCTGATTGAACACCAATTTTTACTTTATGTATTTTATTTATGAAGTTCGTATGCTTATCATCTATTTTATGTTTTTTGTTATAATATCTTCAATAAAAATTGATGTTATACATCACAAAAAATTATCCGTGAATAAAATTAACAATAACAAATGTACCACTTGGAAATAAAATAAATCTAAAATAATAGTACGATAGTAAAATTCAACAACAATGCATGTAGCACTTGGAAATAAAATACACTAAAAATAATTGTTTGATAGTAAAATTTGACAAAACAAATATAACACGTATAAATAAAATGTATTAAATAGATTGCAAATGATTCAATTATATCATCTATTGGTATATCGTGGATATATTGTGAAAATTCTTCTCATAGATTCGAAAACCAGAGTTGCCAATATATAAAAATGGTTTCGAACGAAATTGACGACCACCATTGTATTTCACCTTGACAAAAGTAACCATATCACTAGTAATGGTCCATCATGAATCATCTCAATCTTTAAATAATTTCTTTATTAAATAAATGATTAAAATTATTTGGATAATAATATAAATAAATTTATAATTACATACATGAATGAAATGATTTCTTTGCACAAAAAATAACTATGATTTTTTTCGCTGGACCATCTATGGATGGTTTCCCTTTGATTATAGAAAAAAGCTATATAGTCCGTTTGTGCGATAATAAAAAATATGATTGAAAATGATCGTAATTAGTAGCCCACAACTTGATAAACTCATCAAATGTTTGAATAATGTATATTCTTTAAATGATCGCAAACATGTTAGTTCTTTTTGGATTTCATGATTATTATCATGAGATCCTAGATATATTTCTATATTTCCTTCAAGTTTGTAGGTCAAATATTCTCTAACAAATGACCATCCATTTTTGTTCCGAAACAATCTAAAGCTACGACTCTACATCACAATGTTTGTCAACTTTAATAATGGTCAACTTTTCAATATATGTGTGACTTAAACATCATTTAAGCTTCATGTTACCGGTATAATCTACCCTCATTGACATTAATTTACCTCTAGATACGATTCGTGGTCGTTTAATTTTTGGTGGTTCAGGATGAATTTAGTATATATTATTTGCCAATTGTACTATAGGTTATACCAATATATCGATCAGTGTTCCAAAAATATTGATGGGTGTACTAATTATCTGAGTGTATATACTACCCGCATGGAATTCACACAATTTTTGTTCAATATGTTGGAAATAAGAAATATCCAAATTTGTAGAATTATAAACGTATATTTTTTAGTTTTACCACGACCACGAACGAGATTTCGACCGCACGTTTCACTTTCTCTTGGGGCTTGTGGATAAGACTAGTCGACCGATACAATATGTGCGTAAAGTTTTTAATCCAATATCATTTATACTAATATCAAATTGTTCTTGTGTTGCATTTAAAAATACATAGTCCATGACAACCTATTCTTCTCCGTTAAGTTTAACATGAGCTATCATCGATACTTTTTTTTAAATACTTGCCAGTAATATACAAAACAACCCATTCACCGTTTTTTATTATCGCAAGTTCATGGCAGTGGAAGATCTAGGTTGGGGCCCGGGGCGTAGGCCCCTTACCTAAAATATATGTTTTATAATTTTTAAGGTAATAATTATTTAAATAATATTAAAATAAAAAATCTACACCCCTTACCTAAAATATATATTATGTAATTTTTAAGGTAATAATTATTTAAATAATATTAAAGTAAAAATTTAAGATAATAATTGTTTTTAGGAATGTTTTAAATTTAATGTGTGAAATAATGGTAGAAATTTTTTAATTTAAAAAATAGTATGTCGACTATTTTTAAGAAACTTTTAAGATTAAAAGTCTCAAATAACAGTGGAAATTATAATTTACAAAATCTTGGATTATGGCTATTTTAAAGAAATAATTTAAGTTAGAAATCTTGAATATTTTAAAAGATAATTTTAAGTTGATATTTATAAATGGTTGGATGTATTCTAGAGCATCTTAATCTCTAGAATATTAGAACTCGATTGATTTTGTAAGTATTCTCAATTTGTTTTTGTCATAAATTGTTTTGATTTTATATTCGTTTAATCTTTCTAATTAATTATGTTTTATCTCTTACTTTGATTTAGAAAAAGATAACGAGGTCAAAGAAATTAAAGAAAATGGGGAAAAGGAAGAACACGATCCGAAGGAGTTTCACCAATTTATTTTTTAAGGTATGTATATTTTTTTTTGTTTTCTTTTGAAATTTTATTATTATTTTGATCTTAAAACACTTGTTAATCAATATTTTTTTCTCATCTGATTTGTGGTCACTAAGAAAGTGAAAATACATTTACTTAGTTTAAAAACAATATATATGGAAATATTTTTTAGTTTTTTAAAATAAAATTATATATTTATATTATAAATTATGTTCAATACAAATTTTATTTTAATTTTATATAATTTTACATAAAATTTTGTTTTTATAAAAAAAATTGAATTTATTTCCATCCATTTTTAAAATATATTTTATACAGGTATCTTTTGAAATATCTTTTAAAAATAATATATTAATATTTGCATCTATGTGTTAAAAATATGTTTTATATAACAAATTATGTTTATTTTCATCTATTTTTCAAAAATATATTTTTTATAACAAATTTTATTTTTATGTAAATTCTAAAATATCTTTTAAGATATTAAATTTGGTTTTGTTATATTCTATATTATTTTATATATATTTTAAAAATAATATATTAAGATACATTAAGATTTATTGTTATATATATATATATAATAAAACTAAGGAATGGTGTTGGTTCTTCAAGTACCTCGATTAATAATAATATGATTCATATATATGTAATAAAACCAAGCAATGGTGTTGGTTCTTCAAGTAGCTCGATTAATAATAATAATATGATTCATCCTAATCTGATTGCCTCTATATCAAGACCTAATGATGATAGTGTAGAATTTCATTTGAATGAATATATAGTGAGTGATTCGGGACTACGCCAACTTATTGAAAATGCCAACTTAATGAAAATTCTGATAGTAATGTTAGAGATAAAATTCGACGAGAATTTTAGCCCCCCCCCCCCTTACTTCAATTCCTAGATCCGCCACTGTTCATGGGTAGATAGTAACTGATGCATTGTTTGTTTTAAATAATCACAAGTGGATGGTTTAACTTCAATCGTCTAGGAATGCTTAAGATTATCCAATAGTATCTCAAACATGGTTGCAAAAACCTTCTCACGCAGCTCACGAGTTTTTTTTCCCTTGATACATATGTGCAACATAATATTTACTTATTTGTACAGATTCTTTTATATTAAAATGTTTCATCATAAGTAAACCATCAATTTTTTTTCCAATAAATTATCTTAAATAAAAACTTTCAACTAACATACTACCTTCAATAATTTTTATAAACTTAACTATAATCTTAAATAATATCTATAAATGAAATAATCATCTTAGATAAAATTTTAACTATATTACGATCTTAATTTTTTTTATAAACAAAACCATGGTCTTAAATAATTTATTTGAGTAACGTACAAAATTAACTAATATGCTAACTATTGGATGTTGTGCTGAAAAAATATATTATCTTGTTTGTATATGCATGGACAATATTTTATTTATATGGTCTAAGACTTAGTCAACCGACACTCTAGCGTTTTTGTAATGTTCTTCATATTTTCGTTAATCTATTGGTCCTGTTATAGACGATGTAATAGATTGTAATATCATTCGAAGACTCATAAACATATTAAATTATTTACCATCCTTGAATAATTAAATTAGTATTGGCATTTACGTTCTTGTTTATATGTCATTCGCAAAACACGTAAGTCACGGTCACAAACAAAACTTCAAGACTATTCATCAAAGTAAGCTCACACTTCATGATTATAACATGAGGAAACTCACAATGATTCTAAAATCTGACGACGCGGCGAAAATAGAAAAAAAAGCAACGACAGATGAAACTCTAATTCAAAGGTAACATGATGAACTCCTAATCTAAGGGTAACAAAGACTGAAATTTTCAGATATAAAAGATATATTATTCCAAAAACTTAAAATAACTTAAGGCATATGAGGCTTTATATAAGAGCTTCTCAAAATCCTAAATTAGAATACAAGAAAATAAAATAAATATTCTAAAATCAAATCAAATCAAATCTTAAATTAGATTTGTTTTGAATAAAAAAATATATTTGAATAAAAAAAAAGTTTGCGTTTAGACTTTCTGGGCTACATCAAAATCTCAACCATTCTTAGTTTTATTGTCAATATTTAGCCATACACAAAACTTCAAGTTGGTAGAGGTAACCCATATAATTTTGAACAACGACATCCTGAATCGAATTGTCATATATATATATATATATATATATATATATATATATATATATATATATATATATACTGTCCATGATAAGAAATCAGATGAACGTCTATAATAAATAAATGTTAACCGAGTGCAAAAAAACAAGTTAGTTATAATATCCGCTCCTTTATTGCTGATCCGATGTCGTTGTATTTATTTATGTGTTTGTAATTTAATCGTAAAAAACATTGTATTTGCGACTGCCAATCTTTTTAAACTAACCTTTTTTTGTGGCGATCCGATACGTTAATTGTAGCCATAAAATTCATTTATTTTTAATTTTTCCATCTCCACATGTTCTTGGAAATATTCGGCCGGTTCATGGTTATGTATACCAAAAATTACGATTAACATACACTTATCATCGCTTTAACCAACCGACCTACCACCTTAACAAGATAATTTATTTTTCTTGGTACCTATCACTGTATCTTTTTTAGTTTTTATCTTTCAATATGGTCTTAGATGTCAGATATCTGGCATAAAAAACAACTTTATGAGTTCTTCATCTACGACCAAAATCGTTTAATTATAATTAGAAACCTAATTTGTTTGTCGAATTGTTTGACCTACACAGTCATCAAGTTTAAACTATTAACGTTAAATGTAAGAAATGCTAAGTATAGTTCTTAATATGTAATATATCTCTAGTATCAACCTCTAAAAAAACAATTTAAATCATTTAACAATCTCTAAAGTGTATTTTTCCAGAACTTTAACAAAATCCGTGTTCTGTTTCGACATAGGTATAACGAAACCCATATAGACATTTCGATAAGGTCAAGCGAAGCCAGCAGATAAAATTTACCAATATTGTTGCTTGATTTATCATGCATATTTTTCTAATAGGTTCCACAGAAGTAGTATACGATTTTTATTAAAGTTGTTGGCAAATGTATCATGTATATTATTCCCCCGAAAAATGAAGGATGCATGGGTTTTTACCGCATGTTTGACAAAAAGCTTCATCTTCATTACCATGCATGTGGTGAACAACAAGTGTCATATATATCATTTGCGTGAAAACTAATTTTTTGGGTTTTTAGATCTTGGTTTTTAGAAAAATAAAAAAAATATGATTGAACGTATCTCTTTTAGTTGTATTACAGTCGTAAGATGAACCAACTCTTCCATTATTTCAGCTATTATTAGTTCAAAATTTGAAAAACATAAAAGGCTATTAAAGATGTTTGTGTAAGTTTTTTATTTTAAGTATTTGTAAATTTTATGTTAAGCAACTAACAATATAAAATAGTAATATAATGTAAATAAATAAAATAAATAGGTTTTAAAGATTTTCCCTCAATAACATCTTCATACACTTAAAAAGTAGGAATATAATTAATAATAATAATAAATTTCACATTTCTTTAATAATTTCTATTGTGTAATATCATTTGAGTTTTTATAGTTGAAGTTATTATAATTATAAAAAGAAGAAATTAAAATATATGAATTCGAGTATAATTAATTTGAGTGGTTTTTAGTAAATGGTTTTAAAATCATTATATAAAATCATTTGTCATATACATTGTTTTATTTTTTGTATTTGTTATATACCATTATTTAGTAATTTATCTTTTTACATTTACACTAAAAAACTATAAACTAAACGAATGGTTAATTATATCGTTTTTTTTTCAAATAATAAAAAGACTTTTTTCCAAAAGTCTCTAATATAAAAAATAACAAGAACATCGACTTTAAGTATCTATTTTCGTTTAAATCGAAGATAAATAAATGTTTATAGGACTCTTAATTAGTTTTATTTAGTAGTTTTTTACTTGAACCAAACTTATTTATTTTAATTAAATTAATGTTATTGCATAATATTGTTTTTAAAAACTATATTTTGTGATGTAAAATGGTTTAAACTAATTATAGGTTGTAAATGATTATTAATTAAGCATGTATGTTGAGTTTATAAAGTTATTTTGTTGAATTTGATATAAAATACGAGATTTTAGGTTAGTTTTTCATCTTTTTTGTTTCAGATTTGCAACAATATTAACCTAGTGCATTGATATTCGTATTTAATATCGATGCATTAGGTTTATATTATTTTAATTTTAAAAAATAAAGTTTTTTTTGGTTTACACTAATGTCGGACCAGGGTGTCAACATTACTATAATTATGAAACAAAAAAAATGTTATTTGTCTTTTCAGGTTTACATTAATGTCGACCTTATGCGCTGATATTTGAGTATAATGTTGATGCGATAGGTAAAGATTAGTGTAAATCTGAAGAAAAAGAAAACTTGTTTATTGGCTTGCTTATTTAGCTCGATGATTTGGTTTGGCTCACTAAAAATTTATACTTAAAAAACTTGTATTGATATTATGAAAATCCACATGAAGATAAAAAAAAACTTACCAGACTTTATGCTCATACACATTCTCACGTTTTTTCTCACCACTAAAGACAAAATTAGAACTAGTTTATTGTTCCGACAATGGAGGTATTTTTTAAAATCTGTCTTGGTCCTCATATTAATTGATATTCATGAACATAATTTGGATTTGACCAAGATGATCATAACTAGTTATGAAAGACTAAAAATTTTAGGATTTTATATTTTTGCTATGAAACTAACTAATTGTGAGTTAATTGAACTTACCTAATACTTTAAATTTGTAAGAGAACAATGTCGTAGATGAGGTAAATCTAAGCTTTTGGACTCTGTAGACTTTAATTTGTAACAAATACGCATGTGACTCTCCACATTTGAAAATGTTGGCATTGGTAAACTTTTAGTTTTTATATTTTTTCATCATATCTATTTATCTTAACCATCCCTCAAGGTTCTATAATTACAACTAGCCATTTTATTAACATATTGACTACATTAGTAAATGAGTTACCCATCCTCAAGGAATTATCTTTAGATAGTTGTCATTTAGTAGGTAAAATTCAAGTACTTTCTACTAGTTTACAAAAATTATCAATAATTTCATACGATCAAAGTGATGAGGATGAATATCTTATCAGGAGTTAGACATCTAATCTTAAATAATTTTCAGTATGTGCAAATTATATAAGCTCTTTTTTATTATCTTTTTTTTATGTTTTATTTTCTGAAAAATACATTACAAAATAAAAAATAGGGTTTTAAGAGCTAAACATCTAATGTCGACAAACCTTGTTGACATCAGATTTATAGGTTTTTATTAAGAATGTTTTTTAATGACGATCGAGTTGGTTAACATTAGGTGTTTTATTTTAAAAAAACTTGATTTTTAGCTTACAAAATACTTTGGTATGGCTGTTATCCTACCAGACTGGTCCGAGTTTTTCAAATTTTTGAAGCCCAAACTTATAGGTTATCGAGGGATCTGGGCCCGCTCGCTAAGCCGGTCTATCTTAAAATTCGAATAAAGGCTGGTCCGTTAAGGGACCAGGTCGGTTCCGTCTGAGCCAGTCCGAACGCATTGGTCGAATATAGCCTTGGTCCAACATCTTTCAAAATATTATTTTTTTCAAACAAAATGGTGTTCGAAACCCTAAACTCTTGTTCAAAGTTTGAGGCGTAATGCTATTATGTTACACAGTTTTGAATTTGTTACCTTTGCTTACTTTAAATATTTGAGAATGAAACATTGTTGTGATTAAGAGAAATAATAATAATAAAAAAGACTTAGCTTATAAATACTTATAACAACAAAACATAGTTTAGATTTAACAATATGACGAACTAAAATTACAATAAAATAAAATTATAAAGTAGAAATTTTCAACCCCCGGAACGGTTCGTCACTCTTTACAGTCTTGGTTAAATACTTCCCAGATATTTATGTATTTTGTAATCCAATAAAATAATAAGTTCATTCAACTAATATTTGGCTATGTACAAAATTGTTTCCAACCAATATGAGCGAGAGGTAACAGTGTGTTCGAGATGATAATAACCTGTTAATTGAATATGAAAAATATTATAAAATAAAACATTATTATGAATCCAATAAACAACTAAATTATAAATGTTCTTATATTAACAAAGTAATTCTCGTTCATGTATGCAATGCAAATCTATTTTATTTATGTGGGAGGTGGTAAAACATATTTTAGAGGTAAAAAAGGTTTCAAAGAGCCATGTAAAGAAAATATAACACGATGCATTTATATAAGGTCAGAATGACAAAACAAATTTCGGACATTTGCATCGAGTTCTTCAAGCCAAAAATTATATAAAGGCATTTGAGACTCTTCAATTCTTCATTTACATTTTTGAGAGTATGGTACTCTACTTTATACAAAAGCTTATATCTCATTAGTCGTTCTCTCACATATCACCATGTCTTTTGACTTCTGAACAAATAATTAGTTATAATCTTAAAACCACAATGGCCATCTATTTTCATATCAGTTATTTGAGAAATGAACGAAATCATAAAGTGGAAGATGATCGTGAAATAATTTTTTTTCTTTAACTTCATATTTAAATTTTTGGGTTTCTCATTTCTCAAATTGACTAATACTTATCGAGTACAGGAAGCAACGATAGACAATTACTAAACAAATTCTTCTTCGTCTATTTTTAACTTTCTCGCTCTAATGTACCATTCTAAGAATTTTATAGGATCATGATTGTGCTTCCCATATATAGTTGTTAGATTCCATAATCCAGTTTTACATGAACTGGATAAGCCCTAAGTCTATGGGGTAAGTCATATTTTTTTGAAATATGCGATATTCTTTTAAAATTAGGTTTCTTACGTTGTCTCATACATGGTCTCGATTTCTCATAAGAAAACATTAATCTCAGAACTCTCTCAGAATTCTTGGCATCGTAAAAACTCTTAACATATACAATACTTTTACCCATACGTTCTATCAATTCTTCAAGTTCATGTTTAGTATAATGCATAAAATATGTGATTACGTAAATAACATATTCATTAATTTTTGGTCTCATCACATAACTTATCAAAAAGAATATAATTTTAGTCATAAACTAAACTAAAAATTATTGATCAAATAAATGACACATAATATTGATGCATTATGTTGAAATCGATTGACGCGTGTGTCAACTAATTTTGACACATCCAAATAATATTAAATAACATGTTAAAACTACATTTTGACTAATAGTGTTGACATTAGTTGACACATACGTCATCCGACATTGACGAAAAAAAATCGACATTAGGTGACAATCAATTCATTCAATATTGACCGATTTGGTTGACATTCATACATATTTCACGCCAGTTAAGCTATCGCACGCGGGTGAATAAGATGCATTTCTAGTACTAGTAGTATTTAACATGCTCTGAGGGAATACTATTTTTTTTATTTATGCCTTTCTGTCCCATGGCGACTAAGAACAAGAAAATAAAAAATTTCACTTCGAATTTTGGACCTCAACATCACGTTGCTCATGTTGTTTCACGATCAAAACTGGGAATAATTGGACAAGTGATGGAACGCGCGAACCACATATTGGATCACTCTAGTGCGACACAGAGTCGTTAACCTCGAATCGGCTCTTATGTTGCTAGCTATGCCATTCTTGGCCTCCCGGCACAGTGGAGGTTTCGTAGCGTGCCATGAACAGCTAGTTAAGGGGCGGTTGGAAAAATTAAGGGAACCACCGAAACTTATTACAACGTAAGAGAAAATGGATAAAATTGCTAAGGTAGTCTCGTTATCCACACCTTTTGTCGAGTGAATGAAGAGCGTTGACGGGTCCTGTAGTGCCTCTCAAAGGTGCTAGCGCATACCTTTGCATCTTACATCTCGGTGCTGTGATATATAATCGACAAGTTGTGTTATTCAGTTGCATTCGTCCATCTGAACGTTGGGAGAATAACGAGCAAAATGCCTCACTCTTCCCCATTCTTAATACTTATTGGGTCTCCTCCCCTAAGAATTTTCTTATCTTCTTTACAACAATCTCTCTTAGGTGTTTATGGTAGAACGTTTTGAGTTTTTTATATATCGAACAAATTCGTCGACATATCTATGATCATCGACACATTTGGTCGATATCGAGAAAATCCAAAAATTTCACATTTGTAAAAAATAAATTATGCTCGATTACAACTATAAACTATGTAATAGATATAATATATATTCTATTTGTGATTCGAGGATCTCTTTCGAACTTGATCTCATCGTTAATTTTTTTTTATTTTCAACCATTGATTTATGTAAATGTTTAGTATGAATTTCTAAGTTATTCAAAGTTTTTGTTTTTTTTATTTCTAAACATAAAGAATATAAGTTGGATTGTGAAGTCTTAAACCATTTTTGTATCAAATTTAGAAGGAAGGACATGAAAATGGGTAAATAAATTTATAACTTATATAATTCCTTTTAACATACAATAATTATAATGTTAAAAGTCATTTTTAATTTTAATTTTTTTTATATATAATAAAAAGATTATCATAGTAAGATTTTGATTTTGATTTATAATTTTATAAATTTGTATAATAAATTTAAAATTGTTACGTAGATATATTACATCTTTTAAAATCAATCGTTTGTCTAAACTAGAAATTTATTAAAAATATTTTTGTTGTTTACATTTATTCATCTAATACATTAGTTTATTATACTTCTTATAACTATACAGTTATAAGTTTATAATTCGGCTTATTATTATTAAATTTAATATTTAACTCTAAATAAAAAATATATTTATCAGTTATATTATTAATTCATTTAGATTTTTTAAAGAGCTACTATTTAACCAACAAATGTTTTAAATTTTATTTATATACAAAATGGTTTATATTTTTTGTCTATAAATTTTTTATTCGAAGTGTCTTAACAAATCCACCGTTATCAATATGCCAGTTATAATTTAAAAAATTATGTTTTAATTATTTGTAAATTTTTTGTTAGTTCGTTCGTTATCGATTTAATATAAATATTTTTATTGTTTTCATTCATAGTTTGGTATTTTTTATATACGTTTTTAGTTCACTTTTTGTTGACAAACCATAACGATTTTCCATAAATTTAGACATTTACAATGAATTTGAATGATTCCGTAATGAATTTAAGCTATCAATATATCCAAAAACTCACAAAATCAAGTTCGGATAATCTTCTTCATTAACGTAGTAAGAAATCAAGTACACTTAAAGTACGATTCTCTGTTTTTTATACAACTAGAGTTTGATAGTGATAAGGAAATAGATTCATAAGGGACTTAAATGTAATTCATAAGGACTTGAATGATAAGTTCTATTAATAAGGAATAAGATTAAAGCTTTATAAGAAGAATAGGGACTGAACTGTAAATAAATCTTTTATGTAACCGAATTTGTAACTAACTCACTGGGCCTATTTAAAGAGGTCGAGGAGACTGATAACACCTATGAAATAATAAGAGGAGAAAGATTATATTCACCATCTAAAAATCTCAGCAGATTCTTAGTCAATATTTTCTATTCTCACCAGATAGTATGAAATACTATAACTTTTTTTAAAAAAATTGATTTGCATTTAATATTAGATATCGTAAAATAAACTAAAAAATGATACTGCACATGTTTTTAAGTCTTGTTGTCGGTTATTAGTTTTATTGTAGTTAAATACTAGTGTCTCGTATCTATCATCATATCTAAATACATGTCTCACACCTAATATACCAAGTTTTTAGCTTTCTCATGTCTTGTTTTGCGATATATGAGACACACATTACTCATTTGTAAGTAGTCTGACATCTATGATATTTGTCTAACATCGTATGACTTATCTTTTTGTGACCTCACATCTATTATCTTTGCTTGACCTCGCATATTTTCTGGCCTCATATGTATCATCAAAACTTCATTAATCCATAGTCTCGCATTACTTTTATTTTCAACACATGGTCTATAATGTGGTGTACTGTACCTCATATACCATGTGGTATTTGTCTCACATCTATTTATGTGGTGTATTGTCCTGTATTTACCATCTGATGTATTGTCTTACATCTTTTATGTGGTGTAATATCCCCCATCTACGATGTGGTGTACTATCTCACGTCAATTATGTGATATATTGTCCTTCATATATCATGTGATGTATTGTCTTGCATCTATCATATAATGTATTGTTTTTGTTTTCTAACACTCTCCAGTTAACACTAATCTCGTAATGGTAACAAGAAACATGTCGTTAAAATCTTGTTTTTTTCAAATCAAGCATATTTAGAATCGTTAAAGAGATAAAATAAAAGAAAATAAGAGATCTCTACAAATAAGATGCAAAGAATACATATTAGATCTATTATGCTTCCGAAGCATTTTGATATTTCAAAAGTGGAAAAGTTCGATGGGATGCACGATTCAGATGATCACATCGAACAATTCAAAAATTATAGAATGAATTTCAAGGACGATGACATGCTACGACCTCAGACTAGGGTATATTTGAATCAACCTCTACCGTACCAATTCAATAGGTCGAGGTTGAATCAACAGATAAAGCCTAGATATTATACATATTTAACTGAAAGTGTGGCTGCAATATTTGATAAAACTAAGGGATATGTAAACTTCAGGAAGCCCTCTCCAATCAACAAGCCTAGGGAGGAACGAAACAAGAAACTCTGTAGGAATCACAATGACAATGGTCATGATACTGTTGATTACATTGCGCTGAAAAAGAAATTTCAAACTTTAATTGAAAATGGGAAGTTATTGACTTATATGAAGGCACAGAGCACTGCATCAAAAATTCCTTTAGCATCAACTTCACAACCAGTCAATCCAAATTTGCAAACTGAAAATTTGATGATTATGAATTCAAAGATTGATGAATTTGATGTTGTTTCAGAATATTTGGATATGGATCCAGATAGGTTAATCTTGATGGCGATGGAAAAGCCAATAAAGAAGGGGCATGTTCTAAGTTTAAGTGAATATTTTGAGTCATTGGCCGTTTTGGGGGTGATTTGATGACTGGTAATACTGATAGCTCAAAGAAACGACATTATGTAAGTTTGACAACTCAAATAGAGGGTAAAATGTCTTGTCATTTGTATGACAAAAGAGACATTCTTTGTATCCTTTTCGATGATGATGATTTGGAAGGCATTGCAGGGCGACATGAGGATGCAGTGCCATTGGGGCAGAAGTTGCTGGCGTTGAGATTCGACGTGTGCTGATAGATACTGGGAGTTCTGCGAGCGTCCTTTTTAAAGTAACGTATGATAGGATGCGCAATTCTCCTCGGATTTCTGAGTTAGAGCACACCATCATTGGTTTTACTATGAGTAACTGCACGAGTAATAGGAGAATTCGAGGGGGAGGTTAGTTTGGGAAATAGACCTTTCAAGAACAAGTTTCAAGTGCTTTTTATGGTGGTAGACTGTCCTACAAGTTATAATGCCATTTTAGAAGATCCTGGTTGTCAATAATGTATGTCGTTATATTAACAGTCCATCAGTTTTTCAAATATGTCGTCGGAGACCGTGTAGGGGTCGTTTGAAGCGACCAAAAGGTTACAAGGGAATATTATGCCACTGCACTTCGGATTCGAGGATCCAGGATTGACCTCAGATTTTGATGAAAGGATTGACGACCTGAGGGAAACCCCAGGGTCATTAATAGTAAGTAAAGAGATAGAAGAGTATACTTTTTATGAGGAAAGAGTACTTCGAATAGGATCCTTACTCACCCTAGTTCTACGTCAACAACTGTTACAATTTTTGTCTCATAATTTGGATATTTTTTCTTGGAAAACAGAGGACGTGGTAGGAGTACCGATCGAAGTAATTTGTCATAGCCTAGCTGTTAATCCGAGGGTGATACTTATAATTCAAAAGAGACGTGCATCTTCATCAAAAAAGGCAGAAGCTATTGTTTCCGAGGTGGACCCCTTATCTAGGGTCGGACATATAAAGGAATCCCAGTATCCTTTGTGGACAACGAACCCATTAGTGGTCAAGAAAAGAAAATAGGAAATGGAGAATGTGTGTTGAGTTTACAGACTTAAATCGATCCTGTCCTAAAGACCCATTTCCCGTTCCTCGAATAGACCAACTAATTGATTCTACTTCGGGAAATAAAATATTAACTTTTATTGATGTTTTTTCAAGATATAATTAGATCAAAATGCATCTGAAGGATTAAGAATGTACTACTTTCGTCATTGACAGGGGCTTCCATTGTTATAAATTTATGCCTTTTGGATTGAAAAATGTCGGGGCTACTTACCAAAGATTAATGAATAAAGCATTTGCTAACTAGATCGGAAGAAACATTGAGGTATACATTGATGACATGGTGGTAAAAAGCTTAGTAGATGAAGCGTACTTGGAAGATTTAGAGGAGACGTTTATGAATTTAAGGGCAATAAGGCTGAAATTCAATCCTAAAAAAAATGTAATTTTAGAGTTCGATTAGGGAAATTCTTGGGTTATGTTATGAGTGAAAGAAGGATAAAAGCAGACCCAAAAAATTTAAAAATTTGTGTTATCTATGAAATCGCCTTGAACTATCAAGGAAGTACAAATTTTAACAAGAAGGTTAGAACACTTAACAGATACATTTCTAAATTCTCTAATAAATGTTTTCCTTTCTTTCAAGTGTTGCGAGGGCCAAAGAAGTTTGTGGTGGACATCGGATTGTGAAACAGTATTTATAAGTATAAAAGATTTATTATTATCAAGTGAAATATTATCTAAGTCTCGAAGTGGAGAACAACTCTTTTTGTATATTGCGGTATCAGATTTTACAGTAAGTGCAGTATTGATAAGTGAAGATTTAGGAATTCCGAAGCCGGTGTACTATGTCAGTAAAGGTTTGGTGGCAGAAGAAAATAGATATTTGAAACTTGAGAGGCATTGGAATTGGTGGTGGCTGCTAGAAAGATGCGCCCTTATTTTCAAGCTCATACCATCGAAGTTCGGACCTTATTTCCATTGAAAAATATTTTGCAACGCTCCTGATATTTCGGGGAGAACGACTAAGTGGTCAGTCGAACTGGGATATTTTGATATTATGTTTACACTTCGAACTGCAATTAAAGCGCAAGCTTTGGCAGATTTTCTTATGGAATTTCATTCAAGCAGATCGGATAAAGATAATATCAATGGTGTTTTACCAGTAAATTTGATGTGGGTTATTCCAACTGGTGAAGGTTATAGTATTTTGGGATTGAGCACTGGTGTTTAATTAGTTGCCCTATCTGGAGAAAAAATATTTCAGTCTATCAAATTTGGTTTTCACACTTCGCAAAACAAAGCTGAATACTAACCGCTTTAACTGGTTTGAGACTTGCAAAAATATGTGGAGCAACTTCAGTACGATTAGAGACAGATTCTCAATTAGTAGCAAATCAAGTATCTCGAAGTTCCGAAGCAAAAAAAATGATCGCTTAATTTTGTACCTTCGAGAACTTCAAAATTTGATGCTTTTATTCAATCACGTTGTTGTGGAATATATAAGTCGAGGAAGTAACACAATGGCTGACTCATTAAAAAATGTTACTTACAAGGACGAGCATCCGTGGATTTTTCTACCAGAAAGTCCTTCGATTTTAACTTAATCATACCAGTGTGAATATATTGAGGAATTGTTTATCACCCCAGATATAGTCAGAGGCGACTGGAGAACTGGTATTTTGAATTTTTTGATTAGAGGAGAGTTTCCTGAAGATGCAAAATTGGCCAAGACAATGCGACTCAAAGCATTTGGCTACATAGTTTTGGATGGTGTTTTGTATAAGAAAGCATTGAGTAGGCCCTTACTACTATGTTTGAATAGCCAAGAATCACAGGAAGTTTTATCAGAGCTGCATGATGGAGAAGGATCAACACATTGTGGCTTTGAGTTTTTCTTGCAAGGTTTTATTGGCCTTCAATCATGAACGATGACCAGAATTTGGTTCGAAGCTTTGATACTTGTCAAAGATTTACTAATTCTATACATAAGCCCGCAGTTCCACTTATGTCTATTATCAAAGCCATTCTGTTTGATAGATATGGAATAGATTTAGTGGGACCTTTGCCAATGGGTTTTGGAGGGAAACAAATGATAATTGGTGCAGTAGACTATTTTACAAAGTGGGCCGAAGTAGAGCCATTATCTGGAACAAAGGCAAAAGATGTGATTAAATTCATCGTAAACAATATTTGTTGTCGTTTTGGAGTGCCTCAATAAATTACCACAGAAAATGGTCCTCAATTTAATAATAAAGAAATATCTTCCCTTTGTGCTTCGAAGAAAACTAAGCAATGATTTTCAACACCAATTTATCCTCAAGAAAATGGACAAGTGGAGGTGACAAACAGATCTATTTTGGAAGGTTTGAAGAAATAATTTAATAGGAGCGGTAGGAAAATGACCTAATTATTTGCAACAAGTACTTTGGGCTTATTGAACAACTCTTACGGGAGGTTCTAAAGAAACTCATTTTGCTTTATCATATGGAATGGATGTTGTTAGCCCCGTGGAATCTACTCTATCATCTTTTAGGATAACTTAATATTCTAAAATGTTGAATGGCGAATCCAAAAGATCAAATTTGGATTTGATTGATGAGAAAAGAGTTCGAGCTCATTTAAATATGATTCATTACCAAAATCTTATGAGGAATAGGTATAATTTGAGGGTGAAAAGGAAGGAGTTTAAGGTAGGTGATAAAGTTTTGAGAAAGGTAGTTCTACACACCAAGGAGAAGAGCCTTAGAAATATGACCCCGAATTGGGAAGAACCTTATATAGTTGTTAAAAGGATAAAGCCAGGCTCTTATCAGCTTAGTGATAATCAAGGGTTGATGCTTCAACACCCGTAGAATATACAACATCTGAAGGTGTACTAGGAATAACTATGTTTATAATTTGAAATCGTTTTCTTTGATTAATTAGCGCATTCTTTCCTACTCTGTTGGCCGAGGGAGGTTTTAACGAGGCGCTATGTACATATTAAAAATTATCAATAAAATGCATTTTTTGGCCAATGGTTGTTTACAATTGTTTATTTAAACTATTTTGGTGACTGATCAAATACTGATTATCTTTGAGGTTGACCAAGAGTAGAAGAAACAACCATGTTCGAAGTGCTACGCTCATGAAACGCACATTGATGTTCGAAGTATTACGTTCATTAAAAACTCTATGATGTTCGAAGTGCTACACTCATTAAACACTTTATGATGTTCAAAGTGTTACGTTTATTAAACACTTTACGATGTTTGAAGTGCTACGTTAAATAAATGCAGTGTAAATTTTGAGGTGTTGTGAATTATCATATTATGTTTTTATATCAAATAATTAAATAACAATCGAATGTGAGCATAACTTGAAATGAAAAATAAAGCATAAACAAAGACCTTTGTCATTCAAATTAATTCAATGCGCACAAAAGTTATAGATATGATAGGTATAAAAAACAAAAAGATAGTAAAATTACTCATCCTCGGAGCTCTCTTCGGATTCTTTCTCTCTGAATGATGAACTTGGAATAGGATCAAACGCTTCGCTAGGATGCTTTTCGACGAGAATTTCACTCCAAAAATTGGAAAGATCCATTTTACGATACGTGGCATGAATTTCTTAAAGTAGTGTGATGACTTTTTATTCTTTGCCATTGTTGATAACTGCCAACATGACTTTGTAATGTTATGCTTCACTATTGACAAGAGAAGTTTGAAGCTCATAGAAGTTTTTCCTGGTGCGAGGTGTTAAGACCTTCTTTCTCGATTCGATGCTTTTCTCGTGGATACTTTTTGACATACAGAAGTCCTCTGAGAAATTCAGATCTTGCCATTTGGAATTCATGAAATTGATCCTTTACAAGATCACCAAAGATCTCCCTCATCTTTTTCTTAGCTTGAGCATAAAATATATATCGAACAATCTCTTTAGCCATACGTTTCAAATGATTTTGAGATGCTTCGAATTCTTGAGTAATATTTTTTACTGCAGTGTTAAGATTGGAAAAAGGTTGAAGAGCAGTTATGACTTTTTTCGAAGGCTTCTGAAGAGTAAATACCACTGGACTAGGTCGAGGAATAAGATCTAGGGAGATTGTAGAACAATAACTTCAGGAGATGTAGCTTCAGAGGTAGCAGGTGTAGGTCTCCTACCAAGATTATGCAAATGAGTTTGAATCTCTTGAATGATGGGATTTTCTTCTCTATGAAGCTCTTGCGATTCGTCGAAGTTAATGAAACTGTCATGATCAAAGTGATCATCACCTTGGTTATCTTCTGCAACAACGGTTTCTTTTTTTTGGTCGGTAAGGTCTTCAACATTGCCTTCATTTTCCTTTTGATAAATTTGCTGATTCTCTGCAGCTACAACTTCGTTGTCATCGGATAATATTTCTTCGATGGTCTCCACTATTTTATTTTTCCCTTTCTTCCGGGGGTCTGGTTATAGTGGTATCTTTCTTTTTCGAAGGCGCATCAAGTTTTTTTTGGAGAAGGTCCCTCTTCTATTCCTTCTTCGATTATGGAAAGTGTGTTTTCTTTCGTCTTTCGTTTCGAATCTTTTGGCTTTGGTTCTATTGAAGGGCTAACACCATAAGTAGCTGTCTTTTTATTCTTTTTTGCCTCCCTCTTTTGGGGAAGGTGGTTGTCTGATCTATTGCGATTTGGTAAGAACAATTTGTAGTCGGGATGGACCAATCTTTTCACAGCTTGTCGAGGGTGGGGTGGTTCCATCAAATTTTCGGGAGAAAGTGCTCCAGGTGTGATCGGGAATAGGCGACTGTTGAGAAAGTTGATCGGTCCGAAAACTGTGTGGAAAGCATTATTACGTTCTTCTTTAGTCTAAGCAACAAGCTTAATGAAGGTTTCTCTTGGATTTTTCTCGACGAATGCATAACACCTCAGATTTTATGTTTGAAATATAGAAGTTGATAACGAATGAGGGTAATATCAGTTGAAAGTTTAATTTAGAAAAATAATATTAAGAGACTTCCGACTACTCCTCCAGACGAGGTTCAATCTTGATGGATTGACTTCAGATATAACTTTACCATTTTCCCATGCTCCCGAAATAAAGATGAATTTTTTCTTCAAACATTTATCTGCTTCCAGGAGATTGTTGATGATTTTTAAGTCATCATCCAATGTAAGATAGTAAAACAGAAGTATTGGCCCCTTTGACAATTACATTTAAGAAATAAAATCCTTGATGCAGATCAGAATTTTGGACAAGCGGGAGGCCATGATTATAGAAAGAAGCGTGAACCATTAATTTGGTGTCACTTGGGTTGGACACAAATTCAAAATTTCGAAGTAATCAACTATCATGAGGTCCAGTGGGAATCGAAGACCCCAGTTGATGATTTCTGGATAGACTACCAGTTCATCTTTTTTGTAGTCTAAGGGTGTTTCTCCTTTTTTGGGAAGAAGAAGTGTAATGTTGTGTCCCATTCCCCACTGTTTCTTCAAAATATTTGCTTGGCTCTTTTTGTAGTATATGTATGAAATGTTTTTAGAGCATAACATAATTCAGATCAAGAGACCTCAAATTCTCACCAATTAATGCCCTTTCCTCCTTGGATATGGTGATAAGAGCTTTCTTTACTCTCGGTTTACGGATTTTTCTTGTGTAGTGTTCTCTGATTCTTTCGAAGCTTCTTCGTCTGTATCAACCTCATTATTTGACCGAGTAGCATCGGAATCGACTTCTTCTGATGCTAAATCTCTCAGCTGAGGAGGATTATTCAAGGGACTTTATTGAGATGATGCATATATATCAACAATCTCCCTCAGAGGAGGATATATAGTTGATGGATTCAACGTAACATCAACATCATCTGCCATAGCTATGAAACTCTTTTTCTAGAAGCTCGTGGTGAACAAGTTTTTGAAAGGTTGGTTAAGGAAGTGGTTGCTTTGGATTGTTTCGAAGAAGATTTACCTATTTCACAACTAATTCGAAAAGATGATTTAGTAAGAGAAAGTGAAATTTAAGGTGCGTTTGACGTTCAAGTTTTTTAGGATTGGCTTTCCTCTGTAGGAGAAAAACGTGAAAAAGCAAGAGTTTTAGAAGAATCGAAGTTACCCTAATAAATGGTCTTTAAGGATGTTCTAAGGGGAGCTTTGCTTATCAATCGAGTTTCTCTATATTCTTCTGCGCTTTCACTGATGCAGAACTAATCGTAAGCTCTGAAGACGTTGTTGTCTGACTTTGGGGATTTAGGTTGTTTGGGAATTCTGGTTTTAGAGCTCTTGAATTTTGGATGCTTTCTCATAAACTGGTTGAAGATTGATCAGAAAATATAGTAACCATTATTTTGAAGAAGCCGGTAAAAGTAGCAAAAGAGTTTAGAGTTTTTACGTTTTCTCTCTCAAGAAATTTTCTTAGTTAATCAACAATGGGTCGTAATGGAATTTATAAGAAGAGAGAGTTCGTGTTGAGAAGTGGAAAAGGTGGACGCTAATTGGACAGAAGTTGAAGCGGTTGCGTAGATAAGAGTTCAACGCCGGTCACACTATGGGCCTAGTTGTAGACCTAGCCCTTAGAGTGTCATTATTTGATGAGAAGTAGGTTTGTCACCTAAGATTATTAATCGATGCTTTGAATTGCAATATAAAAGGGTGATTGTCTGTTGAAATATTTCGCAGTACTTGACACATGATTGTATAACAGAATAATTAACGCTGTTCGAAGTATAAAAAAGGGAATTATCTTCACTATTGTTTATATTCGAGGCTAATTAGTTCTCATTCATTTATAGACATAAGAACTAAGGGGGCTATTGATAAGGAAATGAGACTTCAAGGACTAAAATGTGAAGAATAAAATAGCTTATGATAGATTGTAAAGTAAGAGGGAGAATTTTAATCATGGACTAACGTGTAATTAGTCCTATTATATAACCGTTTTCAGTTATACTCTAAGTCCTTGCGCCTCTATATAAAGGCTAAGACTGATCTAATAAAGGGCTTGAATTTTTGAGTAAGAACATTTGAGTACTCTGATTTTCTCTCTCTCTCTCTCTCTAAAATAAATTTCTCTCTCTAAAAACTTCACTTCACTCATTTACTAAGGCTATTTAAGAAATCAGACTCAATACATATGACGCTGAAGAACAAATTTTCAAATTGGGTTCAAAATTGGTAACACTTACAAAACAAATGTGAAGACTATCTTTAGTTTAAAGCACGAAAAAGAACACATGCAATTAAACAATAAAAATTTTGGGCCTAGATATTTTAAACTTATAGAACAAGAATCAAGGATACTAGAAAACATAATTTCTTGAATGTACGACAAGAAAAGTCAAAATAAACCACTCAAAACCAATTAAAAATTTAAGGATAAAGGTATACAATTCTTTATTTTGTTACATACTTTTACACTAGTCTCACATTTATCATCTTTGCTTGACCTCGCATGTATAATATTGGCCTAGCCTTGTAGATACCATCTTTGTCTAGCCTCATATGGATTAGTTTTTTCTTTACCTTGTACAGATCATGTCTGCTTGGCCTTATATGGATCGTCTCCTCATGGCCTCACATGGATCATTTTTTCATAGCCTCACATGGATAATTGTTTCTTGGACTCACTTGGATCATTTTTGAATGGTTTCACATGAATTATTATTTCCTAGCACCGCATGGATGATCTTTGTCTGATCTCACATGAATTATATTTTCATGACCTTACATGGATTATCTTTTCCTTACCTCACATGAATAATATTTGCGTGACCTCACATCTATCATATTTTTAATAACAAAAGAAGTTAAAAGATTTAAAGATCAAACATTAAAAAATGTTGTCATACTTTTCATCATATTAGCCTCCTCCATATTGTTCTTCTCTATATACGGGGATGTTTAGCTTATAGAATTTTTTTACATACTGGAGAAATTAAGGAGAAGTTGATGAATTTAATAATATTTTGTCACGAAGCAAAACTTGATAAAGTAGTTAGATGTGTTGTTCTTTTACTCGTTAGTATTTTAATTTATTTTTAAAACCTACAAAAATAAATAAATTTATTATCTCTAAAGCATCATTGAAACACAATCATTCATCATGGAATACACAACCAATTGTCAAGAATATGCAAATGTAGGAATGATACCAAGATGCTACAAATGGCTGAAAATTGATGGAAACATAAAATTGGATTTGATTAAAATTCTGAACGATATCACAACCGAACATGTATATTTAATATATAGTTTCATATTTATTTTGTTTATAATACATGGTCTACCATCTATTATATTTTCCCACATCTATCATCTCTTATATTGTTATGCATCTATCGTCTATTATGATATCCCACGTCTATCATATATTAATTGTCCTCCATCTTTCATGTATTATTTATCTTACATCTATCATGCATTATACTGTCGTTGCATCTATCAAACATTACACTATTTTGTATTATTGTGTGTGTTAAACTATCTTGTATTATTTTATGTATTACACTGTCTCACGCCTATAATTTAATTAAGTATTTGAAACATTTTTAGGATTTGGAAGGAGAAGTGACCATAAGAAATGAAGAAGAAAAGGTCTTTGGTGGGGAGGTCCAACAAGAATAAGAGTTTGACGAAGATGAAAAAGAAGTATAAAATGTTGTTATGGATGAAGAAGAAAAAAAGAAAGAAAAAGAAGAAGATGTGGTTGTGGTGGATGAAGAAAAAAAGTTAATCTTAATGATGATGACGAATAGACAAACTAGGATCAAATAGAAGAAACAAATAATAATATGCAACATGAGGTACATGCAAATGTTCTACTGATTTAGATGCCACACTAAAAATGTATATCGTTTAAGAGCATGCAAGTAAAATATCAACTATATAGATTAAAAAAACTACACGTTGAAACAAATTTACAACAAAGAATGTTTCCTAACCGAGAAAATATTATGAAATTCAAATAAAAACTGCTACTAAACTTCAAGAGAAGCTGAACCGAGAAAACCTACTGCTAGTTCACATAGACAAAATTTGGTATATCAAATTCTTAAGAATCTAAATATACTTGAATACTTTGTAAGAAAAAAACTTCAGCCAATGTATCCGATGTAAACTATGATTTAAAAGTATAAAATAAGATATTATTTTTCAAGTAAAAAGTAAGAAATTTCCCTCTCTCATCTTGTATCCCGCATCTATCATCATTAGTTGGCCTCACATGTATCATTGTAGCCTAGCATCGCATCAATCATTATTGGCTGGCCTCACATGTATCATCATTTCTTGGGCTCGCGTGAATCATCTTTTACTAGCCTCACATCTATCATCGTTGCATGACGTCACATCTGTCATCATTGCAAGGCTTCGTATGTATCATCATTGTCTGACGTCACATGTATCATCATTGCAAGACCTCACATTTATCATCATATCTTTGCCTTACCATAATCGCATGGCCTCGCATCAGTCATATTTTTTATTTTCACGGCCTCACATCTATCATATTTTGTATGTTCTTTTTATAGAATTTAGTATTCAAGTTCATTTATTTTACACAGGATTTAAATCAAACTACAACACTAACTGAGCAGGTGTCAAGATAAATTATTAACTTATCAACAGTGGATCCAATAGATAAATATACATTTGCTAATAATTTTTTTGAAGAGGACATTGTAGAATTAAAACAAACAATAACTAAAAAAAGGCCATGTCAGAATTAAGAGAAAGAAATAGATAAAGGTAAAAAAACATGATAATATAGAGATGTGGAACTTGGAAACACACTTCCAGTGACTATATTGAAAGTACACAAAGGTGAAAGGGAAACACCTCACAAGATATCTAAAAGTATGAAAGAAAAAAAGGTACATATGGTGAGGGAAAGGTGGAAGAATCACCTAATAAAAAGCATGTATTGAGGTTTTTCCTATTGAAAAAATGGAAGAATCAAGAATCATCTTCCAAGATAATGAAAAGGCACATAATCCTATTGATATGCATCATCCCCATGATCAATAAACGGTTATACATGACCTTATTTCTACTCAAATGCAAAACCAACACCCTCATGCTATATAGGTGATCCAATAAATTTTTCCAAACCAGGAGTAGCCTATTGATGTTTCTTTAGAGATTGTTCCAAACCAGAAACTTTTTCTGACTCAAGTGATCCACCCAAATGTTGAACCGACCCAGAATGTTGCTTTAGACAAAAAAGTGATCTAGATTCTTCAATATTGATAAAACAAATTAAAAACCTATTTATTGGTGTAATATTTTCAATATATGTATTTATTTAAGTATTATTATGTTTTCCTTATATCTTGTAATACTTGGTCTCGCATAATTTTTTTAATTTATGGTCTCGCATGATATAGTCTCTCGTGACATGATATTTTATGATATAGTGGCACATAAAGTTTGTAATGGCTGGTCTCGCATGATATAATCTCTCATGATATGGTTTTGTATGTAATTATAATCTAATATTTTTCACATTTTCTTACGTTTGTCGTTGTCTCTCATTTTGTTTTTTTGGTTGGTTTCACAAATTGTTATTGTTTAGTCTGCAATTACTAATATAAAAGGTTTTGTACAACAAAACCTGGAAAGGAAGACTCATACTCATACTCATCAAGACTCAGAAAAGAGAATCGTGCTCAAGACATGGAAAATTATAATTGAATTCTGTTATGGGGGATGAGGTGATCCGACCATAAAATAATCAAAACCTCAAAGAAATAAGTGAAATTTATGTGTAATGTCTTGCATCTATCATCGTGTCTCTAATCTCTCGTCATTAATGGTCTTTCTTCTATTAATATTGCATGAACTCACATCTATCATCATTTCCTGACTCACATCTCTCATCATCTATGGTATCTCATCTATCATCATTGCCTAACCTCACATGTGTCATTATTGTCTGACCTAACATGTATTATCATTACCTCACGTGCATAATCATTTTTTGATCTCACATATATCATCATTTCTTGGCCTCATATGTATTATCATTGAATGAACTTGCATGTACCATCTTTGACCGGTCTTGCATCTATCATCATTGCATGACATTGCATCTATCATTATTGTCTAGCCTTGCATGTATCATTATTTTTCAGCTTTGCATCCAGCATGATTGTATAGGCTCACATCCATCATCATGGTATAGCCTCATATTTATCATATTGTCTCTCATATCTTATCGTGTCCGGTCTCGTATGTGTCATATCTCGCATTTATCATCTCTCGTCAAGTGCATTTACTAATATAATGGTTTCTTATTTTCCAAAATCAATTGAGAATGGACTTCATTTGAATTAGCTTTGTATATTTATGAATATATAATCCTTAAAATAATTGACATTAAAATCGAGAAAAAATGATGGCCATTTGACAACCTAATAACGACAATAATTGATATCGAGCAATATTACAAATTGGTTATTATGAATTGGTATTGCATCTATCACCACCTATGTACTTGGTTATAAATTGGTCTCACATCTATTATCACCCATCTATTGGTTATGAATTGGTATGCTATAGTGAATTATATATTGGTCTCGCATCTATCACCTCATGTGAGGTTATTATGAATTGGTCTCGCATCTATCACCATACATGTACTTGGTTATGAATTGGAGTGCTACACTAAATTATATACTAGTATTACATCTATCACGTTATACGAGGTTATTATAAATTGGTCTCACATCTATCACCACCTATTTACTTGTTTATGAATTGGTCTCACATCTATCACTACCTATGTACTTATTAGGCATCTATGTTACAAATGGTTGTGCATTGTCTCACATTGAGTATACAATTGGTTATAATTTATTTTGCAACTTCCGTTGGTTTCACATTTCCAAATACATAAAAAATAAGAAATAAATCTGTAAAACAATAACAAAAAAATATTAATGCAATAAAAAATATCAAATTAAATAAGCTTTTTTAAAAACATTACGGAAGCTTAAATAAATAAAAATATCAAAATTAAATTGATCTTACAAGACCTTAGACATGATCATTAATTATGACTGAATTTTGACAACACGTGCACTTTATCTTTCGGACATTTATTACTCCTCTAAATAGAATATGTTTCTTCTTAGATCTTCAAACTCTGTTTTTTAATAGAGAAAGTATTTGAAGAGAATTTTTTGAAGTAGATGATTTACCAAAAGTATAAACGCAAGTATGTCGTATTCAAATACGTTACCTTATAAGAGCTTACATAATAACATTACTCAACATATTTAATAATATTTTCATCAATATAAAATATGGAAGCCAAAACATGAGAGCATAGAAAACACTAAAGTTACCACACACCATAGTAACATTTAGATCCAATAAGATCAACAACTGTAACTGGATAAAACAAAAACATATAAAACGGGTGAAGATAAATGAACTATCCATGAACGATCTTTTCTACATTGGCTTTATACTTCTTTTCAAATTCAGGATATAAATCATTATTCTAAAGTTCAGCCTCCATATAACGTCTTAAAATTTGACTTATAAGTAATAATCTAAGCATGTCAACTAACTCTAATAAATGTAAACTACAACAGTGTTTGATTTGATTATTAAAAGACTCAATTGGAGTAAGAGTCATAAAACCATACCACTTGCGTTTGAAAAAAGCACAAACATATTTAACTCAAGGTAAATTATCACAAAAACTGATAAATTTATGAGATACTTCTTTAATAAATTCATCCATAAATTGAATGTACAAGTTCTTAGTCGGGGCATCATCATATCTTTTAAATATGTAAACCATCTTAGTCTTAAATTATGCGGATGCACCTGTCAAATCATTAAGATGAACAATATAATATGTATGAAACAATATGGAAACAAAACAGTAACAACACTAAAAATACCTAAAAAATGATGACTATTATCTGTGATTCGACGATCCAACAAATGAGGTTTCAACATCTCTAGAAACCATAACTAATTATCACAATCTTCTGCTCCAACAATAACAAATCCAACCACAAAGAAAAACGTTATTAGAAATAAAATATAAATCGCACTATTATTAGTGAATCTCTCATCTTATTAGTCTTGCATATATCGTATGGAACGTCTCTCAATTTTACTAGTCTCGCATATATGGTATTAGTTATGACCTAGTCTCGCATCTATCGTATTGTTTATGGCAAGTCCCACATCTATCATATTGGTTATACACGGTCTCACGTCTATCATTTGTTGTCTCACATTTTTTTCAATCATGCATTTATCATATTTCTTATACCTAAACTCATATTTATCATATTGGTTATGATTAGTCTCGCATCTATCATACCAGTTATGCATAGTCTCGCACATATCATATTAGTTATGCATAGTTTCGCATCAATCACATGTTTTGTCTCGTATTTTACATCTAATATAAGAAAATAACATGTTTTGAAATTAAAAAAATAGAGAACAAAACTCACTATTGTCATCCTCTTTAGTTATGACAGATAACAAGACCCATTTATGACAGATAAGTAGTCACTTGTAATATAAATAATCTTCAATGTTTTGAAGACTCTTAAGTAGTTTATACAAAGTAGACATATCTCCATAAAAATCCGTTTTAGCTTTCTCCTAAACAATCCATGAAAAAAGATACAAAATATCTAAATCATAGTCATTTTTACAATACTTTTTCGGTTGTAACATCAATGTTGGTCATAATACAATCACGTACCTCATTATCAATCAAATCTGATGATAAATGATTTCTACTTTCTATGTAAAAACTAGTCTCAAAAGTGTGAGATTAGACATACTTCTCAACAACCACAAAACCAGTATGCTAACTTTTCACATAAACTCTCCATGAACAACCTTTTGTATATTTTTTTCACAATGAAAAATTATTTTTGATTTATTATTATGAAGGTATTTGAAAGTAAAATATTCATTTAAAGAAAACTAACTCATAAATAATCTTAAACATATTGAACCTTCTTTAAATACTTGCCTAACGCCATTAATTTCGTAAACCCAACCAACAATATCAAATTGTTTGCTTTTATGCCCAAAAAATTCCATACCATAAATTTTTTCACCACAAATAAAATGTTGATTTGAACATTTAAGTAAACTTAAAGAAGTTTTTCTAATATTTTTGTCAATAACAACATCAGTTTCTATACCTAGTAGAACCCAACATATCAACAGTTGATATCAGATCAACTATCACCATCACAACCTAAGATACAATTCTTAAGGTCACCGCAATAGTATCTTAATCTGTATTTACTACGAACCAACATATCCCGTTAAATTAAAAACAATTAAGAATATCCTCAAAGTTTTCAAAACAGACCAAGATCACAAATTCTAATTTCACGATTTAGTTTATAAATATATAGTCGAGTTTTAGACATCGTGTACATGTTTTTTAAAATTCAAAAAATAAAGTTAATATGTGTCTTATATATATCATTTAAAATTAACAAAAGTCTCACATATATCATTGAAAAATAAAAAAGTCTTGTATGTAAAAATTAACAAAATCTCGCATCTATCATCGGATAAAAACAAATTTTAACATGTGATAATTAAAAAATTCTCACATCTATCATAGAAAAATAATAAATTATCACAGGTGAGAACAATCAATTAATTTTGAGTCTTAAATTCATTAAACCCTCAAAATTAAGTGTTAAAAAAGAAAATAATTTTGAGTCTTATAATAATAAAAATATGATTTTAAAAAACTTTTTAAAAGATTTAAAAAATTACAGGTGAGATCCCGAGCCAAGCCCTTAGAACTAAGTGTTAAAAACAACTAATTTATGGACTGATATCAAAATTAAATGTTATTGTTTAAAAACATATAATTTTGAGGACTGGTCTCAAAATATGTTACTTTTTAAAACAAATATAATTATAATAGTTGATTTCGAAATTAGATGTTATTTATATTTTAAAAGACTTTATATTCTGAGTTATGCCTTCATAATTAGGTTTTAAAAAAATGGGCAATATTTACGAATCCGTATTCTAGTATTATTCTTGGTGATGATCATGTTGCTATAATTATTACTAACATTACTTTTCAATTGAATAAAAATCGAAGAAACAATAAAATTATGTTAGGCTTATTATCGTGTTGATTCTTGATTTCTTCAAAGTTGTTACAGTTTCCTCTAAGTTATTTCGTGACTGGTTTTCTGTCTATCAAAGACATGAAAGGGAAGAAAAACACGATCGCAATTTGTACACTGGTATATTCCAACGCAATTTTTTTTGTTATTAATCAAAGAAACGACATTGTGATAGAAGAATAATATATTGGTTGTGGCTTTGTTTTGGTGTTATTTCTATATTGATTAGTCGAGGACTCATCTAAGTTTGTATTCTTTTCTAAAATGAGTGTTTGTCCCACCAAAATATAATTCCTTTTACTTTCGCATTCTTGTTCTAGTTTTTTTTTTATTTTCACAAAATTGGCTAGTTATAAAGAGCTAGTAGTATTAAAATGACCAATACTGAAACTTGGCTATGTGAGAGAGGATGTGTTCTAGATATGAAAAATAATGTCAAATCTCATATATATATATTAAGAGAAAATAGTGTTTTTTAATTAAAGATATAATAAATTGAAAATCCTCATAGAATACTAGAAAATCAAATTAAATAATAAAAAACAGTTTTTTCTAAAACTTATATATATTATTGTAAATAAAACTTATCATTTCTCTAATTTATTTATTTATTAATAAATCCGACTATATAAAACCATATAAATTATATTTATAACTTTTTCATATTATTAAAAAACTAAATTTCTCAATTCACTTATGTTAAATCATAGTTATAAATTGGACTATCATGAGTATACTATTGTGGAACACAATAATGTAGTTATCTCCGCAATTTATAGCTAAATATCTTTTTAAGCACTTATTAGGTATGAAATTGGAAATGTTTTGGCAACATATTTGATGCCTTTGCTGAATCTGAAGTTGAAGTACATAATATTTAGAAATATGTTTCTAAAATAGCAGAAAAATAAAAGATAAAATTAAACTTTCTACGACTGAAGCTACTCATCTGCAGCTGCTAGGAAATGAGAGATTGTATTGGGAACATAAATCTGGTGTGAATTTGAGGAAGAATGGGAATAGTAATACTAAAGCTTTTCATAACTACGTGAAAAATGAGTAAAAGAACTAAATCTTAAGCATAAATGAGGGTGATTATTAGATTACTGAATAAAATAAGTTAGGAAATTTAGTTGTATTTTAATTCAAAAATATCATAACTGAACCATCAAACATAGCATAACTTGAAGATTTACAAGATATAATACCAAGGTTAGTAACAACATAAGATAACGAAAGTCTTTTAAACTTAGTATCAGTAGAAGAAATTCATAATGTTATAAATTATTGAAATTTAATAGAGTTGCTAGAGTAGATTGGGTTCAACTTCAATTTTTCCAACATTGCTGAACTGTTATATCTAATGATCTATGTGAAGTATTGACTGCCTTTTTTCTAGACCAGGTTATACCTTAATGAGTATTTGCAACTTCTATATGTCTTATCCATAAAGTTGAAGCCCATAAAAACCTATGGTGAATTTTGGACCTATAACCTATGCACAAAGTTCAATAAAATTATATAAAAAATACCGAACGAGAAAATATCAAAATTGCTACCTAAGATAATATCTCTGGGATAATGAGGATTTGTTAAGGGAAAATGTATCCATGAAAATATTATTTTGACTAAGGATCTGAATAAAAAGACAAATGAGATAGTATAATGATTACGATAGATATGTCTATAACGTTTGATAGACTATATTTCAAGTTTGTTCTTAATGTCATGAAAGCTTTTGGTTTTGATAAAAAAAATGGATAAATTATATAAAAAAGTGTATCAGTGCTACTTGGTATTCTATAATTGTACATGGTCAGCTTTAAGGGTATTTTAAATCTTCTAAATGGGTGAGACAACTAGATCCATTATCTTAAAGTCTCTTCATTATTGTAAAAGAATACCTTATAAAAAGGTTGAATAAACTACATAATGACAACTATGAAATAAGATTCAAAACCAGTAGCCAAATAATCATATCTTCCCTTGCCTTTGCTGATGATTTTATCATCTTTGACAATGGTTCATCCCCAAATATTATGAAAGTATTAGAATTCCCGAATTATAATGAAATTAGTTATGGTGACAAAAATAAGACTAAAGATTCTTGAATGGAATGTCAAAGTTCTTTCCTTTGGTGGGAGGCTAGTACTAGTTCAATCTGTCCTCCATGTTATTCTTATTTACCATCTTAAAAGTTGTCTACTACCAAAAAAATATTATCACTAGGACTGGGAAAATGAGTAACATATTTATGTGGGTTTCAACTGAAGCTAAACATACGGTCATTTGGTCTAACTGGAATAATACTTGCACTCCTTATCGTGTGATTTAAACATTAGAACACTGGAAGACATACAAGAAACCTTCTTCTGTAAGCTATGGTTTAAAATCAAAGAAAACTCTACATTATGGGCTAACTATAACAACTCTGCATATTGCAGAACAACACATCATTTGCAAGCGAAACTAGCCACAAACAATTCTAATATTTGAAAAAGGGTATTAAAAGCTAGAGATAAAGCATAAATTTTCATTTACTAAAAAATAGAGAAGGGAGATATTGGATTCCGGTTAGAGAAATGGAAAGATAAGAATGTATTTATACATTACTCAAGAATCCTTATAATCGAAGAAAAAATCAGTAGTTTTTGGAAAATTGGAGAATGAGATATTCCTAAACTCATAAATTTTGTTCTTCCCCCTGATATAGACAAGATCATGAAATTAAAATTTAAACCATATGAGGATGATCAAATCAAATGGTCTTTAACTTTAACATGTGATTTCAACACTAAGATAACATGAAATGAACCAAGGGAGCATGGGATTAAATCTAATATATACATGAGATTATGGAACAATGTAACTCCTAAAAAATGCCCATTCCTTACCTATATAATCTTAAAAGGATGGATTTCGGCTTATACTATCCTTCAAAGCAGGACCTTTCGACTGGTCTCAAAATGTCAATCGTACTAAGAAGAAGAATATATCAGTCACCTATTTGTAAAGTATAAATTGGCTTGGGAATTTTGGACACATTTTGCTGGCATTTTTAAGTTACATATAATAAGACCCATGACTATTACTCACCTAATTTAAACATGGTACTATCATCTGAGAAAGAAACACATATTAGGATTATTTTCCACTAATAATGTGTTTGGCAATATGGTTTTCAAAAAACAAGTATAAACATCAAGACCAAGTTACAAGTACTACATTTTTCATTGATCATATTTACAACATAATATATAGGCTGAATATAGATGATCTCTTTAAAAGATCTCACTGAATGGGTGATATAAGTTTAGCTAATGAACTTGGATTCTTTCAGATAAGACACTTACCAAAGAAATGTCTTGCTATTAAATGAAGAAAACCTAATGGTAGTAGGGTTAAACTAAACACTAATGGGCTTCTCTACACAATAGTGAATCAACAAGGGGTGGAATTATAAGAGATAATAATGATAATTCTATTCTAGCTTTTGGTCTTCTTTATAAGAAACAAAGTCCCATTCTAGTAGAATGCATGACTCTCCTTGATGGATGACTAATCTAGAGAGAGAAGAACATATCCCGTGCTAATATTGAAATAGGCTCATCTGAATTAATTAAATATGCTATGATAAATGTGTGATTTACCCGAAATGGGTTCGTGACAGTTGAATATTGAGTTAGTTTGGTTTCATATAAAACTTGTAATATAAAACCCAACAAATGCGTAACATTAAGGGCATGTGATGTAATAACAAATATATATGTGTGAGATTATTAGAATAGTGGGACACAATAGCCTTAAATGGGTCAAGCATGTGGTTTTTGGACCATCACATTTAAAATATAAAGTAACATTCCTTTTTTGGGGAAGGGTGAATATTTATTATTCTATTACCATTTTTAGCATTCTCTCTCTCTCTCTCTCTCTCTCTCTCTAATTCTCGTGTTTCTTGCTCTAGCTAATGGTTCCAAAAGTATCTTAGACCAATTTTTACCTTCGGATATTTCTAGAACTATCATTGACGAACATAGGTGGAGGCATCTGGTACCTGGAATCTACTCCCAAAACCAATCAAAGAGATTTAAATACTTTTGAAGAATCGCCTAAGAGAGATGAACATAAAAATGAGCGAGGAGCCTTTGGGAAAAGTCAAAAGTTTGATAACTTGGGTTGTATCCAAAGAGAAACAATCTGAAGAATAGTAGTTTGAGGAGCAACATTATAACGACCAGTTCGCTGCCGAGCAGCTTGATCAATTCATCCTAGTGGCACAACGGAATGAACTATTAGACGACATAACAAAAATGAATACCGAAAGATACGCAACAATGGATGCCAAGAAAATTTTATTAGAGGTTATGAGAGAACGATCCTCCGAAGAGAATGAGACTAAGTATGGTTATGACCATCGGTTGGACGATAAGCATGATGAAAAATCACACTGAGGTCGTGGTGTCTCTAATAAAGATAAAAAACCATATTTTATTAATCTATTATGTCCATTGACTACGCTTATGATTCAGATAAGTTTTCCTCTCCAGAAAAAGATTACCAACGCAAAAGATTTCTAAAAAACAGAGTTTGAGAAAGCACTCAAATGACCATCAAATATTTTATCGTATCAAGGAATCGAGGAAAAAAACAAAGCAGATAAACGGACCTCAATATCTGAAGCCATGGATAGGGTTGTAACCATTGGAAATAGGGAACAAACAACACCTCATGTCCAATTCCCTTAGAGTAGTCAGAGCTTCGACTACCGCGTGACTAATCAATTTGTGAATCCATCGAGGAAGGTATGTACACAATGGCACATAAAATCACGGGGGAAACTTGTACAAGTTGGGTCATATTTGGAGGGCATCTTCTCTATTTGCTGAGATCTTTTCAGGATGCATATCGAATCATTTTGATATCTCTAGATTGGGGAAGTTCACTTAAAACAAATTGAGAATTTCATGATAAATTTCAACAACGAAAATAAGTTATTGTGCGAGGATGTTTCTCAAACGTTCGAAGATAATGCTTCGAAGTGGTACAATCGATTAACTCAGGGTTGCATCAGAAACTCTAATATATTTTGGATTATGTTTAGGAAACATTTTGTGGGAAGTAAAACGTTCCAAGACAACAAAGATACAATCATTACTTGGTTGCCGAAAGTTGGTGAGAGCATGAGGGAGTATACCAGGAAGTGTGCTAAACCAATGAGTTATAGGATTGTGAAGTGAAAGTGGCTTATGCATCATACATGATGAGCTCTTTCCCGAGATGTTAATGGATAACATTTCTAAGAAACAGGTTATACGTTCGGGCTCTACGGGTAAAAATAGAGAAGCGAATACTCTTGGAGGAAACTCAAGCATCGGATCTCGCTTCGATGACCCAACCGAGTCTTAGTTCACAGGTTCTGATGGTAATTTATGAGCAAACACCCATTAAAGTTTTACATCCACAACCAATTCAAATATTCAGCCACAACCACATCCACAACCAATTGAAATGTTCAGCCACAACCACAACGTCGTCCTTGTTTCGACCCAAGATGCAGAGCCCAATGCAACATAAATGGGTTCGACCCTCTTATTTTTCTGAATTGACCGAGTGTATGGCTGTAATTTTTGATAAACCCGAAACCACATACATTTCAGTAAGCTTTATTAAATCCAAACCCAAAAGAGAGTCAAAGCAACATATTTTGTAAGTATCATGGCAACGTTGAACACAAGGTAAAGGGTTGCATAACATTGAACAAATAAATATAAGTACTAAAAGAGAATGAAAAGTTGACTACGTTTCTTAAAAAGAATTCCCAGCAAAATACATAGGCAAGGGAGGTAGTAATACCTCAAACCAAGAAAACACCTTGATGATTTTAGAGCCAATCGACTCGTTTGACATGTCTTCAAAATAGTTGGACCCCAAACCTGCGCGTAGAGTGGGTATGATGGTAAAAGAACCTAATACTAATGGAAAGGTTACTGAACTTTACAATTTTTTTTGAGTCTCTGACTATTTTTGGTGAAAACACCATTTCAGGGGTTACTCATTTTTTTCGAAAAAGGCATATTGTATGTTTGTCTACCTAGTTAGAGACATGAGTCACCATATATTTAAATAAACCATTCTCTCCTGCTCTGTTTTGATGACTATGATATGAGAGAGATGGTAGGGTCACATGAGGATGTAGTGGTGATTGTGGATGGTATCGCGTATGATAAAATATAACAAGTTTTGTTTGACACGGGAAGCTCGACTAACAAAATTTACACATGTTTGTATGGTGTACCGATGATCTCACCCGGGTACCTAAAGATATTATTTACCATAAGTTGGCCATTCGACATAATGTGTACTCGAAATGAAGTTTTTTTCTTATGAAAACATCGAGGTTATAATAGCCAAGGTAGACCACTTGTTCTAAGTGGGTCACATTTGGGAATCCTAGTACCCCTTGCGGACAACCAATCCCGTATTGATGAGAAAAAAGAATAGAAAGTGGAGAATGTGTTTGAACTTCACTGTTTTAAATATGGCTTGTCTGAAGGATCCATTTATGATACCGATGATAGATCAACTTGTCGAATTCGGAAACAAGTTGTTATCTTTTATAAATACATACGCTGGATACAACGAGATCAAGATAGATCTGAGGGAGCAAAGGAGTACGTCATTCATAACAAAGAGAGGCTTTCACTGTTATAATGTGATGCCATTTGGGTTGAAAAAGGCTGGCGCAACTTATCAACGATTTGTAAAAAGGCAGTTGAGGGGCAGATCGGGCGCAACGTTGAGCTGTATATTGATGACATGTTATTAAATGATAAGGATATAATATTCAGGATTAATTATAATAAATATAAAATTAGAACGACACATTATTTGTATTTTAAATTAAAACGTTACATTTATATTTATATCCTATACTAGATGTAAAATAATAAATGTAACATTAAAACGTCTTTGTACAACTCCTATAAATAGGGGCTCAGATCGATGTGTAAAACATCTCAAATTATATATATAAATATATTTATATTATTTTTCTTTTTTTTATCTCTCTTTTTCTATTAAAATGATTTGGTAATTTGTTAGGAATTTTACGCTAATAGTAAACAGTGCTAGAGATGAGGACCATTTCTCTAAAAAATAAGAAACCTTGACAACTTGAAAGCTATAAATTTGAAACTCAACATGGAGAAGTGCACGTTTGCGGTCCGATATAGAAAGTTCTTAGGTTACACCGTTAGTAAAAAAAAGGATAAGACCCTGAAATGTGAAGGAGGGCCAAGTATTGGTGGGACAGCTGGCTTCCATAAATTGATTTATATCCAGGTCTTCGGACAAGTGCACTCTATTATTTCAGGTTCTACGACAAGCGAATTGTTTTGATTAGACCCCAGAATGTGAGGAAGCTTTCACCCGAATCAAATAATATTTATCTTATGTGGAGATTTTAACAAAGCCTAGTCCGAGAGAGAATATATGTATATATATATATATATATCTAAATAGTAGTATCGGATTACACAAATTGCAATGTTAATTCGAGAGACTGATAACTACCTATGACCCGTATATTAGGTGAGCAAAAGACTCTTAGATGCTGATAAAATATAGAAAAAGCTGGAAATAATCGCTCTTACTTTGGTAATCGTGGCTTGAAAGATGATGACTTACTTCCAAGCATACTCAATCGTAGAATATTAGGGTGAAATAATCTAAAATGGGCCATCCATATGAATTTGGGCCTACCATCTATGCTATATAAATCAACATTTATTTTTTGCGGAAGGGTCAACAATTAATATAAAATACCTACTTTTGGTATTTTCTCTTTCTACAGCCCATGTTTATCTCTCAAGACTTTGCACCGAATATATATATGGAAGCTAAGTCCACCCCATATATTTCTAGAACTATCACTTACAATTGGCGAGTCCAACGACTGACGGAGCCCCTAGTTTAGGACATCGAGACAGATTACTATCTTCTTTTTTCCATTGGAAATGGGTGTCTCTCCGGTGGTAGGGGTACATTAACAGAGTTTGGAATCCCCCAACAAGCCTTTAGGTCTAAACCTTTGTTCTCCGCATAGTAGAGGTACTTCACGTTAAACAACCCAATGAGATGCTCTGATTCAAATCCACAGATATTACACCCTAATCCCTCTGATATTTTCGAGGGCATTGGCTCATCGACTTCATCTTTAGATCCCTATATTTGGTGGTAGGTTCTTTACCTTTCCCGATGTTTCCCAACATATTTTACTTTTTGGGTCCCGACGTTAGCAATAAACGTCCAGATTGGGTTAATGAGCTTCAAAGGTTGTACGAACTCCTACTATTCAGCCCTCAGATTCCGCCAACCTTTAGAGGGTGGCAATAGTGGTGAATTTTATCTTGAAATCATGATTGGTTTGTCGAGCTTCGGGGACTTTTTGAACTCCTCTTGACCCGTCGAGTTTCACGGGTCCCTTCGGGGTCGCACTAGTATTAGTACTCGTCTTGACTCCGGTAGTGGTGGAGTTTATTTTTACATATCTTGAATTATTTTTGTTCAAAGATTCCAAAATACAGTCTCCCATCTCCAAGTAACATAATTTTTGACGAGCCGCTTTTGCACTAGCTTTGGGTACGATTGCGGAGGGCGGTATTAACAGTTAGGAAAATGGTAGAGTCTTGTCGTTGTCCGACTTATCAGGTTTTTATGCAAGTTTCTAGCATTTTTGGGCAAGGGCTATGTCGGTTCAGAAGAGGATTGAAGGTTTGTCTTGAATCTTCAAACCTTTGTTGGGTTGAAATCCTTGTAAATAAAACCTTGGGTGACTGTTTTTGGTGAATCATCGATTATTCATGCAACTTAGAACTCTTCGGCCATAGTAGTTATTAAAAATCAGTCAAGGGGTTTAACTTGGTCAGTGGCATAGCATGTGAATTGTATGACGGTATACTTGTTAGATAAAATTGATCAACGCTAAGTTTTTATCCGTCAAAACTACGAACGATCCTTCAATTCCATTAGAAACTATCAAAGAATGCAAATAATCTAATACTCACTTAGAATTTTTAACTTGATCCTCGGACATAAATGAAAATTTGAGGAAGAAAGTCAAACATATAGAGTCTGCTCCAACAATCTCAAAAAAACCACATCCCATACCTTATTACTTTGTAGGTGTTAGATATTATTATCTCAAAAAAACCACACCCATTTTCTTATTTTCTCATGTTAGTATTGCTGAAGGAGTTCATCGGCTATTTGGAGGAGGGGCAGATCACATGTGCCAAACTAAATGCCTGGGCTGCTGAACGTTGGGGGAACGCCTTCCACAACTATTTTACCTCTGGCAACTTGGTGAGATCCCACTTGTGGAATACCACGAGCCGGAGAGATCTCTCCTTGAAGGAACTGAATACACCACCTCCCCCAACTGTTATACTTAAGAGAACAGAGGAGAAGGATGGAAAACTGGCCTTGCCCTCCAGATCCAAATCCCCTAACAAAATGAAAGGGAAGGGCAAGAAAAAGAAGGCTACAACTGAGGCAGTTCGGGGTGCTGCAGAAGAGACTAGTCCGGACAATCAAGGAGGGCAGAACTAAAGAGGGATTGATACTACTTTGCTCAGATTAGTTGAGGATGAGACTATTAAGGAGGCAGGTGAACCTCAAAATCCACCAAGGCCTCCTAAAAATGACCAAAAAAGGGGAGCAAGCAGCAATGAGAAGACTACTAAGAAGAAGAAGGTCACCTTGGGGGAAAAAGTAATCCTTCGCCTTTCAGAGCCTTTACCTCCAGCAGACCCAACTGATCCCACCTTAGCAGAGCACATTCCCACCGATCTACAATTCGGGGAAAGTACCGGAGGGGATATTGATGGAGTAGACATCAATGGTCTCCAAAACATTGGTTTCTATTTCAATGATTTTGAGAAAGATGACTTTGCTGGCCCTTACCTTCCTCCAAGCTCCTCCAACATGGTGACTTATAATGGTAAGTCATTTACTGTCTCCGGGGAACACGATGTAGTGACCCTCTCTTTCCTGGGCCATATTCAACCGGTACTCAACTTGGAAAGGCAAGTAAAAACTTAGTCTTCCCTCATCAACACCCTCAATACAGACAAGGAGACTTTGTCAACTGACCTTCTTAATGCTAACCAGAGTATTGAGGTACTAAAGAAGGAGGTTGAGGAGTTGAATAAAGAGAATGAAGATCTGTCAACCAAGCTGGTCACTTCGGAGAAGGCCAACACTGGGCTCCAAACTAAGTGTTCCGGTCTGGAAATATATCTATCCACCTTAAGGGAGATATGAAGACTAAAGACGATGTCATCCAAACCCTGTCCGGTGACAAGATTTCCCTTGAAGAGGCTGTGTCCGAGGCAACAAGGAGAAGGAAGACTTGGTGAAGGAGCAGGAAAAGAGGATTCAGACCAGCATAGATAAGTACACCAACGAGGTGATAGACTCATTGGAGAAAAGTTATGCTGAAGTAACATCTAATATGGTGCTACTCTTTTACGAGAAGTATCCGAGGAGGACTCTTGGTCTCTTGTGGGAATATGTGGAGTATAAGAATATCCCATTCCACACACTGGCAGATAGTGATAAGAAGTATTATTCAAGTGGGATCGACTCTTCCACTGATGAGGAAGAAGAAACCGGAGAGAGTTCAAGTGGTGAACCCAAAGATCCTAAGAAAAAAGATGATGCAGGAACTTCTGAAGGGAATAAGCCCTGAGGTTTTAACTATCTTTTCTTACTTGTTTTTCTTAATCTTGTAAAATAATAAAGTCCTTGGATGACCAAGGCATTTTTGTAACCATGTCCGGTTTGAGTCCGGTTAAGCTTTTCTTTAAACTTAAAGTCCTTGGATGGCCAAAGCATATTTTATGTTCTAATATTATCATCCGGTTTTTAGCCGGACAGGTTTACCTTGTTAAATTTTTGAAGAGCCTTAATTTATTTTATAAGTATTTAAGATGAGAGTGTTTAAAATCTCCGACGACATGTGTTTAATGGTCATCATTCAACCAAATTAATCCAATCTGCCAAAGATCCTCAGAAGACTTTAAAGAAATTGTACTCAAACCACTCCGAATATTCTAAGAAGGCGTCAATTTTTATTGAAAAACCCGGACACCTCATTAAAACATCCCCGAGCCACCAGGATAGGAAAAAGTATGCCCCATAATATTTACATGGAATTTAAACAATAAATATTTACACAACTTTCATTCCAGATATAAGCAAAGGTGTTCAATATTCCAGGGTTGCTTTAAGATTCTTCCATCTTTGTCTTGAAGACTGTATGTCCCAGGCTTAAGTTTTTCGAAGACCTCATAAGGCCCTTCCCAGTTCGGAGCTAGAATACCGAACTGCTTCTCCTTAGTATGCAAGAAAACGTTTCTCAATACTTTATCCCCTGGCCGAAAATCCCTTCTTTTGATTTTAGAAGCAAATATGCTCCTCATCAAGCCTTGGTAATTGTGGTTCTAAGATGAGCCTTAACTCTTCCTTGAAGAAGGAGTCGGCGCAGTCATAATGTCCCCTTCAAATATAGTGAGTGACTCAAACCTTTCAATGATTACCATGGCCCCGTCCGGAGCAGATGTCCTTGCATTGTTCGTTGGGCTAGTCCAGTGAGCATTGTCAGGCCTGTTCCCACTTCTTCACTTGACATAAGCTCCCAACTTTCCCATTTCAATCAGATTCTGAACCTCTTGTTTCAAAGCGATGTAATCCTCGGTGTTATGGCCAATATCATGATGATATTGCAAAAACAAGTATTATGACTTTTCCTAGGATATTGAAGCGATGTCGGCTTCCTGAAATGTACCTCATCTTTTGTTTTGTCATAGATGGTTGCCATATTTTCTTTCAATTCAGCAAAACACTCCGGTTGGACCCAAGGTCCTCGTTTATTTCTGGACTGCTGGCTCTGAGCTGGAGCTGGGTGAATTGAGTCTGTTTGGCCCTGTTGGGCCCGAGTCTGGCTTCTTTGGCCTTGTATCTGGACTGGTTCTGGTTTGGTGCAGTTGGGGCAGATCTCACTTGCATGTGCACCTTAGTGTTTTTTGTTTCATCTACATTGATTTGCTTCTCCACCTGGTTTAGCAAACCACCCCAAGTCATGGCCTTTTTTCTGGTTACCGAATCGGCCAGATTCCCAAAGTTTAATTCTTGTCTCAAATAAGCTATTACTACCTGCTCGAAGCAATCAGCTAACCTATTCATTGTGTTCATGAAGCAGCTTATATACTTTCAGTGATTCTTTTAGCTCTTGGGCACAATGGATAATAGTATCTTCATTGCCCTTCACCTCCTTACTCCCTACAAACTGCCTTCGGAAGGCCGCCCAAAATATGTCAAAGTTTCTGATACAAACCTGTGGTAAGATGTTGTACCATTTCAAAGCACTTTCCGTGAAAGATTGAGAGAAGGCTCTACAAATCAGTTTGTCATCATCATCAAAATTCATCATAAAATTTTTAAACTGTTCCAGATGGTTGTCCGGATCTTTGCTCCCTTCATACTTCTCAATCTTAATACTATCAAACCTATTAAGAAGGTTTCCGGACAGTATCTTGGATGACAATGGGGATTGCCTCCAATTCTGGCCATGACTAAAAACAGTGTCTTCATTAGGTGTTGTAAAAATACCTCGCTCATCATGGAAAGCAAAGGGATCCATCAGCAGCTGATCCACATGCTTACGACTATGACTGTGGCTGTGAGACGATCATTTTCCCAGATGCCTCTTTAATCTCCCATGCCTATCCCTCTTTCTTGAGTATTTTTTAACCAACTTTTGTTTCTTCTTGGATCTCCCCTCATCACTGCTGGATGACAAGGATTCTTCAAGCCCATCCTCATTTGAGGAGCTACTAGAGGACTCAGACTCTGAGCTCTCCACCGGCTTGGACCGGTGAGATTTCTTGGAACTGACATGGGTCTTTTTTGTACTTAAATGAGTCTTTGCTGATGGGTCATTCTCCATTGGGTTGTCAATATGGTGAATCGCTGGCACTTTTGACTTTTCTTTTAAACCTATCTCTGCCTTTTTAGTGGCCCTCAATGCTTCTATTTCAGCTTTCAGCCTGTCTCGTTATTCGATCGTGTACTCATCGTTATCTCCCACCATTTCTATCAAATGTGGTGGCACTACTTGCTCATCCGGATTTATCCGAACTGGTTTTTCTTGTTGGTTTCGAATGCTAGATTCAGGCACCTTCTCCTCCCATTGTGGTCGCCAATTTAATGTTGTTTATTTTAAATTGAGGGTAATTTTGTCAAGTGATTTAGAGAGTTTCAAAGGTATTAAATGTTGGGTGTTTTGTAGTGAGAGATTTAAGCTTCCTGGTTGTATTAAATGTTCATTACCCCCATTAATGAATGTAGTTGGGTATTTATACCCTTAATTTTGGACCCATGGGCTTTCGGGTCAAGTTGTAAAAACGGGTCGAGTTTACAAAACGGGTCAAGTTTAAAGACCCATTAGTTTTTAAGTAGATTAGCATCTAGCTTAGTCAAAAGATGTTTAGTGTTTTAATACTTTTGTCCTATTCGGATAGTTCAGTGAGCACTTAGTGTCCGAATTACCCCTGTCCGGTTTTCTCAGTGAGAAGTGGTGAATAAATTCAGACGCATCAAAGCTAATGTGAGTTATAAAACATTATGTCAAACCTCTTCCATTTATGGTTGTTAAACAACGTATATTTAGACTCAGGCATTGACTAGAGCACTGGTTGCGTTATTGGAGTTTGTTATTGCATTGAAGTCCTCTATGTCTATCCATGGTATAGTATGATCAACAATATACCTTAATCCCTTCCATGCCATATTGCATAGACCACTGTCAGCGAAACGTTTTTGTTCAGTGAAAAATGTCTGGATTTTAAGTGTATAAGTTGTTATTGAGTAACAACAATGTCAAGCTTGAAATATTCTTTGCATAAAATCTAAATTTTGTTGTTTGAGTTAGCTAAGCTTGATTGAAAACCAAGTTGATTGAAAATTTTCTTTAGTTTTTCTGCTGGAACCATCGGTTCTTGTAATGCAATAAATTGTATTTTGTATACTCTTTTTAAATATGGAAGTCTTCTAATTTGTTTCTTAAATATCCATTTCTCTCATATTTCTGTTAAGGACTATGATTTTCATTTAATTTGTTGCACTAAAGCCTGGAGGATCCTTTGTTATTAAATGATTTGTTATAGTTTAGGGTATTTATAGAGGTATCATTGATATTTTTTTTACCTTATGAAAATCTAGACTTTTTGTAATGTTTATTTTTATATGAGAAGAATGAAAACTTCCTACTATGGTTGGATGTGGTGATGTGGTATATTACTATTGATTTTCAAAACCATCAGATAAGTTAGCAAGTTATTCTGTTTCCATAAAGTTAAGTGTCTCAATGATTTCTTTCCCTAGTCCAATTTTTCAGATAGTTTCTGAAGCTGAGTCTTTGGTATGGATAACATGATTTTTTTTCTTGCACTTATTTTTGTTTTGTTTGTCTGAGGAGAAGGTACTTAATTATCATCTTTGATGATGATTGACTTGATTTTAGGTGCCCATTTTTCAGTTTAAGGTGAGTTATTATAGTGTTTCTTTAGAGTGTTTGATCATGTATAAGGTTGATTCCCTTTGATTTGTTTTTTTTGCTTTGAATCAATTTTTTTGCATTATATGAAGTTGTGGCCAAGATGGTTGCATTCTTAGCAGTAGGATGGTATGTCCCCATATTGAATTCATGTTACCATAATCGGGTAGGTGAGTTTTTTATCCTTAAATGCAATCAATATTTTGGAAACAATGTATTTTGAAATATCCAACTTAATCCATGCTTTACATTCATAAAGTTTAGCTCTGTTTGTATGTGACCCAAACTTTTAAGGGTTCACCAATAGGTTGAGCAATAGATAATATGACAGCTTCGTTCTACATGTATTCTGGAATGTTGGGTATGGATATCCAGATTGAAGTGACATGTAATTTTTATTATTGGATTGAAATAAGGATTTTATTTGAGTAGTTTTATGGATGATTTATCAATTTTTCAGATTGGTGGTTTCCATTGCTTAGCATAGTCATCCAACAAATCTAACTCAATTAGCACATGTCTAGGGTCCCAAAATGAGAGACTAACTTCTCAAGAGAAGCCAAAGTTATTCATGAAGGGCTGATTTTTCTCCATCTTTGGCCTTCCATGAGAGAATTTACCAATGACCACCGCATCCTTATGAGGTCCTACAATGTCCCTCAGGTCATCGTGATCAAAGACTATGAATGAGAATGGGGATTGGTACTAATGGGAAGACATTGCACCTTCTAACTGGGTGGCCAAATTGTGAACATGCCTCCAAAAATGGTTAACGATTCGAAGAAGCTAATCAGTCCAAAAAATGTCATAGTTTTCTCTTTTATCACCCCCACCTTATTGCGATCTAGATCTGGATCCAGATACTCATAGTCTACATCAAATCTTTCAAGGATCACCATGGCACCCTCTTGGGCAGATGTCCCATGATTATTTGAAGGATTCATCGAGGGAGCATTATTTTGTGCGTTATCCGGTCTGTTTCAATTTTGTTTTTAACATAAGCTCCAAACTTGCCCCTCTTAATATGGTTTTGGAAATCTTGTTTCAACGCTATGTAATCCTGCGTATCATGGCCTATATCATTGTGATATTGGCAAAAACGAGTGTTCCAGTTCTCTCTAGAGACTGCAATGCTGCCGATTTTCGAAAGTGTACTTCATTCTTGGTCTTATCATAGATTGTGGTTACATTCTCCTCCAATTTAGCGAACCACTCAGGCTAGACCCAAGGACCCCTCTTACTTCTGTTTGTTGGCTCTGGGTTTGGTTGATTATGTTTGGACCGGTTGGACCCTTCTCCGGTCTCCTTTGCTCTATAACCGGATTGGTTAGTGGTTGGAGGAGCTGTTGTTGTAGTGGTAGACCTCACCTGATGGTGCACCCTTGTTTTCTTTGTTTCTTCTACATTGATTTTTTTTCCGACTTGGTTCAATAAACCACCCCAGGTCATAGCCTTCTCCCGAGTCACAAAATGAGCTAAATTCATAGGATTCAAACCTTGCCTAAAAGAAACAATTGCAAGATGCTCAAAACAATATGCTAACCCATTCTTCGTATTTACAAAATGACTTATGTAATATTTCAGGGACTTATTTGGTTCCTGAGCACAATGGATAATAGTATCCTCATTACCCTTTAGTTCTTTACTTCCAACAAATTTCCTCCGGAAGGCAACCCAAAAAGTATCAAAATTTCTAATACACCCCTGAGGGAGACTGTTATACCATTTAAGGGCACTCCCTGTGAAATTTTGGGAGAAAGCTCTACACAAAAGCTTGTCATCGTCGTTAAAGTTCATCATGAAGTTTTTGAATTATTCCAGATGGTTGTCCGGAGCTCGACTCTCATCGTATTTCTCCATCTTTGAGCTATTAAACCTTTTAGGAAGATGTCCGGAGAGTATTTTTACGGACAAAGGCGATTTCATCCGATTCTTACTGCGACTGAAAACAGTATCTTCATTAGGGGTCGCAAAAATACCTGGTTTGGACTGAAAGGTAAAGGGATCAATCAGCAACTGATCAACATGCTTGTGAGATGATCTTTTACCCCGGCGTCTTTTGATCCTACAATGTCTGTCCCTCTTTCTCGAATGCTTTTTGGTTAACCTCATCTTTTTTCTAGATCTCCTTTCATCACTGCTTGAAGATAGTGATTCTTCAAGTTCTGCCTCATTTGAGGAACTCCTAGAGGACTCAGATCCAGAGCTCTCAACCGGCTTAGACCGGCGTGTATTCTTTGAGCTGAGATGATTCTTCAAAGATTACTCATTTTCCTCAGAATTGCAGTGTGGTGAAGTACTAACGCTTCGGATTTCTCCTTGATATATTTTCTGCTTGTTTTATGGTTGTTAACGCCTGTATTTCAGCCCTCGGCCGTTCTCGCTCCTCGATGGTATAATCTTTATTTTCCCTTGCACTTTGCACCTCCGGGGGTGGAACATTCTGCCTATTCGAATCCATCCAAACTACTTTACTTGCTGGTTTTGAATGTAAAATTCAGGTACCGTCGCCTCCCACTGTGATCGCCAATTTGGTGTAGTTTATTTCTGGTTCAGGGTAATATGGTAAAGTATTTTGGTAATTTTGTGGTGTTTTGTGTTTAGTTGTAGAGTATAGAGATAATTAAGCTGCCTACTTGTAACTAATTTTTCCCTTCAGATTTAATCATGGTACGGTGACTGAAATCTATGAACTCATCACTCTTAACGTTAGTTTCGATTTTTGCATTTAAATTTCAGATCTTAACTATTATTAGTTCATATAGTTTTATATCTTGGATACTTATAATGTTTATGTTTATATTAAAGTATAAAGTAATAATATTTTATCTAAAACAAGGGTTTTAATATAGGTTTTTATCTAAAACATAGGTTTTATGTTTGGTTCAAAAACAGAATACGAGGTATTTTTCAAGCTTATTTACGCTAAAAATTGGTAGACACATTTGAAAATTATGAATTTAGGTTTGCATACTCATACCTATGTGTGACATTGTTTTTTTGCAGAAATAGACATATAGTTAGAATTTTAGATTTTCCAACTTGTATGATAAAAATAGGCTTAAAATCTATAAAAAAAATTATTTTTCAATATAGTTGCTAGTTAAAATAAGTTTTTTTTATGCCACATGTTATTTGTTAATCATACAATTTTTATTACCTTACCCCGGAATTATATTGCTATAAATAGAACCCAAAAGACATAATGATGCAACAGACTATTATGAACAAAGAAATAAAACGTAATTCTCATTAGAGAATAACAAATATTGAAATTTCCAGTAAACAAAAAAATATGTATCTTAAGAGTAGGGTACGAGACACCTTATATAGGGAACATCTAAAACTATAATCAAATATTTTGAAAATAAAATAAAATAATTAAAAAATAATCCCATCAAATTCAGGTGAAAATTTAATTTATTTGTTGTTTAAACTAATTTTCTAAAACTATTGAAATATTAAAAAAACATAAATATGGATTTGAGACATCAACCAATAGAGATGGCCGATAAGATAATTATGGGTCTTCTTAATTATATCATTCTCTAGTTCACCATCAGATTCACTTCATCATCAGGCTCAACAAATTGCATCAAATGCTTCTTTTCCAGACCCGTGCATGTCGTATCTTCTTTGGTTTCTGAGTCAATGTAATATTAGCATTAGAGAAAGAAATGTTAATGAAAATGATCATTAATAATTCTTATGGAAATCATGTATTTGTAGTTAATATAAGTAACCTCAGGAAGTGGTTTTGGATCGTAATCGGAGTAAGGGTGTTGAGTATAAAAGGCGGTCATCTAAAAATGTTTACACAAAGATGTTAAAATCTGAGCAAGATCTTTCATTTCTAATATAGTTTAAAAGGATCTCTAACACTAAAGCCAACAACAAATATTAATATAGGATCTAGATAATTGAGAATAGCTCAGAATATGTCCATTTTCCAAACTTTGGCTCCAAGAGGAGCAAAGTTAAATAGTAATCCAAAACAATCAGGTTTTCTTTATCGTCCAAGGCTCCAATCAACTTTAAAGATTCAATGACATTCTAAACCGCTAATAAATCTAGTGTTTGCAATGCTTTGGACAAAAACGCAGATATGCTCATAAGTGTTAAACTTTTAATTCGTAAGTATGAAAACTGCAAATGTCTTCTTAAAATCTCATCCAATTGATACTTTGCAAAAGCATCACAGACACATCTACGATAAAGGCGATAGTATACTTCAGGTTGAACACGACCATCACTTTTTCTTCTATGTTGAACAGACTCATGGAAACCAGTGCTGGAAGCAAACACAAAGTATTGTTTAGTGCATCATATGATGTCTCTTTTACTTTTTCACATAACAAATACAATATCCGTTTATATCGATGTTTGTCTGAACAATATTAGTGGCCAGTATCACTTTTCTCACTCCACCCTCAGTTCTTTCAAATATGAATTTCGATTCAGAACTTGCCATAACCAGTTGAGCGTGGAACTATTTTCCTATTTCTAAAGCAGCAATATCAACATAAGTGCTCAATGCACACGAAAATAGTAATCTATTTGTCCATTTTCCATATATTTTCATTTTTATAATGAGCCATAATATTTCTTCATTACAGTTTGTATCGTAATCAATAAACTTAACAGCTGTATCAAGCCCATCAATAACGTGCTCTTCATTTGCTTTGAACTCAAAAGGCTCATCAGTTTCACCATGGACTTTCTCTATGAATACAGTACCATTTTGTATTATATTGATTAACTACATTTGAACAACAACCGCTCATTAGGTTTGTCATATCCATCTTCCTCTTTCAAAACCCTATCAATAACCTTCTTATCATCGGTTACTTCACCTACAACTTTCCAACATACTAACTTAAGATTTATCTCAAGTGATGAATTTCATGGAACAAAAGCTTCTTGAATCTGCTTTACGTTTGACAGAGTGCTATCAACATTGGTTTATTTCCACTTAACCTTATTGGGAGAATCAGAAGCTTTGATTTCAGATATGTATTTTGATTCCTGCAAGACTTCTTCTTCAGACGATCAACTTTTGGATAATCCTTATTATCTTTGGAATTATGAGAAGCTACAACCTCACACAAAATCTGCCTATAAGAATTTAACCATTATATTTTCCAAGATTAGTAGTCTTTGGGGATTCGAACAAATAAGAAGCTTTAGACTTAGAAAATGTGTTACTAATACCGAAAGGAGTCTCTAACCCATTAACGGTTATCAAAATTATTTGTTCATTGTCAACAAGATAAATAGAAACTATTGTATTTTATCATGAATTCCATGGGAAATTAGGTCGTTATCAATATGATGGTTCCCATCAAAAAAGCGTCAATTCACTCTTAGGATCTACAAAAGAATATTCGATGTGTTTTTGAGCAGATTGGTCTCCAAAAGCATACATAAATTCACACCCGAAATCAGAATCCTTGGTGGTAATCATAAATTTTTTGTGCAACTATCTCATTTCTTTTTTTTTTCTCAACAACCCAATCTTCATATCAACGAACACAACACTGTCAAAATGATCTAATAGACTTTCTTTGGAATGATAAACAATTACTTTTTCACTTGATATTCCTTTCCTAACATAGTCATTGTTATCACCTTCAGGTGCTAAGGTTATTCAAGATGAGAGGAAAACTCTAAGAATTTTCTACGCACTTCCAAATAGCTTAATAAAGATGGAATCCCAAGGAAGCCAAAAGAGCCAAAACATACTTACACTAACAACGTCTCTCCTTGAAATCATGAAATTCAAAATAATATCTCTCAACACTTTGTCATCTACGTCTCCGGAATTCATGTATGATTTCAGCAAATCCATATCTTTCACATCAATATTTCTTACATATGAAATTTTTAACGACACATACTTGTTTAGTACACAATAGAGATATTTACTTTTTTTTGCTAATTTTATCCTCTTCTTGCTATTGTAAGAAACCACATCTTCTTTTTTGTACTTTTAAGTTTTTATGTCTTCCATTTCTTCAATTTTGGATTCGGCACCAACAAGTTCTACATCTTCCACTTTCAACTTTTTCTTCTTTTTATTACTGCAACCATCAACCAAAACTCCTCTATTTTCTATTTCAAAATCTAACCATTTACATATTAAAACACTGCCCTTTTTTCTACCATACCACATAACTCAATCCTTTTTTTGGACCAAATCTATAAGCGGCATCAATCAAAATTTTACCATTTTCAACATTAAAATTTGAAAAATAGGAGAGGCTATTACTATTTATTTTATCGAAATAAGGGGACTTCTATGAACTACATTTTGATATACCTAGCCGTTCTGTTAAACGTTTTCTGATAAGTCGTCCCATTATAATTCCTCACGAGCTGCATTGTTATTGTTTCCTTCATCGAAGAAATTATCCTAAAGTGTAAGGAATTCTTGGTTCACGATCAATCAGACCTGAATGATGAGGGCTGTTGCTAACATTAAAAGGACCCAAATGTTCTACATCTTCATTGGAGTTCGACTCTGATTCGATCTCGTTAACCCGTAGACCACCAATACGCTGCAACTATGATTCAAAGCTTACCTCTAACCATAGCTCTTCTTCGTCGACCTCATCATATTCCTTATCTTCAAAATTCTCACTTTAGGAATCATCATCATTTTTGAGCCAAAATTTAGCTTCAAAGATATCATCATCATGGACTGACTTATCAAATATCGGTTTAAATACAGCTTCAAAAAAATGTTTATCGTGTTCATCCTCGGGACCTTATCGCTGATTATTTGGACCTTGAGCTCGGAACCCGTTAAATATCTCTAGTAACTGTGTTATTAGATTTTCCAACACCTCGAAACACTTCTTCATAGTGTCAAAAATTCTTTGTTCAAATTTTGACGACCATAATCTCAACCACTTAAGCAATATTCTTACCTCTCTCATATTTCAGAGACATAATTGCTAGATTTTACATATAAGGAACTCAGACTCTGATATCAAATCATGCATCGGAATTTTAAGAGCCAAAGATAAAATGTAATTCTCCTTAGAGAATAATAAGAGAATAAAAGTACCAAAATTTCCATGAAGAAAATTGTATTAATAAAAAAACATATCTTAATATTAGGGTATGAGACGCCTTATATATGGAACATCTGAAACCCTAATCAAATATTATGGAAATAAAATTTAAAAATTTAAAAAACTTAATGAAAGCTGGCTTCAAATCTAATTGATTTTCTATTTAGAATAATTTTCTAAAATGATTTAAATATCAAAAAACACAAAACTAGATATTTGGGACCCTAACTAGTAGAGATCGTTGATAAGATAATTACGAGCCTTCTCAACTACATCACATAAATTTGGTATAGACTAGAACTCAAAATCAAAAAATATCTTATAACTTAGAACCAAATTGAAGATGGTTACTTTAAGAGAGTGATTATCGCGGTTCAAAACACCATGAGACATTCTCCATGGTTGGTTGATTTTAATGCGGTTCTTTACAAAAATATATCAATTGTATGGTATAAATCATTTCGATTTGTCTGTTAGTTCACGTAACAAATTAAATCTATAATAAATATGGATTGATTTAGAAATATCAATTATGTATCGAGTTATAGATCTAGCTCACCACGGTAGGCAATTAATATGGAGAATGTAGAAATAAATTTATAATACACACAAGTGAAAGACAATTCCAAAACATTAGCCATATATGTCTAATGAAACAAATAAAGTATTTATGATTCCATGACATATGAAATCTGTTTTGAGGATGAAGATAATAAATCTGATTGAACACCAATTTTTACTTTATGTATTTTATTTATGAAGTTCGTATGCTTAAAATCTATTTTATGTTTTTTGTTATAATATCTTCAAATGAAATAAAAATTGATGTTATACATCACAAAAAATTATCCGTGAATAAAATTAACAATAACAAATGTACCACTTGGAAATAAAATAAATCTAAAATAATAGTACGATAGTAAAATTCAACAACAATGCATGTAGCACTTGGAAATAAAATACACTAAAAATAATTGTTTGATAATAAAATTTAACAAAACAAATATAACACGTATAAATAAAATGTATTAAAGAGATGGCAAATGATTCAATTATATCATCTATTGGTATATCGTGGATATATTGTGAAAATTATCCTCATAGATCCGAAAACCAGAGTTGCCAATATATAAAAATGGTTTCGAACGAAGTTGACGACCACCATTGTATTTCACCTTGACAAAAGTAACCATATCACTAGTAATGGTCCATCATGAATCATCTCAATCTTTAAATAATTTCTTTATTAAATAAATGATTAAAATTATTTGGATAACAATATAAATAAATTTATAATTACATACATGAACGAAATGATTTCTTTGCACAAAAAATAACTATGATTTTTTTTCGCTCGACCATCTATAGATGGTTTCCCTTTGATTATAGAAAAAAGCTATATAGTCTGTTTGTGCGATAATAAAAAATACGATTGAAAATGATCGTAATTAGTAGCCTACAATAAACTCATCAAATGTTTGAATAATGTATATTCTTTAAATGATCGCAAACTTCTTTTTCGATTTCAAGATTATTATCATGGGATCCTAGATATATTTCTATATTTCCTTCAAGTTTGTAGGTCAAATATTCTCTAACAAATGACCATCCATTTTTGTTCCAAAACAACCTAAAGCTACGACTCTACGTCACAATGTTTGTCAACTTTAATAATGGTCAACTTTTCAATATATGTGTGACTTAAACATCATTTAAGCTTCATGTTACTGGTATAATCTACCCTCATTGACATTAGTTTACCTCTAGATACGATTCGTGGTCATTTAATTTTTGGTGGTTCAGGATGAATTTAGTATATATTATTTGCCAATTGTACTATAGGTTATATCAATATATCGATCAGTGTTCCAAAAATACTGATGAGTGTACTAATTATCGGAGTGTATATACTACCCGCATGGAATTCACACAATTTTTGTTCAATATGTTGGAAATAAGAAATATCCAAATTTGTAGAATTATAAATGTATATTTTCTTAGTTCTACCACGACCACGAACAAGATTATGACCGCACGTTTCACTTTCTCTTGGGGCTTGTGGATAAGACTAGTTGGGGCTTGTGGATAAGACTAGTCGACTGATACAATATGTATGTAAAGTTTTTAATCCAATATCATTTATACTAATATCAAATTGTTCTTGTGTTGCATTTAAAAATACATAGTCCATGACAACCTATTCTTCTCCGTTAAGTTTAACATGAGCTATCATCGATACTTTTTTTTAAATACTTGCCAGTAATATACAAAACAACCCATTGACCGTTTTTTATTATCGCAAGTTCATGGCAGTGGCAGATCTACGTTGGGGCCGGGGGCGTAGCCCCCCTTACCTAAAATATATGTTTCCTTACCTAAAATATATGTTTTTATAATTTTGAAGGTAATAATTATTTAAACAATATTAAAATAAAAAATCTACGGCCCGTTACCTAAAATATATATTCTGTAATTTTTTAAGGTAATAATTATTTAAATAATATTAAAGTAAAAATTTAATATAATAATTGTTTTTTAGGAATGTTTTAAATTTAATGTTGGTAGAAATTTTTTAATTTAAAAAATAGTATGTCGACTATTTTTAAGAAACTTTTTAGATTAAAAGTCTCAAATAACAGTGAAAATTATAATTTACAAAATCTTGGATTATGGCTATTTTTAAGAAATAATTTAAGTTAGAAATCTTGAATATTTTAAAAGATAATTTTAAGTTGATATTTATAAATGGTTGGATGTATTCTAGAGCATCTTAATCTCTATAATATTAGAACTCGATTGATTTTGTAAGTATTCTCAATTTGTTTTTGTCATAAATTGTTTTGATTTTATATTGGTTTAATCTTTCTAATTAATTATGTTTTATCTCTTACTTTGATTTAGAAAAAGATAATGAATTACTGCTTATAAACAAGACTATATTCCGGTAAAGAAAATTAAAGAAAAGGGGGAAAAGGAAGAACACGATCTGAAGGAGTTTCACCCATTTATTTTTTGTATATTTTTTTGTTTTCTTTTGAAATTTTATTATTATTTTGATCTTAAAACCCTTGTTAATCAATATTTTTTTCTAATCTGATCTGTGGTCACTAAGGAAAGTGAAAATACATTTACTTAGTTTAAAGACAATATATATGAAAATATTTTTTAATTTTTTAAAATAAAATTATATACTTATATTATAAATTATGTTCAATACAAATTTTATCTTAATTTTATATAATTTTACATAAAATTTTGTTTTTTTAAAAAAAATTGAAGTTATTTCCATCCATTTTTCAAAATATATTTTACACATGTATCTTTTGAAATATCTTTTATATATTAAATGATTTTGTTATATTTTATTATTTTAAATATCTTTTAAAAATAATATATTAGTATTTGTGTTAAAAATATGTTTTATATAACCAATTATATTTATTTTCATCAATTTTTCAAAAATATATTTTTTATAACAAATTTTATTTACTTTTATGTAAATTTTAAAATATCTTTTAAGATATTAAATTTGGTTTTGTTATATTATATATTATTTTATATATATATATATATTAAAGATAATATATTAAGATACATTAAGATTTATTGTTATATATATCTATATATATATATATAATAAAACCAAGGAATGGTGTTGGTTCTTCAAGTAACTCGATTAATAATAATATGATTCATCCTAATCTGATTGCCTTTATATCAAGACCTAATGATGATAGTGTAGAATTTCATTTGAATGAATATATAGTGAGTGATTCGGGACTACGCCAACTTATTGAAAATGCCAACTTAATGAAAATTCTCATAGTAATGTTAGAGATAAAATTCGACGAGAATTCGAAGAGAATTTTAGCCCCCCCCCCCTACTTCAATTCCTAGATCCGCCACTATTCATGGGTATATGGTAACTCATGCATTGTTTGTTTTAAATAATCACAAGTGGATGGTTTAACTTCAATCGTCTAGGAATGCTTAAGATTATCCAATAGTATCTCAAACATGGTTGCAAAAACCTTCTCACGCAGCTCACGAATTGTTTTTCCCTTGATACATATGTGCAACATAATATTTATTTATTTGTACAGATTCTTTTATATTAAAATGTTTCATCATAAGTAAACCATCAATTGTTTTTCCAATAAATTATCTTAAATAAAAACTTTTAACAAACATACTACCTTCAATAATTTTTATAAACTTAACTATAATCTTAAATAATAGCTATAAACGAAATAATCATCTTAAATAAAATTTTAACTATATTACGATCTTAATTTTTTTTATAAACAAAACCATGGTCTTAAATAATTTATTTGAGTAACGTACAAAATTAACTAATATGCTAACTATTGGATGTTGTGTTGCAAAAATATATTATCTGGTTTGTATATGCATGGACAACATTTTATTTATATGGTCTAAGACTTAGTCAACCGACACTCTAGTGTTTTTGTAATGTTCTTCATATTTTCGTTAATCTATTGGTCATGTTATAGACGATGTAATAGATTGTAATATCATTCGAAGACTCATAAACATATTAAATTATTTACCATCCTTGAAAAATTAAATTAGTATTGGCATTTACGTTCTTGTTTATATGTCATTCGCAAAACACGTAAGTCACGGTCACAAACAAAACTTCAAGACTATTCATCAAAGTAAGCTCACACTTCATGATTATAACATTAGGAAACTCACAATGATTCCAAAATCTGACGACGCGGCAGAAATAGAAGAAAAAGCAACGATAGATGAAACTCTAATTCAAGGGTAACATGATGAACTCCTAATCTAAGGGTAACAAAGACTGAAATTTTCAGATATAAAAGATATACTATTCCAAAAACTTAAAATAACTTAAGGCATATGAGGCTTTATATAAGAGTTTCTCAAAATCCTAAATTAGAATACAAGAAAATAAAATAAACATTCTAAAATCAAATCAGATCAAATCTTAATACAATTAGATTTGTTTTGAATAAAAAAAAATATTTGAATAAAAAAAAGGTTTGCGTTTGGACTTTCTGGGCTACATCAAAATCTCAACCATTCTTAGTTTTATTGTCAATATTTAGCCATACACAAAACTTCAAGTTGGTAGAGGTAACCCATATAATTTTGAACAACGACATTCTGAATCCAATTGTCATATATATATATATATACTGTCCATGATAAGAAATCAGATGAACGTCTATAATAAATAAATGTTAACCGAGTGCAAAAAAAACAAGTTAGTTATAATATCCGCTCCTTTATTGCTCATCCGATGTCGTTGTATATATTTATGTGTTTGTAATTTAATCGTAAAAAACATTGTATTTGCGACTGCCAATCTTTTTCAACTAACCTTTTTTGTGGCGATCCGATACGTTAATTTTAGCCATAAAATTCATTTATTTTTAATTTTTCCATCTCCATATGTTTTTGGAAATATTCGGCCGGTTCATGGTTATGTATGCTAAAAATTACGATTAACATACACTTATCATTGCTTTAACCAACTGACCTACCACCTTAACAAGATAATTTATTTTTCTTGGTACCTATCACTGTATCTTTTTTAGTTTTTATCTTTCAATATGGTCTTAGATGTCAGATATCTGGCATAAAAAACAACTTTATGAGTTCTTCATCTACGATCAAAATCGTTTAATTATATAGAAACCTAATTTGTTTGTCAAATTGTTTGACCTACACAGTCATCAAGTTTAAACTATTAACGTTAAATGTAAGAAATGGTAAGTATAGTTCTTAATATGTAATATATCTCTAGTCTCAACCTCTAAAAAACAATTTAAATCATTTTACAATCTCTGAAGTGTATTTTTCCAGAACTTTAACAAAATCCGTGTTTTGTTTCGACATAGGTATAACGAAACCCATATAGACATTTCGATAAGGTCAAGCGAAGCCAGTAGATAAAATTTACCAATATCGTTGCTTGATTTATCATGCATATATTTCTAATAGGTTCGACAGAAGTAGTATACAATTTTTATTAAAGTTGTTGGCAAATGTATCATGTATATTATTCCCCCGAAAAATGAAGGATGCATGGGTTTTTACCGCATGTTTGACAAAAAGCTTCATCTTCATTACCATGCATGTGGTGAACAACAAGTGTCATATATATCATTTTGCGTGAAAACTAATTTTTTGGGTTTTTAGATCTTGGTTTTTAGAAAAACAAAAAAATATGATTGAACGTATCTCTTTTAGTTGTATTACGGTCGTAAGATGAACCAACTCTTCCATTATTTCAGCTATTATTAGTTCAAAATTTGAAAAACATAAAGAGGCTATAAACGATGTTTGTGTAAGTTTTTTATACCATTGTGTAATATCATTTGAGTTTTTATAGTTGAAGTTATTATAATTATAAAAAGAAGAAATTAAAATATATGAATTCGAGTATAATTAATTTGATTTAGTAAATGGTTTTAAAATCATTATATAAAATCATTTGTCATATACATTGTTTTATTTTTTGTATTTGTTATATACCATCATTAGTAATTCATCTTTTTACATTTACACTAAAAAACTATAAACTAAACGAATGGTTAATTATATCGTTTTTTTTCAAATAATAAAAAGACTTTTTTCCAAAAGTCTCTAATATAAAAAATAATAAGAACATCTACTTTAAGTATCTATTTTCGTTTAAATCGAAGATAAATAAATGTTTATAGGTTTCTTAATTAGTTTTATTTAGTAGTTTTTTACTTGAACCGAACTTATTTATTTTAATTAAATTAATGTTATTGCATAATATTGTTTTTAAAAACTATATTTTGTGATGTTAAATGGTTTAAACTAATTATAGGTTGCAAATCATTATTAATTAAGCATGTATGTTGAGTTTATAAAGTTATTTTGTTGAATTTAATATAAAATACGAGATTTATCACTGTTAATTTAAGATTTTAGGTTAGTTTTTCATCACTTTTTGTTTCAGATTTGCAAAAATATTAACCTAGTGCATCGATATTTGTATTTAATATCGATGCATTAGGTTTATATTATTTTAATTTTAAAAAATAAAGTTTTTGTAGGTTTACACTAATGTCGGACCAGGGTGTCAACATTACTATAATTATGAAACAAAAAAAAATGTTATTTGGCTTTTCAGGTTTACATTAATGTCGACCTTATGCGCTGATATTTGAGTATAATGTTGATGCACTATGTAAAGATTAGTGTAAATCTGAAGAAAAAGAAAACTTGTTTATTGGTTTGCTTATTTAGCTAGATGATTTGGTTTGACTCACTAAAAAATTATACTTAGAAAACTTGTATTGATATTATGAAAATCCACATGAAGATAAAAAAAACTTACCAGACTTTATGCTCATACACATTCTCACGTTTTTCCTCACCACTAAAGACAAAATTAATACTAGTTTATTGTTCCGACAATGGAGGTATTTTTTAAAATCCGTCTTGGTCCTCATATTAATCGATATTTATGAACATAATTTGGATTTGACCAAGATGATCATAACTAGTTATGAAAGACTAAAATTTTTAGGATTTTATATTTTTGCTATGAAACTAACTAATCGTGAGTTAATTGAACTTACCAAATACTTTAAATTTGTAAGAGAACATGTCGTAGATGAGGTAAATCTAAGCTTTTGGACTCTGTAGACTTTAATTTGTAACAAATATGCATGCGACTCTCCACATTTGAAAATGTTGGCATTGGTAAACTTTTAGTTTGTATTTTTTCATCATATCTATTTATCTTAATCATCCCTCAAGGTTCTATAATTACAACTAGCCATTTTATTAACATATTGACTACATTAGTAAATGAGTTACCCATCCTCAAGGAATTATCTTTAGATAGTTGTTATTTAGTAGGTAAAATTCAAGTATTTTCTACTAGTTTACGAAAATTATCAATAATTTCATACGATCAAAGTGATGAGGATGAATATCTTATCAGGAGTTAGACATCTAATCTTAAATAATTTTCAGTATGTGCAAATTATATAAGCCCTTTTTTACTATCTTTTTTTTATGTTTTATTTTCTGAAAAATACATTACAAAATAAAAAATAGGGTTTTGAGAGCTAAACATCTAATGTCGACAAACCTTGTTGACATCAGATTTATAAGTTTTTATCAAGAATGTTTTTTAATGACAATCAAGTTGGTTAACATTAAGTGTTTTATTTTAAAAAAACTTGATTTTTAGCTTACAAAATACTTTGGTATGGCTGTTATCGGACCAGGCTGGTCCGAGTTTTTCAATTTTTTTAAGCCCAAACTTATAGGTTATCGAGGGATCTGGGCCCGCTCGCTAAGCCAGACTATCTTAAAATTCGAATAAAGGCTGGTCCGTTAAGGGACCAGGTCGGTTCTGTCTGAGCCAGTCCGAACGCATTGGTCGAATTCAGCCTTGGTCCAACATCTTTCAAAATATTATTTTTTTCAAACAAAATGGTGTTCGAAACCCTAAACTCTTGTTCAAAGTTTGAGGCGTAATGCTATTATGTTACACAGTTTTGAATTTGTTACCTTTGCTTACTTTAAATATTTGAGACTGAAACATTGTTGTGATTAAGAGAAATAATAAAAATAAAAAAGACTTAGCTTATAAATACTTATAACAACAAAACATAGTTTAGATTTAACAATATGACGAACTAAAATTACAATAAAATAAAATTATAAAGTAGAAATTTTCAACCCCCTGGAACGGTTCGTCACTCTTTACAGTCTTGGTTAAATACTTCCCAGATATTTATGTATTTTGTAATACAATAAAATAATAAGTTCATTCAACTAATATTTTTCTCTATACAAAAATTTTTCCAACCAATATGAGCGAGAGGTAACAGTGTGTTCGGGATGATAATAACTTGTTAATTGAATATGAAAAATATTATAAAATAAAACATTATTATGAATCCAATAAACAACTAAATTATAAATGTTCTTATATTAACAAAGTAATTCTTGTTCATGTATGCAATGCAAACCTATTTTATTTATGTGGGAGGTGGTAAAACATATTTTAGAGATAAAAAAGGTTTCAAAGAGCCATGTAAAGAAAATATAACACGATGCATTTATATAAGGTCACAATGACGAAACAAATTTCGGACATATGCATCGAGTTCTTCAAGCCAAAAATTATATAAAAGCATTTGAGACTCTTCAATTTTTCATTTACATTTTTGAGAGTATGATACTATACTTTATACAAAAGCTTATATCTCATTAGTCGTTCTCTCACATATCACCATGTCTTTTAACTTCTGAACGAATAATTAGTTATAATCTTAAAACCACAATGGCCATCTATTTTCATATCAGTTATTTGAGAAATGAACGAAATCATAAAGGGGAAGATGATCGTGAAATAATTTTTTTTATTTAACTTCATATTTAAATTTTTGGGTTTCTCATTTCTCAAATTGACTAATACTTATCGAGTACGGGAAGCAACGATAGACAATTACTAAACAAATTCTTCTTCGTTTATTTTTAACTTTCTCACTCTAATGTACCATTCTAAGAATTTTATAGGATCATGATTGTGCTTCCCATATATAGTTGTTAGATTCCATAATCCAGTTTTACATGAAATGGATAAGCCCTAAGTCTAAGGGGTAAGTCATATTTTTTTTGTAATATGCGATATTCTTTTAAAATTAGGTTTCTTACGTTGTCTCATATATGGTCTCGATTTCTCATAAGAAAACATTAATCTCGGAACTCTCTCAGAATTCTTGGCACCCTAAAAACTCTTAACATATACAATACTTTTACCCATACGTTCTATCCATTCTTCAAGTTCATGTTTAGTATAATGCATAAAATTTGTGATTACGTAAAAAACATATTCATTAATTTTTGGTCTCATCACATAACTTATCAAAAAGAATATAATTTTAGTCATAAACTAAACTAAAAATTATTGATCAAATAAATGACACCTAATATTGATGCATTATGTTGAAATTGATTGACGCGTGTGTCCACTAATTTTGACACATCCAAATAATATTAAATAACATGTTAAAACTACATTTTGACTAATAGTGTTGACATTAATTGACACATACGTCATCCGACATTGACGAAAAAAAATCGACATTGGATGACAATCAAGTCATTCAATGTTGACTGATTTGGTTGACATTCATACATATTTCACGCCAGTTAAAGCTATCGCACGCGGGTGAATAAGATGCATTTCTAGTACTAGTAGTATTTAACATGCTCCGAGGGAATACTATTTTTTTTATTTATGCCTTTCTGTCCCATGGCGACTAAGAACAAGAAAATAAAAAATTTCACTTCGAATTTTGGACCTCAACATCATGTTGCTCATGCTGTTTCACGATCAAAACTGGGAATAAGTGGACAAGTGATGGAACGCGCGAACCAGATATTGGATCACTCTAGTGCGACACAGAGTCGTTAACCTCGAATCGGCTCTTATGTTGCTAGCTATGCCATTCTTGGACTCCCGGCACAGTGGAGGTTTCGTAGCATGCCATGAACAGCAAGTTAAGGGGCGGTTGAGAAAATTAAGGGAACCGCCGAAACTTATTACAACGTAAGAGAAAATGGATAAAATTGCTAAGGTAGTCTCGTTATCCACACCTTTTGTCGGGTGAATGAAGGATCGAGCTAGGTTTTATGAACGTTGACGGGTCCTGTAGTGCCTCTCAAAGGTGCTAGCGCATACCTTTGCATCTTACATCTTGGTGCAGTGATATATAATCGACAAGTTGTGTTATTCAGTTGCATTCGTCCATCTGAACGTTGGGAGAATAACGAGCAAAATGCCTCACTCTTCCCCATTCTTAATACATATTGGGTCTCCTCCCCTAAGAATTTTCTTATCTTCTTTACAACAATCTCTCTTAGGTGTTTATGGTAGAACGTTTTGAGTTTTTTATATATCGAACAAATTCGTCGACATATCTGTAATCATCGACACATTTGGTCGATATCGAGAAAATCCAAAAATTTCACATTTGTAAAAAAATAAATTATGCTAGATTACAACTATAAACTATCTAATAGATAGAATATATATTCTATTTGTGATTCGAGGATCTCTTTCGAACTTGATCTCATCGTTAATTTTTTTTTTCAACCATTGATTTTTTTAAATGTTTAGTATGAATTTTTAAGTTATTCAAAGTTTTTGTTTTTTTATTTCTAAACGATAAAGAATATAAGTTGGATTGTGAAGTCTTAAACCATTTGTGTATCAAATTAAGTAGGAAGGACATGAAAATGTAATTCATTAGATAAATAAATTTAATTATAACTTATATAATTTCTTTTAATATACAATAATTACAATGTTAAAAGTCATTTTTTTTATATATAATAAAAAGATTATCATAGTAAGATTTTGATTTATAATTTTATAAATTTGTATAATAAATTTAAAATTGTTATGTAGATATATTACATCTTTTAAAATCAATCGTTTATCTAAAGTAGAAATTTATTAAAAATATTTTTGTTGTTTACATTTATTCATCCAGTACATTAGTTTATTATACTTCTTATAACTATACGGTTATAAGTTTATAATTCGGGTTATTATTATTAAATTTAATATTTAACTCTAAATAAAAAATATATTTATCGGTTATATTATTTATTCATTTAGATTTTTTAAAGAGCTGCTATTTAACCAACAAATATTTTAAATTTTATTTATATACAAAATGGTTTATATTTTTTGTCTATAAATTTTTTATTCGAAGTGTCTTAACAAATCCACCGTTATCAATATGCCAGTTATAATTTTAAAAATTATGTTTTAATTATTTGTAAATTTTTTGTTAGTTAATTCGTTATCGATTTAATATAAATATTTTTATTGTTTTTATTTATAGTTTGGTATTTTTTATATACGTTTTTAGTTCACTTTTTGTTGACAAACCATAACGATTTTCCATAAATTTAGACATTTACAATGAATTTGAATGATTCCGTAATGAGTTTAAGCTATCATATATCAAAAACTCACAAAATCAAGTTCGGATCATCTTCTTCATTAACGTAGTAAGAAATCAAGTACACTTAAAGTACAATTCTCCGTTTTTTATACAACTAGAGTTTGATAGTATGAAATACTATAACTTTAAAAAAAAATTGATTTGTATTTAATACTAGATATCGTAAATAAACTAAAAAAATGATATTGCACATGTTTTTAAGTCTTGTTGTCGGTTATTAGTTTTATTGTAGTTAAATACTAGTGTCTCGTATCTATCATCATATCTAAATACATGTCTCACACCTAATATACCAAGTTTTTAGCTTTCTCATGTCTTGCTTTGCGATATATGAGACACACATTACTCATTTGTAAGTAGTCTGACATCTATGATATTTGTCTAACATCGTATGAATTATCTTTTTGTGACCTCACATCTATCATCTTTGCTTGACCTCGCATATTTTCTGGCCTCATATGTATCATCAAAACTTCATTAATCCATAGTCCCGCATTACTTTTATTTTCAATACATTGTCTATAATGTGGTGTACTGTACCTCATATACCATGTGGTATTTGTCTCACATCTATTTATGTGGTGTATTGTCCTGTATTTACCATCTGATGTATTGTCTTACATCTTTTATGTGGTGTAATGTCCCTCATCTACTTGTGGTGTAATGTCCCCCATCTACGATGTGGTGTACTATCTCACGTCAATCATGTGATATATTGTCCTTCATATATCATGTGATGTATTGTCTTGCATCTATCATATAATGTATTGTTTTGTTTTCTAACACTCTCCAGTTAACACTAATCTCGTAATGGTAACAAGAAACATGTCGTTAAAATCTTGTTTTTTTTCAAATCAAGCATATTTAGAATCGTTAAAGAGATAAAATAAAAGAAAATAAGAGATCTCTATAAATAAGATGCAAAGAATACATAGTAGATCTATTATGCTTCCGAAGCGTTCTGATATTTCAAAAGTGGAAAAGTTCGATGGGATGCACGATTCAGACGATCACATCGAACAATTCAAAAATTATAGAATGAATTTCAAGGACGATGACATGCTACGACCTCGGACTAGGGGATATTTGAATCAACCTCTACCGTACCAATTCAATAGGTCGAGGTGGAATCAATAGATAAAGCCTAGATATTATACAGATTTAACTGAAATTGTGGCTGCAATATTTGATAAAACTAAGGGATATGTAAACTTCAGGAATCCCGCTCCAATCAACAAGCCTAGGGACGAACGAAACAAGAAATTCTGTAGGAATCACAATGGTCATGATACTGCTGATTACATTGCGCTGAAAAAGAAAGTTCAAACTTTAATTGAAAATGTGAAGTTATTTGACTTATATGAAGGCACAGAGTTGCATCAAAAATTCCTTTAGCATCAACTTCACAACCAACCAATCCAAATTTGCAAACTGAAAATTTGATGATTATGAATTCAAAGATTGATGAATTTGATATTGTTTCAGAATATTTGGATATGGATCCAGATAGGTTAATCTTGATGGTGATGGAAAAGCCAATAAAGAAGGGGCATGTTCGAAGTTTAAGTGAATATTTTGAGTCATTGGTCGTTTTGGGGGTGATTTGATGACTGGTAATACTGATAGCTCAAAGAAACGACATTGTGTAAGTTTGGCAACTCAAAGAGAGGGTAATATGTCTTGTCATTTGTATGGCAAAAGAGACATTCCTTTTATCCTTTTCGATGATGATGATTTGGAAGGCATTGCAGGGCGACATGAGGATGCAGTGTCATTGGGGCAGAAGTTGCTGGCGTTGAGATTCGACGTGTGCTGATAGATACTGGGAGTTCTGCGAGCGTCCTTTTTAAAGTAACGTATGATAGGATGCGCAATCCTCCTCGGATTTCTGAGTTAGAGCACACCATCATTGGTTTTACTAGGAGTAACTGCACGAGTAATAGGATAATTCGAGGGGGAGGCTAGTTTGGGAAATAGACCTTTCAAGAAGAAGTTTCAAGTGCTTTTTATGGTGGTAGACTGCCCTACAAGTTATAATTCCATTTTTAGAAGATCCTGGTTGTCAAGAATGTATGGCGTTATATTAACAGTCCATCAGTTTTTCAAGTATGTCGTCGGAGACCGTGTAGGGGTCATTCGAAGCGACCAAAAGGTTGCAAGGGAATACTACACCACTGCACTTCGGATTCGAGGATCCAGAAGAGTATACTTTTTCTGAGGAAAGAGTACTTTGAATAGGAACCTTACTGACCCTAGTTCTACGTCAACAACTGTTATAATTTTTGTCTCATAATTTGGATATTTTTTTATTAGAAAACAGAGGACGTGGTAGGAGTACCGATCGAAGTAATTAGTCATAGCCTAGTTGTTAATCCGAGGGTGATACCTGTAATTCAAAAGAGGCGTGCATCTTCATCAAAAAAGGCAGAAGCTATTGTTTCCGAGGTGGACCCCTTATCTAGGGTCGGACTTATAAAGGAATCCCAGTATCCTTTATGGACAACGAACCCATTAGTGGTCAAGAATAAAAATGGGAAATGGAGAATGTGTGTTGAGTTTACAGACTTAAATCGATCCTGTCCTAAAGACCCATTTCATGTTCCTCAAATAGACCAACTAATTGATTCTACTTCGGGAAATAAAATATTAACTTTTATTGATGCTGTTTCAGGATATAATCAGATCCAAATGCATCTGAAGGATTAAGAATGTACTACTTTCGTCATTGACATGGGCTTGCATTGTTATAAATTTATGCCTTTTGGATTGAAAAATGTCGGGGCTACTTACCAAAGATTAATTAATAAAGCATTTGCTAACCAGATCGGAAGAAACATTGAGGTATACATTGATGACGTGGCGGTAAAAAACTTAGTAGATGAAGCGCACTTGGAAGATTTAGAGGAGACGTTTATGAATTTAAGGGCAATAAGGCTGAAATTCAATCCTAGAAAAATGTACTTTTAGAGTTTGATTAGGGAAATTCTTGGGTTATGTTATGAGTGAAAGAAGGATAGAAGCAGACCCAAAACATTTAAAAATTTGTGGTATCTATGAAATCGCCTCGAACTATCAAGGAAGTACAAATTTTAACAAGAAGGTTAGAACACTTAACAGATACATTTCTAAATTCTCTAATAAATGTTTTCCTTTCTTTCAAGTGTTGCGAGGGCCAAAGAAGTTTGTGGTGGACATCGGATTGTGAAACAATATTTATAAGTATCAAATATTTATTATTATCAAGTGAAATATTATCTAAGTCTCGAAGTGGAGAACAACTCTTTTTGTATATTGCGGTATCAGATTTTACAGTAAGTGCAGTATTGATAAGTGAAGATTCAGGAATTCCGAAGCCGGTGTACTATGTCAGCAAAGGTTTGGTGGCAGCAGAAAAGAGATATTTGAAACTTGAGAGGCATTAGAATTGGTGGTGGCTGCTAGAAAGATGCACCCTTATTTTTAAGCTCATACCATCGAAATTCGGACCTCATTTCCATTGAAAAATATTTTGCAACGCTCCTGATATTTCGGGGAGAACGACTAAGTGGTCAGTCAAACTGGGAGATTTTGATATTACGTTTACACTTTGAACTGCAATTAAAGCGCAAGCTTTGGTAGATTTTCTAATGGAATTTCATTCAAGCAGATCAGATAAAGATAATATCAATGATGTTTTACCATTAAATTTGATGTGGGTTATTCCAACTGGTGGAGGTTCTAATATTTTTGGATTGAGCACTGGTGTTTAATTAGTTGCCCTATTTGGAGAAAAAATGTTTCAGTCTATCAAATTTGGTTTTCACACTTCGCAAAACAAAGCTAAATACAAACCCGCTTTAACTGGTTTGAGACTTGCAAAAATATGTGGAGCAACTTCAGTATGATTAGAGACAGATTCTCAATTAGTAGCAAATCAAGTATCTCGAAGTTCCAAAGCAAAACAAATGATCGCTTAATTTTGTACCTTCGAGAACTTGAAAATTTGATGCTTTTATTCGATCACGTTGTTGTGGAATATATAAGTCGAGGAAGTAACACAATGGATGACTCATTAAAAAATATTACTTACAATGACGAGCATCCGTGGATTTTTCTACAAGAAAGTCCTTCGATGTTTGAATAGCCAAGAATCACAGGAAGTTTTATCAGAGCTGCATGATGGAGAAGGATCAACACATTATGGTTTTAAGGCATTATCGCGTCGATTTTTGCTTGCAAGGTTTTATTGGCCTTCAATCATGAACGATGACCAGAATTTGGTTCAAAGCTTTGATATTTGTCAAAGATTTACTAATTCTATACATAAGCCAGCAGTTCCACTTATGTCTATTATGAAAGCCATTCTGTTTGATAGATAAGTAATAGATTTAGTGGGACCTTTGTCAATGGGTTTTGGAGGGAAACAAATGATAATTGGTGCAGTAGACTATTTTACAAAGTGGGCCGAAGCAGAGCCATTATCTGGAACAAAGGAAAAATATGTGATTAAATTCATCGTAAACAATATTTGTTGTCGTTTTGGAGTGCCTCAATGAATTACCACAAAAAATGGTCCTCAATTTAATAATAAAGAAATATCTTCGCTTTGTGCTTCGAAGGAAACTAAGCAATGATTTTCAACACCATTTTATCCTCAAGAAAATGGACAAGTGGAGGTGACAAACAGATCTATTTTGGAAGGTTTGAAGAAATAATTTACTAGGAGCGGTAGGAAAATGACCAAATTATTTGCAAGAAGTACTTTGGGCTTATTGAACAACTCTTAGGGAAGCTTCTAAAGAAACTCATTTTGCTTTATCATATGGAATGGATGTTGTTAGCCCTGTGGAATCTACTCTTTCATCTTTTAGGATAACTTAATATTCTAAAATGTTGAATGACGAATCCAAAAGATCAAATTTGGATTTGATTGATGAGAAAAGAGTTCGAGCTCATTTAAATATGATTCATTACCAAAATCTTATGAGGAATAGGTATAATTTGAGGGTGAAAATGAAGGAGTTTAAGGTAGGTGATAAAGTTTTGAGAAATGTATTTCTACACACCAAGGAGAAGAGCCTTAGAAATATGACCCCGAATTGGGAAGAACCTTATATGGTTGTTAAAAGGATAAATCCATGCTCTTATCACCTTAGTGATAATCAAGGGTTGATGCTTCAGCACCCGTGGAATATACAACATCTGAAGGTGTACTAGGAATAACTATGTTTGTATTTTGAAATCGTTTTCTTTGATTAATTAGCGCATTCTTTCCTACTCTGTTGGCCGAGGGAGGTTTTAACGAGGCGCTATGTACATATTAAAAATTATCAATAAAATGCATTTTTTGGCCAATGGTTGTTTACAATTGTTTATTTAAACTATTTTGGTGACTGATCAAATACTGATTATCTTTGAGGTTGACCAAGAGTAGAAGAAACAACCATGTTCGAAGTGCTACGCTCATGAAACGCACATTGATGTTTGAAGTGTTACGTTCATTAAAAACTTTATGATGTTCGAAGTGCTACGCTCATTAAACACTTTATGATGTTCAAAGTGTTACGTTCATTAAACGCTTTACGATATTTGAAGTGCTACGTTAAATAAATGCAGTGTAAATTTTGAGGTGTTGTGAATTATCATATTATGTTTTTATATTAAATAATTAAATAACAATCGAATGTGAGCATAACTTGAAATGAAAAATAAAGCATAAACAAAGACCTTTGTCATTCAAATTAATTCAATGAGCACAAAAGTTATAGATATGATAGGTATAAAAAACAAAAGGATAGTAAAATTACTTATCCTCGGAGCTCTCTTCAGATTCTTTCTCTCTGAATGATGAACTTGGAATAGGATCAAACGCTTTGCTAGGACGCTTTTCGACGAGAATTTCACTCCAAAAATTGGAAAGATCCATTTTACGATACGTAGCATGAATTTCTTAAAGTAGTGTGATGACTTTTTATTCTTTGTCATTGTTGATAGCTGCCAACATGAATTTGTAGTGTTATGCTTCACTATTGACAAGAGAAGTATGAGGCTCATAGAATTTTTTCTTCTCAACAACTAACTCTTCATGATGTATGGTCTTGAGTTGATTCATTTCTTCTTGGTGCGAGGTGTTAAGACCTTCTTTCTCGATTTGATGATTTTCTCGTGGATACTTTTTGACATACAGAAGTCCTCTGAGAAATTCAGATCTTGCCATTTGGAATTCATGAAATTAATCCTTTACAAGATCACCAAAGATCTCCCTCATCTTTTTCTTAGCTTGAGCAAAAAGTATATATCGTACAATCTCTTTAGCCATACGTTTCAAATGATTTTGAGATGCTTCGAATTCTTGAGTAATATTTTTTACTGCAGTGTTAATATCGGAAAAAGGTTGAAGAACAGTTATGACTTCTTTCGAAGGCTTCTCAAGAGTAAATACCAATGGACTAGGTCGAGGAATAAGATCTAAGGAGATTGTAGAACAATAACTTCAGGTGATGTAGCTTCAGAGGTAGCAGGTGTAGGTCTCCTACCAAGATTATGCAAAGGAGTTTGAATCTCTTGAATGATGGGATTTTCTTCTCCAGCAAGCTCTTGCGATTTGTCAAAGTTAATGAAACTGTCAGGATCAAAGTAATCATCACCTTGGTTATCTTCTGCAACAACGGTTTCTTTTTTTTGGTTGGTAAGGTCTTCAATATTGCCTTCATTTTCCTTTTGATAAATTGCTGATTATTTGCAGCTACAACTTCGTTGTCATCGGATAATATTTCTTCGATGGTCTCCACTATTTTATTTTTCCCTTTCTTCTAGGGGGCTGGTTCTAGTGGTATCTTTCTTTTTCGAAGGGGCATCAAGTTTTTTTTTGGAGAAGGTCCCTCTTCTATTCCTTCTTCGATTGTGGAAAGTGTGTTTTCTTTCGTCTTTCGTTTCGAATCTTTTGGATTCGGTTCTATTGAAGGGCTAACACCATATGTAGTATCTGTTTTTTATTCTTTTTTGCCTTCCTCTTTTGGGGAAGGTGGCTGTCTGATCTATTGCGAATTGGTAAGAACAATTTGTAGTCGGGATGGACCAATCTTTTCACAGATTGTCGAGGGTTGGGTGATTCCATCAAATTTTTGGGAGGAAATGCTCCAGGTGTGATCGGGAATAGGCGACTATTGAGAAAGTTGATGAGTTCGAAGACTGTGTGGAAAGCATTATTATGTTCTTCTTCAGTCTAAGCAACAAGCTTAATGAATGTTTCTCTTGGATTTTTCTCGACGAATGCATAACACCTCAGTTTTTATGTTTGAAATATAGAAGTTGATAACGAATGAGGGTAATATCAGTTGAAAGTTTAATTTAGAAAAATAATATTAAGAGACTTACAACTACTCCTCTAGACGAGGTTCAATCTTGATGGATTGACCTCGGATATAACTTTACCATTTTCCCATGCTCCCGAAATAAAGATGAATTTTTGCTTCCAACATTTATCTGCTTCCAGGAGATCGTTGATGATTTTTAAGTCATCATCCAATGTAAAATAGTAAAACAGAAGTATTGGCCCCTTTGACAATTTGGTTAAAGATATAAAATCCTTGATGCAGATCGTAATTTTGGACAAGCGGGAGGCCATGATTATAGAAAGAAGCGTGAACCATTAATTTGGTGTCACTTGGTTGGACACAGATTCAAAAGTTCGAAGTAATCAACTATCACGAGGTCCAGTGGGAATCGAAGACCCAAGTTGATGATTTCTGGATAGACTACCAGTTCATCTTTTTTGTAGTCTAAGGGTGTTTCTCCTTTTTTGGGAAGAAGAAGTGTAATGTTGTGTCCCATTCCCCACTGCTTCTTCAAAATATTTTCTTGGCTCTTTTTGTAGTATATGTATGAAATGTTTTTAGAGCATAACATAATTCGGATCAAGAGACCTTAAATTCTCACCAATTAATGCCCTTTCCTCCTCGGATATGGTGATAAGATCTTTCTTTACTCTCGGTTTACGGATTTTTCTTGTGTAGTATTCTCTGATTCTTTCGAAGCTTCTTCATCTGTATCAACCTCATTATTTGACCGAGTAGCATCGGAATCGACTTCTTCTGATGCTAAATCTCTCAGCTGAGAAGGATTATTCAAGGGACTTTATTGAGATGATGCATATATATCAACAATCTCCCTCAGAGGAGGATATATAGTTGATGGATTCAACGTAACATCAGCATCATCTCCCATAGCTATGAAACTCTTTTTCTAGAAGCTCGTGGTGAACAAGTTTTTGAAAGGTTGGTTGAGGAAGTGGTTGCTTTGGATTGTTTCGAAGAAGATTTACCTATTTCACAACTAATTCGAGGAGATGATTTAGTAAGAGAAAGTGAAATTTAAGGTGCGTTTGACGTTCAAGTTTTTTAGGATTGGCTTTTCTCTGTAGGAGAAAAACGTGAAAAATCAGGAGTTTTAGAAGAATCGAAGTTACCGTAATAAATGGTCTTTAAGGATGTTCTAAGGGGAGCTTTGCTTATCAATCAAATTTCTCTATATTCTTCTACGCTTTCACTGATGCAGAACTAATCGTAAGCTCCGAAGACGTTGTTGTCTGACTTTGGGGATTTAGGTTGTTTGGGAATTCTGGTTTTAGAGCTCTTGAATTTTGGATGCTTTCTCATAAACTGGTTGAAGATTGATCAGAAAATATAATAACCATTATTTTGAAGAATCCGGTAAAGGTAGCAAAAGAGTTTAGAGTTTTTACGTTTTCTCTCTCAAGAAATTTTCTTGGTGAATCAACAATGGGTCGTAATGGAATTTATAAGAAGAGAGAGGTCGTGTTGAGAAGTGGAAAAGGTGGACGCTAATTGGACAGAAGTTGAAGCGGTTGCGTAGATAAGAGTTCAACGCCGGTCACACTATGGGCCTAGTTGTAGACCTAGCCCTTAAAGTGGCATTATTTACTGAGAAGTAGGTTTGTCACCTAAGATTATTAATCGATGCTTTGAATTACAATATAAAAGGGTGATTGTCTGTTGAAATATTTCGCGGTACTTGACACATGATTGTATAACAGAATAATTAACGATGTTTGAAGTATAGAAAAGAGAATTATCTTCACTATTGTTTATATTCGAGGCTAATTAGTTCTCATTCATTTACAGACATAAGAACTAAGGGGGCTACTGATAAGGAAATGATACTTCAAGGACTAAAATGTGAAGAATAAAATAGCTTATGTTAGATTGTAAAGTAAGAGGGAGAATTTTAATCAGGGACTAAAGTGTAATTAGTCCTATTATATAACCGTTTTCAGTTATACTCTAAGTCCTTGCGCCTCTATATAAAGGCTAAGACTGATCTAATAAAGGGCTTGAATTTTTGAGTAAGAACATTTGAGTACTCTGATTTTTTCTCTCTCTCTCTCTCTAAAATAAATTTCTCTCTCTAAAAACTTCACTTCACTCATTTACTAAGGCTATTTAAGAAATCAGACTCAATACATATGACGCTGAAGAACAAATTTTCAAATTGGGTTCAAAATTGGTAACACTTACAAAACAAATGTGAAGACTATCTTTAGTTTAAAGCACGAAAAAGAACACATGCAATTAAACAATAAAAATTTTGGGCCTAGATATTTTAAACTTATAGAACAAGAATCAAGGATACATAAAACTTAATTTCTTGAATCTACGACAAGAAAAGTCAAAATAAACCACTCAAAACCAATTAAAAATTTAAGGATAAAGGTATACAATTCTTTATTTTGTTACATACTTTTACACTAGTCTCACATTTATCATCTTTGCTTGACCTCGCATGTATAATATTGGCCTAGCCTTGCAGATACCATCTTTGTCTAGCCTCATATGGATTAGTTTTTTCTTTACCTTGTACAGATCATGTCTGCTTGGCCTTATATGGATCGTCTCCTCATGGCCTCACATGGATAATCTTTTTACGACCTTTCATAGATCATCTTTCCATGGCCTCACATGGATCATTTTTTCATAGCCTCGCGTGGATAATTGTTTCATGGACTCACTTGGATCATTTTTGAATGGTCTCACATGAATTATTATTTCCTAACACCGCATGGATGATCTTTGTCTGACCTCACATGAATTATATTTGCATGACCTTACAAGGATTATCTTTTCCTTACCTCACATGAATAATCTTTGCGTGACCTCACATCTATCATATTTTTTCAGCCCCATATGTATCATCTTCTCCTAGCGTAGCATGTGTCATCATTGCATGACCTCATATATTACCTTCATCTCGCATCTATCATGTACTTATATTAACTAAGGTTTCACATATTTATAGGATGCAATAACAAAAGAAGTTAAAAGATTAGAAGATCAAACATTAAAACATGTTGTCATACTTTTCATCATATTAGCCTCCTTCATATTGTTCATCTCTATATACGGGGATGTTTAGCTTATAGATTTTTTTTACATACTGGAGAAATTAAGGAGAAGTTGATGAATTTAATAATTTTTTGTCACGAAGCAAAACTTGATAAAGTAGTTAGATGTGTTGTTCTTTTACTCGTTAGTATTTTACTTTATTTTTAAAACCTGCAAAAATAAATAAATTTATTATCTCTAAAGCATCATTGAAACACAATCATTCATCATAGAATACACAACCAATTGTCAAGAAGATGCAAATGTAGGAATGATACCAAGATGCTACAAATGGCTGAAAATTGATGGAAAATAAAATTGGATTTGATTAAAATAGTGAATGATATCACAACCGAACATGTATATTTAATATATAGTTTCATATTTATTTTGTTTATAATACATGGTCTACCATCTATTATATTTTCCCACATCTATCATCTCTTATATCGTTATGCATCTATCGTCTATTATGATATCCCACGTCTATCATATATTAATTGTCCTGCATCTTTCATGTATTATTTATCTTACATCTATCATGCATTATATTGTCGTTGCATCTATCAAACATTGCACTATTTTGTATTATTGTGTGTGTTACACTATCTTGTATTATTTTATGTATTACACTGTCTCACGTCTATAATTTAATTAAGTATTTGAAACGTTTGTAGGGTTTGGAAGGAGAAGTGACCATAAGAAATGAAGAAGAAAAGGTCTTTCGTGGGGAGGTCCAACAAGAATAAGATTTTGACGAAGATGAAAAAGAAGTATAAAATGTTGTTATGGATGAAGAAGAAAAAAAGAAAGAAAAAGAAGAAGATGTAGTTGTGGTGGATGAAGAAGAAAAAGTTAATCTTAATGATGATGACGAATACACCAACTAGGATCAAATAGAAGAAACAAATAATAATATGCAACATGAGGTACATGCAAATGTTCTACTGATTTAGATGCCACACTAAAAATGTACATCGTTTAAGAGCATGCAAGTAAAATATCAACTATATAGATTAAAAAAACTACACGTTGAAACAAATTTACAACAAAGAATGTTTCCTAACCGAGAAAATATTTCGAAATTCAAATAAAAACTGCTACTAAACTTCAAGAGAAGCTGAACCGAGAAAACCTACTGCTAGTTCACATAGACAAAATTTGGTATATCAAATTCTTAAGAATCTAAATATACATGAAAACTTTGTAAGAAAAAAACTTCAGCCAATGTATCCGATGGAAACTATGGTTTAAAAGTATAGAATAAGATATTATTTTTCAAATAAAAAGTAAGAAATTTCCCTCTCTCATCTTGTATCCCGCATCTATCATCATTAGTTGGCCTCACATGTATCAATGTAGCCTAGCATCGCATCAATCATTATTGGATGGCCTCACATGTATCATCATTTCTTGGGCTCGCGTGAATCATCTTTTACTAGCCTTGCATCTATCATCATTGCATGACGTCACATATGTCATCATTGCAAGGCTTCGTATATATCATCATTGTCTGACGTCACATGTATTATCATTGCAAGACCTCACATTTATCATCATATCTTCGCCTTACTATAATTGCATAGCCTCGCATCAGTCATATTTTTTATTTTCACGGCCTCACATCTATCATATTTTGTATGTTCTTTGTATAGAATTTAGTATTCAAGTTCATTTATTTTACACAGAATTAAAATCAAACTACAACACCAACTGAGCAGGTGTCAAGATAAAATATTAACTTATCAACAGTGGATCAAATAGATAAATATACATTTGCTAATAAGTTTTTTGAAGAGGACATTGTAGAATTAAAACAAACAATAACTAAAAAAGGCCATGTCATAATTGAAGAAAGAAATAGATAAAGGTAAAAAAAACAGGATAATATAGAGATGTGGAACTTGGAAACACACTTCCAGTGACTATATTGAAAGTACACAAAGGTGAAAGGGAAACACCTCACAAGATATCTAAAAGTATGAAAGTAAAAAAGGTACATATGGTGAGGGAAAGGTGGAAGAATCACCTAATAAAAATCATGTATTGAGGTTTTTCCTATTGAAAAAATGGAAGAATCAAGAAACATCTTCCAAGATAAAGAAAAGGCACATAATCCTATTGATATGCATCATCCCCATGATCAATAAACGGTTATACATGACCTTATTTCTACTCAAATGCAAAACCAACACCCTCATGCTATATAGGTGATCCAATAAAGTTTTCCAAACCAGGAGTAGCCTATTGATGTTTCTTTAGAGATTGTTCCAAACCAGAAACTTTTTCTGACTCAAGTGATCCACCCAAATGTTGAACCGACCCAGAATGTTGCTTTAGACAAAAAAGTGATCTAGATTCTTCAATATTGATAAAACAAATTAAAAACCTATTTATTGGTGTAATATTTTCAATATATGTATTTATTTAAGTATTATTATGTTTTCCTTATATCTTGTAATACTTGGTCTCGCATAATTTTTTTAATTTATGGTCTCGCATGATATAGTCTCTCATGACATGATATTTCATGATATAGTCGCACATAAAGTTTGTAATGGCTGGTCTCGCATGATATAATCTCTCATGATATGGTTTTGTATGTAATTATTATCTAATATTTTTCACATTTTCTTACGTTTGTCGTTGTCTTTCATTTTGTTTTTTTGGTTGGTTTCACAAATTGTTATTGTTTAGTCTGCAATTACTAATATAAAAGGTTGTGTACAACAAAACCTGGAAAGGAAGACTCATACTCATCAAAACTTGGAAATGAAGACTCTTACTCATCAAGACTCAGAAAAATAGAATCGTGCTCAAGACATGGAAAATTATAATTGAATTCTGTTATGCGGGATGAGGTGATCCGACCATAAAATAATCAAAACCTCAAATAAATAAGTGAAATTTATGTGTAATGTCTTGCATCTATCATCGTGTCTCTAATCTCTAGTCATTAATGATCTTTCTTCTATTATTATTGCATGAACTCACATGTATTATCATTTCCTGGCTCACATCTCTCATCATCTGTGGTATCTCATATATCATCATTGCCTAACCTCACATGTGTCATTATTGTCTGACCTAGCATGTATTATCATTACCTCACGTGCATAATCATTTCTTGATCTCACATATATCATCATTTCTTGGCCTCGTATGTATTATCATTGAATGGACTTGCATGTACCATCTTTGACTGGTCTTGCATCTATCATCATTGTATGGCATTGCTTCTATCATTATTGTCTAGCCTTGCATGTATCATTATTTTTCAGCTTTGCATCCAGCATGATTGTATAGGCTCACATCCATCATCATGTTATAGCCTTATATTTATCATATTGTCTCTCATATCTTATCATGTCCGGTCTCATATGTGTCATATCTCGCATTTATCATCTCTCGTCAAGTGTATTTACTAATATAATGGTTTTCTATTTTCCAAAATCAATTGGGAATGGCCTTCATTTGAATTAACTTTGTATATTTATGAATATATAATCCTTAAAATAATTGACATTACAATCGAGAATAACAACAATAATTGATATCGAGCAATATTACAAATTGGTTATTATGAATTGGTATTGCATCTATCACCACCTATGTACTTGGTTATAAATTGGTCTCACGTCTATCATCACCCATGTATTGGTTATGAATTGGTATGCTATAGTGAATTATATATTGGTCTCGCATCTATCACCTCATATGAGGTTATTATGAATTGGTCTAGCATCTATCACCATACATGTACTTGGTTATGAATTGGAGTGCTAGACTAAATTATATATTAGTATTACATCTATCACGTCATACGAGGTTATTATAAATTGGCCTCACATCTATCACCACCTATTTACTTGTTTATGAATTGGTCTCACATCTATCACTACTATATACTTATTAGGCATCTATCATACAAATGGTTGTGCATTATCTCACATTGAGTATACAATTGGTTATAATTTATCTTGCAACTTCCGTTGGTTTCACATTTCCAAATACATAAAAAATAAGAAATAAATGTGGAAAACAATAACAAAAAAATATTAATGCTATAAAAAATATCAAATTACATAAGCTTTTTTAAAAACATTACGGAAGCTTAAATAAATAAAAATATCAAAATTAAATTGATCTTACAAGACCTTAGACATGATCATTAATTATGACTGAATTTTGACAACACGTGCACTTTATCTTTCGAACATTTATTACTCTCTAAATAGAATATGTTTCTTCTTAGGTCTTCTAACTCTGTTTTTTAAAATTAGAGAAAATATTTGAAGAGAATTTTTTGAAGTAGATGATTTACCAAAAGTATAAACGCAAGTATGTCATACGAATACGTTACCTTATAAGAGCTTACATAATAACATTACTCAACATATTTAATAATATTTTCATCAATATAAAATATGGCAGCCAAAACATGAGAGCATAGAAAACACTAAAGTTACCACACACCATAGTAACATTTAGATCCAATAAGATCAACAACTATAACTGGATAAAACAAAGACATATAAAACGGGTGAAGATGAATGAACTATCCATGAACGACCTTTTCTACATTGGCTTTATACTTCTTTTCCAATTCAAGATATAAATCATTATTCTAAAGTTCAGCCTCCATATAACGTCTTAAAATTTGACTTATAAGTAATAATCTAAGCATGTCAACTAACTCTAATAAATGTAAACTACAATAGTGTTTGATTTGATTATTAAAAGACTCCATTGGAGTAAGAGTCATAAAACCATACCACTTGCATTTGAAAAAAGCACAAACATATTTAACTCAAGGTAAATTATTATAAAAACTGATAAATTTATGACATACTTCTTTAATAAATTCATCCATAAATTGAATGTACAAGTTCTTAGTCGGGGCATCATCATATCTTTTAAATATGTAAACCATATTAGTCTTAAATTGTGCGGATGCACCTGTCAAATCATTAAGATGAAGAATATAATATGTATAAAACAATATGGAAACAAAACAGTAACAACACTAAAAATACCTAAATAATGATGACTAATATATGTGATTCGACGATCCAACAAATGAGGTTTCAACATCTCTAGAAACCATAACTAATTATCACAATCTTATGCTCCAACAATAACAAATCCAACCACAAAGAAAAACGTTATTAGAAATAAAATATAAATCGCACTATTATTAGTGAATCTCTCATCCTATTAGTCTCGCATATATCGTATGGAACGTCTCTCAATTCTACTAGTCTCGCATATATGGTATTAGTTATGACCTAGTCTCGCATCTATCGTATTGTTTATGGCAAGTCCCACATCTATCATATTGGTTATACACGGTCTCACGTCTATCATTTGTTGTCTCACATTTTTTTCAATCATGCATTTATCATATTTCTTATACCTAAACTCATATTTATCATATTGGTTATGATTAGTCTCGCATCTATCATACCAGTTATGCATAGTCTTGCACATATCATATTAGTTATGCATAGTTTCACATCTATCACATGTTTTGTCTCGTATTTTACATCTAACATAAGAAAATAACATGTTTTGAAATTAAAAAAATAGAGAACAAAACCCACTATTGTCATCCTCTTTAGTTATGACAAATAACAACACCCATTTATGACAGATAAGTAGTCACTTGTACTATAAATAATCTTCAATGTTTTGAAGACTCTTAAGTAGTTTCTACAAAGTAGACATATCTCCATAAAAGTACGTTTTAGCTTTCTCCTAAACAATCCATGAAAAAAGATACAAAATATCTAAATCATAGTCATTTTTACAATACTTTTTCGGTTGTAACATCAATGTTGGTCATAATACAATCACGTACCCCATTAGCAATCAAATCTGATAGTAAATGCTTTCTACTTTCTATGTAAAAACTAGTCTCAAAAGTGTGAGATTAGACATACTTCTCAACAACCACAAAACCAGTATGATAACTTTTCACATAAACTCTCGATGGACAACCCTTTGTATATTTTTTTCACAATAAAAAATTATTTTTGATTTATTATTATGAAGGTATTTGAAAGCAAAATATTCATTTAAAAAAAACTAACTCATAAATAATCTTAAACATATTGAACCTTCTTTAAAAACTTGCCTAACGTCATTAATTTCGTAAACCCAACCAACAATATCAATTGTTTGCTCTTATGCCCAAAAAATTCCATACCATAAATTTTTTCACCACAAATAAAATGTTGATTTGAAGATTTAAGTAAACTTAAAGAATTTTTTTTAATATTTTTTTCAATATCAACATCAGTTTCTATACCTAGTACAACCCAACATATCAACAATTGATAGCAGATCAACTATCACCATCACAACCTAAGATACAATTCTTAAGGTCACCGCAATAGTATCTTAATTTGTATTTACTACGAACCAACATATCCTATTAAATTAAAAATAATTAAGAATATCCTCAAAGTTTTCAAAACAGACCAAGATCACAGATTCTAATTTCACGATTTAGTTTATAAATATCTAGTCGAGTTTTAGACATCGTGTACATGTTTTTTAAAATTCAAAAAATAAAGTTAATATGTGTCTTACATATATCATTTAAAATTAAGAAAAGTCTCACATATATCATTGAAAAATAAAAAAGTCTTGTATGTAAAAATTAACAAAATCTCGCATCTATCATCGGATAAAAACAAAATTTAACATGTGATAATTAAAAAATTCTCACATCTATCATAGAAAAATAATAAATTATCACAGGTGAGAAAAGGCAATTAATTTTGAGTCTTAAATTCATTAAACCCTCAAAATTAAGTGTTAAAAAAGAAAATAATTTTGAGTCTTATAATAATAAAAATATGATTTTAAAAAACTTTTTTAAATATGATTTAAAACAAATATAATTATAATAGTTGATTTCGAAATTAGATGTTATTTATATTTTAAAAGACTTTATATTCTGAGTTATGCCTTCATAATTAGGTTTTAAAAAAATGGACAATATTTACGAATCTATATTCTAGTATTATTCTTGGTGATGATCATGTTGGTATAATTATTACTAACATTACTTTTCAATTGAATAAAAATCGAAGAAACAATAAAATTATGTTAGGCTTATTATCGTGTTGATTCTTGATTTCTTCAAAGTTGTTACAGTTTCTTTTAAGTTATTTCGTGACTGGTTTTATGTCCATCAAAGACATGAAATGGAAGAAAAACACGATCGCAATTTGTACACTGGTATATTCCAACGCAATTTTTTTGTTATTAATCAAAGAAACGCATTGTGATAGAAGAATAATATATTGGTTGTGGATTTGTTTTGGTGCTATTTCTATATTGGTTAGTCAAGGACTCATCTGAGTTTGTATTCTTTTCTAAAATGAGTGTTTGTCCCACCAAGATATAATTCTTTTTACTTTGTCATTCTTGTTCTAGTTGTTTTTTTTATTTTCACAAAATTGGCTAGTTATAAAGAGCTAGTAGTATTAAAATGTCCAATACTGAAACTTGGCTACGTGAGAGAGGATGTGTTCTAGATATGAAAAATAATGTCAAATCTCATTTATTAAGAGAAATAGTGTTTTTAATTAAAGATATAATAAAATGAAAATCCTCATAGAATACTAGAAAATCAAATTAAATAATAAAAGATAGTTTTTTCTAAAACTTATATATATTATTGTAAATAAAACTTATCATTTCTCTAATTTATTTATTTAATAATAAATCCGACTATATAAAACCATATAAATTATATTTATAACTTTTTCATATTATTAAAAAAGTAAATTTCTCAATTCACTTATATTAAATCATAGTTATAAATTGGACTATCATAAGTATAATATTGTGGAACACAATAATGTAGTTATCTGCGCAATTTATAACAAAATATCTTTTTAAGCACTTATTAGATATGAAATTGGAAATGTTTTGGCAACATATTTGATGCCTTTGCTGAATCTGAAGTTGAAGTACACAATATTTAGAAATATTTTTCTAAAATAGCAGAAAAATAAAAGATAAAATTAAACTTTCTACGACTGAAGCTACTCATCTGCAGCTGCTAGGAAATGAGAGATTATATTGGGAACATAAATCTGGTGTGAATTTGATGAAGAATGGGAATAGTAATACTAAATCTTTTCATAACTACGTGAAAAAGGAGTAAAAGAACTAAATCTTAAGCATAAATGAGGGTGATAGTTAGATTACTGAATAAAATAAGTTAGGAAATTTAGTTGTATTTTAATTCAAACATATTCTAACTGAACTATCAAACATAGCATAACTTGAAGATTTACAAGATATAATACCAAGGTTAGTAACAACATAAGATAACCGAAGTCTTTTAAACTTAGTATCAGTAGAAGAAATTCATAATGTTATAAATCATTGAAATCTAATAGAGTTACTAGAGTAGATTGGGTTCAACTTCAATTTTTCCAACATTGTCGAACTGTTATATCTAATGATCTATGTGAAGTATTGACTGCCTTCTTTCTAGACCAGGTTATACCTTAATGAGTATTTGCAACTTCTATATGTCTTATCCATAAAGTTGAAGCCCGTAAAAACCTATGGTGAATTTTGGACCTATAACCTATGCACAAAGATCAATAAAATTATATAAAAAATACTGAATGAGAAAATATCAAAATTGCTACCTAAGATAATATCTCTGTGATAATGAGGATTTGTTAAGGGAAAATGTATCCATGAAAATATTATTTTGACTAAGGATCTGAATAAAAAGACAACTGAGATAGTATAATGATTACGATAGATATGTCTATAGCGTATGATAGACTATATTTCAAGTTTGTTCTAAATGTCATAAAAACTTTTGGTTTTGATAAAAAAATGGATAAATTATATAAAAAAGTGTATCAGTGCTACTTGGTATTCTATAATTGTACATGGTCAGCTTTAAGGGTATTTTAAATCTTTTAAATGGGTGAGACAACTAGATCCATTATCTTAAAGTCTCTTCATTATTGTAAAATAATACCTTATAAAAAGGTTGAATAAACTACATAATGACAACTATTAAGATTCAAAACCAGTAGCCAAATAATCATATCTTCCCTTGCCTTTGCTGATGATTTTATCATCTTTGACAATGGTTCATCCCTAAATATTATGAAAGTATTAGAATTCCCGAATTATAATGAAATTAGTTATGGTGACAAAAATAAGACTAAAGATTCTTGAATGGAATGTCAAAGTTCTTTCCTTTGGTGGGAGGCTAGTACTAGTTCAATCTGTCCTCCATGTTATTCTTATTTACCATCTTAAAAGTTGTCTACTACCAAAAAAATATTATCACTAGGACTGGGAAAATGAGTAACATATTTATGTGGGTTTCAACTGAAGCTAAACATACAGTCATTTGGTCTAACTGGAATAATACTTGCACTCCTTATCGTGTGATTTAAACATTAGAACACTGGAAGACATACAAGAAACCTTCTTCTGTAAGCTATGGTTTAAAATCAAAGAAAACTCTACATTATGGGCTAACTATAACAACTCTGCATATTGCAGAACAACACATCATTTGCAAGCGAAACTAGCCACAAACAATTCTAATATTTGAAAAAGGGTATTAAAAGCTAGAGATAAAGCATAAATTTTCATTTACTAAAAAATAGAGAAGGGAGATATTGGATTCCGGTTAGAGAAATGGAAAGATAAGAATGTATTTATACATTACTCAAGAATCCTTATAATCGAAGAAAAAATCAGTAGTTTTTGGAAAATTGGAGAATGAGATATTCCTAAACTCATAAATTTTGTTCTTCCCCCTGATATAGACAAGATCATGAAATTAAAATTTAAACCATATGAGGATGATCAAATCAAATGGTCTTTAACTTTAACATGTGATTTCAACACTAAGATAACATGAAATGAACCAAGGGAGCATGGGATTAAATCTAATATATACATGAGATTATGGAACAATGTAACTCCTAAAAAATGCCCATTCCTTACCTATATAATCTTAAAAGGATGGATTTCGGCTTATACTATCCTTCAAAGCAGGACCTTTCGACTGGTCTCAAAATGTCAATCGTACTAAGAAGAAGAATATATCAGTCACCTATT